>CM055118.1:299956410-300601410 GCA_029206835.1 Rana muscosa
AATCCCTGTCCAAATCATGCCGCCTTAGCCTCTGCAAAATTTCCAGAATACGCCCCTTTTTAACTAATGACACCACCAAGCTTCTAATTCACTCCCTGGTTATCTCTCGCCTCTACTACTGCAACTCCCTCCTCATTGGATTACCTTTACATAGACTATCCTCCCTTCAGTCAATCATGAATGCCGCTGCAAGACTCATCCACCTTACCAACCATTCAGTGTCCTCTACCCCTCTCTGCCAATCCCTCCACTGGCTTCCACTCACCCAACGAATAAAATTCAAAGTACTAACAATAATTTACAAAGCCATCCACAACTCGGCCCCCAGCTTCATCACTAACCTAGTCCCAAAATACCAACCAAGACGCTATCTTCGGTCCTCCCAAAACCTCCTGTTCTATAGCTCCCTTATCACCTCCTCCCATGCTCGCCTCCAGGATTTCTCCAGAGCTTCTCCCATCCTTTGGAACTCCCTACCCCAATCTGTCTGACTGTCCCCTAATCATAGGCGTGCGCAGCCTATTGGATTAGGGTGTGCACCCCAAAACTCAAACACACACGTGTGTGGACATATATATATATATATATATATATATATATATATGTGTATATATATATACACACACACACATATACACACACACACAATATATATATATATATTGTGAGGGGGTTAGCTCGTCAGCGGGTGTGTGTGACCCCCGGGATGGGCTCCCCACACAAAACAGGCCCAGCAAACGGAGGTTGTGGTTTTCAAAATCAAAAAGGTGCGGTTTATTTTCTATTTACAGTGACAAAACACAGCAAAGCAAAAGAAACATAACCAAAATAAATCCTGGTCAAGTTGACCTCTGACTAAACATACAGGTTTCCTAACTAACAACTGGGATCAGCCTAGTGCTGTCCTAGTCCCTAAGTCCCTGGTTTAGTAAAAGTCCAAACAAATAGCCACACAGGCTTTGCCTCACCGCACAGGGGTTCACTCTCCCTAGACAGTCCACACAGGTCTGGTTCCAGGCATGAGCTAACACCTAATGAATCTGGGAGTTCTTATAGAGGCCTAAATGAGCTGACAAGGTTCAGCTGGTCTCCTCATCTCTGTCTGCACGACGCCCCACACTCTCCCTAGAGGTATGAGTCATCCATGAGCCCACTAGCCTTAGCTGGGCCTATACAACTCTCCACCTAGTTGTATAAGTCAGCGTAAAGCCTGAATCTGGGCGAAATATATCTACCCCCCTGGATGCAACCAGGTGACTTTACCTTCCTGCTGTCACATACCCCCCCCTCTTGTTTTAACCTCGGGGTTGGAACACCAGCAATCAGGCATTCATGTACTCGAGACAAAGCATCCACATTCCCCATTTGAACGCCAGGGCGATGCTTTACTGTGAAGTTGAATTCCTGGAGGGCCAGGAACCACCTATTCACTCTTCTATTTGTTTCCTTGTTTTGAGCCATCCACTTTAACGGAGCGTGATCCGTAACCATGTCAAAGTGCCTACCTAGCAGGTAGTACCGAAGGGAATCTAGAGCCCACTTCACCGCTAAACACTCCTTTTCAACGGTGGCGTAATTTACCTCATGGGACTTCAATTTCCTGCTGAGGTAAATGACTGGGTGCTCTTCCCCATTCCAGACCTGGGACAATACTGCTCCTAACCCCACATCTGACGCATCACTTTGTACGACAAAGTCTTTAGAGAAGTCGGGTGAGTACAACACTGGCTGGCTACATAAGGCTTGTTTCAAGAATTGGAATGCTGCCTCAGCCTCGGGGGTCCATTTAATCATGACCGACCCTTTCCCCTTCGTCAGGTTGGTTAGGGGCACAGCCTTAGAAGCAAAGTGGGGAATGAATCGCCGATAATACCCAGCGATTCCCAGAAAGGCTCGTACCTGCTTCTTGCTGTTGGGACGTGGCCAACTCTGGATGGCCTCGACTTTGTTGAGTTGGGGTTTTATTACTCCCCTCCCAATGGTGTACCCAAGATATTTGGCCTCCTCCTGCCCAATGGTACACTTCTTGGGGTTAGCCGTAAACCCCGCTTCCCGAACAGAGTCCAGGACTGCTTGCACTTTTGGCAGATGTGAGGCCCAATCTGTGCTATGGACAATTACGTCATCCAGGTAAGCCGCAGCATACTTCCGATGGGGCCTCAGCATCTGGTCCATTTTCCGCTGGAATGTGGCCGGCGCATTCTGTAACCCGAACGGCATTCTTTTATATTGGAACGCCCCGTCTGGGGTTACAAATGCGGTTTTCTCTTTGGCCAACTTGGCCAGGGGGATTTGCCAATACCCTTTTGTGAGGTCAAGAGTCGTCATGTATCGGGCTGTTCCCAGTCGGTCGATCAACTCATCTATACGTGGCATGGGGTAGGTGTCAAATTTTGTAACTTTGTTCAACTGACGAAAATCGTTACAAAATCGCCAGCTCCCATCCGGTTTAGGCACCAACACGATGGGACTAGACCAATCACTTTGGGACTCCTCTATCACCCCTAAGTTCAGCATTTTCTGTACTTCCTCCCGTATTGCCTCCCGTCGAGCCTCTGGGATCCGATAGGGTTTTAACTTCACCCTTTCACCGGGCGGGGTAATGATGTCATGCTCTACCCCAGATGTTTGTCCCGGCAGCTCAGAGAATACCTCCTTGTTGCGAAGCACAAACTCCTTAACCTCCTGTTGTTGGGGTTGTGACAAGGTGGCTGCTATTCCAACCTCAGGAATCACGCAACCAGTTTGAGCTGGTGACCAAGTGTCTGCGACTAGGGACTCTCTATCCCTCCAGGCTTTCAACAGATTAACGTGATAGATCTGTTCGGGCTTTCGCCTTCCTGGTTGTCTGACCTTGTAATTCACTTCGCTCACTTTTTCCATTATCTCGTAGGGGCCTTGCCATTTGGCAAGGAATTTACTTTCAACCGTAGGGACAAGTACCAATATCCTATCCCCCGGGGAAAAAGTACGGGTCTTGGCTCCACGGTTGTACACTCTCTGCTGTGCCAACTGCGCTTGGGCCAAAATGTTCCTTCACGATGGGCATTACCTGTGCAATTCGATCTTGCATCAGGGCGACATGCTCAATCACACTCCTGTGGGGAGAACTCTCACTTTCCCAAGTTTCCTTGGCAATATCCAACAGCCCTCTTGGGTGTCTCCCATACAGTAACTCAAAGGGGGAGAATCCCGTAGAGGATTGGGGCACCTCCCTAATAGCAAACATCAAATAAGGAAGTAAACAGTCCCAATCCTTTCCATCTCTATCCACCACTTTCTTCAACATTTGTTTTAGGGTTTTGTTGAATCTTTCAACCAGCCCATCGGTTTGGGGGTGATACACAGACGTACGCAATTGCGTCACTTTGAACAATTTACACAGCTCTTTCATAACCCGGGACATAAAGGGTGTACCTTGGTCCGTAAGCAGTTCTTTACAAATACCCACCCGGCTAAAAACAAGAGATAGCTCTTTGGCTATGGTTTTGGCCGAGGTATTTCGGAGAGGGATCGCTTCTGGATAACGGGTGGCATAGTCCATTATAACTAATATGTACTGGTGCCCCCTAGCGGACTTGATTATAGGATCTACCAAATCCATGGCGATCCTCTCAAACGGGACCTCAATGATGGGTAGAGGGACCAGCGGGCTACGGAAATGTGGCATCGGGGCCAACCTCTGACACACAGGGCAGGAGGAACAATAATTTTCTACGTCCTTCATCACCCCCCGGCCAATAGAATCTCTGTAATACCCTCTCTCGGGTTTTCTCTGTCCCCAGATGACCTCCAAGAATGTGCCCATGGGCCAAACTCCAACACCAACTTCCTGTAAGGTTTGGGCACCACAAGCTGCTCAACGGTTTCTTCTGCCCTTTTTGCCACCCGATACAGTAGGTCCCTTCTCTACGCTGAGGTATGGGTAAGTGCAGGTATTATCTGGGTTCACTAACTCGCCATCTATTTTCACTACGTTTTCCCGTGCCTTTATTAGGGCGGGTCTTTCAACTGTTCTGTGGCAAAGTTTTCCTGTGAACCTCAAGATCAGAAAACTCCACAGACGGTAGGTTTTCGTCTGAGGAGGTGGGCTCCTCTCCAGTTTCTTGAGTCTCCCCTGCCAATACTGATAAGGGAAATTCCGGAGAGTCCTCACCACTCTCAGGGGAGTTCTGGCTATCACATTCCTGGTACATAGGGGCACCAGTGAGGGGCTCAGGATCATCCCACAGTTCCCAGAACTTCGGAAAATCCCTTCCCACAATGGCGTCATGCGGTAACTGAGATACTAAGCCCACTGGATGAGAGAGGGTACCTTTGGGGGTCTCAAAACACACTGTAGTCACTGGATACTCTCGGGTGTCCCCATGCACACAAATAACAGCTACCTTGCTATTCCCAGAGACCTCTGTTTAAACTAACTCAGCCTTTATCAGGGTCACAAGGCTACCTGAATCCAGCAATACCACAATATTTCTACCATTAACACACATTTTGCATAAATGTTTCTCAGTTCCTCGAATGGCAGTGCATGCGACTGTCGCACACAGCGACTGACGTCTGCCCGTCAGAAAGTCACACTGCATGGGTTCCTCCACAACCGGGCAATTGGCTGCAATATGTCCCGCTTGCCGGCAGCGGTAGCAAACGATCCTTCTTGCCGCCTCTTGAGCCGCTGATTTCCCAGGCTGTTCTCGCCAAACTTGGGGTAGAGCTCCCACCCTCTCACTCTCATCCACCCCTCACCCCTTGGAATCCTCTTATCCGCCCCTGGGGATGGTCTGGTCTTAGGGTGGAAAGTCCGAGTGTCTCTGGAAGAGGCCGTCAGGTTCTCTGTAGCCAAGTATTTCTCCACACGATCCACAAGACCATCGGCCGTCTCTGGGTCTCCATGGCTTACCCACTTTTGGATGGCAGTAGGAAGAGCTCTCAAAAACCGATCCATTACAACACGTTCCACAATCTTTGGTGCGGACAAAGTCTCTGGCTGTAGGCCACTTTCTGCTCAGGTGAATGAGATCATACATTTGAGACCTGGGGGTTTTCCAAGCTGGAAAGTCCAGTTATGCACACGCTGAGCCCCGGACAGCCTGGGTGACACCCAGCCTTGCCAATATTTCAGCTTTTAGCATCACATAGTCTTTTGCTTGGTTAGGCTCTAGGTCATAGTAAGCTTTCTGCGATTCACCAGTTAACAGAGGAGCCACCAGTCCAGCCCACTGCTCCTCAGGCCACTTTTCTCTTTCAGCGGTCCCTTTCAAATGTGGTCAAAAATACCTCTGGATCATCCTCTCCAGTCATTTTTGTCAATAAACGACTCACCCCAAAGGACGCGGTATTAGTGGGACGGGCTTTCCTCACTGGTCTGCGGACGTTGCTGCATTACTGCTTCCATCTGTTGTTGTAGTCTCTGCTCTTGCTTCTGCAACAGGTCTATGAAGCGGGCCTCAGATTGCTGCTGGGCTCGTTGCTGAGCCTCCAGACTCTGTTGCAAAGTTGCGTTTGTCTGCTGCTGGGCTGCAAGGCTCTGTTGTGAGCTGCAAGGCTCTTTTGCAAACCTGCATTTGTCTGCTGTTGATTGGCATTTGCTAGAGCCAGCTGCTTCAGTATCTCCTCCATGCTGGCTTAAAAAAAACTGCCCGCATTCTCCACCAACTGTGAGGGGGTTAGCTCGTCAGCGGGTGTGTGTGACCCCCGGGATGGGCTCCCCACACAAAACAGGCCCAGCAAACGGAGGTTGTGGTTTTCAAAATCAAAAAGGTGCGGTTTATTTTCTATTTACAGTGACAAAACACAGCAAAGCAAAAGAAACATAACCAAAATAAATCCTGGTCAAGTTGACCTCTGACTAAACATACAGGTTTCCTAACTAACAACTGGGATCAGCCTAGTGCTGTCCTAGTCCCTAAGTCCCTGGTTTAGTAAAAGTCCAAACAAATAGCCACACAGGCTTTGCCTCACCGCACAGGGGTTCACTCTCCCTAGACAGTCCACACAGGTCTGGTTCCAGGCATGAGCTAACACCTAATGAATCTGGGAGTTCTTATAGAGGCCTAAATGAGCTGACAAGGTTCAGCTGGTCTCCTCATCTCTGTCTGCACGACGCCCCACACTCTCCCTAGAGGTATGAGTCATCCATGAGCCCACTAGCCTTAGCTGGGCCTATACAACTCTCCACCTAGTTGTATAAGTCAGCGTAAAGCCTGAATCTGGGCGAAATATATCTACCCCCCTGGATGCAACCAGGTGACTTTACCTTCCTGCTGTCACATACCCCCCCCCTCTTGTTTTAACCTCGGGGTTGGAACACCAGCAATCAGGCATTCATGTACTCGAGACAAAGCATCCACATTCCCCATTTGAACGCCAGGGCGATGCTTTACTGTGAAGTTGAATTCCTGGAGGGCCAGGAACCACCTATTCACTCTTCTATTTGTTTCCTTGTTTTGAGCCATCCACTTTAACGGAGCGTGATCCGTAACCATGTCAAAGTGCCTACCTAGCAGGTAGTACCGAAGGGAATCTAGAGCCCACTTCACCGCTAAACACTCCTTTTCAACGGTGGCGTAATTTACCTCATGGGACTTCAATTTCCTGCTGAGGTAAATGACTGGGTGCTCTTCCCCATTCCAGACCTGGGACAATACTGCTCCTAACCCCACATCTGACGCATCACTTTGTACGACAAAGTCTTTAGAGAAGTCGGGTGAGTACAACACTGGCTGGCTACATAAGGCTTGTTTCAAGAATTGGAATGCTGCCTCAGCCTCGGGGGTCCATTTAATCATGACCGACCCTTTCCCCTTCGTCAGGTTGGTTAGGGGCACAGCCTTAGAAGCAAAGTGGGGAATGAATCGCCGATAATACCCAGCGATTCCCAGAAAGGCTCGTACCTGCTTCTTGCTGTTGGGACGTGGCCAACTCTGGATGGCCTCGACTTTGTTGAGTTGGGGTTTTATTACTCCCCTCCCAATGGTGTACCCAAGATATTTGGCCTCCTCCTGCCCAATGGTACACTTCTTGGGGTTAGCCGTAAACCCCGCTTCCCGAACAGAGTCCAGGACTGCTTGCACTTTTGGCAGATGTGAGGCCCAATCTGTGCTATGGACAATTACGTCATCCAGGTAAGCCGCAGCATACTTCCGATGGGGCCTCAGCATCTGGTCCATTTTCCGCTGGAATGTGGCCGGCGCATTCTGTAACCCGAACGGCATTCTTTTATATTGGAACGCCCCGTCTGGGGTTACAAATGCGGTTTTCTCTTTGGCCAACTTGGCCAGGGGGATTTGCCAATACCCTTTTGTGAGGTCAAGAGTCGTCATGTATCGGGCTGTTCCCAGTCGGTCGATCAACTCATCTATACGTGGCATGGGGTAGGTGTCAAATTTTGTAACTTTGTTCAACTGACGAAAATCGTTACAAAATCGCCAGCTCCCATCCGGTTTAGGCACCAACACGATGGGACTAGACCAATCACTTTGGGACTCCTCTATCACCCCTAAGTTCAGCATTTTCTGTACTTCCTCCCGTATTGCCTCCCGTCGAGCCTCTGGGATCCGATAGGGTTTTAACTTCACCCTTTCACCGGGCGGGGTAATGATGTCATGCTCTACCCCAGATGTTTGTCCCGGCAGCTCAGAGAATACCTCCTTGTTGCGAAGCACAAACTCCTTAACCTCCTGTTGTTGGGGTTGTGACAAGGTGGCTGCTATTCCAACCTCAGGAATCACGCAACCAGTTTGAGCTGGTGACCAAGTGTCTGCGACTAGGGACTCTCTATCCCTCCAGGCTTTCAACAGATTAACGTGATAGATCTGTTCGGGCTTTCGCCTTCCTGGTTGTCTGACCTTGTAATTCACTTCGCTCACTTTTTCCATTATCTCGTAGGGGCCTTGCCATTTGGCAAGGAATTTACTTTCAACCGTAGGGACAAGTACCAATATCCTATCCCCCGGGGAAAAAGTACGGGTCTTGGCTCCACGGTTGTACACTCTCTGCTGTGCCAACTGCGCTTGGGCCAAATGTTCCTTCACGATGGGCATTACCTGTGCAATTCGATCTTGCATCAGGGCGACATGCTCAATCACACTCCTGTGGGGAGAACTCTCACTTTCCCAAGTTTCCTTGGCAATATCCAACAGCCCTCTTGGGTGTCTCCCATACAGTAACTCAAAGGGGGAGAATCCCGTAGAGGATTGGGGCACCTCCCTAATAGCAAACATCAAATAAGGAAGTAAACAGTCCCAATCCTTTCCATCTCTATCCACCACTTTCTTCAACATTTGTTTTAGGGTTTTGTTGAATCTTTCAACCAGCCCATCGGTTTGGGGGTGATACACAGACGTACGCAATTGCGTCACTTTGAACAATTTACACAGCTCTTTCATAACCCGGGACATAAAGGGTGTACCTTGGTCCGTAAGCAGTTCTTTACAAATACCCACCCGGCTAAAAACAAGAGATAGCTCTTTGGCTATGGTTTTGGCCGAGGTATTTCGGAGAGGGATCGCTTCTGGATAACGGGTGGCATAGTCCATTATAACTAATATGTACTGGTGCCCCCTAGCGGACTTGATTATAGGATCTACCAAATCCATGGCGATCCTCTCAAACGGGACCTCAATGATGGGTAGAGGGACCAGCGGGCTACGGAAATGTGGCATCGGGGCCAACCTCTGACACACAGGGCAGGAGGAACAATAATTTTCTACGTCCTTCATCACCCCCGGCCAATAGAATCTCTGTAATACCCTCTCTCGGGTTTTCTCTGTCCCCAGATGACCTCCAAGAATGTGCCCATGGGCCAACTCCAACACCAACTTCCTGTAAGGTTTGGGCACCACAAGCTGCTCAACGGTTTCTTCTGCCCCTTTTGCCACCCGATACAGTAGGTCCTTCTCTACGCTGAGGTATGGGTAAGTGCAGGTATTATCTGGGTTCACTAACTCGCCATCTATTTTCACTACGTTTTCCCGTGCCTTTATTAGGGCGGGGTCTTTCAACTGTTCTGTGGCAAAGTTTTCCCTGTGAACCTCAAGATCAGAAAACTCCACAGACGGTAGGTTTTCGTCTGAGGAGGTGGGCTCCTCTCCAGTTTCTTGAGTCTCCCCTGCCAATACTGATAAGGGAAATTCCGGAGAGTCCTCACCACTCTCAGGGGAGTTCTGGCTATCACATTCCTGGTACATAGGGGCACCAGTGAGGGGCTCAGGATCATCCCACAGTTCCCAGAACTTCGGAAAATCCCTTCCCACAATGGCGTCATGCGGTAACTGAGATACTAAGCCCACTGGATGAGAGAGGGTACCTTTGGGGGTCTCAAAACACACTGTAGTCACTGGATACTCTCGGGTGTCCCCATGCACACAAATAACAGCTACCTTGCTATTCCCAGAGACCTCTGTTTTAACTAACTCAGCCTTTATCAGGGTCACAAGGCTACCTGAATCCAGCAATACCACAATATTTCTACCATTAACACACATTTTGCATAAATGTTTCTCAGTTCCTCGAATGGCAGTGCATGCGACTGTCGCACACAGCGACTGACGTCTGCCCGTCAGAAAGTCACACTGCATGGGTTCCTCCACAACCGGGCAATTGGCTGCAATATGTCCCGCTTGCCGGCAGCGGTAGCAAACGATCCTTCTTGCCGCCTCTTGAGCCGCTGATTTCCCAGGCTGTTCTCGCCAAACTTGGGGTAGAGCTCCCACCCTCTCACTCTCTCCACCCTCACCCCTTGGAATCCTCTTATCCGCCCCTGGGGATGGTCTGGTCTTAGGGTGGAAAGTCCGAGTGTCTCTGGAAGAGGCCGTCAGGTTCTCTGTAGCCAAGTATTTCTCCACACGATCCACAAGACCATCGGCCGTCTCTGGGTCTCCATGGCTTACCCACTTTTGGATGGCAGTAGGAAGAGCTCTCAAAAACCGATCCATTACAACACGTTCCACAATCTTTGGTGCGGACAAAGTCTCTGGCTGTAGCCACTTTCTGCTCAGGTGAATGAGATCATACATTTGAGACCTGGGGGGTTTTCCAAGCTGGAAAGTCCAGTTATGCACACGCTGAGCCCGGACAGCCTGGGTGACACCCAGCCTTGCCAATATTTCAGCTTTTAGCATCACATAGTCTTTTGCTTGGTTAGGCTCTAGGTCATAGTAAGCTTTCTGCGATTCACCAGTTAACAGAGGAGCCACCAGTCCAGCCCACTGCTCCTCAGGCCACTTTTCTCTTTCAGCGGTCCTTTCAAATGTGGTCAAAAATACCTCTGGATCATCCTCTCCAGTCATTTTTGTCAATAAACGACTCACCCCAAAGGACGCGGTATTAGTGGGACGGCTTTCCTCACTGGTCTGCGGACGTTGCTGCATTACTGCTTCCATCTGTTGTTGTAGTCTCTGCTCTTGCTTCTGCAACAGGTCTATGAAGCGGGCCTCAGATTGCTGCTGGGCTCGTTGCTGAGCCTCCAGACTCTGTTGCAAAGTTGCGTTTGTCTGCTGCTGGGCTGCAAGGCTCTGTTGTTGAGCTGCAAGGCTCTTTTGCAAACCTGCATTTGTCTGCTGTTGATTGGCATTTGCTAGAGCCAGCTGCTTCAGTATCTCCTCCATGCTGGCTTAAAAAAAACTGCCCGCATTCTCCACCAACTGTGAGGGGGTTAGCTCGTCAGCGGGTGTGTGTGACCCCCGGGATGGGCTCCCCACACAAAACAGGCCCAGCAAACGGAGGTTGTGGTTTTCAAAATCAAAAAGGTGCGGTTTATTTTCTATTTACAGTGACAAAACACAGCAAAGCAAAAGAAACATAACCAAAATAAATCCTGGTCAAGTTGACCTCTGACTAAACATACAGGTTTCCTAACTAACAACTGGGATCAGCCTAGTGCTGTCCTAGTCCCTAAGTCCCTGGTTTAGTAAAAGTCCAAACAAATAGCCACACAGGCTTTGCCTCACCGCACAGGGGTTCACTCTCCCTAGACAGTCCACACAGGTCTGGTTCCAGGCATGAGCTAACACCTAATGAATCTGGGAGTTCTTATAGAGGCCTAAATGAGCTGACAAGGTTCAGCTGGTCTCCTCATCTCTGTCTGCACGACGCCCCACACTCTCCCTAGAGGTATGAGTCATCCATGAGCCCACTAGCCTTAGCTGGGCCTATACAACTCTCCACCTAGTTGTATAAGTCAGCGTAAAGCCTGAATCTGGGCGAAATATATCTACCCCCCTGGATGCAACCAGGTGACTTTACCTTCCTGCTGTCACAATATATATATATATATATGTTCTGATTATAAGGTATATATTTACTGATCGTACTGTTGCTTTAAATTGGCATCCATTACTAGCAGGAACTGTAGTATATTCCTCCCACTTCCTGCTCAGCAGTCAGCAGTCATATTAAATAATCTTTCTACAGAGAAGGAAGCATGCTAAAGACCTCCACTATTTCTTAATACAGGCCTTGGAAGCATAAGTCTTTTTACAAAAAACTTATTCTCAGTAAAGATTTCAACTATAAGCCCTTCCTCCTGAGTCTTTGTTGGGAAGCTGTTAGCTGTCTGCCAAGCTTTGTCCTTTGAACACATTGTGAGGGCAGAACAGTAAAAAGACTTTTAACACAGCGGGCATAGTTTAAAGAAGAGTGGATGCATTCTGCTCATCATCAGCTAACCTCTACAGCCACAGATACTACAAAGAAGTAATCTGTTTCATCATGCAACACACAGACAAGGATAATACACCAGTCATCCCTCAGCATACACAAGCAGAGGAAAGCATACAAAATATGACAACCAACAGGTCACGCTGCACAAGCTCCAGAGTCTCTAGTCAGTCGGATCAGACATCAGCTAGTGCTGAATCTGCCAGGTCCAAGCGCACTAGCTCTAGACATTCAAGCTGCTCTAACCTGTCGTCCACCAGTGCTGCAGCTGCCAAGGCCCATGCAAAAGCAGAAGCTGCGCGTGCACTGGCTTCCTATGCAATACGTGAAGCTGAAATGATAAGAGAACAGGGCTGCATAGATGAAGAACATCATATGATTAAAGCTAAAAGTAAAGCTGAAGCACTTAGAAGAAAAGCAGAGGTGAAAGCATCTTTACATATTATCAAGCAAGAAAAAACTGCTTCAGCAGCCTTAGCTGAAGCCGAGGTGCTCATGAGAGCTGCCGAAGAACAGTACAGAGAGCACTCTGTGATAGATACCCAAATGACACCACTTAGTGCAATCCAACGCACCAGTGAGTATGTGCAATTGCACGCGACGATGCGCTCGGATCAACAGTCTAATGATGCATTGGAATCGTCAAAGGTCCCACTAGCAGCAGACAACTTTGATATCGCTCGATGCCACAAGACTGAACCAGAACTTTACTATAACAAGCCAAGTGGTTACATACTCAGAGACCAATCTGTTGGTCCTTCAGGAAATCAAACAAATGGTGACATAATCCCTCCTTGGGAAAATATAAATCCGGCCTATAGCAGGAAGACTTGCAGTAAACGAGAACAACCACACGACTATAGTGGATTTTACCAAGCATCCCAACCGTCTTACCAGCCACAGACATGCCCTGTGTTTGTTCCCAGAAAATGCCCACCTGAGGCAGCAGGAGCCACAGAGGTGACAAAATACTTGATACGCCGTGAAATGGTGAGCTCTGGTCTCCTGAAGTTTGATGACCGTCCAGAAAATTATTGGGCCTGGAAGTCATCTTTTCTAAGCAGCACCCAAGACTTAAATCTGAAAGACAGGGAAAAGCTTGACCTACTCTCCAAATGGCTCGGACCAGAGTCCACCGAGCAAGCCAAAAGAATCAGGTCAGTACATGTTCATGATGCGACAGCAGGGCTTACAATGTTATGGCAGAGATTGGAAGACTGCTATGGGTCACCTGAAGTAATTGAAGATGCACTTCTAAAGAAAATTGAAAATTATCCAAAATTAACCAATAGAGACAATCAGAAGCTGAGAGAGCTTGGTGACATACTTTTAGAGCTGGAAGCGGCAAAGGCTGGTGGATACCTCCCAGGCCTCTCATATTTGGATACAGCACGCGGAGTCAAACCGGTAATCGAGAAGCTTCCTTACAGCTTACAAGAAAGATGGATCACGCAAGCATCAAAATACAAGGAAGATCATCAGGTGGCATTTCCACCTTTCTCCTTCTTTGCCAAATTCATTGTGAAGCAAGCTAAAATATGCAATGACCCAAGCTTCGCCCTTTTGAACAGGGGAGGCTCCAGTTCTGTAAAGACAGAGAAACAACTTTCAGTGTACAATAAAGAACGCAGAGCAACAGTATCTGTACGGAAGACAGAAGTACCGACTGAGTTTGAGGCCAACCAGGATAAAAGCTCAGGAGTGCAAATTGAGGACCCAGATAAGCAGTGTCCCCTACATAACAAGCCTCATCCACTGAGAAAATGTCGCGGTTTCAGAAGCAAGACGATAGAGGAGCGCAAATCTTATCTTAAGGACAAGCGCATTTGTTTCAGATGCTGTGGTTCAACTCAACATCTTGCTAAAGACTGTGTGAAAACAATTCGATGTAAAGAATGCAATAATGACAACCATCTGTCTGCTTTACACCCAGGACCAGCACCATGGAAAACAGAGAATCCGGTAACCCAAGAAGATCATGGTGGGGAGCAAAAAGAGAGTGCATTACCAGCAATAACCTCAAAGTGCACTGAAATCTGCACAAACACATTTAACTCGAGATCATGCTCCAAGATATGTTTAGTCAAGGTGCATCCTGCAGGCCTCAGAGAGAGGGCAATCAGAATGTATGCGGTTCTAGATGAACAAAGTAACAGATCTTTGGCAAGAACAGAGTTCTTTGACCTCTTCGGTGACAGAGGAAGTCCAACTCCGTATACTTTGAAGACATGCTCAGGAGTTGTGGAGACATCAGGGAGGAGAGCAAACAACTACATCATTGAATCATTAGATGGGAAAACGCAGCTGACTCTGCCCACTCTCATTGAATGTGATATGATACCAGATGATAGATCAGAGATACCCACACCTGAAATTGCTCGTCACTACCCTCATCTGAGGCAAATATCAGACAAGATTCCAGTACTGGACCCAGGTGCTGCAATTATCCTTCTACTTGGATGAGACATATTGAGAGTGCACAAGGTCAGAGAGCAATACAATGGGCCACACAATGCACCATTTGCACAACGTCTTGACCTTGGATGGGTCATAATTGGTGATGTATGTCTGGATGGAGCTCACAAGCCATCAAAAGTGAATGTCTACAAAAAAAACATGTTGCAAAATGGCCGCACATCATGTCTTAGCCCCTGTACCAACAAGAAACAGATTAAAGAAAGACTAGTCAACCCAATACAACAGCAGAAAGTTCGGAGTTACATGGAGGCTATCACCTCATCTGAAGATACAGATGAGCTAGGATGCAAGGTGTTTGAAAGAACGCGAGATGATGACAAACCAGCACCATCTGTTGAAGATAGCCTCTTCCTTGAGATAATGGACAGAGAAGTCTTTCTAGATGAGTCAAACAGCTGGGTAGCTCCACTACCTTTCCGTTCACCCCGACATCACCTTCCTAACAACAAAAGACAAGCAGTGAAGCGTCTCACCTCATTGCGACGCACTCTAGACAGAAAGACAGATATGAAGGAACACTTCCATGATTTCATGCAGAAGATCTTCGACAGTGGTCAAGCTGAAAAAGCACCACCATTGGAAGAAAAACAAGAATGTTGGTACTTACCAATATTTGGAGTGTATCATCCTCAGAAACCAGGACAGATACGAGTAGTATTTGACTCCAGTGCAAAGTATGAAGGCCTTTCCCTAAACGATGTCCTCCTCAGTGGACCTGACCTGAATAATACACTCCTTGGAGTCCTCATCAGGTTCCGAAAAGAACGCGTTGCAGTAACAGCAGATGTACAACAAATGTTCTACTGTTTTCTTGTCCGCAAAGATCACAGAGACTACCTGAGGTTCCTGTGGTATGAAGACAATGACTTCAACAAAGATGTCACAGAATACAGGATGAAGGTACATGTGTTCGGGAACAGCCCCTCTCCAGCTATAGCTATCTACAACCTGAGACGAGCAGCACAGAAAGGTGAAGAAGAACACGGCACAGATGCCAAACATTTTGTTATGAGAAACTTTTATGTGGACGATGGACTTGCTTCTTTCTCTAGCAATGAAGAGGCTATCGACATCCTGAAGAGAACAAGGGAGATGTTAGCAGAATCTAACATAAGGTTACACAAGATAGCGTCCAACAGCAGCAAAATCATGGAAGCATTTCCCTCAGAGGACCGTGCAAAAGACCTCAAGGACCTGGATCTAGGAACAGATTCACTGCCCCTTCAAAGAAGTTTAGGGCTCAGTTGGGATCTGAAAACCGACAGCTTTACATTTAGAGTATCCAGAGAAGAGAAGTCATTCACGAGAAGAGGTGTCTTGTCCACGGTCAACAGCCTTTATGACCCCCTAGGATTTGTAGCCCCCATAACCATGCAAGGCAAGGCTCTTATGAGAGAAATTGCTACTGAACATGAACAAAGTGAATGGGATACACCTCTACCTAAGGAGAAAGAAATGCAGTGGAAGTTGTGGAAGGACTCATTAATAGAGCTTGAACAACTTATCATACAAAGGTCATATGTCCCTGTTTCTCTGTCTGCCACGAAGCAAAGAGAATTGTGTGTATTCTCAGATGCATCTACTATGGCTATAGCAGCTGTAGCCTACCTTAGAGTAATGGACTTTGAAGGACAAAACTATGTTGGGTTTATCATGGGAAAGTCCAAACTGGCTCCACGTCCTGCTCACACGGTTCCACGTTTGGAGCTTTGTGCTGCTGTCTTAGCAGTGGAGATGGCAGACATGATCATTGCTGAACTGGACATTGAAATTCATGCAGTGAAGTTTTACACAGACAGCAAGATTGTGTTAGGATATATTCACAATGCTTCGAGAAGATTCTACATGTACGTGTCAAACAGAGTGATACGCATCAGAAAGTCCACACGGCCAGAACAGTGGCACTACATCAGTACGGATAAAAATCCAGCCGATCATGGGACTAGACCGGTTCTAGCAGCTGTCCTGAAGCACACTAACTGGTTCTCAGGACCATCCTTTTTGAATAGATCAGAAACCGAAGAGACCACTCAGTTTGAGACATTTGAACTTGTAGAACCAGATAATGACAAAGAAGTACGTGCACAAGTAACGGCGTATAGTACCATAACTACTAGAGGCAACCTTGGCGCACACCGGTTTGAAAGATTCTCCAGCTGGAAGTCACTCATTCGAGCTATAAGAAAGCTTATTCACCTAGCCAAATCCTTCTGTAGAGCTACAAACACTGACAAGTGCAATAGCAATCATCTTATGCAAGCCGAAATTATCATCATTAGATGTGTTCAGCAAGAAGTTTTCAAAGAAGACATCAAGTGCCTTCTTAAAAGAGAAGAGATCTCCAAACACAGTCCACTCAAAAAACTGAACCCAATACTTGATGAAGATGGAGTGATAAGAGTTGGAGGTCGCTCGTCAGTAGTGGATATGACGGTCGAAGAGAAACATCCTTTTATAATGCCCAAGAATCATCACATTTCATTTCTGTTAGTAAGACACTATCACGAACAAGTTGCACATCAGGGTCGCCACTTCACTGAAGGAGCAGTCCGGTCAGCTGGATTATGGATCATAGGGAGTAAACGACTAGTCTCCAGTGTCATCCACAAATGTGTAATTTGCAGAAAAATCAGAGGGAAACTTGAAGAGCAGAAGATGTCAGACTTACCTGCTGATAGACTTGCTTCAAACCCACCCTTTACTCATGTTGGCCTAGATGTCTTTGGTCCTTGGAACATCTCCTCACGTCGGACCAGAGGAAGCAGTGCAGAAAGTAAACGTTGGGCTGTTCTGTTCTCTTGCATGAGTACAAGAGCAGTACACATTGAAGTCATCGAGTCTCTGTCTACCTCAAGCTTTATCAATGCTTTGAGAAGATTTTTCTCTATCCGAGGACCTGTGAAGCAACTCCGCTCAGATCGGGGCACAAACTTTACTGGGGCCTGTAAGGAGTTAAGGATCCTTACAGAAGACTCTGAGACGAGTGCTTATCTTCAAGATCAAAGATGCACTTGGACCTTCAATCCTCCTCATGCGTCACATATGGGAGGAGCTTGGGAGAGGATGATTGGAGTGGCTCGTCGCATTCTGGATGCCATGTTTCTGAAGGTTAGCTCTACTCGCCTTACACATGAAGTTCTCATCACACTTATGGCTGAAGTCATGGCTATCATGAACGCTCGACCCTTAGTTCCGGTGTCTACCGATCCAGAAATGCCAACAGTTTTGACACCTGCAATGCTTTTGACCCAGAAGATGGAAACAGTGACAGCTCCCACAGGAGATTTTGGTCTCAAAGATCTTTACACCAAGCAATGGAAGCAAGTTCAGAGTCTTGCAGACATCTTCTGGAATAGATGGAAACAAGAGTACCTGGTGACGCTCCAGTCACGCAGAAAATGGCAAATTGACAAGCCTAACCTACAAGTCGGAGATGTCGTCCTACTAAAGGACGCTCAGGTCCACAGAAACGAATGGCCAGTTGGACTCATTGTCGAGACTGTACCTAGTAATGATAGTAAGGTTAGAAAGGTCAAAGTTAAAGTCATGAGACAGGGCACCCCTAAGGTGTACTTTAGGCCTATCTCTGAAGTTGTTTTACTTCTTAAAAAGGAAACATAGTGGTATAATGTTCATTATGCCAGGTGGGGAGTGTTCTGATTATAAGGTATATATTTACTGATCGTACTGTTGCTTTAAATTGGCATCCATTACTAGCAGGAACTGTAGTATATTCCTCCCACTTCCTGCTCAGCAGTCAGCAGTCATATTAAATAATCTTTCTACAGAGAAGGAAGCATGCTAAAGACCTCCACTATTTCTTAATACAGGCCTTGGAAGCATAAGTCTTTTTACAAAAAACTTATTCTCAGTAAAGATTTCAACTATAAGCCCTTCCTCCTGAGTCTTTGTTGGGAAGCTGTTAGCTGTCTGCCAAGCTTTGTCCTTTGAACACATTGTGAGGGCAGAACAATATATATATATATATATATATATATATACACACACACACAGACACACACTCTTTTAAATAAATGTAAACCAACATTTTGAAATGTGTTAAAACAATTTTTAATATTCTAATACATTTTACATCTTATGGCTGAGCTGGTCAGAGGGAGAAAGTGGGGGTGAGAGAGGGGGGAGGTGGTGGTGGGGGGAGGGGAATGGGATCAGTGGCAGTGCTGGGGGGATGGATTGAGTGGCAGTGCTGAGGGGGTGATCAGTGGCAGTGCTAGAGAGGGGGAGGGTGATCAGTGCTAGGGGGTTGATGGGATCAGTGGCAGTTGTGGTGGGGGGTAATGGGATCAGTGGCAGTTGTGGTGGGGGTAATGGGATCAGTGACAGTTGTGGTGGGGGGTAATGGGATCAGTGGCAGTACTGGGGTGGGATGAGTGGCAGTGGTGGGGGGGGGGGGTGGGGATCAGTGGTAGTGCTAGGGGATTGATGGGATCAGTGGCAGTGCTGGGGGGGATAGGATCAGTGGCAGTGCTGGGGGGGATGGGATCAGTGGCAGTGTTGGAAAGTTGATGGGATCTGTGGTGTTGATGGTGGTTGTGGTGGGGGGGTGGTAATGGGATCAGTGGCAGTACTGGGGGGAATGGGATGAGTGGCAAGGTTCATTGGCAGTGCTGGGGGTTGATGGGATCAGTGGTGGTGGGGGATTCATGGCAGTGGAGGGGGGGGGAACAGTAGCAATGCTGGGGGGGAGATAGGATGAGTGGCAGTGTTGAGGGGCATTAAATCAGTGGCAGCGGTGGTAGAGGGATGGGATCAGTGACAGTGCTTGTTGGGGGAGATAGGATGAGTGGCAGTGCTGGGGGGCATGGGATCAGTGGAAATTCTGGGGGGGGCTGGGATCAGTGGCAGCAGTGGTGGGGGATGAGATTAGTGGCAGTGCTGGGTGGGGAGAGATAGGATGAGTGGCAGTGCTGGGTGGGGGAGATAGGATGAGTGGCAGTGCTGGGGGGCATGTGATCAGTGGCAGCAGTGGTGGGGGATGGGATTAGTGGCAGTGCTGGGTGGGGGGGAGATAGGATGAGTGGCAGTGCTGGGTGGAGGGGGAGATAGGATGAGTGGCAGTGCTGGGTGGGGGGGGAGATAGGATGAGTGGCAGTGCTGGGGGGCATGTGATCAGTGGCAGCAGTGGCGGGGGATGGGATTAGTGGCAGTGCTGGGTGGGGGGGAGATAGGATGAGTGGCAGTGCTGGGTGGGGGGGAGATAGGATGAGTGGCAGTGCTGGGGGGCATGTGATCAGTGGCAGCAGTGGTGGGGGATGGGATTAGTGGCAGTGCTGGGTGGGGGGGGGAGATAGGATGAGTGGCAGTGCTGGGTGGGGGGGGAGATAGGATGAGTGGCAGTGCTGGGTGGGGGGGAGATAGGATGAGTGGCAGTGCTGGGTGGGGGGGGGGAGATAGGATGAGTGGCAGTGCTGGGTGGGGGGGGAAGGATGGGATTGGTGGCACTCACTTGCTCTCAGTGTGGGCTCCATGCTTGCTGTGTCTCCGGCTCCCTCCAGGCTTCACGTGTCTCCTCACACAGTGGAGACCTCCTCCGCTCTTCCTACTGGATCAGCTGGCTCTTCCAGTCCCCCCGACGTCATGCCCCCATCTGCCTGCTGCTCTAAATTCAATGGACGGAGCCGCGGAGAAGCTGGGTGGGCGGTCCTGCAGCAGTTACTGTACTTAGAACGAAGGAGTCAGGGGGAGCTGGTAGGCGGAGCCAGCAGTTCTAGTACACCAGGCTGAATGAGAGGGGCGGCGGCATATAGTACAACCGATGGTCTGCATTTTCCTCCATGCAGCCCCTGAATGCTCGCTTATCCTCCTCTTCCTCCCGAAGGCATTTTTAACGGCTGTAGGGTGGAAAATACAGAGCATCAGGTTGTTCTATATGCCGCCCGCTGCCCCTCTCATCCAGGTGTAGACAAGTATGTCAGGGGATTAGGGTGTGCCCAGGCACACCCGGCACCCCCCCCCTGCGCACGCCTATGCCCCTAATCTATCTATCTTTAGACGATCCCTGAAAACTCTTTAAAGAAGCCTGTCCTGCTTCTAACTAACACTGTTTTACTTCCTCCATCAGCTCATCCCCCACAGCTATTACCTTTTATATCAATTGACCCTCCCTTTTTAGATTGTAAGCTCTATTGAGCAGGGCCCTCTGATTCCTCTTGTACCAAATTGTAATGTAACTGTAATGTCTGCCTTTATTTTGTTAAGCGCTGCACAAACTGTTGGCGCTATATAAATCCTGTATAATAATAATAATAATAATAATAATAAAGAAGAAAATGGCGATCATTGCAATATTTTATGTCACACAGTACTTGCGCAGCGGTCTTTCAAATGCAATTTTTTGGAAAAAATACATTTTAATGAATAATAAAAAAAACACTAAAGTTATCCCACTTTTTTTATATAATGTGCAAGATAATGTTAAGCCGAGTAAATAGATACCTAATATGTCATGCTTTAAAATAGCGAAAACTCATGAAATGGTGACAAACTACGGTACTTAAAAATCTCCATAGGCAACACCAAATTTTTTACAGGTTACCTCTTTAGAGCTACAGAGGAGGTCTAGTGCTAGAATCATTGCTCTTGCTACAACGATCGCAATGATACCTCACATGTTTGGTTTGAACACCGTTTACATATGCGGGCGCGACTTACGTATGCGTTCACTTCTGCGGGTGAGCACGAAGGGATGGGACCCTTTCTTTCTTTTTTTTCCTTTTTTTTTTACACTGTCCCTTTATTTTTTTTATTTTTTAATAACTTTTCTTCCTATTACAATTACATCCCTTGTAATATAAATAAGCATGACAGGTCCTCTTTAATAAGAGATCTGGGGTCAAAAGATCCCAGATCTCCTATTTACCCTTAAAAGCAAAAAAAAAGAATCATCTTTTTAAGCCCAAGAACCGGACATGATGTCAACAGGTTGCTCTGGTCCTCCAAGGACATAGTGCTGACTGGGGGCTATCTTGCTCTCACTCGACTTCCGGCGAATCCACCGCTGGGACCACTTTTAACTGACCCCAAATCGCCAACAGAACAAAATGATACTGGGGTTATGGCAGCTAACTGCTGCCATAACAACATTATTTAAAGGGTAACTAAAGGTCCGGTTTAAAAAAAAAAGCAAAAAAAGCAAAAAAAAAACTTGAGGGTTTACAATTTTGTGACGCAAATGTACTGTGGGCAGTCGGCAAATGGATTTATATGCACTGCTGACCATTTATTATGGTTACTATCTGGTATTTTTAGCGGCATTTTACCGTCGGAATTGCGGCGGTATTCGGCCGCTGGCGGTGCAGTTTTAACCCCCACTAGCAGCCAAAAAAGGGTTAATACCGCCGGCAATGCCCCTCTGCAGAGGCGCATTGCCAGCGGTATGGCCGCGGTGTCCCATTGCTTTCAATGGGCAGGAGCAGTGGAGGAGCAGTAAACACACCGCTCCCTCACCGCTCCAAAGATGCGGCTAGCAGGACTTTTGGAGCGGTCCTGCTAGCGCACCGCTCCAGTGTGAAAGCCCTCGGGCTTTCACACTGGAGAAACAGCAGCCGCTGTTTCAGGTCGGTTTGCAGGCGCTATTTTTAGCGCAATAGCGCCTGCAAACCGCTCCAGTCTGAAAGGGGTCTTATTGAATGGGAGTGGCATCTATTTGCACTTGGAAATGGGACTACACACTCTATATTTTTGGGGATATTGCTCATGAATTACCAACTTTTTAGATTATTTAGTTCATGAATTGGGACTTTTTATTTGTTTTTAAGATTTAATTAATTTTTTTTCATCACACTAATTTTATTATGTTGGTGATTATTTATGTAATGTAAATTTGCATTTATTTCACATTTTTTTACTTTATGAATTGAGATTTTTTATAGATATATTTTAGTTTTATGCACATTAAGTATTGTATATTTTGTATTATGTTGTTTTTATTCAGTGCCACACTATTTGATTTATTAATTTTCAATGTGTTCCCATTAGAGTGCCCCCATCAGTGTCTCCCCTTACATCAGGTGCCTCCATCAGTGTCTCCCCTTACATCAGGTGCCTCCATCCATGTCTCCCCTTACATCAGGTGTCTTCATCAGTGTCTCAAGACCCTTACATCAGGTGTCTCCATAAATTTTTCCCCTTACATCAGGTGTCTTCATCAGGTGTCTCTATCAGTGTCGTCGTTCCCCCCCCTCAATTACATCAGGTGTCTCTATAAGTGTGTCCCCATCAGAGTGTCTCCTTACATCAAGTACCCCATCACAATTCCACATTACATCAGGGAATGCCTCATCTGCTTGTAATTGGCACAGTACAGATGACAGCATTCTGGTGGGGTTGCTGGGACTAGGATCCAAACACACCTCGCTCAGCCCTACTGGCTAGCTGGTAAGCGTGCTGGGAATCACATTTTGTTTTGTTTTCAAAATCAAAACACCTAATTATGCATTCCACTGACAAATGTAAAAACACAAGATATACTGGATAGCAGCCCATAAGATATACTGGATAGCAGCCCATAAGATATACTGGATAGCAGCCCATAAGATATACTGGATAGCAGCCCATAAGATATACTGGATAGCAGCCCATAAGATATACTGGATAGCAGCCCATAAGATATACTGGATAGCAGCCTAAATGCATTGAAATAGTTTTATTCTGAGACTAAAAGTTTTAGTTCAAAAGTGACACGCACCTGCCATCTAGTGGAAATTATAGAGTACTACCCCTGCTGTAAATGCTCCCACCTGAAAAAAAAGCCAAAAAAAGACTCTCAATGGGTGCTGGAATCTCCAGGTGGTTTCTATGCAACCACAAGTGATGAGATCCATTCAATACGACTTCTGGATAAATCCTTCCTCATTAGTGTTGAGCGAACCCAAACTGTAAAGTTCGGGTCCGTACCGAACTTTAGCTTTTTCCCGAACCCGGACTTTGCCCAAAAGTCCGGGTTCGGGTTCGGTAATCTAATAACGCATTTAGAAATGCTTCAGGGGCCAGCCAATCACCTTTTGATTAGCTGGTGTGCCCTTAGAAGCCATCATAGCCATGCCTACTAATGGCATGGCTGTGATTGGTCAGTGCAACATGTGACCCAGCTTCTATATAAGCTAGAGGCACACAGCACACATGACACTCTGCTTCAGAATAGATAGGGAGAGGATCTAGTCTGCTGCTGCTGCTTTTAGGGAGAGATAGAAAGATAGAAGAGGTAGTCCTGATTCTACAATCTGAGGGAAAAGATAGAGAGATAGTGTAGTGTAGGGCCAGGTTCCTGTGTTGGTGCTTTCAGGGAGAGAGAATATTATATAGGAGTCCAGATTCAGAGATTAAAATCAGCGATCTGCATAGGTCTACCTATTTGTGTTGCAGTGCAGTCTTTTTACACTGCCATGAGCCCAGTGTCAGAGAAAATCTAACTTTTAGGGGGAAAAAAAAGGCACTTTATTGTTCTCTTTTCCAAAAGACCCATAGGGCAAAAAAAAAAAAAAAAAAAGCATTTTATTTTGCTCGTGCAAAAAAAGACCCGTTTAGGGCAAAAAAAAAAAATTGCACTTTAATGTACGCTTGCAAAAAACGCCGTTTAGTGGCACCAAAAAAAGGTTGCAGTGTGTTATACATATTTTGAGGTGTGTGAAATAAACAATTTCTATATAGTTTTCTCCTACTGTGCTATACTAAAAAAACAACATTTTTTTTTAATAGCATTTTCTGCAGTTCTGTAGCTGTGCGATTCAGCAGTTACGTACTGTGGGTGTGTTCTGCTCTTCCAAAAAACGCCGTTTAGTGGCACCAAAAAAAGGTTGCAGTGTGTTATACATATTTTGAGGTGTGTGAAATAAACAATTTCTATATAGTTTTCTCCTACTGTGCTATACTAAAAAAACAACATTTTTTTTGAATAGCATTTTCTGCAGTTCTGTAGCTGTGCGATTCAGCGGTTACGTACTGTGGGTGTGTTCTGTGCTTCCAAAAACACCCATTTAGGGCAAGATCCTAAATTTTGAAAATATGAGGAGAAGGTCAAAGGGGCGTGGTGGCCCCGGTCGTGGTGCTGCTGGTGGAGCTCCTGTTGCAGGGAGAGGACGTGGTGGATCTGTGCCAGATACACGCACAAGTGAAACACCTTCCTCAGGTGCCAGTAGGCGACCGAGCCTGCGGCAGTATTTTGTCGCGCCTAATGAGGCTGTACGAATGTTTAGGCCAGGACAAGTACAGGCGATAGTAGATTGGGTTGCTGACAGTGCCTCGGGTTCCTTCACATTGTCTCCCACCCACTCTTCTGATGAAAGAACAGAGTTGGCACCTGAAACCCATGTCCATCAGTTCTCACCTCACCCCCTTGCAAATCAGCCAAGCAGTCTGAGCCCCAAATCATGCAGCAGTCTCTTCTGCTTTTCGATGACTCTGTTAGCAGGGTTTCCCAGGGCCATCCACCTAGCCCTGCCCCAGAAGTGGAAGAGATTGAGTGCACCGATGCCCAACCACTTATGTTTCATGATGGGTACATGGGAGGACCATCGCAGTACGTCTCGGATGATGACGAAACACAGGTGCCAACTGCTGCTGCTTTCGCAATTGTGCAGACAGACAAGGAGGGCAGGGGTGAAGACTGGGTGGAAGATGATGTGGAGGACGATGAGGTCCTCGACCCCACATGGAACAAACGTTATGCAGGTGACCAGTGTAGTTTGGAGGAAGAGGCGGTGGTCGCACAGAGCCACCAGCACAGCAGAAGAGGGAGCAGGGTGCAAAAGCGGAGCGTCTGTCAGCTAGACAGTATGTCTGCTACTGCCGAACGCAGCAAGGGACCGAGCACACCAAAGCCAGGTCCAAGGAGTTCCCCAGCGTGGCAGTTCTTCACACAATGTGCTGATGACAAGACACGAGTGGTTTGTACGCTGTGCAATCAGAGCCTGAAGCGAGGCATAAACGTTCTCAACCTGAGCACAACCTGCATGACCAGGCATCTAAGTTCAAAGCACGAGCTGCAGTGGAGTAGACACCTCAAAAACCAAGAAAGGTCTCTGGCTCCTCCTGCTTCCTCTTCTGCTGCAGTCTCGGCCTCTTCATCCACCTCTGTAGTGAAAGTGGCACCTGCCAACCCGCAAACAGAGCATCTGCCAGCAACACTACCACCTGGGTCACCAACCATCTCCACAATGTCCCATGGAAGCGTTCAGCTCTCTATCTCCCAAACATTGGAGCGGAAGAGGAAGTACCCCCCTAGCCACCCGCGATCCCTGGCCCTGAATGCCAGCATTTCAAAACTCCTGGCCTTTGAAATGCTGTCATTCCGTCTGGTGGAGACGCAGAGTTTTAAAAGCCTGATGGCATTGGTTGTCTCACAGTACGTCGTGCCCAGCCGCCACTATTTTTCCAGGCGAGCCATCCCTTCCCTGCACAACCAAGTGGGGGACAAAATCAGGTGTGCACTGCGCAACGCCAT
Organism: Rana muscosa; assembly: GCA_029206835.1. Taxonomy (NCBI): domain Eukaryota; kingdom Metazoa; phylum Chordata; class Amphibia; order Anura; family Ranidae; genus Rana; species Rana muscosa. Next base: position 299,982,011 of record CM055118.1, read on the forward strand.
CTGTGGCAAGGTCCACCTAACTACGGATGCGTGGACCAGTAAGCACGGTCAGGGACGTTATATCTCCCTAACAGCACACTGGGTAAATGCAGTGGCGGCTGGGCCTGAGGCAGATAGCAGTTTGGCGCATGTCCTTCCACCACCGAGGATTGCAGGGCGCTTCAGTTTGCCTCCTGTTGCTAACTCCTCCTACTCCGCTTCCTCATCCTCTACCGCCTCCTCATCCGGTCAGCGTAACACCTTCACCACCAACTTCAGCACAGCCAGGGGTAAACGACAGCAGGCAGTTTTAAAACTTTCCTGTTTGGGGGAAAAACCCCACACCGCGCAGGAGTTGTGGAGGGACATGGAACAACAGACCAATGAGTGGTTGCTGTCAGTGAGCCTCAAGCCCGGCCTGGTGGTGTGCGATAATGGGCGAAATCTCGTAGCAGCTCTGGGCCTAGCCGGTTTGACGCACATCCCTTGCCTGGCGCATGTGCTGAACTTGGTGGTCCAGAGGTTCCTTAAAAATTACCCCAATATGCCAGAGCTGCTGCAGAAAGTGCGGGCTGTGTGTGCGCACTTTCGGCGTTCTCACCCTGCTGCTGCTCGCCTGTCAGCGCTGCAGCGTAACTTCGGCCTTCCCGCTCACCGCCTCATATGTGACGTGCCCACAAGGTGGAACTCCACCTTGCACATGCTGGCCAGACTGTGCGAGCAGGAGCAGGCGATAGTGGAGTTTCAGCTGCAGCAATCACGCGTGAGTTGCTCTGCGGAACAGCACCACTTCACCACCAATAACTGGGCCTCCATGCGAGACCTGTGTGCCTTGTTGCGCTGTTTCGAGTACTCCACCAACATGTCCAGTGCCAATGACGCCGTTCTTAGCGTTACTATCCCAGTTCTATGCCTCCTTGAAAAAACGCTTCGGGCGATGATGGAAGAGGATGTGGCACAGGAGGATGAGGAGGAGGAGGAGGAAGCGGGATCATTTCAAAGGCTTTCAGGGCAGTCTTTCACAAGTGGCTACGAGGGTGGGTTCCTGCACCAACAAACGCCAGGTACACAATTGTCCGGCAGAAAGGGAACAGTTCTGGAGGATGACGAGGTGGAGGAGGAGATGGAGGAGGAGGAGGAGGAGGAGGAGGAGGCATTTTCACAGCAGGGTGGCACCCAGACCAGCTCGTGGCCATCACTGGTGCGTGGCTGGGGGGATACAGAGGACACAGACGATACACCTCCCACAGAGGACAGCTTTTCTTTGCCTCTGGGCAGCCTGGCACACATGAGCGATTACATGCTGCAGTGTTTCCGCAATGACCGCCGAGTTGCCCACATTTTAACTGGTGCTGATTACTGGGTGGCCACCCTGCTGGATCCCCGTTACAAGGACAACGTACCGTCCTTAATTCCCTCACTGGAGCGGGATCGTAAGATGCGCGAGTACAAGCGCACGCTGGTAGACGCGCTGCTGGTGGCATTCCCACCTGACAGCGGGCGTACGGTGGAAGCACAAGGTGAAGGCAGAGGAGGAGGAAGAGGTCGCCAACGCAGCCGGGGCACCGGCAGCACCTCAGAAGGCAGGGTTAGCATGGCTGAAATGTGGAAAAGCTTTGTCAGCACGCCACAACAACCAGCACCACCAGCTGAGATGGAACGTCTTAGCAGGAGGCAGCATTTCACCAACATGGTTGAGCAGTATGTGTCCACAGGCCTACACGTACTGGATGACGGGTCTGCCCCCTTTAACTTCTGGGTCTCCAAATTGGGCACATGGCCTGAGCTTGCCCTTTATGCCTTGGAGGTGCTGGCCTGCCCTGCAGCCAGTGTATTATCTGAACGTGTATTTAGCACGGCAGGGGGCGTTATCACAGACAAGCGCAGCCGCCTGTCCAGAGCCAATGTGGACAAGCTCACGTTCATTAAAATGAACCAGGCATGGATCCCACAGGACTTGTCCGTACCTTGTGCAGAATAGACATGTATACCGGTGTTGTGACAAAAACTGTCCGGCCATCGGATTGTGTCCGGCCCATACTGCGAAGGCGCAGTGCTTGCGCAGTACAGAGGACAAGGAGATTCACAAAATCTCCGAAGATGAACGGCGCCTGCGCTGTGAGTGCAGGTTCAAGCCCCACCATCCAAGTGGACATACGGTAGCACATAGTAACAGGGCCCCTCATGGGCTCGGTTCGATCGCCACGCTTCAGGCACGGCCTCACTTGGCTCGTCTTGAACCACGGATGGTGTGGCCTTCACCTGAACTCACCACGCAGGCGCCGTTCGTCTTGGGAGATTTTAGAAATCCCCTTGTCCTACATACTGAGCAAGCGCAGTACAGGGTGGACACTATTTGACGGGGGACAGAATTCGACACATCACCGGCATTACACAGCCATTGTTGTATTTTTGAATCAGTGTTGGCTACCTCGTCCTCCTCCACCGCCGCTTCCACCTACACAGCCACATCCACCGCCACTTCAACCTCCTACTCCATATGGACCTCGTCCTCCTAAGTCAAGATTATTATTTTTTATTTTTATTTTTTTTATGTTATTTTAAGTTATTTCCCTATCCACATTTGTTTGCAGAGCACTTGCCATGCTCTTAACAACATTTTGCTGCCATTTGCAGCCCCCTAGCCCTTTCCATTACCTTTTTAGAGCCTTTTTAGTCCTTAGAAGTCCGGGTCCCCATTGACTTCAATGGGGTTCGGGTTCGGGTCCGGGTTCGGGTTAAAGTTCGGTCCCGAACCCGAACTTTTTTCCGAAGTTCAGCCGAACCCGAACATCCAGGTGTCCGCTCAACTCTATTCCTCATCCATTTCATTTAAGGCTTTTTACATTTTCTGGAACTGTGCATGGGGAACTCTTCTATAGAGAAGGCAATATGGACTGTTGTCTATTAGGCATATCCAATGTATAAATCCCATGGCTTGACCACAATCTGGAAAAGATCTGTTCATAGCAAACAATTAAAGTTGAATTCCAGAATATGACTAACTAACTTTTTAAATACTCCTACACTATACTACACACTAACCTATGTAAGAAAGATATATATATATATATATATATATATATATTGTGACAGCAGGAAGGTAAAGTCACCTGGTTGCATCCAGGGGGGTAGGTATATTTCTCCCAGATTCAGGCTTTATGCCGACTTATACAACTAGGGAGAGAGTTGATGAAGCCCAGCTGAGGCTAGTGGGCTCATGGATGATTCATACCTCTAGGGAGAGTGCTGGGCGTCGTGCAGGCAGGGAGTTGATGAGACCAGCTGAAGCTTGTCAGCTCGTTTAAGGCCTCTATAAAAACTCCCAGCTTCATTAGGTGTTTGCTCATGCCTGGACCCAGACCTGTGTGGACTGTCTAGGGAGAGTGAACCCCTGTGCGGTGAGACAAAGCCTGTGTGGCTATTTGTTTGGACATTTACTAAACCAGGGACTTAGGGACTAGGACAGCACCAGGCTGATCCCAGTTGTTAGTTAGGGAAACCTGCATGTTTAGTCAGAGGTCAAGCTGACCAGGATTTATTTTGTTTATGTTTCTTTTTGCTTTGCTGTGTTTTTGTCACTGTAAATAGAGAAATAAACCGCACCTTTTGATCTTGAAAACCACAACCTCCGTCTGCTGGGCCTGTTTTTGTGTGGGGAGCCCATCCAGGGGGTCACACACACCCGCTACCGAGCTAACCCCCTCACAGTTGGTGGAGAACCAGTGGCAGTTTTTTTTTAAGCCAGCATGGAGGAGATACTGAAACAGCTGGCTCTAGCAAATGCCAATCAACAGCAGACAAATGCAGGTTTGCAAAAGAGCCTTGCAGCTCAACAACAGAGCTTCGCAGCCCAGCAACAAGCCCAGCAGCAATCTGAGGCCCGCTTCATAGACCTGTTGCAGAAGCAAGAGCAGAGACTACAACAACAGATGGAAGCAGTAATGCAGCAACGTCCGCAGACCAGTGAGGAAAGCCGTCCCACTAATACCGCGTCCTTTGGGGTGAGTCGTTTATTGACAAAAATGACTGGAGAGGATGATCCAGAGGTATTTTTGACCACATTTGAAAGGACTGCTGAAAGAGAAAAGTGGCCTGAGGAGCAGTGGGCTGGACTGGTGGCTCCTCTGTTAACTGGTGAATCGCAGAAAGCTTACTATGACCTAGAGCCTGACCAAGCAAAAGACTATGTGATGCTAAAAGCTGAAATATTGGGAAGTGGCTACAGCCAGAGACTTTGTCCGCACCGGAGATTGTGGAACGTGTTGTGATGGATCGTTTCTTGAGAGCTCTTCCTACCGCCATTCAAAAGTGGGTAAGCCATGGAGACCCAGAAACGGCCGGTAAACTTGTGGATCGTGTAGAGAGATACTTGGCTGCAGAGAACCTGACGGCCTCTTCCAGAGACTCTCGGACTTTCCACCCTAAGACCAGACCATCCCCAGGGGCGGATAAGATGATTCCAAGGGGTGAGGGTGGAGAGAGTGAGAGGGTGGGAGCTCTGCCCAGGGTTTGGCGAGAACAGCCTGGGAAGTCGGGGGCTCAAGAGGCAGCCAAAAGGATTGTTTGCTACCGCTGCCGGCAAGCGGGACATATTGCAGCAAATTGCCCGGTTGTGGAGGAACCCATGCAATGTGACTTTCTGACGGACAGACGTCAGTCGCTGTGTGCGACAGTCGCATGCACTGCCATTCGGGGAACTGAGAAACATTTATGCAAAATGTGTATTAATGGTAGAAATGTTGTGGTATTACTGGATTCAGGTAGCCTTGTGACCCTGATAAAGGCTGAATTAGTTAAAACAGAGGTCTCTGGGAATAGCAAGGTAGCTGTTATTTGTGTGCATGGGGACACCCGAGAGTATCCAGTGACTACAGTGTGTTTCAAGACCCCCAAAGGTACCCTCTCTCATCCAGTGGGGTTAGTATCTCAACTACCGCATGATGCCATTGTGGGAAGGGATTTTCCGAAGTTCTGGGAACTGTGGGATGATCCTGAGCCCCCCACTGGTGCCCCTATGTACCAGGAAGGTGATAGCCAGAACTCCTCTGAGAGTGGTGAGGACTCTCCAGAAATTCCCTTGTCAGTATTGGCAGGCGAGACTCAAGAAACTGGAGAGGAGCCCACCTCCTCAGACGAAAACCTATCGTCTGTGGAGTTTTCTGATCTTGAGGTTCACAGGGAAAATTTTGCCACAGAACAGTTAAAAGACCCCGCCCTAATAAAGGCACGGGAAAACGTAGTGGAAATAGATGGCGAGTTAGTGAACCCAGATAATACCTGCACTTACCCATACTTCAGCGTAGAGAAGGACCTACTGTATCGGGTGGCAAAAAGGGCAGAAGAAACCGTTGAGCAGCTTGTGGTGCCCAAACCTTACAGGAAGTTGGTGTTGGAGTTGGCCCATGGGCACATTCTTGGAGGTCATCTGGGGACAGAGAAAACCCGAGAGAGGGTATTACAGAGATTCTATTGGCCTGGGGTGATGAAGGACACAGAAAATTATTGTTCCTCCTGCCCTGTGTGTCAGAGGTCGGCCCCGATGCCACATTTCCGTAGCCCGCTGGTCCCTCTACCCATCATTGAGGTCCCGTTTGAGAGGATCGCAATGGATTTGGTAGGTCCTATAATCAAGTCCGCTAGGGGGCACCAGTACATATTAGTTATAATGGACTATGCCACCCGTTATCCAGAAGCGATCCCTCTCCGAAATACCTCGGCCAAAACCATAGCCAAAGAGCTATCTCTTGTTTTTAGCCGGGTGGGTATTTGTAAAGAACTGCTTACGGACCAAGGTACACCCTTTATGTCCCGGGTTATGAAAGAGCTGTGTAAATTGTTCAAAGTGACGCAATTGCGTACGTCTGTGTATCACCCCCAAACCGATGGGCTGGTTGAAAGATTCAACAAAACCCTAAAACAAATGTTGAAGAAAGTGGTGGATAGAGATGGAAAGGATTGGGACTGTCTACTTCCTTATTTGATGTTTGCTATTAGGGAGGTGCCCCAATCCTCTACGGGATTCTCCCCCTTTGAGTTACTGTATGGGAGACACCCAAGAGGGCTGTTGGATATTGCCAAGGAAACTTGGGAAAGTGAGAGTTCTCCCCACAGGAGTGTGATTGAGCATGTCGCCCTGATGCAAGATCGAATTGCACAGGTAATGCCCATCGTGAAGGAACATTTGGCCCAAGCGCAGTTGGCACAGCAGAGAGTGTACAACCGTGGAGCCAAGACCCGTACCTTTTCCCCGGGGGATAGGATATTGGTACTTGTCCCTACGGTTGAAAGTAAATTCCTTGCCAAATGGCAAGGCCCCTACGAGATAATGGAAAAAGTGAGCGAAGTGAATTACAAGGTCAGACAACCAGGAAGGCGAAAGCCCGAACAGATCTATCACGTTAATCTGTTGAAAGCCTGGAGGGATAGAGAGTAGGGATGAGCTTCGTGTTCGAGTCGAACATACGTTCGACTCGAACATCGGCTGTTCGATCGTTCGACGAAGATCGAACGATTTGGGCCGTTCGCGCCAAATTCGAGTGACGCGAACGGCCCACAATGCACTACGCCATCGCAGTGTCATCCAGGCGCTGTGATTGGCCAAGCATGCACTGTGACCCCGCATGCTTGGCCAATCACAGCGCCGGCAGCGAGGAGAGCAATGATTGGCCACAGGCAGGATGCCTGTGGCCAATTATTGCTGAGGGGGTTTAGTACACGCCCCACACTATAAAAGGCCGCCAGCACGGCGGCCTAGTGTAGTGTGTTCCGGAGCAGGGATAGAGCAGCATAGGCAGGGACAGTGACTTTTATTTCTTTCTTGCTTAACCTGGATTCCTTTAGTTTAGGGAAAGAGAAGGATAGGTAGGGAGAGTGTCAGTGTGTTTTGTGCTTGTGCTATATTGTGCTTAAAAAAAACATTTTTTCTAGGGACAGAAAACTGTAGGTAGGGAGAGTGTGTCAGTTTCTTTCACTGTCAAAGTCCTTGTTTCCAGGGACCTGGAAGGACAGTGAGTGAATTCTCCTTGTGCTATATTGTGCTTAAAAAAAACATTTTTTCTAGGGACAGAAAACTGTAGGTAGGGAGAGTGTGTCAGTTTCTTTCACTGTCAAAGTCCTTGTTTCCAGGGACCTGGAAGGACAGTGAGGTAATTCTCCTTGTGCTAAATTGTGCTTAAAAAAAAACATTTTTTCTAGGGACAGAAAACTGTAGGTAGGGAGAGTGTGTCAGTTTCTTTCACTGTCAAAGTCCTTGTTTCCAGGGACCTGGAAGGACAGTGAGGTAATTCTCCTTGTGCTAAATTGTGCTTAAAAAAAACATTTTTTCTAGGGACAGAAAACTGTAGGTAGGGAGAGTGTGTCAGTTTCTTTCACTGTCAAAGTCCTTGTTTCCAGGGACCTGGAAGGACAGTGAGGTAATTCTCCTTGTGCTAAATTGTGCTTAAAAAAAACATTTTTTCTAGGGACAGAAAACTGTAGGTAGGGAGAGTGTGTCAGTTTCTTTCACTGTCAAAGTCCTTGTTTCCAGGGACCTGGAAGGACAGTGAGGTAATTCTCCTTGTGCTAAATTGTGCTTAAAAAAAACATTTTTTCTAGGGACAGAAAACTGTAGGTAGGGAGAGTGTGTCAGTTTCTTTCACTGTCAAAGTCCTTGTTTCCAGGGACCTGGAAGGACAGTGAGGTAATTCTCCTTGTGCTAAATTGTGCTTAAAAAAAACATTTTTTCTAGGGACAGAAAACTGTAGGTAGGGAGAGTGTGTCAGTTTCTTTCACTGCCAAAGTCCTTGTTTCCAGGGACCTGGAAGGACAGTGAGGTAATTCTCCTTGTGCTAAATTGTGCTTAAAAAAAACATTTTTTCTAGGGACAGAAAACTGTAGGTAGGGAGAGTGTGTCAGTTTCTTTCACTGTCAAAGTCCTTGTTTCCAGGGACCTGGAAGGACAGTGAGTGAATTCTCCTTGTGCTAAATTGTGCTTAAAAAAAACATTTTTTCTAGGGACAGAAAACTGTAGGTAGGGAGAGTGTGTCAGTTTCTTTCACTGTCAAAGTCCTTGTTTCCAGGGACCTGGAAGGACAGTGAGGTAATTCTCCTTGTGCTAAATTGTGCTTAAAAAAAACATTTTTTCTAGGGACAGAAAACTGTAGGTAGGGAGAGTGTGTCAGTTTCTTTCACTGTCAAAGTCCTTGTTTCCAGGGACCTGGAAGGACAGTGAGGTAATTCTCCTTGTGCTAAATTGTGCTTAAAAAAAACATTTTTTCTAGGGACAGAAAACTGTAGGTAGGGAGAGTGTGTCAGTTTCTTTCACTGTCAAAGTCCTTGTTTCCAGGGACCTGGAAGGACAGTGAGGTAATTCTCCTTGTGCTAAATTGTGCTTAAAAAAAACATTTTTTCTAGGGACAGAAAACTGTAGGTAGGGAGAGTGTGTCAGTTTCTTTCACTGTCAAAGTCCTTGTTTCCAGGGACCTGGAAGGACAGTGAGGTAATTCTCCTTGTGCTAAATTGTGCTTAAAAAAAACATTTTTTCTAGGGACAGAAAACTGTAGGTAGGGAGAGTGTGTCAGTTTCTTTCACTGTCAAAGTCCTTGTTTCCAGGGACCTGGAAGGACAGTGAGGTAATTCTCCTTGTGCTAAATTGTGCTTAAAAAAAACATTTTTTCTAGGGACAGAAAACTGTAGGTAGGGAGAGTGTGTCAGTTTCTTTCACTGTCAAAGTCCTTGTTTCCAGGGACCTGGAAGGACAGTGAGGTAATTCTCCTTGTGCTAAATTGTGCTTAAAAAAAACATTTTTTCTAGGGACAGAAAACTGTAGGTAGGGAGAGTGTGTCAGTTTCTTTCACTGCCAAAGTCCTTGTTTCCAGGGACCTGGAAGGACAGTGAGGTAATTCTCCTTGTGCTAAATTGTGCTTAAAAAAAACATTTTTTCTAGGGACAGAAAACTGTAGGTAGGGAGAGTGTGTCAGTTTCTTTCACTGTCAAAGTCCTTGTTTCCAGGGACCTGGAAGGACAGTGAGTGAATTCTCCTTGTGCTAAATTGTGCTTAAAAAAAACATTTTTTCTAGGGACAGAAAACTGTAGGTAGGGAGAGTGTGTCAGTTTCTTTCACTGTCAAAGTCCTTGTTTCCAGGGACCTGGAAGGACAGTGAGGTAATTCTCCTTGTGCTAAATTGTGCTTAAAAAAAACATTTTTTCTAGGGACAGAAAACTGTAGGTAGGGAGAGTGTGTCAGTTTCTTTCACTGCCAAAGTCCTTGTTTCCAGGGACCTGGAAGGACAGTGAGGTAATTCTCCTTGTGCTAAATTGTGCTTAAAAAAAACATTTTTTCTAGGGACAGAAAACTGTAGGTAGGTAGAGTGTGTCAGTTTCTTTCACTGTCAAAGTCCTTGTTTCCAGGGACCTGGAAGGACAGTGAGTGAATTCTCCTTGTGCTAAATTGTGCTTAAAAAAAACATTTTTTCTAGGGACAGAAAACTGTAGGTAGGGAGAGTGTGTCAGTTTCTTTCACTGTCAAAGTCCTTGTTTCCAGGGACCTGGAAGGACAGTGAGGTAATTCTCCTTGTGCTAAATTGTGCTTAAAAAAAAACATTTTTTCTAGGGACAGAAAACTGTAGGTAGGGAGAGTGTGTCAGTTTCTTTCACTGTCAAAGTCCTTGTTTCCAGGGACCTGGAAGGACAGTGAGGTAATTCTCCTTGTGCTAAATTGTGCTTAAAAAAATTTTTTTTCTAGGGACAGAAAACTGTAGGTAGGGAGAGTGTGTCAGTTTCTTTCACTGTCAAAGTCCTTGTTTCCAGGGACCTGGAAGGACAGTGAGGTAATTCTCCTTGTGCTAAATTGTGCTTAAAAAAAACATTTTTTCTAGGGACAGAAAACTGTAGGTAGGGAGAGTGTGTCAGTTTCTTTCACTGTCAAAGTCCTTGTTTCCAGGGACCTGGAAGGACAGTGAGGTAATTCTCCTTGTGCTAAATTGTGCTTAAAAAAAACATTTTTTCTAGGGACAGAAAACTGTAGGTAGGGAGAGTGTGTCAGTTTCTTTCACTGTCAAAGTCCTTGTTTCCAGGGACCTGGAAGGACAGTGAGGTAATTCTCCTTGTGCTAAATTGTGCTTAAAAAAAACATTTTTTCTAGGGACAGAAAACTGTAGGTAGGGAGAGTGTGTCAGTTTCTTTCACTGTCAAAGTCCTTGTTTCCAGGGACCTGGAAGGACAGTGAGGTAATTCTCCTTGTGCTAAATTGTGCTTAAAAAAAACATTTTTTCTAGGGACAGAAAACTGTAGGTAGGGAGAGTGTGTCAGTTTCTTTCACTGCCAAAGTCCTTGTTTCCAGGGACCTGGAAGGACAGTGAGGTAATTCTCCTTGTGCTAAATTGTGCTTAAAAAAAACATTTTTTCTAGGGACAGAAAACTGTAGGTAGGGAGAGTGTGTCAGTTTCTTTCACTGTCAAAGTCCTTGTTTCCAGGGACCTGGAAGGACAGTGAGTGAATTCTCCTTGTGCTAAATTGTGCTTAAAAAAAACATTTTTTCTAGGGACAGAAAACTGTAGGTAGGGAGAGTGTGTCAGTTTCTTTCACTGTCAAAGTCCTTGTTTCCAGGGACCTGGAAGGACAGTGAGTGAATTCTCCTTGTGCTATATTGTGCTTAAAAAAAACATTTTTTCTAGGGACAGAAAACTGTAGGTAGGGAGAGTGTGTCAGTTTCTTTCACTGTCAAAGTCCTTGTTTCCAGGGACCTGGAAGGACAGTGAGGTAATTCTCCTTGTGCTAAATTGTGCTTAAAAAAAACATTTTTTCTAGGGACAGAAAACTGTAGGTAGGGAGAGTGTGTCAGTTTCTTTCACTGTCAAAGTCCTTGTTTCCAGGGACCTGGAAGGACAGTGAGGTAATTCTCCTTGTGCTAAATTGTGCTTAAAAAAAACATTTTTTCTAGGGACAGAAAACTGTAGGTAGGGAGAGTGTGTCAGTTTCTTTCACTGTCAAAGTCCTTGTTTCCAGGGACCTGGAAGGACAGTGAGGTAATTCTCCTTGTGCTAAATTGTGCTTAAAAAAAACATTTTTTCTAGGGACAGAAAACTGTAGGTAGGGAGAGTGTGTCAGTTTCTTTCACTGTCAAAGTCCTTGTTTCCAGGGACCTGGAAGGACAGTGAGGTAATTCTCCTTGTGCTAAATTGTGCTTAAAAAAAACATTTTTTCTAGGGACAGAAAACTGTAGGTAGGGAGAGTGTGTCAGTTTCTTTCACTGTCAAAGTCCTTGTTTCCAGGGACCTGGAAGGACAGTGAGGTAATTCTCCTTGTGCTAAATTGTGCTTTAAAAAAACATTTTTTCTAGGGACAGAAAACTGTAGGTAGGGAGAGTGTGTCAGTTTCTTTCACTGCCAAAGTCCTTGTTTCCAGGGACCTGGAAGGACAGTGAGGTAATTCTCCTTGTGCTAAATTGTGCTTAAAAAAAACATTTTTTCTAGGGACAGAAAACTGTAGGTAGGGAGAGTGTGTCAGTTTCTTTTACTGTCAAAGTCCTTGTTTCCAGGGACCTGGAAGGACAGTGAGTGAATTCTCCTTGTGCTAAATTGTGCTTAAAAAAAACATTTTTTCTAGGGACAGAAAACTGTAGGTAGGGAGAGTGTGTCAGTTTCTTTCACTGTCAAAGTCCTTGTTTCCAGGGACCTGGAAGGACAGTGAGTGAATTCTCCTTGTGCTATATTGTGCTTAAAAAAAACATTTTTTCTAGGGACAGAAAACTGTAGGTAGGGAGAGTGTGTCAGTTTCTTTCACTGTCAAAGTCCTTGTTTCCAGGGACCTGGAAGGACAGTGAGGTAATTCTCCTTGTGCTAAATTGTGCTTAAAAAAAACATTTTTTCTAGGGACAGAAAACTGTAGGTAGGGAGAGTGTGTCAGTTTCTTTCACTGTCAAAGTCCTTGTTTCCAGGGACCTGGAAGGACAGTGAGGTAATTCTCCTTGTGCTAAATTGTGCTTAAAAAAAACATTTTTTCTAGGGACAGAAAACTGTAGGTAGGGAGAGTGTGTCAGTTTCTTTCACTGTCAAAGTCCTTGTTTCCAGGGACCTGGAAGGACAGTGAGGTAATTCTCCTTGTGCTAAATTGTGCTTAAAAAAAACATTTTTTCTAGGGACAGAAAACTGTAGGTAGGGAGAGTGTGTCAGTTTCTTTCACTGTCAAAGTCCTTGTTTCCAGGGACCTGGAAGGACAGTGAGGTAATTCTCCTTGTGCTAAATTGTGCTTAAAAAAAACATTTTTTCTAGGGACAGAAAACTGTAGGTAGGGAGAGTGTGTCAGTTTCTTTCACTGTCAAAGTCCTTGTTTCCAGGGACCTGGAAGGACAGTGAGGTAATTCTCCTTGTGCTAAATTGTGCTTAAAAAAAACATTTTTTCTAGGGACAGAAAACTGTAGGTAGGGAGAGTGTGTCAGTTTCTTTCACTGTCAAAGTCCTTGTTTCCAGGGACCTGGAAGGACAGTGAGGTAATTCTCCTTGTGCTAAATTGTGCTTAAAAAAAACATTTTTTCTAGGGACAGAAAACTGTAGGTAGGGAGAGTGTGTCAGTTTCTTTCACTGTCAAAGTCCTTGTTTCCAGGGACCTGGAAGGACAGTGAGGTAATTCTCCTTGTGCTAAATTGTGCTTAAAAAAAACATTTTTTCTAGGGACAGAAAACTGTAGGTAGGGAGAGTGTGTCAGTTTCTTTCACTGTCAAAGTCCTTGTTTCCAGGGACCTGGAAGGACAGTGAGGTAATTCTCCTTGTGCTAAATTGTGCTTAAAAAAAACATTTTTTCTAGGGACAGAAAACTGTAGGTAGGGAGAGTGTGTCAGTTTCTTTCACTGTCAAAGTCCTTGTTTCCAGGGACCTGGAAGGACAGTGAGGTAATTCTCCTTGTGCTAAATTGTGCTTAAAAAAACATTTTTTCTAGGGACAGAAAACTGTAGGTAGGGAGAGTGTGTCAGTTTCTTTCACTGTCAAAGTCCTTGTTTCCAGGGACCTGGAAGGACAGTGAGGTAATTCTCCTTGTGCTAAATTGTGCTTAAAAAAAACATTTTTTCTAGGGACAGAAAACTGTAGGTAGGGAGAGTGTGTCAGTTTCTTTCACTGTCAAAGTCCTTGTTTCCAGGGACCTGGAAGGACAGTGAGGTAATTCTCCTTGTGCTAAATTGTGCTTAAAAAAAACATTTTTTCTAGGGACAGAAAACTGTAGGTAGGGAGAGTGTGTCAGTTTCTTTCACTGCCAAAGTCCTTGTTTCCAGGGACCTGGAAGAACAGTGAGGTAATTCTCCTTGTGCTAAATTGTGCTTAAAAAAAACATTTTTTCTAGGGACAGAAAACTGTAGGTAGGGAGAGTGTCAGTTTCTTTCACTGTCAAAGTCCTTGTTTCAAGGGACAGAGAAGGACACCTGAAGGTAGCCCTTATTGCTTTTTTCCCATCTCCCTGCAGGCCATCTATTAGAATGTCTGGAAGGCAAACAAGGAGAGGCAGACAGTCAGGAGGCAATAAAAGAGGGCAAGCAGGCTCTGTGTCTGGGGGCAACAGTGCTGGTCGTGGACGCGGTGCATTGTCATCAGCACATGGCCATGGGACACGCTTGTCCTTCTTTTCGGCAGCTGGACATGTTGAGCCACATCATGCCGAAGACTTGGTAGAGTGGATGACCAAGCCCTCCTCCTCCTCCTCATCCTCTCTCACCCAGGCTCAGGGTACTGGAAAAGCAGCTGCCAAAGCGTCCTCTTCCCTGGTATCAATGTCAGACTCATCATCAGTCACTCCTTCCCTAGACCCACCATGTCCTCCTCCTGAGGAGTCCCCCGAACTGTTTCAGCACAGTGTTGGGTACATGCTCCAGGAGGATGCCCAGCGTTTCGAAGGGTCTGATGATGAAACCCAGCTAGAGGAAGGCAGTAGCGTGAGAGCAGACAGAGGGGATGCTCAAGAAGGACACCAATCTGGCAGTCATGTTCCAGCAGCTGCAGCATACTGCCAGATTGCCTCCAGTGATGAGGAGGGAGGTGATGATGAGGTCACTGACTCCACGTGGGTGCCTAATAGGAGAGAGGAGGAGGAGGAGGATGAGGAGGAGGCACATCTCCAACGAGGCAGGATGCCCTTTGGTGGCCAGCGTAAGGGCAGTACACCGACGGAATCACACCGCAGAGCTCCGCCTGTGCAGGGCGCTGCCTCTGCCCGTCATTCAAAAAGTTCTTTGGTGTGGGCCTTTTTTGAGGCTAGTGCATCAGATCGCACAGCTGCTGTTTGCAACATATGTCTCAAGCGTATATCGCGTGGCCAAAACATCAGCCGCTTGGGTACCACATGCCTGACCAGACATATGTTGACCTGCCATGCAGCTCGTTGGCAAGCCTACCTCAAAGACCCACACCAAAGAACAAAGCGGACCTCTCCTTGCACCGCATCAGCTGGGATCTCCAACCCCACTATAACTTCAGTCCTCTCTGAAACATGCACTGAGAGGAATGAAGGTGTAGAATTAGGTGTGTCACAGCCAAGTACTTGCGGCCACTCTGCTAGCAGTTCACCGACGTCCGATTCTAGCAGGCAAATTTCCCTGCCCCAGCTGCTGGACCGTCGAAAGAAGTTCACTCCCAGCCATCCACATGCCCAGCGGTTGAATGCTAGCTTGGCTAAATTGCTAGCGCTTCAACTGCTGCCTTTTCAGTTGGTAGACTCGGCCCCCTTCCGTGAGTTTGTGCAATGTGCGGTTCCTCAGTGGCAGGTTCCCAAACGCCACTTTTTCTCACGGAAGGCTATTCCGGCTCTCTACCGGCATGTGGAAGGCAATGTCTTGGCCTCGCTGGACAGGGCGGTCAGCGGTAAGGTGCATATTACCGCTGACTCATGGTCCAGCAGGCATGGACAGGGACGTTACCTTTCTTTCACGGCCCATTGGGTCACTCTTTTGGCAGCTGGGAAGGATGCAGGACAAGGTGCAGTAGTGTTGGAGGTTGTCCCACCGCCACGCCTCCAAAATGCTACTACTGGTTGTGACACACCTCTCTCCTCCACCCCCTCCTCTTCTTCTTCCTCCATGGCCTCTTCCTGTGGTTTGTCCTATGAACCAGCGGTGCTCCGTAGCCGTTCACGGGGCTACGCAAGTACGCAGGCAAAAAGATGCCATGCCGTGCTTGCGCTGGTGTGTTTGGGGGACAGAAGCCACACTGGGGCAGAGGTCCTGTCTGCTCTGCAGGGCCAGGCCGAGAGGTGGTTGGCGCCACGCCAGCTTAAGCCAGGAATGGTGGTTTGCGACAATGGCACCAACCTCCTCTCCGCCCTCCGACAGGGACAACTGACCCATGTGCCCTGTGTGGCTCACGTCCTTAACCTGGTGGTGCAGCGGTTCTTGGGCAGGTACCCGGGCTTACAGGATGTCCTGAGGCAGGCCAGGAAAGTCTGTGTGCATTTCCGCAGATCTTATAATGCCAGTGCTCGCCTGGCTGAGCTGCAAAAGGAGTTGAACCTGCCCAAGAACCGCCTTATATGTGACATGCCCACCAGGTGGAACTCAACGTTGGCCATGCTGCAGCGGCTGCACACGCAGCAGAGGGCCATCAATGAGTACCTGTGCGACTACGGCACCAGGACAGGGTCAGGGGAGCTTGGTTTTTTTTCTCCACGCCAGTGGGGCATGATCAGGGATGCATGCACTGTCCTGGCACCATTTGAGGAGGCCACGAGGATGGTGAGCAGTGACAGTGCATGCATCAGTGACACTGTACCTCTTGTCCACCTGTTGGAGCACACGCTGCGTGGAATAATGGACAGGGCACTTGAGGCAGAACAGAGGCAGGAAGAGGAGGACTTCCTTGCCTCTCAAGGCCCCCTTTACCCAGACAGTGTTCCTTCTGTCCCACCCATCGCACAGGAAGAGGAGGAGGAGGAGGAGGAGGAGGAGGATTGTGTCAGCATGGAGGTGGAGGCTGGCACTCAGCATCATCAGCAGCAGTCTTTTAGGGATGATTTACAGTCCCAAGAAACCAGTGGACTTGTACGTGGCTGGGAGGAGGTGGCTGCGGATCATGTCGTCCTTAGTGACCCAGAGGACTCCGGAGCGAATGCCTCAGCAAACCTACGCTGCATGGCCTCCCTGATCCTGCAAAGTCTGCGGAAGGATCCTCGTATTCTTCGGATCAAGGAGAGGGACCATTACTGGCTGGCCACTCTCCTTGATCCACGGTACAAGGGTAAGGTTGCGGACCTTATGTTACCGTCGCAGAGGGAGCAGAGGATGAGACAACTCCGGGAGGCCTTGCAGAAAGGTCTGTGCAACGCGTTCCCAGAGACTGGGAGGTTACAAACTCCTGGTCCTGGACAACGAGTTGCTGAGGCTTCGGCCAGTCAAAGAAGGAGCGGTGGGGAAGGTGGCCGTCTGACCGATGCGTTCAGACAATTCTTTAGTCCGCAGCCCCAAAGTATGATCGGTTCCAGCAACCATCGCCAGCGTCTGATAAACATGGTGCAGGAATATCTAGGGGCAAGGTCAGACTTGGACACCTTCCCCACCGAAAATCCTCTGGCTTACTGGGTCTTGAGGATGGATCACTGGCCAGAGCTTGCACAGTATGCAATTGAGCTACTGGCCTGTCCTGCATCCAGCGTTCTTTCGGAACGCACATTCAGTGCTGCTGGAGGATTTGTCACGGATCACAGGGTGCGCCTGTCCACCGACTCGGTTGATCGACTGACTTTCATCAAGATGAACCAGTCTTGGATCACCACCAGCTACCACACACCTGATGCTGATATAACAGACTAATTGATTTTAACATGTCACATCCCTTCAAGACTGATGCTGATGCTGAGTGCCTGTGCTGTTATGTTGACTGGCTATCCTCCTCCTCCGAGTCCTCAATGATACGATTGATGATGATAGCTTGGAAGATCATTTTTGTTTATGGGTGCCGCCACCAGTGGCTAAGGCCCAATTTTTCAGCCCCTGTTTTACAGGGGCGTGTAATTACAATTTTTTTAGCAATAATTTGCCATAGGGCTCATTGCTGTGCTCCAAGTACAGTATCTGTGAGGGGTTGGAGTGTTGTGGCACCAGTGCCTAAGGCCCAATTTTTCAGCCCCTGTTTAACAGGGGCGTGTCATTACAATTCTTGATCTAATAATTCACAGCAGGGTCCATTGCTGCACCCACCAAGAGTAACTCTGAGGGCTTACAGTCTTGTGGCAACGCCACCACCACCACCACCACGAAAGGCCCAATTTTTCAGCCCCTGTTCAAAAGGGGCATGTAATTACAATTCTTGATCTAATAATTCACAGCAGGGCCCATTGCTGCACCCACCAAGAGTAACTGTCAGGGCTTACAGTGTTGTGGCACCAGCACCACCATCAAAGCCCCAATTTTTACTACCACTGTTCAACAATTATATGTAATTAAAATTCCTGATATAATAGTTGACAGCAGGGCGTTCCAGCACCAACCAAGAGTAACTGAGTGCTTACAGTGTTGTGCCAACACCAACAACTAAGGGGCCTATTTCTGCAGAGTATATACGGCAGGTCCCTACTTTCAAACATCCAACTTACAAACGACTCCTACTTGCAAACGAAAGAAGACAACAGGAAGTGAGAGGAAATCTACCCCTAGAAAGGAAAATTCTCTCCTGTAAGAATAAATATGGGAGAAAGGGGTCTCCTCTGTACTGATGCTTTATCAGCAATCCTTGTTTCAAGAAAAACACCACATTTCAAAAACAGTTGTCATTGGGACGGAAAGTGAGGTGAAATGTTCTGAACAGGGGCACAGACAGCAAAACAAATGTTACAGGGGTGATAACCCTTACCTATGTTTCCCAAAAAGTTTAAAAATAGATTTTTGGGCTGGAGCTACACTTCAACAATGTACCTGTTCAAAATTACAAACAGATTCTACATAAGAACAAACCTACAGTCCCTGTCTTGTATGCACCGCCTGTATACGGCTGTTCAGAGTATATAGGGCCTTTTTTATTTTATGTGCGGGGTTCCCCTTAATATCCATACAAGACCCAAAGGGGCTGGTAATGGGCTGGGGTAGGGGGGGGTCATGGGGTAGCTATGCCATTTTTCTTAAAGAATTTCATCCATATTACCGGGACCAGACATTACATTAAAGCCGCAAGCAGTTTTAAATGGCTTTTTTTTCCTTTAGAAGTGTCATTTTGTGCAGGGACAGTTCTAAACACGGGAAACACGTGGCACTTCACAGGCATACTTTAGACACCCCCCAGGTACGATATTTAAAGGAATATTTGACTTTTTTTTTTTCACTTTATGCATCATTAAAATGACTGCTCCCGAAAAACGACCGTTTTTAAAACTTCTTTTTGCATTGATACATGTCCCCTGGTGCACAACCCGGGTTCCCAAACCCTATTTATGACAATAACATGCATAATAGTTGTTATAATTAGCACTTTAGAATTCGAACGTTCGCATCCATTGTATTTAATAGGGTTCTAATGTTCGTTCGAACTTTCGGTCCGTTCGCGGGTTCTGGTGCGAACCGAACCCGGGGGTGTTCGGCTCATCACTTATAGAGAGTCCCTAGTCGCAGAAACTTGGTCACCAGCTCAAACTGGTTGCGTGATTCCGGAGGTTGGAATAGCAGCCACCTTGTCACAACCCCAACAACAGGAGGTTAAGGAGTTTGTGCTTCGCAACAAGGAGGTGTTCTCTGAGCTGCCGGGACAAACATCTGGGGTAGAGCATGATATTATTACCCCGCCCGGTGAAAGGGTGAAGTTAAAACCCTATCGGATCCCAGAGGCCCGACGGGAGGCAATACGAGAGGAAGCGGGGTTTACAGCTAACCCCAAGAAGTGTACCATTGGGCAGGAGGAGGCCAAATATCTTGGGTACACCATTGGCAGGGGAGTAATAAAACCCCAACTCAACAAAGTCGAGGCCATCCAGAGTTGGCCACGTCCCAACAGCAAGAAGCAGGTACGAGCCTTTCTGGGAATCGCGGGTTATTATCGGCGCTTCATTCCCCACTTTGCTTCTAAGGCTGTGCCCCTAACCAACCTGACGAAAGGGAAAGGGTCGGTCATGATTAAATGGACCCCCGAGGCTGAGGCAGCATTCCAATTCTTGAAACAAGCCTTATGTAGCCAGCCAGTGTTGTACTCACCCGACTTCTCTAAAGACTTTGTCGTACAAAGTGATGCGTCAGATGTGGGGTTAGGAGCAGTATTGTCCCAGGTCTGGAACGGGGAAGAGCACCCAGTCATTTACCTCAGCAGGAAGTTGAAGTCCCATGAGGTAAATTACGCCACGGTTGAAAAGGAGTGTTTAGCGGTGAAGTGGGCTCTAGATTCCCTTCGGTACTATCTGCTAGGTAGGCACTTTGACATGGTTACGGATCACGCTCCGTTAAAGTGGATGGCTCGAAACAAGGAGACAAATAGAAGAGTAAATAGGTGGTTCCTGGCCCTACAGGAATTCAACTTCACAGTAAAGCATCGCCCTGGCGTTCAAATGGGGAATGTGGATGCTTTGTCTCGAGTACATGAATGCCTGATTGCTGGTGTTCCAACCCCAAGGTTAAAACAAGAGGGGGGGTATGTGACAGCAGGAAGGTAAAGTCACCTGGTTGCATCCAGGGGGGTAGGTATATTTCTCCCAGATTCAGGCTTTATGCCGACTTATACAACTAGGGAGAGAGTTGATGAAGCCCAGCTGAGGCTAGTGGGCTCATGGATGATTCATACCTCTAGGGAGAGTGCTGGGCGTCGTGCAGGCAGGGAGTTGATGAGACCAGCTGAAGCTTGTCAGCTCGTTTAAGGCCTCTATAAAAACTCCCAGCTTCATTAGGTGTTTGCTCATGCCTGGACCCAGACCTGTGTGGACTGTCTAGGGAGAGTGAACCCCTGTGCGGTGAGACAAAGCCTGTGTGGCTATTTGTTTGGACATTTACTAACCAGGGACTTAGGGACTAGGACAGCACCAGGCTGATCCCAGTTGTTAGTTAGGGAAACCTGCATGTTTAGTCAGAGGTCAAGCTGACCAGGATTTATTTTGTTTATGTTTCTTTTTGCTTTGCTGTGTTTTTGTCACTGTAAATAGAGAAATAAACCACACCTTTTGATCTTGAAAACCACAACCTCCGTCTGCTGGGCCTGTTTTTGTGTGGGGAGCCCATCCAGGGGGTCACACACACCCGCTACCGAGCTAACCCCCTCACAATATATATATATATATGTATCGATACCTTCAGTTAAGAGGGCCGCAGATTTAGTTTGGGCCCTGAAGACAGCTCTGCCAACCCCCGGCAATTAACTCGACCCACTACTGGCACAGTTAGTCTAGGGTAATATGTGTAAATCTTATGCTCTATGATTAAATTCAAACACCAAGGCAGTGATAGAAGAATAACAAATTTACTTTCTATGGTAATAAAAATCAACAGTGATAACAGATCATATGAATCTATCTGCAGAGCCCTGCAGCAATAGTCACACTATAACTAGTAAGATATGGCACACACGCGCCACGTGTAACAGTACTTCACTATGCGCCCTATGGCGCAGCAACTTAATAAACTACCTAGATGGCCAGGCCTGACCATATAACTCAGTCTCTAGGGGGTAAAATTCTTTGCATGCAAGTCTTTAAACGGTGGTGCACATTTTAGGAACACATTTGTAATCCAGGGGGGGGGGGGGGGTAAAAATGTCAACACAGTACACTCCACTAGGGATCCGTTTGACTCAGTTCTGCTATGGATCTCCAGTGGGGGAAAATAACTGAAATAGGAACTGGTGGGCCACGGCAGTCCGTAGGCCTAACAATGGTATAAAGTATTTGTGGATTGAGCAAGTGCTCGCTCACCCCTCCGGACGCGATCCCAGTCCGGGAACTTCCACCTGCTGTGTCTCCACACACAGCGTCTGCAGCGGTCTGGTCTCCAGCTCAGCAGCGGTTGAAGAAACCGAGTCAGATGTCACCCAGGCTCGAGATGGGGTGGAAGGCTCTTTTGGGTAGCAGCGCAAGGCCCCAGGCTTTAGGCCTTGCACAACAGCGAATCCGCACAGGAAGATCTCTCCACTGAAGTCTCGTGTCCCAAAGAGGCCGAGCCCAGCCTCGCCTCCTCCTTTTATAACCCCTCCCATGAGTCTCTGGGGTGGAAACATTGCCGAAAGGGGTTCTGGGTAACGTAGTCTCTCTCCTCTGCTTTCACTTCCAGTAAAGTCTCTTCTCTACTCCCTCCCGACTCACCTCTCACCCGGAAAGTCCTGTCTCTCTCTATTAAAGGGGAATACCCCGCTACATATATATACATACTTAACTATTTTCATGCTGCTTCGGTCCGGTTACATGATCGTTGTGTCAGCCAGGGGCCAGCTACAGGGATGAAAAGAGTCACATGTGTGGTTTGAACACCATTTTACATATGCGGGTGTGACTTACGTATGCGTTCACTTCTGCGAGTGAGCACGGAGGGATGGGAAGCTTTCATTTTTTAGTTTTTTTCTATTACTTTACTTTTTTTTTTTACACTGTCCCTGATAACAATCAGCATGGGCGTAGCATAAGGGGTTGCAGGGGTCACAATCGGAACCTTGCCCCTAGCTCCAGGGGGCCCCAGCAGCCTCCCTGTCATATTATCATATCCTCCACTAAGTTCAGCTCTGATCTGCCCTAGGGCCCCACAGCCACGGTCCAGTACTGGTCTTCTACTTTGCCTTCCACAGTCCACACCCCTCCAATCTCATTGGCTGGGGAGAAGCTGTGACACATTTCCTGAATGGAGAGGAGCATGAGGTGAGAACAGCCCAGGATGGGGAAGTGTCTGTGCTGTGTGCTGGCAACATGGAATGGTAACCGTGCTTAGCGAGGCAAGAGGAGGAGAGTGCCGTCCTATAGCCATGGTTGGACCGATGTCACTGGTGAGGTAAGACACCGCTCAGTGTCTCCTAGTCACCAGCTGGGATTCTCTGTACCCCACCCGGGGATGTCCGCTTACCCCACTTCCCTGACAACTGGGGACAAGACACACACCTCCAAGAGGTGACCTTCCCCCAACACCTGCCAACACTGACAGAGAAACCTTCAGAAATTGCTAAAACAAATCCCATAGCACTGCCTCAGGGGGCCCGTGAAGGGCTGCAGGTTCCAGATTTTTTGTCACATGGCTTTCCCCTCCCAGATCTAAGTTTCACCCCCCAAAGCCCCCTGACCACCCCTTCTGCCCTGGATTCTATGTCTGGCTGCTGAGCTCCTTTCCCATTACAGCACTCTATACTGTTCCTCCTCCGCAGGGCTGAAATCACATTCCTTTACAACACAGCCAGTCAGCCACGATCTGCACAGGGTTTATCTGCCTACTGCAACTACACTGTCATTCTGACCGGAGAATTTCACAGGTCAGAATGGCAACATAAAAGCCAGAAACAGTCTGTGAAGACTGACAGACTGTGTGTAAAGGAATGAGATTTCAGTCCTGTGTAGTGTGGGGGGGGGGGTGGAGGAGCTGTATACAGTGCTATGATGGGAAAGGAGCTCTGCCACGTGACCTGCCAGGGGTCCCTGTCCTCTGATTCTCAAGCAGGGATTCCTGTCCTCTGATTCTTCAGCAGTAATCCCTGTCCTCTGATATAAAGAGGAACTCTGGGAACTTTAAAACTCTTAAGCCACTTTGAGTATCTTGGCGTGCGGTGGATGTATCTGTACACACGGTGGAAGTGGTGGGTGGTAATTAAGGGGGGGGCCCAGGTCAACTTTTGCATAAGGGCCCATAAGCTTCAAGCTACGCCTCTGCCAATCAGCATGCGCTGATTAGTATCAGGGTGGTCCTCCGAAGTGTCCATAATGGGCATGGCGCCAGTTCGTAGGATACGGGGTGACGTCATGCACAGGCAGACCGCCAACGCACACGGAAAGTGGCCCCAGGGAGAAAACGGACATTCAAGGCCCAAGGATGACCCCAAAACGCCCTGTGCTCCCCACTAGGTCATTAGGTAGGCCACCCGCATGAAAGTGCGGGTGGCCTAAGTGCTCCCAGCAGGGGCATCCAGGGCCCCAGGTCAAGCAAGTGAGCACCCCCTGGTGGCACAGAAAGAGATGGTAACAGAAGGAACAAAATCTATTGATACATGGAAAGGCTGAACAGAGTGATCGCAGAACATAGCAGCACCATAAGTATAGAACCATATACAGCTAATATTGTTTTTACATATTTACAACAAAATAAACATATAGGAATCCAAGGAGTCAGCACACATTTCTTACTCCACCCAAATGCCCTAGATCAAGGGTGCCCAACCTTTTGAAGAGCGAGGGCCACTTTTAAGCGACTTGGTAACAGGTCGCGGGCCACAATGAGCGGAGCAGGTAGATGACAGGTCCGTGTCTGCTCTGTATATGCAGAGTGGACACGGACACAGCCCACTAGACTCTTTTTGTTTTGTGGATTGGATTAGAGGTAGGACACAAGTCAGTTTACTGCCACTCCTTAGAGGTAAATGGAAGGTCCAATTGGGTCGGACTGACCGTGTGAAAGGGGCCCAAGGCTGCTTTCACACAGATACACTGCAGTTTACCAGCACCGCTGGTGCAACACAGTGTACCTTTGGATTTCCTGCACTTTGCAATAGACTTTTATTATATTCTGCAGGTTTGGTGCACTTTTAGAAAACTCACCAAACTCGCAGGTAATAACAGAAGTCTAGTGCAGGTAACCTGCAGATAAACTTCTCTGCACCTGCGGATCAGTTTGAAAGCAGCCCAGTAACCACTGCAGAACAGATATGCCCATATGAAAAGACAGAGGGCGGTGTCCCAAAGTATGGATAAATAGGTCAGTACACCCACATCCCTAATATAGCAAGTACAAAAGTACACTCCGAAGAGTGTGTTTACCTCAGGTGGGACTTTGATTTTGGGTGACTGTTAAACCTCATAAAGGAGTATCGTTACCAAAAGGTTCTTTATAAAAAGGTTTTC
This sequence comes from Rana muscosa, assembly GCA_029206835.1. NCBI lineage: Eukaryota > Metazoa > Chordata > Amphibia > Anura > Ranidae > Rana > Rana muscosa. Next base: position 300,005,936 of record CM055118.1, read on the forward strand.
ATTGAAAAGATATATATTTATTTGGAACAGACAAGACAGAAAGGGAACGGCACCCTCTAAATGCAGCTAGTTAAAAACAGGTTTATAATTTAATAGGTTAAAACACACTCACATTTGAGCAGGGGTGTTCAGGCGTGTAGTGGGTTAAAAGGAACTTCGTCCGCAGGTCCTCCGGTGTGATGGTGGTGTCACGGGCAGTTGTAGTCAGGTTCTCAATCCTGTGCTCTGCCTTCACTTGGATGTATAGCAGCGCTGGTCGGGAACTTGGATCTGGAATGCAGTGGCTCCGTGAGGTCCGGGGGTCATCACTTCCGGTATGCGGGAGGTGCTTCGCGTTCAGGACATGCGTGTCCCTTCATCAGGCTTTGTATGGCGGCCATCTTTGGTGTGGTAATTTATACCACAGTATGAGGAGAGATGGGCGGATCTTTCCCTTTGTGTATGTGGCAACCATGGTAACTGCGCAAGCTGGGACATGCTGTGCGCGGCGGAAATTATACTAGGCTGATATATTCATGGCAATCAGGGGAAACAATGGCACAGGATGAATAAAAAATCTAAAAAATTGTTATTATATTCTGGATAGCTCGGGGTGTATATTTCATGAGGTCTTGAGGATTATACATTATAAACTGCACACTATATGCTATAGATTACATGTCATATTATAAACTATAAACTATAAACTGTATTCTGATTCTATGGTGATACTCACGGCTAGTGATGAGCCAAACACCCCCGGGTTCGGTTCGCACCAGAACCCGCGAACGGACCGAAAGTTCGCACGAACATTAGAACCCTATTAAATACAATGGATGCGAACGTTCGGATTCTAAAGTGCTAATTATAACGACTATTATCCATGTTATTGTCCGAAACAGAGTTTGGGAACCCGGGTTCTGCACCAGGGGACATGTATCAATGCAAAAAGAAGTTTTAAAAACGGACGTTTTCCGGGAGCAGTCATTTTAATGATGCATAAATTGAAAAAAAAAGTCAAATATTCCTTTAAATATTGTACCTGGGGGGTGTCTAAAGTATGCCTGTGAAGTGCCACGTGTTTCCCGTGTTTAGAACTGTCCCTGCACAAAATAACATTTCTAAAGGAAAAAAAGCCATTTAAAAGTGCTTGCGGCTTTAATGCAATGTCTGGTCCCGGTAATATGGATGAAAATCTTTAGGAAAAATGGCATAGCTACCCCATCAACCCCCCCCCTACCCCAGCCCATTACCAGCCCCTTTGGGTCTTGTATGGATATTAAGGGGAACCCCGCACACAAAATAAAAAAGGACCTATATACTCTGAACAGCCGTATACAGGCGGTGCATACAAGACAGGGACTGTAGGTTTGTTCTTATGTAGAATCTGTTAGTAATTTTGAACAGCTGCATTGTTTAAGAGTAGCTCCATGCCAAATTCCTTTTTTTTAGCTTTTTGTAAAACATAGGGAACGGTTATCACCCCTGTCACATTTTTTTTGCTGTCTGTGCCCCTGTTCAGAACATTTCACCTCACTTTGCGTCCAATGACAACTGTTTTTGAAATGTGGTGTTTTTATTGAAACAAGGATTGGTGATAAAGCATCAGTAGAGAGGAGACACCTTTCTCCCATATTAATTCTTACAGGAGAGAATTTTCCTTCCAAGGGGTAGATTTCCTCTCACTTCCTGTTGTCTTCTTCCGTTTGCAAGTAGTAGTAGTTTGTAAGTTGGATGTTTGAAAGTAGGGACCTGCCGTATATACTCTGCAGAAATTGGCCCCTTAGGTGTTGGTGTTGGCACAACACTGTAAGCCCTCACAGTTACTCTTGGTGGGTGCTGGAACGCCCTGCTGTCAACTATTATATCAGGAATTGTAATAACATATAATTGTTGATCCGTGGTAGTAAAAATTGGGCCTTTGATGGTGGTGCTGGTGCCAGAACACTGTAAGGCCTGACAGTTACTCTTGGTGGGCGCAGCAATGGGCCCTGCTGTGAATTATTCGATCAATAATTATAATTGCATGCCCCTGTTGAATAGGGGCTGAAAAATTGGGCCTTTGGTGGTGGTGGTGGTGGTGGTGGTGATGGTGGTGCTGGTGCCACAACACTGTAAGGCCTGACAGTTACTCTTGGTGGGCGCAGCAATGGGCCCTGCTGTGAATTATTCGATCAATAATTATAATTGCATGCCCCTGTTGAACAGGGGCTGAAAAATTGGGCCTTTGGTGGTGGTGGTGGTGGTGATGGTGGTGCTGGTGCCACAACACTGTAAGGCCTGACAGTTACTCTTGGTGGGTGCAGCAATGGGCCCTGCTGTGAATTATTCGATCAATAATTATAATTGCATGCCCCTGTTGAACAGGGGCTGAAAAATTGGGCCTTTGGTGGTGGTGGTGGTGGTGATGGTGGTGCTGGTGCCACAACACTGTAAGGCCTGACAGTTACTCTTGGTGGGTGCAGCAATGGGCCCTGCTGTGAATTATTCGATCAATAATTATAATTGCATGCCCCTGTTGAACAGGGGCTGAAAAATTGGGCCTTTGGTGGTGGTGGTGGTGGTGATGGTGGTGCTGGTGCCACAACACTGTAAGGCCTGACAGTTACTCTTGGTGGGCGCAGCAATGGGCCCTGCTGTGAAATATTCGATCAATAATTATAATTGCATGCCCCTGTTGAACAGGGGCTGAAAAATTGGGCCTTTGGTGGTGGTGGTGGTGGTGATGGTGGTGCTGGTGCCACAACACTGTAAGGCCTGACAGTTACTCTTGGTGGGCGCAGCAATGGGCCCTGCTGTGAATTATTCGATCAATAATTATAATTGCATGCCCCTGTTGAACAGGGGCTGAAAAATTGGGCCTTTGGTGGTGGTGGTGGTGGTGATGGTGGTGCTGGTGCCACAACACTGTAAGGCCTGACAGTTACTCTTGGTGGGCGCAGCAATGGGCCCTGCTGTGAATTATTCGATCAATAATTATAATTGCATGCCCCTGTTGAACAGGGGCTTAAAAATTGGGCCTTAGGCACTGGTGGCACAACACTGCAACCCCTCACAGATACTGTACTTGGAGCACAGCAATGAGGCCTGTTGCAAAGTATTGCATCAAAAATTTTAATTACACGCCCCTTTTAAACAGGGGCTGAAAAATTGGGCCTTAGCCACTGGTGGCGTCACCCATAAACCAAAATGATCTTCCAAGCTATCATCATTAATCGTATCATTGAGGAGGAGGAGGAGGATAGCCAGTCAACATAACAGCACAGGCACTCAGCATCAGCATCAGTCTTGAAGGGATGTGACATTTTAAAATCAATTAGTCTGTTATATCAGCATCAGGTGTGTGGTAGCTGGTGGTGATCCAAGACTGGTTCATCTTGATGAAAGTCAGTCGATCAACCGAGTCGGTGGACAGGCGCACCCTGTGATCCATGACAAATCCTCCAGCAGCACTGAATGTGCGTTCTGAAAGAACGCTGGATGCAGGACAGGCCAGTAGCTCAATTGCATACTGTGCAAGCTCTGGCCAGTGATCCATCCTCAAGACCCAGTAAGCCAGAGGATTTTCGGTGGGGAAGGTGTCCAAGTCTGACCTTGCCCCTAGGTATTCCTGGACCATGTATATCAGACGCTGGCGATGGTTGCTGGAACCGATCATACTTTGGGGCTGCGGACTAAAGAATTGTCTGAACGCATCGGTCAGACGGCCACCTTCCCCACCGCTCCTTCTTTGACTGCCCGAAGCCTCAGCAACTCGTTGTCCAGGACCAGGAGTTTGTAACCTCCCAGTCTCTGGGAACGCGTTGCACAGACCTTTCTGCAAGGCCTCCCGGAGTTGTCTCATCCTCTGCTCCCTCTGCGACGGTAAGATAAGGTCCGCAACCTTACCCTTGTACCGTGGATCAAGGAGAGTGGTCAGCCAGTAATGGTCCCTCTCCTTGATCCGAAGAATACGAGGATCCTTCCGCAGACTTTGCAGGATCAGGGAGGCCATGCAGCGTAGGTTAGCTGAGGCATTCAGTCCGGAGTCCTCTGGGTCACTAAGGACGACATGATCCGCAGCCACCTCCTCCCAGCCACGTACAAGTCCACTGGTTTCTTGGGACTGTAAATCATCCCTAAAAGACTGCTGCTGATGATGCTGAGTGCCAGCCTCCACCTCCATGCTGACACAATCCTCCTCCTCCTCCTCCTCCTCCTCCTCCTCTTCCTGTGCGATGGGTGGGACAGAAGGAACACTGTCTGGGTAAAGGGGGCCTTGAGAGGCAAGGAAGTCCTCCTCTTCCTGCCTCTGTTCTGCCTCAAGTGCCCTGTCCATTATTCCACGCAGCGTGTGCTCCAACAGGTGGACAAGAGGTACAGTGTCACTGATGCATGCACTGTCACTGCTCACCATCCTCGTGGCCTCCTCAAATGGTGCCAGGACAGTGCATGCATCCCTGATCATGCCCCACTGGCGTGGTGAAAAAAACCTGAGCTCCCCTGACCCTGTCCTGGTGCCGTAGTCGCACAGGTACTCATTGATGGCCCTCTGCTGCGTGTGCAGCCGCTGCAGCATGGCCAACGTTGAGTTCCACCTGGTGGGCATGTCACATATAAGGCGGTTCTTGGGCAGGTTCAACTCCTTTTGCAGCTCAGCCAGGCGAGCACTGGCATTATAAGATCTGCGGAAATGCACACAGACTTTCCTGGCCTGCCTCAGGACATCCTGTAAGCCCGGGTACCTGCCCAAGAACCGCTGCACCACCAGGTTAAGGACGTGAGCCATACAGGGCACATGGGTCAGTTGTCCCTGTCGGAGGGCGGAGAGGAGGTTGGTGCCATTGTCGCAAACCACCATTCCTGGCTTAAGCTGGCGTGGCGTCAACCACCTCTCGGCCTGCCCCTGCAGAGCAGACAGGACCTCTGCCCCAGTGTGGCTTCTGTCCCCCAAACACACCAGCACAAGCACGGCATGGCATCTTTTTGCCTGCGTACTTGCGTAGCCCCTTGAACGCCTACGGAGCACCGCTGGTTCCGAGGACAAACCACAGGAAGAGGCCATGGAGGAAGAAGAAGAGGAGGGGGTGGAGGAGAGAGGTGTGTCACAACCAGTAGTAGCATTTTGGAGGCGTGGCGGTGGAACAACCTCCAACACTACTGCACCTTGTCCTGCATCCTTCCCAGCTGCCAAAAGAGTGACCCAATGGCCCGTGAAAGAAAGGTAACGTCCCTGTCCATGCCTGCTGGACCATGAGTCAGCGGTAATATGCACCTTACCGCTGACCGCCCTGTCCAGCGAGGCCAAGACATTGCCTTCCACATGCCTGTAGAGAGCCGGAATCGCCTTCCGTGCGAAAAAAGTGGCGTTTGGGAACCTGCCACTGAGGAACCGCACATTGCACAAACTCACGAAAGGGGGCCGAGTCTACCAACTGAAAAGGCAGCAGTTGAAGCGCTAGCAATTTAGCCAAGCTAGCATTCAACCGCTGGGCATGTGGGTGGCTGGGAGTGAACTTCTTTCGACGGTCCAGCAGCTGGGGCAGGGAAATTTGCCTGCTAGAATCGGACGTTGGTGTACTGCTAGCAGAGTGCCCGCAAGTACTTGCCTGTGACACACCTAATTCTACACCTTCATTCCTCTCAGAGCAGGTTTCAGAGAGGAGTGAAGGTATAGTGGGGTTGGAGATCCCAGCTGATGCGGTGCAAGAAGAGGTCAGCTTTCTTCTTTGGTGTGGGTCTTTAAGGTAGGCTTGCCAACGAGCTGCATGGCAGGTCAACATATGTCTGATCAAGCATGTGGTGCCCAAGCGGCTGATGTTTTGGCCACGCGATATACGCTTGAGACATATGTTGCAAACAGCAGCTGTGCGATCTGATGCACTCGCCTCAAAAAAGGCCCACATTAAAGAACTTTTTGAATGACGGGCAGAGGCAGCGCCCTGCACAGGCGGAGCTCTGCGGTGTGATTCCGTCGGTGTGCTGCCCATACGCTGGCCACTCAAGGGCATCCTGCCTCGTTGGAGATGTGCCTCCTCCTCATCCTCCTCCTCCTCCTCCTCTCTCCTATTAGGCACCCACGTGGAGTCAGTGACCTCATCATCCCCTCCCTCCTCATCACTGGAGCCAATCTGGAAGTATGCTGCAGCTGCTGGAGCATGACTGCCAGATTGGTGTCCTTCTTGAGCATCCCCTCTCTCTGCTCTCACGCTGCTGCCTTCCTCTAGCTGGGTATCATCATCGGATCCTTCCAAACGCTGGGCATCCTCCTGGAGCATGTACCCAACACTGTGCTCAAACAGTTCGGGGGACTCCTCAGGAGGAGGACATGGTGGGTCTAGGGAAGGATTGACTAATGAAGATAATGATACCAGAGAAGAGGACGCTTTGGCAGCTGCTTTGCCAGTACCCTGAGCCTGGGTGAGAGAGGATGAGGAGGATGAGGTGGGCTTGGTCATCCACTCTACCAAGTCTTCGGCATGATGTGGCTCAACATGTCCAGCTGCCGAAAAGAAGGACAAGCGTGTCCCATGGCCATGTGCTGATGACAATGCACCGCGTCCACGACCAGCACTGTTGCCCCCAGACACAGAGCCTGCTTGCCCTCTTTTTTTGCCTCCTGACTGTCTGCCTCTCCTTGTTTGCCTTCCAGACATTTTAATGGATGGCCTGCAGGGAGATGGGAAAAAGAGCAATAAGGGCTACCTTCAGGTGTATACTGTGCAGGAGGCTTAGCAACAATGACACTGACACTGTCCCCTGCCTATCCTTCTCTGTCCCTAAACACAAGGACTGAAAATATGGAACAGCAAAATTGGTTTAGAACAGAATAGCACACTGACACTTTCCCTCACTGTCCTACTCTGTCCCTCCCTACAAACAAGTTTTAGCACAGAATAGCACACTGATAATTTGCACGAGTGTCCTTCTCTGTCCCTAAACTCAAGGATTTGAAATATGGAACAGCAAAATTGGTTTAGAACAGAATAGCACACTGTCAGTTTCACTCACTGTACCTCTCTGTCCCTAAACTCAAGGATTTGAAATATGGAACAGCAAAATTGGTTTAGAACAGAATAGCACACTGTCAGTTTCACTCACTGTCCTACTCTGTCCCTACAAACAAGATTTAGCACAAAATAGCACACTGACACTTTCCCTCACTGTACCTCTCTGTCCCTAAACTCAAGGATTGAAAATATGGTTCAGCAAGATTGGTTTAGAACAGAATAGCACACTGACACTTTCCCTCACTGTCCTACTCTGTCCCTCCCTACAAACAAGATTTAGCACAGAATAGCAGACTGAAAATTGCCACGAGTGTCCTTCTCTGTCCCTAAACTCAAGGATTGAAAATATGGAACAGCAAAATTGGTTTAGAACAGAATAGCACACTGACACTTTCCCTCACTGTCCTACTCTGTCCCTCCCAACAAACAAGTTTTAGCACAGAATAGCACACTGATAATTTGCACGAGTGTCCTTCTCTGTCCCTAAACTCAAGGATTTGAAATATGGAACAGCAAAATTGGTTTAGAACAGAATAGCACACTGTCAGTTTCACTCACTGTACCTCTCTGTCCCTAAACTCAAGGATTTGAAATATGGAACAGCAAAATTGGTTTAGAACAGAATAGCACACTGTCAGTTTCACTCACTGTACCTCTCTGTCCCTAAACTCAAGGATTTGAAATATGGAACAGCAAAATTGGTTTAGAACAGAATAGCACACTGTCAGTTTCACTCACTGTCCTACTCTGTCCCTACAAACAAGATTTAGCACAAAATAGCACACTGACACTTTCCCTCACTGTACCTCTCTGTCCCTAAACTCAAGGATTGAAAATATGGTTCAGCAAGATTGGTTTAGAACAGAATAGCACACTGACACTTTCCCTCACTGTCCTACTCTGTCCCTCCCTACAAACAAGATTTAGCACAGAATAGCAGACTGAAAATTGCCACGAGTGTCCTTCTCTGTCCCTAAACTCAAGGATTGAAAATATGGAACAGCAAGATTGGTTTAGAACAGAATAGCACACTGACACTTTCCCTCACTGTCCTACTCTGTCCCTCCCAACAAACAAGTTTTAGCACAGAATAGCACACTGATAATTTGCACGAGTGTCCTTCTCTGTCCCTAAACTCAAGGATTTGAAATATGGAACAGCAAAATTGGTTTAGAACAGAATAGCACACTGTCAGTTTCACTCACTGTACCTCTCTGTCCCTAAACTCAAGGATTTGAAATATGGAACAGCAAAATTGGTTTAGAACAGAATAGCACACTGTCAGTTTCACTCACTGTACCTCTCTGTCCCTAAACTCAAGGATTTGAATTATGGAACAGCAAAATTGGTTTAGAACAGAATAGCACACTGTCAGTTTCACTCACTGTACCTCTCTGTCCCTAAACTCAAGGATTTGAAATATGGAACAGCAAAATTGGTTTAGAACAGAATAGCACACTGTCAGTTTCACTCACTGTCCTACTCTGTCCCTACAAACAAGATTTAGCACAAAATAGCACACTGACACTTTCCCTCACTGTACCTCTCTGTCCCTAAACTCAAGGATTGAAAATATGGTTCAGCAAGATTGGTTTAGAACAGAATAGCACACTGACACTTTCCCTCACTGTCCTACTCTGTCCCTCCCTACAAACAAGATTTAGCACAGAATAGCAGACTGAAAATTGCCACGAGTGTCCTTCTCTGTCCCTAAACTCAAGGATTGAAAATATGGAACAGCAAAATTGGTTTAGAACAGAATAGCACACTGACACTTTCCCTCACTGTCCTACTCTGTCCCTCCCTACAAACAAGTTTTAGCACAGAATAGCACACTGATAATTTGCACGAGTGTCCTTCTCTGTCCCTAAACTCAAGGATTTGAAATATGGAACAGCAAAATTGGTTTAGAACAGAATAGCACACTGTCAGTTTCACTCACTGTACCTCTCTGTCCCTAAACTCAAGGATTTGAAATATGGAACAGCAAAATTGGTTTAGAACAGAATAGCACACTGTCAGTTTCACTCACTGTCCTACTCTGTCCCTACAAACAAGATTTAGCACAAAATAGCACACTGACACTTTCCCTCACTGTACCTCTCTGTCCCTAAACTCAAGGATTGAAAATATGGTTCAGCAAGATTGGTTTAGAACAGAATAGCACACTGACACTTTCCCTCACTGTCCTACTCTGTCCCTCCCTACAAACAAGATTTAGCACAGAATAGCAGACTGAAAATTGCCACGAGTGTCCTTCTCTGTCCCTAAACTCAAGGATTGAAAATATGGTTCAGCAAGATTGGTTTAGAACAGAATAGCACACTGACACTTTCCCTTACTGTCCTACTCGGTCCCTCCTTACAAACAAGATTTAGCACAGAATAGCAGACTGAAAATTGCCACGAGTGTCCTTCTCTGTCCCTAAACTCAAGGATTGAAAATATGGAACAGCAAAATTGGTTTAGAACAGAATAGCACACTGACACTTTCCCTCACTGTCCTACTCTGTCCCTCCCTACAAACAAGTTTTAGCACAGAATAGCACACTGATAATTTGCAAGAGTGTCCTTCTCTGTCCCTAAACTCAAGGATTTGAAATATGGAACAGCAAAATTGGTTTAAAACAGAATAGCACACTGTCAGTTTCACTCACTGTACCTCTCTGTCCCTAAACTCAAGGATTTGAAATATGGAACAGCAAAATTGGTTTAGAACAGAATAGCACACTGTCAGTTTCACTCACTGTCCTACTCTGTCCCTACAAACAAGATTTAGCACAAAATAGCACACTGACACTTTCCCTCACTGTACCTCTCTGTCCCTAAACTCAAGGATTGAAAATATGGTTCAGCAAGATTGGTTTAGAACAGAATAGCACACTGACACTTTCCCTCACTGTCCTACTCTGTCCCTCCCTACAAACAAGATTTAGCACAGAATAGCAGACTGAAAATTGCCACGAGTGTCCTTCTCTGTCCCTAAACTCAAGGATTGAAAATATGGAACAGCAAAATTGGTTTAGAACAGAATAGCACCCTGACACTTTCCCTCACTGTCCTACTCTGTCCCTCCCTACAAACAAGTTTTAGCACAGAATAGCACACTGATAATTTGCACGAGTGTCCTTCTCTGTCCCTAAACTCAAGGATTGAAAATATGGAACAGCAAAATTGGTTTAGAACAGAATAGCACACTGACACTTTCCCTCACTGTACCTCTCTGTCCCTACAAACAAGATTTAGCACAAAATAGCACACTGACACTTTCCCTCACTGTACCTCTCTGTCCCTAAACTCAAGGATTGAAAATATGGTTCAGCAAGATTGGTTTAGAACAGAATAGCACACTGACACTTTCCCTCACTGTACCTCTCTGTCCCTACAAACAAGGATTAGCACAGAATAGCACACTGTCACTGACACTCTCCCTACCTATCCTTATCTGTCCCTAAACACAAGGAATCCAGGATTATGTAAAGGAAAATTAATGACACTGTCCCTGCCTATGCTTCTTTTTCCCTGCTCCGGAACACACTACACAAGGCCGCCGCGCTGGCGGCCTTTTATAGTGTGGGGCGTGTACTAAACCCCCTCAGCAATAATTGGCCACAGGCATCCTGCCTGTGGCCAATCATTGCTCTCCTCGCTGCCGGCGCTGTGATTGGCCAAGCATGCGGGGTCACAGTGCATGCTTGGCCAATCACAGCGCCTGGATGACACTGCGATGGCGTAGTGCATTGTGGGCCGTTCGCGTCACTCGAATTTGGCGCGAACGGCCCAAATCGTTCGATCTTCGTCGAACGATCGAACAGCCGATGTTCGAGTCGAACGTATGTTCGACTCGAACACGAAGCTCATCCCTACTCACGGCCAAGTACTGGGAGTTTAGTGGGAATCGTAGATATATGATAAGAGTGACAATATATATATAGGAGATAAAAAGTTATCTTTTAAGAGAGGTTGTTTAAAAAAAAAGGGTTTTAAGAATACTTTAAAAATACTTTAAAAATACTTAGAAAGAATTAGACTAATAATAATAAAATTAGATGTATATAGAAAAATGTTGAATTAAATGTAAATAAATAAAATATATAAAATATAGGATCTGAAAGAGAAATTAAAATAAAATAAGTCATATGGTACTGGGGAAGGATTTAGCTGTAAGGGTATATACGGACATACATGCACACAGGACACATAGGAGGACTATGTGCATGCATCCGTATCAACCGCACATATTCATATAAGCGCATGCCCACATGCACATATAGATACATGAGTAGGGTATTTTTAGAAATATAGGTTTAATGGGATGCACCTACATATACATACACACACTCTCAATTAGATCCACGTATGTAGGGGGGTATAGATAAAGGTGTGTAAATTTGGTGTACTGTAGGTCTAATTTCTGGATGTGGTATGGAAGTTACTATGGATATGAGTATGAAGGTAATGCGGCGTACACACGATCGTTTTTCATGCCATTTTTTTAACCGACGTTTTTCTCGTCGTTTTTTTTCATGTTTCCTCTCAAGCCTGTCTTGCATCCACACGATCATTAAAAAAAACGTTCGAGCAAAGCGCAGTCACGTACAACACGTACGACGGCACTATAAAGGGGAAGTTCCATTCGAATGGCGCCACCCTTCATGTTAGTAAACTTTGTTGAGCGCCGATTCGCGCTTTTCAGCCTCGTGCTTTTCAGTCCGTTACAGCGTGATGAATGTGCTATCTCCATTACGAACGCTAGTTTTACCAGAACGAGCGCTCCCGTCTCATACTTGATTCTGAGCATGCGCGTTTTTTTCCCCTCGTAAAAGCATACACACTATCGTTTCTCACGTCGTTAAAAAAACGACATAAAAAACTACTTGAAAAAATAGAGCATGTTCGAAATTTTTAATGCCCGTTTTTCACGCCGTTAAAAATGCTCTGGAGCATACACACGATCGGTTTTAATGGCCATTTTAAAAAATTGCATTTTTAACGGCATGAAAAACGATCGTGTGTACGCCGCATAAGAGTGTTCTAGGTCACAATAAGATGTTAATTTCAATGCCCTCGTTTAGGCCTCCAGGCGATAAAGTATCCAAAGTGTAAATCCAGTAGTTCTCCCTCTCGCATAGTCGCTTGTATCGTTCAGCGGTGGGGAGGGTGTGGGGTATAGATTCAATCACCCATACTTGTAATCCTATGGAAAGTTGTTTATGATGTTGCTTGAAATGTCTGGGTACGCTGTGTTTATCTGAGCCCTTCTCCACCAGATTTCGATGTTCTCCAAAACGTTTTCGCAATGTACGTATAGTGCGGCCTACGTAGAATAAGCCGCAGGGGCACGTGAGGCAGTATATTACATACTCAGATCCACAATTGAAGAAATCTGGGATGATATATTGCTTGCCATTGTGGGTGAAGTTTTTTTGTCTATGTGTAACGTGTGAACAAGTAAGGCAGAGACGCTTTTTACATTGGTACATGCCTATGATGTTGTAGAACATAGATGGTGCACTGGCCATGGGGCGCAGTGGTTTGAGTTTACTGGGGGCTATTTGAGTTTTGATGTTTTTGGCCCGCCTGTAAGTTACTAGGGGTTTTTCACTGAGAGTGGACTTGAGGTGTGGATCTTCGTTCAAAATAGACCAGTGCTTTGCAAATATTTTCTCCATTTTTTTTAATTTATTGTGAAACTGGGTTATAAACGTAACTGGTTGTGTAGTGTCTCCAGTATTTTTGTCGCTTGACTCCTCTTTGGTGGTCAGTGAATTGACAGCTTGATAGTGTTTGAAGGCTTCATCTACAATCGTGTCAGGATAGCCCTTTTCCTTAAATTTCGTCTTGAGGATTAGACCCTGGGTATTGTAGTCCTGTTCGCGGGTGCAATTGTGTTTGAGACGGCAGAATTGGCTTTTGGGGATATTTTTTACCCACCGAGGGTGGTGGCAACTGTTATAATGCAAATAGGAATTCCCCGAGGTGGGTTTAGTGTAGTTGCTAGTAGGCTTGTGAAATTCGTTTCGTAACAAATCGAAATTCGTCCGAATTTAGCAACTTTCGGACATTCGGAAGCATTCGAATTTCCGAACAAAGCAATTACGAATAAAACCGAATCCGAAATAAATTATACCGCAAAATAGCGAATGCCCGAATGTCTTCGGCATAATTCGTTATGAAAAAAGTCACGAATGTACGAATCCATACGAAGCACAATAACACTCTGCTCTGCTCTCTGCTTCTCCCTCACCGTGCTGAACTCCCTCTCAAAATGGTGTACAGGGGCGGAGGCTATAGCCCCATGTAAAAAACGAAAGTAAAATACGAGATTTCTAATCCATTCGAAGCACAATAACACTCTGCTCTGCTCTCTGCTTCTCCCTCACCGTGCTGAACCCTCTCAAAATGGTGTACAGGGGGCGGAGGCTATAGCCGCATGTAAAAAACAAAAGTAAAATACGAGATTTCGAATCGTTACAAATAACCGCTATGTATTTAGAAAAGTACAAATCCATTCGAAGCACATTAGGCATAATAGGCAGCGTCGTTGTGAGAGAGACACAGAAAATTACGAATCAACGAACCCAAAAAAAGTTACGAAAGTAGGAGTTGTGTCTAGAATCAACGAAAAACAACGTACCCTACCGAAAGTACGAATTATAAATCAACGAAAAATTCAACGAAAAATGACGCTTGCGAAAATACGAATTAGTCCGAGCACGAAAAATCCCGTCTAGCAAAATTACGAATGATTACGAATCAACAGGACCGAAAAAAAAAAAAACGAAACTAAACGAATTTTTCCGTTGTGCGCAAGAAACGAACCGAAACTAAACAAATTTTACCGTTGTGCACAAGTCTAGTTGCTAGCACAAATTGTATTGTTATGATGGAATAATTCCAAATCTAAAAAGGCTAGTTTATTGGTATCGGATACTGAAGTGAAGGATAGTCCCATGGTGTTGTTATTGCAATGTTGGACAAATGGGGGGATGGATGACTCAGGCCCATCCCAAATGATAACGATATCATCGATATATCGCCCATAGTAAACTATGTGGGATGTGTGTGGGTTATTGGTGAAGATGTGACGTTGTTCCCAATAGCCCATGGTTAAATTGGCATAGCTAGGAGCAAAATTAGTGCCCATAGCTGTCCCTTGTATCTGGATATAGAAGTCTCCTTCGGATTCAAAATAGTTGTGGGCGAGGCAATATTCCAAAATATCTATTAGAAATTGTGTCTGGCGTGAGTTGAGTAGAGGTTCATTATTGAGGTAATCTTGTATGGCTATGAGTCCAATGTTCTGAGGAATGGAGGTATACAGGGAAACAACGTCTAAGGAGAGCCACTGATAAGTCGGTTCCCAGGTGTAGTGTTGCAGCATATTGAGGAGATGGATGCTGTCTTTGATATAGGAGGGTAGGTTTTGCATTATGGGTTGTAGGAAATGGTCCAAATAGATGGAAAAATAGCTGGTGACGCTTTCCATTGCTGCGACTATGGGTCTGCCAGGGTTTTTTTTTGATCTTTATGTACCTTTGGTAAATTATAGAAGTAGGGTCTTTTATAGAAATCGTGCCTTAGGTATGCAGCTTCATGTGCTGTGATTGTACCATCTGCAGTGGCTTTTTTAACAATGTCATGTGCTTCGATAGTGAAAATGGGTAATGGATCTCTCAGGAGTTTCTTATAGGTAGAGCAATCTGATAGGAGTCGGGCATTCTCCCTTAGATAATCGGTGCGGTCCTGGACTACAATACCGCCACCCTTATCTGCAGACCTGATGACGAGTTGTCTATTCTCTGTTAGTTGTTTTAGGGCTCTCCGTTCTGCGTTGGTGAGGTTAGATGCAGGAGAGGTTCTATTGGTAGTTTCATTGCACATTCGTAGAATGTCTGCATAGACAACCTGGTAGAAGGTTTGAATGAATGGACCTTTGGCAAAAGTTGGAAAAAAGATGGATTTTGGCCTAAACTTAGTACGTTGGGTAGCTGGGGAGGAGACAAGGTGTTGTGTCAGAGTTTCAACGAGATGATCTGTATATAATTCCTCTAGTTGGTCCAATGCCCTTAACTCGGGTGAACCCAAAATAGTGGTGGAAGAAGAATCATCATTGGAAGTGTCTTCGGTGGGACTATAGCATATGGCATTGGCATGATTGTCATCCAAGACGGTATTACAGGGCTGGCTGTGTTCCCTGGATGCTTGCATATTGTAATAACGTTTTATAGAGATATTTCTAATAAATCTATTGAGATTAAGAAAGATGGTGAATGGATTCAGTAGTGCTGAGGGTGCAAAAGTCAAGCCTCGAGCTAGCAGTGTTTGTTCAGGTGTGGATAGAGTATGATTTGAGAGGTTGAAGATTTTTATAGTCTGCGTACCTTCTCACTTCCCCCTGTGTCTACATCTCCCCCCTCTTCTGCCTCTGTGGAGAGCTTTCTTTTTGGGCAGGAGAGGGGGGGAGCACTAAAAAAGAAGAAGTGGAAGGAAATAACGCAGAAGTGTCAAATTCAAGGGTGGATGTTGATGGTAATTGGGTGTCGCCATCACTGGGTTGGAGGACAAGCTGAACATTTGACTCGTAGTTGGCATCCGAAGGTGTGTCATTTACTGTTATGACCGTGTCAGGCTGTATGGTGGATGCGAGGAGTGGCTTGCGAGTGGAAGAATTGTGTATTTTTGTTAAAAAAATACAGGAGACACTACACAACCAGTTAGGTTTATAACCCAGTTTCACAATAAATTCAAAAAAATGGAGAGAATATTTGCAAAGCACTGGTCTATTTTGAACGAAGATCCACACCTCAAATCCACTCTCAGTGAAAAACCCCTAGTAACTTACAGGCGGGCCAAAAACATCAAAACTCAAATAGCCCCCAGTAAACTCAAACCACTGCGCCCCATGGCCAGTGCACCATCTATGTTCTACAACATCATAGGCATGTACCAATGTAAAAAGCGTCTCTGCCTTACTTGTTCACACGTTACACATAGACAAAAAAACTTCACCCACAATGGCAAGCAATATATCATCCCAGATTTCTTCAATTGTGGATCTGAGTATGTAATATACTGCCTCACGTGCCCCTGCGGCTTACTCTATGTAGGCTGCACTATACGTACATTGCGAAAACGTTTTGGAGAACATCGAAATCTGGTGGAGAAGGGCTCAGATAAACACAGCGTACCCAGACATTTCAAGCAACATCATAAACAACTTTCCATAGGATTACAAGTATGGGTGATTGAAACTATACCCCACACCCTCCCCACCGCTGAACGATACAAGCGACTATGCGAGAAGGAGAACTACTGGATTTACACTTTGGATACTTTATCGCCTGGAGGCCTAAACGAGGGCATTGAAATTAACATCTTATTGTGACCTAGAACAATCTTACCTTCATACTCATATCCATAGTAACTTCCATACCACATCCAGAAATTAGACCTACAGTACACCAAATTTACACACCTTGATCTATACCCCCCTACATACGTGGATCTAATTGAGAGTGTGTGTATGTATATGTAGGTGCATATACGAGTGCACGCGTGCGTGTGTATATATATATATATATATATATATATATATATTTAGTGTACACCTCATCCCATTAAACCTATATTTCCAAAAAATAGGATTTTTATAACAGCTTACCTGTAAAATCCTTTTCTTGGAGTACATCACGGGACACAGAGCGACATAGTCATTACTAATGGGTTATATAGATACCGTCAGGTGCTGGCACTGGCAACTTCCAAAACCGGAAGTACCCTCCCCTATATAAGCCCCTCCCATCCGGGAGCACCTCAGTTTTGTAGCAAAGCAATAAGTGTCCCCAAAGAGGGGCGGGAGCTCTGTGTCCCGTGATGTACTCCAAGAAAAGGATTTTACAGGTAAGCTGTTATAAAAATCCTATTTTCTTTCTCGTACATCACGGGACACAGAGCGACATAGTCATTACTAATGGGATGTCCTAAAGCAATGCCCAATGAGGGGGGGGATACACCATATATAAGCTGAGCGCTATCAGACATGAGGATCTTTTGCGGCCTGCAACACACTGCGCCCAAAGGCGACATCCTCCTGACTTCTAACGTCCACCTGGTAGAACCTAGTAAACGTGTGTACTGAAGACCATGTTGCGGCCTTACAGATTTGAGCCAGGGAGGCCTGGTGATGCACTGCCCATGAAGTTCCAACTGCTCTCGTGGAGTGCGCTCTAACTTTGAACGGAGGCGGTCTCCTTCTCAAGCCATAGGCTTGTATTATGACCTGTCGAATCCACTTGGCTAAAGTAGATTTTGACGCTGCCTGACCCTTTCTGGGGCCTTCCGGCAGAATAAACAAAGTATCCGTTCTGCGAATCTGAGCAGTGGCCTTTAGATAAGCTTTAACTGCTCTTACTACATCCAAAGAATGCAATAACTTTTCCTCTACCGAAGTAGGTTTGGGGAAAAAAGAAGGAAGAACCACATCTTGGTTCAAATCAAACCTCGATACCACCTTAGGAAGAAAGGCTGGATGAGGACGTAACACTACTCTATCCTTATGGATAACCAGATATGGCTCCTTACAGGACATAGCTGCTAATTCCGACACTCTTTTAGCCGAACAAATGGCTACTAGAAAAATCAATTTCCTGGTGAGAAGCACCAAAGAAATATGCTGTAATGGTTCAAATGGTTGTTTCTGTAGAACCGACAGAACCAAGTTTAGATCCCATGGACATATGGGAATATTAACCGGAGGACTAATACGCATCACTCCTTGTATAAAGGCTTTGACTAGTGAATGCGAAGCCAAGGGCCTTTGAAAAAATATTGGCAAGGCCGAAATCTGACCCTTGATAGTACTCAAGGCAAGCTTCCTATCTACAGCCCATTGTAGGAAGTCCAGAATCCTACCTATTACGTACTTATGTGGATGCCATTTCTTGGCCTCACACCACGCGATGTACGCCTTCCAGATTCTATATTAGAGCTGCCTGGATACCGGCTTCCTGGCATTGATCATGGTAGATACCACAGGATTAGAGAGCCCTCTCTTTTTTAGAATGTGGGCTTCCATAGCCAGGCCGTCAAACCTAGGGCTGGTAAGGAAGGGTGGTATATCGGTCCTTGCGAAAGCAGGTCCGGACGACGTGGGAGAGTCCAAGGACTCCCCACTGACATTTTACAATCTCCGCGTACCACGCTCTTCGGGGCCACGCTGGTGCCACCGGAATCCCTGGTTTCTTTTCTACCCTGATTCTGCGGAGTAATCGAGGTAACCATTGTGGCGGTGTGAATGCATATATCAGCTTGAACTGATCCCAAGGGAACACTAGGGCATCCGAGCCGCAAGCTAGGGGATCCCTTGTCCGAGAGACAAACCTGTCCCCCTTTGCGTTGAATCTGGATGCTAGAAGATCTACATCCGATGTTCCCCACCGCTGACATATTGTCCAGAAAACCTCGGGGTGAAGGGACCCTTCCTCTGGGCATAATTGCTGGCGACTTAGAAAGTCCGCCTTCCAATTCTCCACTCCTGGAATGAATACCGCAGATATGGCTGGGACATATTTTTCTGCCCATTTCAGGATGTAATTTACTTCCCTCTGGGCTGCACGACTCCTGGTGCCCCCCTGATGATTGATATATGCCACTGCTGTGGCATTGTCTGATTGAATTCTGACAGGGGACCCTTGGAGTTTGGATGTCCATGCTACTAGGGCATACCGGGCTGCTCGTATCTCTAAGAGATTGATGGGCAGGGCCTTTTCTGCATCCGACCATCTGCCCTGGAGAGACTATTGCTCCAGTACTGCTCCCCAGCCTATAAGGCTGGCATCTGTAGTGACCACCTTCCAAGAAATCAGACTGAAGGATTTCCCTTTTTCCAGATTCTGGGGAACCAACCACTAACGGAGGCTCTTGCGAACGGAAGGGGACAAGGACATTGTAAGTCTAGGGCCTGAACTTTTTAGTTCCAGGCTGACAGTATGGCCCCCTGCAAATTCCTTGAATGGAATTGACCGTAGGGTACTGCTTCGAATGATGCCACCATTTTTCCCAGCAGCCTTATGCACAGGCGTATGGACGGCTGTCTTTTTTGTACCCACTAAGTGGATCAAATCTTTCAAAGACAACACCTTTCCTCGAGGCAAGAATATTTTTCTCTGGCCTGAATCCAACCTTAGCCCCAAGTATTCCAGACTTTTGACTGGTTTTTAGGGCTGACTTCTCTCGGTTGATAATCCAACCGTGAGATTCCAGATACTTGATTGTCTTGTGAATGACCACGTCTAGTTTTTTCACTGAGTGGTCTATCAGCAACAAGTCATCTAGATATGCCATTATCATTACACCTTGTGTTCTTAGATTGGCCAATAAAGGGCCAGAATTTTTGTAAAAACTCGTGGTGCTGTGGCCAAACCGAAGGGTAAGGCTCTGAACTGAAAATGGCGCCCTTCTACTGCAAAGCGTAGAAACTTTTGGTAGACTGGAAAGATGGGAATGTGCAAATAAGCATCTTTGATGTCGATTGCGGCTAACCAATCCTCCCCTTGTAGGGCAGTGGCCACCGATCGGATCGACTTCATCGGAAAGTCCTGATATACAGGAATTTGTATAGCCCTTTTAGAATTAATATGGGCCTCCCGTCCGCGTTTGCTTCGGGACTGTAGAGAGGTTTGAGTAAAACCCGAACCCTCATTCTTCCAGGGGAACCTCCATAATTACTCCTTGGAGCAATAGTTGTTCTAGTGCCAACAGGAGGGACTCTCTCTTCCGGGGATCCCTTGGCACGTTTGACCTCAAAAATGGGAAGGAGGAGAGTCTCTTAACTCCAATCTGTATCCCAAACATACTGCGGAGAGCACCTATCTGTCTTGATCGCGTCCCGCCAGGTCTCTTGTGAACAACTGGAGTCCTCCCCCCACCCGACTGAGTGGGGGCAACCCTTCAATGAATTTAACTTTGGGGGAGGTTTTGTACCTCCCCTGACCCAGGGTTTCTCATTACCCTGCTATTGTCCCTGTTTTTTACCCCCGGGAATTGACCGAGGAGGCCGTCGGAACTGTTACACAGCCGATGCCCCAGGGACTGGAGAAGCAGGCCTCTTAAAGAGGGACCTCTAACTCTGTTTTTAACCGGCAAGAGCGTATTTTTACCGCTGGAAATTTTCTGGATATATTTGTCCAGGTTTTCCCTGAATAAGCGTTCACCATGAAATGGGACGCTAACCAGCCATTCCTTACAGGGAGCTTCAGCAGACCAGTTTTTGAGCCATAGAAGCCTACGCATATGTACTCTAGACAGCCTAAGGCGGGAGGCCTGATGGACTGAATCCTTTATGGCGTCAACCGCAAAGCCTAAGGCTCTAGGTAGATCAGCTAGGGCAAGGCCTGCTGATCTGTCAAGTCCCTCAAGACCTGTTTTAACTGATCCTTCACTGCTTAGCAGACCCCAATAGCTGCTACTGCTGGTTGTGTCACCAAGCTTGCTGTAGAAAGAAGCAGACTTTCATAAGGACTCCAATCTTTTATCTATTGGGTTCTTGAACATTTGGACATTATCCACTGGACATGTCAGTGATTTATACATACAAGAGATGGCTGCGTCCACTGTAGGGACCTTCCATTTTTTTTTTTTTTTTTTTTGATGAACTTATCCTCCATGGGATAGACCACCGGAAATCTCTTGGGGGAATAAATATTTTCTCAGGACGTTCCCAATCCTGGTAAATAAGCCCTTTCAGTAAAGGGTGAAGTGGAAAAGAACAGACAGTCTGGGGGCTTCTAGCGACCCCAACGAGGATACAGTAGTGGTTGATGGTTCCGCAAGGTGCATTTTTAAATGCCGATCGGACCATGTTAGTCAGAGATTGACCCCATAATCTTTCAGCTTGAGCTGCTGAGAAAGGTTCCTCCACTGTTGATTCCTCTATAACAGAATCAACCTCATCCTGATCCCCTTCAGGCAGGTCGATCCCTGTATGGGACTGTTGCTCTGCTAACAGGCACTCTGAAGGAGGAGACGGAGATCGGCGTGCTTTCCCTGACAGGGAGGCAGCTATCAATGTTGACAATCTCTCTCTAATCTTCCCAGAGCTGAGGAAAAAAACCTCCTCTGTTACATACACAGGAGCAGGTGACTGAGGACAGCCACAGTACCAAGTACCCCTGCGGGGTCTCTATGGTCACTTACCTCTGAACTTCAGGGGAGACTGGTGCAGCAGAAGCATGCCCAAGATCCTCAGAGCCCGATGAGACCCCCTTCGCTTCCTGGAAGATTCAGTTCCGGAGCTTCTGGACGGCATATTCCTAAGCCTAAAGCTGAGGTATTCCAGCCGTAATACACCACTTTTACTGAGAATAGTCTAGCACAATTGCTGCTATATCACAGTTGGTGTCTACTAAAGTGCCTTTCTAGGGGATGCCTGCATCAACCGCCTCTGTGTGCCTTTATCTGTTGCTAGCTCTGTCTGTGCATTCAATAGCCAGCTATAATGTGCTTTAAAACATGCTGGACGCCCGCACATGCGCAGTAGCGCCGTGGCGCACACCTGAGCGTCATCCACCCGCTCCGCCCCTTTTTTCAGATCGCCTCTATGAATAGAGGCGCGTGCACGCGCACGCGCGCGGGCACGTGCGCCTTCGGCGCCCTTTTTTTAAAAACAATAAGGAGCTAGATGGGAGCCAGGGCCTCCTTTGCCGCAGGGCCCGGGGATGGATGAGCGCAGCAACAGGGCAGAGGAGACAGCTTCCCAGCAGAGAACATACCAACTGCCTGGATTTGATTCTGGAAGAAAAAAATCCACATTACAAGAAAAAGAACCATAGCGGCCTCTAGTGTCTAACACAGGTACCGCGGTCTTACACATTTTTTTTTTTTTCTTGCCTACTATTAAAATTTTTACATTTTCTCAGTAGTAACAGGCATACACAGAATATTAGCGGGAATACCTTAGGTAACAGGCAGAAAGACAAAATAGGCTTGGGGGTCCCTCAATAGAACCAAGTTCCTGAGGGCCCCCACTTACCTTTTCCTCGCCGCAGGACTTTGTTTGGTCCACAGAAGCCCAAACTTCACCTATCACGGCAGGCATTGTAATCAAACCTTCAGGGACCGGGTTCCCAAGGATTCCACTCCCCTGGACCTGTATAGCACCCTGCACAGAAAACATCTTGGTCGTGGGTATGACCAGAGCTCTGGATCCCAGGGTCCAGCTCTCCTAAGAGAAGCATTACAGGCAAAACCTTGCTCTTCTCTGCAAGGCCCGGGTACCGACCGTTTAGCTATGAAGCTTTTTTGGTCGGATCCGGAATAGCTTACTGAGGCCCAAAAGAACCTGTACGCAAGCTCAGTGAAAAACACATGTTTCTTCTTGGCCAACACCTTAGACACTGGCAAAAAACTGAGGTGCTCCCGGATGGGAGGGGCTTATATAGGGGAGGGTACTTCCGGTTTTGGAAGTTGCCAGTGCCAGCACCTGACGGTATCTATATAACCCATTAGTAATGACTATGTCGCTCTGTGTCCCGTGATGTACGAGAAAGAAATACCCTACTCATGTATCTATATGTGCATGTGGGCATGCGCTTATATGAATATGTGTGGTTGATACGGATACATGCACATAGACCTCCTATGTGTCCTGTGTGCATGTATGTCCGTATATACCCTTACAGCTAAATCCTTCCCCAGTACCATATGACTTATTTTATTTTAATTTCTCTTTCAGATCCTATATTTTATATATTTTATTTATTTACATTTAATTCAACATTTTTCTATATACATCTAATTTTATTATTATTAGTCTAATTCTGTCTAAGTATTTTTAAAGTATTTTTAAAGTATTCTTAAAACCCTTTTTTTTAAAACAACCTCTCTTAAAAGATAACTTTTTATCTCCTATATAGATATTGTCACTCTTATCATATATCTACGATTCCCACTAAACTCCCAGTACTTGGCCGTGAGTATCACCATAGAATCAGAATACAGTTTATAGTTTATAGTTTATAATATGACATGTAATCTATAGCATATAGTGTGCAGTTTATAATGTATAATCCTCAAGACCTCATGAAATATACACCCCGAGCTATCCAGAATATAATATTTTTTTTTTAGATGTTTTAGATTTTTTATTCATCCTGTGCCATTGTTTCCCCTGATTGCCATGAATTTATCAGCCTAGTATAATTTCCGCCGCGCACAGCACGTCCCAGCTTGCGCGGTTACCATGGTTGCCACATACACAAAGGGAAAGATCCGCCCATCTCTCATCATACTGTGATATAAATTACCACACCAAAGATGGCCGCCATACAATGCCTGATGAAGAGACACGCATGTCCTGAACGCGAAGCACCTCCCGCATACCGGAAGTGATGACCCCCGGATGACCCCCGGACCTCACGGAGCCACTGCATTCCAGATCCAAGTTCCGGGCCAGCGCTGCTATACATCCAAGTGCAGGCAGAGGCACAGGATTGAGAACCTGACTACAACTGCCCGTGACACCACCATCACACCGGAGGACCTGCGGACAAAGTTTCTTTTAACCCCCTACACGCCTGAACACCCCTGCTCAAATGTGAGTGTGTTTTAACCTATTAAATTATAAACCTGTTTTTAACTAGCTGCATTTAGAGGGCGCCGTTCCCTTTCTGTCTTGTCTGTTCCAGAGCCTCTTCTAGCTTCTTTCTGAACTGGCAGCCATCTAACTCTCAGCTATCTCGCCCTACAAATTCCTCCACACATGGACATATACACATACAAGTGAACTATCTATGACTGAGCTTGTACAATTCTACCCAGTACAAAACCCCTCCCCCTTTCCCCCCCCCCTTCTTTTTTATATATTTTTTATATACTTCTACACAGCCCTCTCCAAAGCGCGCCATACCAAACCACCCTTTTTGTATATATATTTGGAAGGCTGCTAGTCCAAAAAGTTTTTTGAAAATGTACTTTCTTACGAAAGATTGGTGGGAAGTGCGAAGAGCTACTGCTGGCTGGTGAGCTAATTAAGAATATCTATCACCCTTTTCTTTTCTTGGGCCCTTCTCAGAGAAATAATGTAGCCAGGATCCCTTTCAACCTTAGATCCCCTATTGGGGGGGGGGGGGCATGGATGGACAGTGGTGTTCCGAGGTTTATTATCACTCCTTATCTCTGCTGTAACATTGTTTAACCTTCTTAGCGGTATTCCCGAGTTGGGCTCGGGGTGAATTTTCCATACCAAAAGCAATAACCCCGAGCCACTCTCGGGATCACATCGCAGGATCCACGCAATGTTACTTACTTTCTCCCCAGAATCCTGCGATGTCTTCCCGCTGTGTGCGAGCCGTGTCCTCCGCTCAATTCACCACAGTGCCGAGCTCCATTCCCTGCGAGCGTCGCGACGCACGGAGACGGAGCCCGGCGCCAAATTCAAGAAGTTAAAAACACATACAGTAGACTACAGTAGACTGTAATCTTACAGATTAAATTACTGTATCAAATTTTTTCACATCCCTTTTGTCCCTAGTGCTTTGTCCAGTGCCCTGCATGCAGTTTTATATTCTGTTCTTTCTGCCTGGAAACTTGAGATTGTCCATAGCAACCAAAAAGTGTCCCTTTACGTCAAAAGTGCTTTTAGACCAGCTAGAAAACAGCGATAATAAATTAGAATCACTTGCAGAATTGAGCGATAGTGAGTTGTGGGGAAATTCGTCATCAAACACTGAAAGTAACGACAGAGACAATTCTGCAACTGACCCTCTTTACATTATTGATCAGTGTAAAGGCCTCCTTTATATTGGCATTTAGTGGCATTTAGTGGCAATTGTCCTCTTTACATTGATGGGCACAGAAAAATATCCCCTTTACATTAATGCTCAGTAAAGAATGTCTGCCTTACATTGATAATCCATGTAAATACTGCCTGTTGGGGCAAATGTTTACATAAATGGAAAAGTCACCTTTGCATTTGCGCTCAGCAAAC
This sequence comes from Rana muscosa, assembly GCA_029206835.1. Lineage (NCBI taxonomy): Eukaryota > Metazoa > Chordata > Amphibia > Anura > Ranidae > Rana > Rana muscosa. Next base: position 300,030,889 of record CM055118.1, read on the forward strand.
AGGTAACCTTTACATTGGCAGTTAGTGAAAAGGTCTTCTTTATATTGGTAGTCAGTGGAAAGGTCACCTTTAGGCCTGGGTTCACATATGTGCGGCTGCGGTTTACAGTCCTGGGGCTCGGTGTGTTCTTGTTTACCGGTTCAGGTGCGAATTGTTGCCTGAATTCGCACCTGAACCGAACCCAAAAATGCACAGGACCCTTTTTGAAACCGCACCACGGCCACCCCAGACATATGTGAACCGGCTCCATTGAGAGCCAGTCACATTCACATGTCATGCGAACTGGATGCGGTTTAAAATGCATCCAATTTGCATATATGTGAACCCAGCATTACTTTGGCAGCCAATGGCCTTTACATTAACAAACAAAGATATAACAAAGAGAAAACTACACAAGGGATCTACGTGTAGTAAAGCAATAGGTGTTTATTGAAAATTGAATCAAAAGCAGATACACTCATAAAAATACATTTTCAGAGGTTGAAGGTATAATGAGACAGTTCTAAATCTGAGGGGAAGCTCTAAAATGAGGGGAAACTCCAAAATTAGGGGAAGCTCCAAAATGAGGGGAAGCTCTTTCAGTAGAATTTCATATTAACCAATATATTTCATATTATTCATATTAATTTGCATATGTTTTATTGATAATATAATTATTATTCATATTATTATTCATATTATTATTATATAGTAGTGGTCTTATCAATATTATTATTCAATAGTAAATAAATAGTTATTAGTCTTTATTAGGGATGAGCTCGGTGTTCGAGTCGAACGTACGTTCGACTCGAACATCGGCTGTTCGATCGTTCGATGAAGATCGAACGATTTGGGCCGTTCGCGCCAAATTCGAGTGACGCGAATGGCCCACAATGCACTACGCCATCGCAGTGCAATCCAGGCGCTGTGATTGGCCAAGTATGCACTGTGACCCCGCATGCTTGGCCAATCACAGCGCCGGCAGCGAGGAGAGCCATAATTGGCCACAGGCAGGATGCCTGTGGCCAATTATAGCTCAGGGGGATTTAGTACACACCCCACACTATAAAAGGCCGCCAGCGTGGCGGCCTTGTGTAGTGTGTTCCGGTTCAGGGAGAGAGAAGGATAGGCAGGGACAGTGTCAGTGCTATTTGTTCATTTAACTTGTGTGCAGGGAGAGAGAAGGATAGGCAGGGACAGTGTCAGTGATATTCTTTGCTAAACCTTGTGTGCAGGGAGAGAGAAGGATAGGCAGGGACAGTGTCAGTGATATTCTTTGCTAAACCTTGTGTGCAGGGAGAGAGAAGGATAGGCAGGGGACAGTGTCAGTGTCATTTTTGCTAAGCCTCCTGCACAGTATACACCTGAAGCTAGCCCTTATTGCTGTGTTTTCCTGTTGTGTAACACAGGCAGGCATCTGCAGCACTTACAGCGGGCGTAGTGTGCTTCCTACAAAATATACACCTGAAGCTAGCCCTTATTGCTGTGTTTTACTGTTGTGTAACACAGGCAGGCATCTGCAGCACTTACAGCAGGCGTAGTGTGCCTCCTGCACATTATACACCTGAAGCCAGCCCTTATTGCTCGTGTTTTTTTTCTTTTGTGTTACACTAATAGGCATCTGCAGCACTTACAGTGGGCATAGTGTGCTGCCTGCAAAATATACACCTGAAGCTAGCCCTTATTGCTGTGTTTTCCTGTTGTGTAACACAGGCAGGCATCTGCAGCACTTACAGCGGGCGTAGTGTGCCTCCTGCACATTATACACCTGAAGCTAGCCCTTATTGCTGTGCTTTCCTGTTGTGTAACACAGGCAGGCATCTGCAGCACTTACAGCGGGCGTAGTGTGCCTCCTGCACATTATACACCTGAAGCTAGCCCTTATTGCTTGTGTTTTTTTTTCTTTTGTGTTACACTAACAGGCATCTGCAGCACTTACAGCGGGCATAGTGTGCTTCCTGCAAAATATACACCTGAAGCTAGCCCTTATTGCTGTGTTTTCCTGTTGTGTAACACAGGCAGGCATCTGCACCACTTACAGCGAGCGTAGTGTGCCTCCTGCACATTATACACCTGAAGCTAGCCCTTATTGCTGTGTTTTCCTGTTGTGTAACACAGGCAGGCATCTGCAGCACTTACAGTGGGCGTAGTGTGCTTCCTGCACAGTATACACCTGAAGCTAGCCCTTATTGCTGTGCTTTCCTGTTGTGTAACACAGGCAGGCATCTGCAGCACTTACAGCGGGCGTAGTGTGTCTCCAGCACATTATACACCTGAAGCTAGCCCTTATTGCTCGTGGTTTTTTTCTTTTGTGTTACACTAACAGGCATCTGCAGCACTTACAGCGGGCATAGTGTGCTTCCTGCAAAATATACACCTGAAGCTAGCCCTTATTGCTGTGTTTTACTGTTGTGTAACACAGGCAGGCATCTGCAGCACTTACAGTGGGCGTAGTGTGCCTCCTGCACAGTATACACCTGAAGCTAGTCTTTACTGCTCGTGGTTTTTTTATTTTGTGTTACACTAACAGGCATCTGCAGCACTTACAGCGGGCGTAGTGTGCCTCCTGCACAGTATATACCTGAAGCTACCCCTTATTGCTGGTTTTCCCATCTCCCTGCCGGCCATTAGAATGTCTGGAAGACAAACAAGGAGAGGCAGACAGTCAGGAGCCAATAAAAGAGGGCAAGCAGGCTCTGTGTCTAGAGACAACAGTGCTGGTCGTGGACGGGGTGCATCGTCATCAGCACGTGGCCATGGGACACGCTTGTCCTTATTTTCAGCAGCTGGACGTGTTGAGCCGCATCATGCCGAAGACTTGGTAGAGTGGATGACCAAGCCCTCCTCATCCTCTCTCACCCAGGCTCAGGGTACTGGCAAAGCAGCTGCCAAAGCGTCCTCTTCCCTCGTATCAATGTCATCATCAGTCACTCCTTCCCTAGACCCACCATGTCCTCCTGAGGAGTCCCCCGAACTTTTTGAGCACAGTGTTGGGTACATGCTCCAGGAGGATGCCCAGCGTTTCGAAGGGTCTGATGATGATACCCAGCTAGAGGAAGGCAGTAGCGTGAGAGCAGAGAGAGGGGATGCTCAAGAAGGACAGCAATCTGGCAGTCATGTTCCAGCAGCTGCAGCATACTGCCAGATTGGCTCCAGTGATGAGGAGGGAGGGGATGATGAGGTCACTAACTCCACATGGGTGCCTGGTAGGAGAGAGGAGGAGGAGGAGGGTGAAGAGGAGGCACATCTCCAACGAGGCAGGATGCCCTCCGGGGGCCAGCGTAAGGGCAGCACACCGACTGAATCCCACCGCAGAGCTCCGCCTGTGCAGGGCGCTGCCTCTGCCCGTTATTCTAAAAGTTCTTTGGTGTGGGCCTTTTTTGAGTCAAGTGCATCAGATCGCACTGCTGCTGTTTGCAACATATGTCTCAAGCGTATCTCGCGTGGCCAAAACATCAGCCGCTTGGGCACGACATGCTTGACCAGACATATGTTGACCTGCCATGCAGCTCGTTGGCAAGCCTACCTTAAAGACCCACACCAAAGAACAAAGCGGACCTCTCCTTGCTCCGCATCATCAGCTGAGATCTCCAACCCCACTATACCTTCAGTCCTCTCTGAAACCTGCACTGAGAGGAATGAAGGTGTAGAATTAGGTGTGTCACAGCCAAGTACTTGCGGGCACTCTGCTAGCAGTGCACCGACGTCCGATTCTAGCAGGCAAATTTCCCTGCCCCAGCTGCTGGACCGTCGAAAGAAGTTCACTCCCAGCCATCCACATGCCCAGCGGTTGAATGCTAGCTTGGCTAAATTGCTAGCAATTCAACTGCTGCCTTTTCAGTTGGTAGACTCGGCCCCCTTCCGTGAGTTTGTGCAATGTGCGGTTCCTCAGTGGCAGGTTCCCAAACGCCACTTTTTCTCACGGAAGGCGATTCCGGCTCTCTACCGCCATGTGGAAGGCAATGTCCATGCCTCGCTGGACAGGGCAGTCAGCGGTAAGGTGCATATTACCACTGCCTCATGGTCCAGCAGGCATGGACAGGGACGTTACCTTTCTTTCACGGCCCATTGGGTCACTCTTTTGGCAGCTGGGAAGGATGCAGGACAAGGTGCAGTAGTGTTGGAGGTTGTTCCGCCGCCACGCCTCCAAAATGCTACTACTGGTTGTGACACACCTCTCTCCTCCACCCCCTCCTCTTCTTCTTCCTCCATGGCCTCTTCCTGTGCTTTGTCCTCAGAACCAGCGGTGCTCCGTAGGCGTTAAAGGGGCTACGCAAGTACGCAGGCAAAAAGATGCCATGCCGTGCTTGCGCTGGTGTGTTTGGGGGACAGAAGCCACACTGGGGCAGAGGTTCTGTCAGCTCTGCAGGGGCAGGCCGAGAGGTGGTTGACGCCACGCCAGCTTAAGGCAGGAATGGTGGTTTGCGACAATGGCACCAACCTCCTCTCTGCCCTCCGACAGGGACAACTGACCCATGTGCCCTGTGTGGCTCACGTCCTTAACCTGGTGGTGCAGCGGTTCTTGGGCAGGTACCCGGGCTTACAGGATGTCCTGAGGCAGGCCAGGAAAGTCTGTGTGCATTTCCGCAGATCATATAATGCCAGTGCTCGGCTAGCTGAGCTGCAAAATGAGTTGAACCTGCCCAAGAACCGCCTTATATGTGACATGCCCACTAGGTGGAACTCAACGTTGGCCATGCTGCAGCGGCTGCACACGCAGCAGAGGGCCATCAATGAGTACCTGTGCGACTACGGCACCAGGACAGGGTCAGGGGAGCTCGGGTTTTTTTCACCACGCCAGTGGGGCATGATCAGGGAGGCATGCACTGTCCTGGCACCATTTGAGGAGGCCACAAGGATGGTGAGCAGTGACAGTGCGTGCATCAGTGACACTGTACCTCTTGTCCACCTGTTGGAGCATACGCTGCGTGGAATAATGGACAGGGCACTTGAGGCAGAACAGAGGTAGGAAGAGGAGGACTTCCTTGCCTCTCAAGGCCCCCTTTACCCAGACAGTGTTCCTTCTCTCCCACCCATCACACAGGAAGAGGACGAGGAGGAGGAGGAGGAGGAGGATTGTGTCAGCATGGAGGTGGATCATGGCACTCAGCATCAACAGCAGCAGTCTTTTAGGGATGATTTACAGTCCCAACAAACCCGTGGTCTTGTACGTGGCTGGGAGGAGGTGGCTGCGGATCATGTCGTCCTTAGTGACCCAGAGGACTCCGGACCGAATGCCTCAGCTAACCTACGCTGCATGGCCTCCCTGATCCTGAAAAGTCTGTGAAAGGATCCTCGTATTCTTCGGATCAAGGAGAGGGACCATTACTGGCTGGCCACTCTCCTTGATCCATGGTACAAGGGTAAGGTTGCGGACCTTATCTTGCCGTCGCAGAGGGAGCAGAGCATGAGACATCTCCGGAAGGCCTTGCAGAAAGGTCTGTGCAACGCATTCCCAGAGACTGGGAGGTTCCAAACTCCTGGTCCTGGACAACGAGTTGCTGAGGCTTCGGTCAGTAGCAGAAGGAGCGGTGGAGAAGGTGGCCGTCTGACCGATGCGTTCAGACAATTTTTTAGTCTGCAGCCCTAAGGTATGATCGGTTCCAGCAACCATCGCCAGCGTCTGATATACATTGTAACGCCGAGCGCTCCGGGTGTCCCATACTTCCCGGAGCGCTCGCGGCGTCGGTCCCCCTGCAGCGCTCCGGTCAGCCCCCCTGGCCGTGGGCGCTGCTCTGTTACCGGCGGGGATGCGATCCACACGGCGGCACATCTCCGTCCGCGGATCGCATCCCATCCTACTCACCATCCCCCTCCTGCTCCTTCCCGGCGCGTGCGGCCCCGCTGCGCTCTAGGGCGTGCGCGCGCCGGCCTTCTGAGATTTAAAGGGCCAGCGCACCATTGATTGGTGCCTGGCCCAATTACTGTGTGCACACCCAAATCTGATATAAACCCACTTCCCCTTCCTGTCCTTGCCGGATCTTGTTGTCTTAGTACCCTGTGGAAGCGTTTTGTGAGTTGCCTTGCCTGTGTATCTGACCTGCTGCCATTGTCTCAGACTACGAACCATTGCAGCCTGCCCTGACCCTCTGCTACGTCTGACCTTGCCTCTGCCTAGTCCTTTTGTACCGCGCCTATCTCAGCCGCCAGAGAGGTGGAGTCGCTACTGGAGGACACAACCTGGTTGCTACCGCCGCAGCAAGACCATCCCGCTTTGCGGCGGGCTCTGGTGAAAACCGGTAGCTGCTTAGAACCGGTCCCTCAGTACGACCCGTGCCATCCCCTCTCTGGTACAGAGGATCCACCTCCTGTATCCCCACTAGCCGTCAGTCCGGCTCGTGACATACATGGTGCAGGAATACCTAGGGGCAAGGTCAGACTTGGACACTAGGCTTGTGCAATTCGTTTCGTAAGGAATCGAAATTCGTCCGAATTTAGCAACTTTCGGACATTCGGAAGCATTCGAATTTCCGAACAAAGCAATTACGAATAAAACCGAATCCGAAATAAATTATACCGCAAAATAGCGAATGCCCGAATGTCTTCGGCATAATTCGTTATGAAAAAACTTACGAATGTACAAATCCATTGGAAACACAATAACACTCACTCTGCTCTGCTCTCTGCTTCTCCTTCACCGTGCTGAACTCCCTCTCAAAATGGTGTACAGGGGCGGAGGCTATAGCCGCATGTAAAAAACGAAAGTAAAATACGAGATTTCTAATCCATTCGAAGCACAATAACACTCACTCTGCTCTGCTCTCTGCTTCTCCCTCACCGTGCTGAACCCTCTCAAAATGGTGTACAGGGGCGGAGGCTATAGCCGCATGTAAAAAACGAAAGTAAAATACGAGATTTCGAATCGTTACAAATAACCGCTATGTATTTCGAAAAGTACAAATCCATTCGAAGCACATTAGGCATAATAGTCAGCGTCGTCGTGAGAGAGACACAGAAAATTACGAATCAACGAACCCAAAAAAAGTTACGAAAGTAGGAGTTGTGTCCAGAATCAACGAAAAACAACGTACTCTACCGAAAGTACGAATTATAAAGCAACAAAAAATTCAACGAAAAATGTCGCTTGCAAAAATACGAATGAGTCCGAACACGAAAAATCCCGTCTAGCAAAATTACGAATGATTACGAATCAACAGGACCGGAAAGAAACGAACCGAAACGGAACGAATTTTTCCGTTGTGCACAAGCCTATTGGACACCTTTCCCACCGAAAATCCTCTGGCTTACTGGGTGTTGAGGACGGATCACTGGCCAGAGCTTGCACAGTATGCAATTGAGCTACTGGCCTGTCCTGCATCCAGCGTTCTTTCGGAATGCACATTCAGTGCTGCTGGAGGCTTTGTCACGGATCACAGGGTGCGCCTGTCCACCGACTCGGTTGATCAACTGACCTTCATAAAGATGAACCAGTCTTGGATCACCACCAGTTACCAAGCACCTGAAGTTGATATAACAGAATAATTTATTTTCAAATCTCACATCCCTTTAAGACTGATGCTGATGCTGAGTGACTGTCCTGTTATGTTGACTGACTATCCTCCTCCTCCTCAATGATTCGATTCTTGATGATAGCTTGGAAGAACATTTTTGTTTCTGAATGCCGCCACCAGTGGCTAAGGTCCAATTTTTCAGCCCCTGTTTAACAGGGGCATGTAATTACAATTTTTTATGCAATGCTTTGCAGCAGAGCTCATTCCTGCACTCCAACTAGAGTATCTGGGAGAGGTTGCAGTGTCGTGGCACCAGCACCAGTGCCTAAGGCCCAATTTTTCAGCCCCTGTTTAACAGGGGCGTGTAATTACAATTTTTAATGCAATACTTTGCAACAGGGCTCATTATTGTGCTCCAAGTACAGTATCTGTGAGGGGTTGCAGTGTTGTGGCACCAGTGCCTAAGGCCCAATTTTTCTGCCCCTGTTTAACAGGGGCGTGTAATTACAATTTTTGATGCAATACTTTGCAACAGGGCTCATTACTGTGCTCCAAGTACAGTATCTGTGAGGGGTTGCAATGTTGTGGCACCAGTGCCTAAGGCCCAATTTTTCTGCCCCTGTTCTACAGGGGCATGTAATTACAATTATTGATCTAATAATTCACAGCAGGGCCCATTCCTGCGCCCACCAAGAGTAACTGTGAGGGCTTACAGTGTTGTGGCAACACCACCACCACCAAAGGCCCAATTTTTCAACCCCTGTTCAACAGGGGCATGCAATTACAATTCTTGATCTAATAATTCACAGCAGGGCCCATTCATGCGCCCACCAAGAGTAACTGTGAGGGCTTACAGTGTTGTGGCACCAGCACCACCACCAAAGGCCCAATTTTTCCTACCACTGTTCAACAATGGCATGTAAATACAATTCCTGATATAATAGTTCACAGCAGGGCGTTCCAGCGCCCACCAAGAGTAACTGTGAGGGCTCACAGTGTTGTGGCAACACCAACATGTAAGGGGCAAATTTCAGCAGAGTATATACGGCAGGCCCCTACTTTCAAACATCCAACTTACAAACGACTCCTACTTGCAAACGGAAGGAGACAACAGGAAGTGAGAGGAAATCTACCCCTAGGAAGGGAAATTCTCTCCTGTAAGAGTTAATATTGGAAAAAGGTGTCTCCTCTCTACTGATGCTTTATCACCAATCCTTGTTTCAATAAAAACCCCACTTTTCAAAAACAGTTGTCATTGGGACGGAAAGTGAGGTGAAATGTTCTGAACATGGGCACAGACAGTGTTATATTCTTAATATCTAAAATTTAATTTGGCCAGAAAAATATTGCATTGAGAATAAGAATTCCTCTAAATAAACTGGATGAATGGTTGGGCTTCTGAGATAATAAATTCCAAATGTGTTGTCTGAATTTGAGTTTCAGATTTTAGTAGATGTCAAGACATGTTTATTAATATTCTAAATATCTTATGTCTTAAAACTTATGAACTGATGGTCGGTTTAAAAGATGCATTCTAAGGTATTTCTATGTAAACTGAGATTTTCTGATGTATAGAACTATTTAGACTAGCTATACCTTCCCCCATTTCCTGTCTCTGTTTCTAATTAGGAGTTCAGCTACTTCCTATAGAAATTGTGTCCTCATATTTCTAATCTTGACCCCCTCCATCGTGGGTAGTAAGAAGGGTGAATTGTGGGAGTGATGTGGGAGTGGTTACTGTTCAGGCGCGAATTTGAAGAAAGGATTCTGAAGTTTATAAATAAGTTGAGCTGAAAGCTAGGCTGTCTCTTACATCCTTCATCCATCTACAGAAGCACACAGACTTTCAGTTGCTATTCAGCATACACTGGGTTAATCTGCCATTTTTAAGGACATCTTTAGAAGTCAGAAGAAGCACGAGGCATTTCATATATTGAACTTTCTTTTTATACTTGAACACTATTTTGAAACCTTTATGAAGCTATTGAATTAATATACTGTAACTGTATTAATTCCTTTTTAGTGTGTATAATAAAACACACGGTTTGATTTCAAGCTGATTCACGAATTTTGTCTCAGATGAATACATCAAGAACGGTATACCGTTATTTTTACATTTAACATTGGCTCAGCAGCCAGTCTCTCAAATTTTTCATCAGTTTTTATACAACTGTCTCTATTTGAAAAAAGGGGACAAGTCAGTACTGAAAAAAACTTTGTAAAGAGTGAAAAGAACATAGAAGATAAAGTCAAGAAGTCAAGAAGAATTCGATCGATGTATTCATCCTGAAGACTGTGAGAATTCAGTTTGGTGAGTAGAAATCATGGGAAAATGTTTAGCTAATGAATGTACAGGTTTAACGAAACAGGTCTCTTATTTTGTTTTATGGAAATCTATGTATGAACAGTGTTTACAGTCAAATATGGAAATTGATAAGGAAAGATTCTTATTAGCTAAAACAAAGAAAAAGTGACGTAATGTAATTAAGTTAGTTACAGGTTTTAATTCTATGGTTTCTGATGTACCAGAAACACATTTGATTTGTGCAGAGAACAAATCAGGAGATGCAGACAATATGCAAACACATGAGAATGTACCAATTTTGACTAGTTGTTCAGATTGTGACACGTTATGTAATTATGTTGAACATTTAGAGAAGGAATTAGAAGTGCAGAATGTTACACTTTCAAAAAACAAGCATTTTTTGGTGATTACAGAGGGGAAAGTTAATACGCAGTCAGATATTGAATTAACCGAATTTGCTCAAAGTTCAGCTAACCTAGAGGAAAAACAGACAGATAAATTGGATACCATTGTTACTGCAGATTTAAATGAAAGTGCGGTAACTGTACTAGAAAGTCATTCAGGCTGTGAATCAATAATGGAGACTAGTGATTATTCCTCAGACAGTGAAAGTGTACAGCAATGTGATTCTCTATATGCTCAGAGAAAGGCATATACAAACAAACCAGTTTTCAAATGTTGTTTGTGTAAAAGGAGGGGTCATATAGCAAAATTTTGTTGGACAGTGAATCCTTATTATATGCATAGAAGATCTTATAAAACTAACCCAAGGGGTTTCGAGGTCTACTCTGTAAGATGGAGTAAAAATTCTAGGCATAAAAGCCAGAGTACACAGAAGTATTTCCCTTTTAAAACTCAAATGCAATTAAGACAGGGAAGACATAACTATATAAAGTGCAGTGAGCCGAATATTTTTTCAAGTATAGCAATGGAGGGAAACAATCAATACAGTTATTAGTGAGCTGTATGGATGGTGAGAATTTACTGGTTAAGGTTTTTTGGCTATGAATAAGTTTTTGATGTGAGTTTTAGAGATTTTGTTTTTATGTCAGCTATTCACACAGTTCACAGCCCCTCCCGGAGTAGAAAAAGGTGGGGGTCAGACTTTTTTAGTTTTAGAGAGATGTTGGGACGTGCTGTGAGACTGAAGTCTCTCTCACACACACACACCCACACACACACACAATTGTAAAAAGGCTGATACAGCCAGACACACATACTCACATTCTTAGTTTTTTGGGATCTAGAATGGTGTTCAATGAATGTTTACAGGCAAATTTTGAGTTACAAAAATAAAGTTTTTGATGCAATGATTTTAGAAGCTCCGGAAAGGAAAGTGTACAACAGCGAAAACAGAGGACAATAGATTCTGCTGTACAAATTATGCGGACCATAAGGGAATTTGGCCAGGATCCTAAAAGTTTTGTTTTAAGGAAAAATATTGAATAAAGCTGCAGCCATGCAAGAAAGATGGTGAACTCAGAATTGTCACGTGTATGGCCACACCCAGATATGATGAGATACACGTCACAGACAGAACACAGGAAATAGGAAATGTTAATTGCTTTCAGAAAGAATGGTTGAAATATAAATTTGATTCACAAAGAAAAACTTTGGAATTAGGAAAGGAGGAACATTTTGAGCAATTTGTTCATCCTTGTTTTACAGCAAGATATATATTGATTAAAGGAACATTTTATTCTTCTGGTAGAATTGTTGAGAATTCTGGAAGAAGAGGTTTTAAGTTGAATACACGCAAGGTCCAGCTTTTTAGGGATTTTAAATGGTTCAGGAAAGAAAAGCCTTTACAGGAACGTATTGAGACTATTGTTTCTTTACCTGTATCAACAGCATTCAACAACATACAACAGCATACAAAGCATTGAGATAATTAGTGGATGTGCATTATGCAGTAAAAGCAACTGAGAATATTGCAGGTTTTACAACCCCACATAGTACTTTAAACTTTGTATAGTGACAGTTTTAGCAAAGGAAGCAGTTTTGCATGGTGAATTGGTGATTCAACCTGAATTTTAATGTTGTCAGGAAAACAAACACACAGATTTCTTCAATTATAGAGGAATAGAGAATGGATGCGTCTATTTTCTTCCTCTTTGGGTGACTTAAAATCTTAATTTAGTTTGTGAAAACGAGATTTTAATGCCATGACTTAAAAAGTTGTCTGTGTCCTGTTATACGTCAACATCTACAGGTGGAATTCACTAAATTTAATCATGAAAGTTTAGGTCACATGGGTAAGCAGAAATTGCTAGAAAATTTTCAAGAAAGTTCTATTAGAACAAAATGGAAGAGACAACAGACAGTGTAATTAAATCTTGTTTGTTTTGATGAAGTGTCAGAAGTACAGCATTTTTCTGCAACACAGTGAATTTAATGACAGGAAGGAAAATGTTGCTTGTGTTTTCCCAATTTATTTATTTTTGTCTACGCTGCACAGAGGGGCAATAGAGAAAACATAATGATTAATGGTGCAAGTTCAAAGACCTCTCAATTCAGTGGATAATGCACGTAGACAACAAAAATGTGGGTACACACTGATCAGTGGAAATTGTATATTATGAGACAATAATTGTATATTATGTATGAGATAAAAAAATTATATTTAGATAAATGATACTGCTTTTATTTTTTCCTAGGAAAGGTTTTTGAACAAACTTGATTAAAGAAGGAAAAATGACAACAAAAGAAAAGTTCTAAAGAGAGAAGGTTGATCATCCCCCATGCAGAGGTTAACAGGATGGAAGATTTTCACAGCAAAGACATTACATTATTCAGAAATAAGAGAGATATAGACACTGATATTAATATAGAGTAGGGATGAGCCGAACACCCCCGGGTTCGGTTCGCACCAGAACCTTCGAACGGACCGAAAGTTCGCGCGAATTTTCGAACCCTATTCGTTATAATGGACGCGAACGTTCGAAATCAAAATTGCTAATTACAACGGCCAATATGCATGTTAATGTCATAAAACAGGTTTGGGGACCCGGGTCCTGCCCCAGGGGACATATATCAATGCAAAAAGAAATTTTAAAAACTAAAGTTTTTTCGGGAGCAGTCATTTTAATGATGCATAAAGTGAAAAAAAAAAAAGTGAAATTTTCCTTTAAATATGGTACCTGGGGGGTGTCTAAAGTATGCCTGTGAAGTGGCATGTGTTTCCCGTGTTTAGAACTGTCCTTGCACAAAATGACATTTGTAAAGGAAAAAAAGAAGCCATTTAAAACCACTTGCGGCTTTAATGTCATGTCTTGTCCTGGCCGCCATATGGCTGAAAATCCTTGAGAAAAATGGCATGGCTACCCCATCACCCCCCCCCACCCCAGCCCCTTTGGGTCTTGTATGGATACTAAGGGGGACCCCGCACCCAAAATAAAACCCTATACCTACAACCCTATATACTCTGAACAGCAGTATATAGGTGGTGCAAACAAGACATGGACTGTAGGTTTGTTCTTAAGTAGAATCTGAACAGGTACATTATGAAGTGTAGCTACATCCCAAAAAAATCAATTTTTAAGCTTTTTGGAGAACATAGGGAGGGGTTATCACCCCTGTAACATTTGCTGTCTTTGCACATCTGTTCAGAACATGTCACCTCACTTTCCGTCCCAATGACAAATGTTTTTGGAAAAGTGGGGTTTTAATTGAAACAAGGATTGGTGATAAAGCATCAGTAGAGAGGAGATACCTTTTTCCCAAATTAAATCTAACAGGATAGAATTTTCCTTCCTAGGGGTAGATTTCCTCTCACTTCCTGTTTTCTCTTGCCGTTTGCAAGTAGGAGTCGTTTGTAAGTTGGATGTTTGAAAGTAGGGGCCTGCCGTATATACTCTGCAGAAATTTGCCCTATTAGATGTTGGTGTAGCCACAAGACTGGTGGGCACAGGAATGGGCCCTGCTGTGAGTTAATAGATCAAGATTTGTACTTGCATGCACCTGTTGAACCGGGCAGAAAAATTGGGCCTTTGGTGGTGGTGGTGGTGGTGGTGGACGGTGTTGCCACAAGACTGTAAGCCCTCACAGTTACTCTTGGTGGGTGCAGGAATGGGCCCTGCTGTGAGTTATTAGATCAAGATTTGTAATTGCATGCACCTGTTGAACAGGGCAGAAAAATTGGGCCTTTGGTGGTGGTGGTGGTGGTGGACGGTGTTGCCACAAGACTGTAGGCCCTCATAGTTACTCTTGGTGGGCGCAGGAATGGGCCCTGCTGTGAACTATTAGATCAAGATTTGTAATTACACGCCCCTGTTAAACAGGGGCTGAAAAATTGTGCCTTAGGCATTGGTGCTGGTGCCACAACACTGCAACCCCTCACAGATACTGTACTTGGAGCACAGCAGTCACACCTGTTGCGAAGCATCTTTTTAAAAAATTGTAATTACACGCCCCTGTTATACAGGGGCTGAAAAATTGTGCCTTAGGCACTGGTGCTGGTGCCACAACACTGCAACCCCTCACAGATACTGTACTCTGAGCACAGCAATGAGACCTGTTGCAAAGCATTGCCTAAAAATTGTAATTACACGCCCCAACAGGGGCTGAAAAATTGTGCCTTAGGCACTGGTGCTGGTGCCACAACACTGCAACCCCTCACAGATACTGTACTCTGAGCACAGCAGTCACACCTGTTGCGAAGCATCTTTTTAAAAAATTGTAATTACACGCCCCTGTTATACAGGGGCTGAAAAATTGTGCCTTAGGCACTGGTGTGGTGGCATGGATCATTGAGGAGGAGGAAGAGGATAGACAGTGAACATAACAGGACAGTCACTCAGCATCAGCATAGGCAGTCTTGAAGGGATGTGACATTATAAATTATTCCGTTATATCCGCTTCAGGTGTCTGGTAGCTGGTGGTGATCCAAGACTGATTCATTTTTATGAAGGTCAGTCGATCAACCGAGTCGGTGGACAGGCGCACCCTATGATCGGTGACAAATCCTCCAGCAGCACTGAATGTGCGTTCGGAAAGAACGCTGGATGCAGGACAGGCCAGTAGCTCAATTGCATACTGTGCAAGCTCTGGCCAGTGATCCATCCTCAGGACCCAGTAAGCCAGAGGATTTTCGGTGGGAAAGGTGTCCAAGTCTGACCTTGCCCCTAGGTATTCCTGCACCATGTATATCAGACGCTGGCGATGGTTGCTGGAACCGATCATACCTTGGGGCTGCGGACTAAAAAATTGTCTGAACGCATCGGTCAGACGTCCACCTTCCCCACCGCTCCTTCTGCTACTGACCGAAGCCTCAGCAACTCGTCGTCCAGGACCAGGAGTTTGTAACCTCCCAGTTTCTGGGAACGCGTTGCACAGACCTTTCTGCAAGGTCTCCCTGAGATGTCTCATCCTCTGCTCCCTCTGCGACGGCAAGATAAGGTCCGCAACCTTACCCTTGTACCGTGGATCAAGGAGAGTGGCCAGCCAGTAATGGTCACTCTCCTTGATCCGAAGAACACGAGGATCCTTCCGCAGGCTTTGCAGGATCAGGGAGGCCATGCAGCGTAGGTTAGCTGAGGCATTCGGTCCGGAGTCTTCTGGGTCACTGAGGATGACATGATCGCCAGCCACCTCCTCCCAGCCACGTACAAGTCCACTGGTTTGTTGGGACTGTACATCATCCCTAAAAGACTGCTGCTGCTGATGCTGAGTGCCAGGCTCCACCTCCATGCTCACACAATCCTCCTCCTCCTCCTCCTCCTCCTCCTCTTCCTGTGTGATGGGTGGGACAGAAGGAACATTGTCTGGATAAAGGGGGCCTTGAGAGACAAGGAAGTCCTCCTCTTACTGCCTCTGTTCTGCCTCAAGTGCCCTGTCCATTATCCCACGCAGCGTATGCTCCAACAGGTGGACAAGAGGTACAGTGTCACTGATGCATGCACTGTCACTGCTCACCATCCTCGTGGCCTCCTCAAATGGTGAGAGGACAGTGCATGCATCCCTGATCATGCTCCACTGGCGTGGGGAAAAAAAGCCAAGCTCCCCTGACCCTGTCCTGGTGCCGTAGTCGCAAAGGTACTCATTGATGGCCCTCTGCTGCGTGTGCAGTCGCTGCAGCATGGCCAACGTTGAGTTCCACCTGGTGGGCATGTCACATATTAGGCGGTTCTTGGGCAGGTTCAGCTCCTTTTGCAGCTCAGTCAGCCGAGCACTGGCATTATAAGATCGGCGGAAATGCACACAGACTTTCCTGGCCTGCCTCAGGACATCCTGTAAGCCTGGGAACCTGCCCAAGAACCGCTGCACCACCAGGTTGAGGACGTGAGCCATACAGGGCACATGGGTGAGCTGCCCCTGTCGCAGGGCGGAGAGGAGGTTGGTGCCATTATCAGAAACGACCATTCCTGGCTTAAGCTGGCGTGGCGTCAACCACCTCTCGGCCTGCCCCTGCAGAGCTGCCAGAACCTCTGGCCCAGTGTGGCTCCTGTCCCCCAAACACACCAGCGCAAGCACGGCATGGCATCTTTTTGCCTGCGTACTCGCGTAGCCCCTTGTACGCCTACGGAGCACCGCTGGTTACGAGGACAGAGCACTCGAAGAGGACATGGAGGAAGAAGAAGAGGAGGGGGTGGAGGAGAGAGGTGTGTCACAACCAGTAGTAGCATTTTGGAGGCGTGGTGGCGGAACAACCTCCAACACTACTGCACCTTGTCCTGCATCCCTCCCAGCTGCCAATAGAGTGACCCAATGGGCCGTGAAAGAAAGATAACGTCCCTGTCCATGCCTGCTGGACCATGAGTCAGCGGTAATATGCACCTTACCGCTGACCGCCCTGTCCAGCGAGGCATGGACATTGCCTTCCACATGCCAGTAGAGAGACGGAATCGCCTTCCGTGAGAAAAAGTGGCGTTTGGGAACCTGCCACTGAGGAACCGCACATTGAACAAACTCACGGAAGGGGGCCGAGTCTATCAACTGAAAAGGCAGCAGTTGAAGTGCTAGCAATTTAGCCAAGCTAGCATTCAACCGCTGGGCATGTGGATGGCTGGGAGTATACTTCTTTCGACGGTCCAGCAGCTGGGGCAGGGAAATTTGCCTGCTACAATCGGACGTCGGTGTACTGCAAGTACTTGGTTGTGACACACCTAATTCTACACCTTCAGTCCTCTCAGAGCAGCTTTCAGAGAGGACTGAAGATATAGTGGGGATGGAGATCCCAGCTGATGAGGAGCAAGGAGAGGTCCGCTTTGTTCTTTGGTGTGGGTCTTTTATGTGTGCTTGCCAACGAGCTGCATGGCAGGTCGACATATGTCTGCTCATGCTTGTGGTGCCCAAGCGGCTGATGTTTTGGCCACGCGAGATACGCTTGAGACAAATATTGCAAATAGCAGTGGTGCGATCTGATGCACTCGTCTCAAAAAAGGCCGACACCAAAGAACTTTTGTGATAACGTGCAGAGGCAGCGCCCTGCACAGGCGGAGCTCTGCGGTGTGGTACAGTTGCTGTGCTGGCCTCTAGCTGGCCTCCAGGGGGCATCCTGCCTCGTTGGACATGTGACGCTGCATCCTCCTCCTCCTCCTCCTCTCTCCCTTCAGGCACCCACGTGGAGTCAGTGACCTCATCATCCCCTCCCTCTTCACCACTAGAGCAAACCTGGCAGTAAGCTGCAGCTGGTGGAACACTACTGCCAGATTGCTGTCCTTCAGCATCCCCTCTCTCTGCGCGCACACTACTGACTTCCTCAAGCTGGGTATCATCATCCGAGCCTTCGAATCGTTGGGCATCCTCCTGGAGCATGTACCCAACACTGTGCTCAAACAGTTCGGGGGACTCCTCAGGAGGACATGGTGGGTCTAGGGAAGGGGTGGCTGATGATGCCATTGAGTACGCGTTGGCAGCTGCTCTGCCAGTACCCTGAGCCTGGGTGAGAGAGGATGAGGAGGATGAGGAGGGCTTGGTCATCCATTCTACCAAGCCTTCGGCATGATGCGGCTCCACATGTCCAGCTGCCGAAAACAAAGACAAGCGTGTCCCATGGCCACGTGCTGATGACGATGCACGACCACGTCCACGGCCAGCACTGTTGTCTCTAGAAACAGAGCCTGCCTGCCCTGTGTTCTTGCCTCGGCACGCTCTGCCTCTTGTGACAGCAGGAAGGTAAAGTCACCTGGTTGCATCCAGGGGGGTAGATATATTTCGCCCAGATTCAGGCTTTACGCCGACTTATACAACTAGGTGGAGAGTTGTATAAGCCCAGCTAAGGCTAGTGGGCTCATGGATGACTCATACCTCTAGGGAGAGGGCTGGGCGTCGTGCAGGCAGGGAGTTGATGAGGCCAGCTGAAGCTTGTCAGCTCATTTAGGCCTCTATAAGAACTCCCAGCTTCATTAGATGTTAGCTCATGCCTGGAACCAGACCTGTGTGGACTGTCTAGGGAGAGTGAACCCCTGTGCGGTGAGAAAAAGCCTGTGTGGCTATTTGCTTGGACATTTAAAACCAGGGACTTAGGGACTAGGACAGCACTAGGCTGATCCCAGTTGTTAGTTAGGAAACCTGTATGTTTAGTCAGAGGTCAAGTTGACCAGGATTTATTTTGTTTATATGTTTCTTTTGGCTTTGCTGTGTTTTGTCACTGTAAATAGAAAATAAACCGCACCTTTTTTTTGATTTTGAAAACCACAACCTCCGTTTGCTGGGCCTGTTTTTGTGTGGGGAGCCCATCCCGGGGGTCACACACACCCGCTGCCGAGCTAACCCCCTCACAGTTGGTGGAGAATGCAGGCAGTTTTTTTTAAGCCAGCATGGAGGAGATACTGAAGCAGCTGGCTCTAGCAAATGCCAATCAACAGCAGACAAATGCAGGTTTGCAAAAGAGCCTTGCAGCTCAACAACAGAACTTTGCAGCCCAGCAGCAAGCTCATCAACAGAGCCTTGCAGCCCAGCAGCAAGCTCACCAACAGAGTCTGGAAGCTCAGCAACAAGCCCAGCAGCAATCTGAGGCCCGCTTCATAGACCTGTTACAGAAGCAAGAGCAGAGACTACAACAAATGGAAGCAGTAATGCAGCAACGTCCGCAGACCAGTGAGGAAAGCCGTCCCACTAATACCGCGTCCTTTGGGGTGAGTCGTTTATTGACAAAAATGACTGGAGAGGATGATCCAGAGGTATTTTTGACCACATTTGAAAGGACTGCTGAAAGAGAAAAGTGGCCTGAGGAGCAGTGGGCTGGACTGGTGGCTCCTCTGTTAACTGGTGAATCGCAGAAGGCTTACTATGACCTAGAGCCTGACCAAGCAAAAGACTATGTGATGCTAAAAGCTGAGATATTGGCAAGGCTGGGTGTCACCCAGGCTGTCCGGGCTCAGCGTGTGCATACTGGACTTTCCAGCTTGGAAAACCCCCCAGGTCTCAAATGTATGATCTCATTCACCTGAGCAGAAAGTGGCTACAGCCAGAGACTTTGTCCGCACCAAAGATTGTGGAACGTGTTGTAATGGATCGGTTTTTGAGAGCTCTTCCTACTGCCATCCAAAACTGGGTAAGCCATGGAGACCCAGAGACGGCCGATGGTCTTGTGGATCGTGTGGAGAAATACTTGGCTACAGAGAACCTGACGGCCTCTTCCAGAGACACTCGGACTTTCCACCCTAAGACCAGACCATCCCCAGGGGCGGATAAGAGGATTCCAAGGGGTAAGGGTGGAGAGAGTGAGAGGGTGGGAGCTCTACCCCAAGTTTGGCGAGAACAGCCTGGGAAATCAGCGGCTCAAGAGGCGGCAAGAAGGATCGTTTGCTACCGCTGCCGGCAAGCGGGACATATTGCAGCCAATTGCCCGGTTGTGGAGGAACCCATGCAGTGTGACTTTCTGACGGGCAGACGTCAGTCGCTGTGTGCGACAGTCGCATGCACTGCCATTCGAGGAATTGAGAAACATTTATGCAAAATGTGTGTTAATGGTAGAAATGTTGTGGTATTGCTGGATTCAGGTAGCCTTGTGACCCTGATAAAGGCTGAGTTAGTTAAAACAGAGGTCTCTGGGAATAGCAAGGTAGCTGTTATTTGTGTGCATGGGGACACCCGAGAGTATCCAGTGACTACAGTGTGTTTCGAGACCCCCAAAGGTACCCTCTCTCATCCAGTGGGCTTAGTATCTCAGTTACCGTATGACGCCATTGTGGGAAGGGATTTTCCGAAGTTCTGGGAACTGTGGGATGATCCTGAGCCCCCCACTGGTGCCCCTATGTACCAGGAATGTGATAGCCAGAACTCCCCTGAGAGTGGTGAGGACTCTCCGGAATTTCCCTTATCAGTATTGGCAGGGGAGACTCAAGAAACTGGAGAGGAGCCCACCTCCTCAGACGAAAACCTACCGTCTGTGGAGTTTTCTGATCTTGAGGTTCACAGGGAAAACTTTGCCACAGAACAGTTGAAAGACCCCGCCCTAATAAAGGCACGCGAAAACGTAGTGAAAATAGATGGCGAGTTAGTGAACCCAGATAATACCTGCACTTACCCATACTTCAGCGTAGAGAAGGACCTACTGTATCGGGTGGCAAAAAGGGCAGAAGAAACCGTTGAGCAGCTTGTGGTGCCCAAACCTTACAGGAAGTTGGTGTTGGAGTTGGCCCATGGGCACATTCTTGGAGGTCATCTGGGGACAGAGAAAACCCGAGAGAGGGTATTACAGAGATTCTATTGGCCGGGGGTGATGAAGGACATAGAAAATTATTGTTCCTCCTGCCCTGTGTGTCAGAGGTCGGCCCCGATGCCACATTTCCGTAGCCCGCTGGTCCCTCTACCCATCATTGAGGTCCCGTTTGAGAGGATCGCCATGGATTTGGTAGGTCCTATAATCAAGTCCGCTAGGGGGCACCAGTACATATTAGTTATAATGGACTATGCCATCCGTTATCCAGAAGCGATCCCTCTCCGAAATACCTCGGCCAAAACCATAGCCAAAGAGCTATCTCTTGTGTTTAGCCGGGTGGGTATTTGTAAAGAACTGCTTACGGACCAAGGTACACCCTTTATGTCCCGGGTTATGAAGGAGCTGTGTAAATTGTTCAAAGTGACGCAATTACGTACATCTGTGTATCACCCCCAAACCGATGGGCTGGTTGAAAGATTCAACAAAACCCTAAAACAAATGTTGAAGAAAGTGGTGGATAGAGATGGAAAGGATTGGGACTGTCTACTTCCTTATCTGATGTTTGCTATTAGGGAGGTGCCCCAATCCTCTACGGGATTCTCCCCCTTTGAGTTACTGTATGGGAGACACCCAAGAGGGCTGTTGGATATTGCCAAGGAAACTTGGGAAAGTGAGAGTTCTCCCCACAGGAGTGTGATTGAGCATGTCGCCCTGATGCAAGACCGAATTGCACAGGTAATGCCCATCGTGAAGGAACATTTGGCCCAAGCGCAGTTAGCACAGCAGAGAGTGTACAACCGTGGAGCCAAGACCCGTACCTTTTCCCCGGGGGATAGGATACTGGTACTTGTCCCTACGGTTGAAAGTAAATTCCTTGCCAAATGGCAAGGCCCCTACGAGATAATGGAAAAAGTGAGTGAAGTGAATTACAAGGTCAGACAACCAGGAAGGCGAAAGCCCGAACAGATCTATCACGTTAATCTGTTGAAAGCCTGGAGGGATAGAGAGTCCCTAGTCGCAGACACTTGGTCACCAGCTCAAACTGGTTGCGTGATTCCTGAGGTTGGAATAGCAGCCACCTTGTCACAACCCCAACAACAGGAGGTTAAGGAGTTTGTGCTTCGCAACAAGGAGGTATTCTCTGAGCTGCCGGGACAAACATTTGGGGTAGAGCATGACATCATTACCCCGCCCGGTGAAAGGGTGAAGTTAAAACCCTATCGGATCCCAGAGGCCCGACGGGAGGCAATACGGGAGGAAGTACAGAAAATGCTGAACTTAGGGGTGATAGAGGAGTCCCAAAGTGATTGGTCTAGTCCCATTGTGTTGGTGCCTAAACCGGATGGGAGCTGGCGATTTTGTAACGATTTTCGTCAGTTGAACAAAGTTACAAAATTTGACACCTACCCCATGCCACGTATAGATGAGTTGATCGACCGGCTGGGAACAGCCCGATACATGACGACTCTTGACCTCACAAAAGGGTATTGGCAAATCCCCCTGGCCAAATTGGCCAAAGAGAAAACCGCATTTGTAACCCCAGACGGGGCGTTCCAATATAAAAGAATGCCGTTCGGGTTACAGAATGCGCCGGCCACATTCCAGCGGAAAATGGACCAGATGCTGAGGCCCCATCGGAAGTATGCTGCGGCTTACCTGGATGACGTAATTGTCCATAGCACAGATTGGGCCTCACATCTGCCAAAAGTGCAAGCAGTCCTGGACTCTGTTCGGGAAGCGGGGTTTACGGCTAACCCCAAGAAGTGTACCATTGGGCAGGAGGAGGCCAAATATCTTGGGTACACCATTGGGAGGGGAGTAATAAAACCCCAACTCAACAAAGTCGAGGCCATCCAGAGTTGGCCACGTCCCAACAGCAAGAAGCAGGTACGAGCCTTTCTGGGAATCGCTGGGTATTATCGGCGATTCATTCCCCACTTTGCTTCTAAGGCTGTGCCCCTAACCAACCTAACGAAGGGGAAAGGGTCGGTCATGATTAAATGGACCCCCGAGGCTGAGGCAGCATTCCAATTCTTGAAACAAGCCTTATGTAGCCAGCCAGTGTTGTACTCACCCGACTTCTCTAAAGACTTTGTCGTACAAAGTGATGCGTCAGATGTGGGGTTAGGAGCAGTATTGTCCCAGGTCTGGAACGGGGAAGAGCACCCAGTCATTTACCTCAGCAGGAAGTTGAAGTCCCATGAGGTAAATTACGCCACCGTTGAAAAGGAGTGTTTAGCGGTGAAGTGGGCTCTAGATTCCCTTCGGTACTACCTGCTAGGTAGGCACTTTGACATGGTTACGGATCACGCTCCGTTAAAGTGGATGGCTCAAAACAAGGAAACAAATAGAAGAGTGAATAGGTGGTTCCTGGCCCTCCAGGAATTCAACTTCACAGTAAAGCATCGCCCTGGCGTTCAAATGGGGAATGTGGATGCTTTGTCTCGAGTACATGAATGCCTGATTGCTGGTGTTCCAACCCCGAGGTTAAAACAAGAGGGGGGGGTATGTGACAGCAGGAAGGTAAAGTCACCTGGTTGCATCCAGGGGGGTAGATATATTTCGCCCAGATTCAGGCTTTACGCCGACTTATACAACTAGGTGGAGAGTTGTATAAGCCCAGCTAAGGCTAGTGGGCTCATGGATGACTCATACCTCTAGGGAGAGGGCTGGGCGTCGTGCAGGCAGGGAGTTGATGAGGCCAGCTGAAGCTTGTCAGCTCATTTAGGCCTCTATAAGAACTCCCAGCTTCATTAGATGTTAGCTCATGCCTGGAACCAGACCTGTGTGGACTGTCTAGGGAGAGTGAACCCCTGTGCGGTGAGAAAAAGCCTGTGTGGCTATTTGCTTGGACATTTAAAACCAGGGACTTAGGGACTAGGACAGCACTAGGCTGATCCCAGTTGTTAGTTAGGAAACCTGTATGTTTAGTCAGAGGTCAAGTTGACCAGGATTTATTTTGTTTATATGTTTCTTTTGGCTTTGCTGTGTTTTGTCACTGTAAATAGAAAATAAACCGCACCTTTTTTTTTGATTTTGAAAACCACAACCTCCGTTTGCTGGGCCTGTTTTTGTGTGGGGAGCCCATCCCGGGGGTCACACACACCCGCTGCCGAGCTAACCCCCTCACACTCTCCTTGGCGGTCTTCCAGCCATTGTAGTCGGTAGTGTATATAGTATAAAAAATAGAACTCCTATGTGTGCTCACAACACACTGTAGGTCCTATGGGTGCTGACACTAACACACTATAGGTACTATGTGTGCTGCTGACAAGAAAATATAGGAGCTCTGTTTGCTGCCACTAACACACTAGAAGTCCTATTGGTGCTTCTGAGATGAAAATATAGGAGCTCTGTGTGATGCCACTAACACACTAGAAGTCCTATGGGTGCTGCTGAGAAGAAAATATAGGAGCTCTGTTTGCTGCCACCAGGGATGAGCCGAACACCCCCCTGTTCGGTTCGCACCAGAACCTGCGAACAGACAAAATGTTCGTGTAAACTTTAGAACCCTATTAAATACAATGGACTCGAACGTTCGAAATCTAAAGTGTTAATTATAAAGGCTAATATGCAAGTTATTGTCCTAAAAAGTGTTTGGGGACCCGGGTCCTGCCCCAGGGGACATGTATCAATGCAAAAAGAAGTTTTAAAAACGGCCGTTTTTTCGGGAGCAGTGATTTTAATAATGCTTAAAATGAAAAAATAAAAGTGAAATATTCCTTTAAATTTCGTACCTGGGGGGTGTGTATGATATGCATGTAAAGTGGCGCATGTTTCCCGTGCTTAGAACTGTCCCTGCAAAAAATGTCATTTTTGAAAGAAAAAAAATGCATTTAAAACTGACTCGCGGCTATTAATGAATTGTCGGCTCCCGGCAATACATACAAAAGTCATTGAGAAAAAAAAAAAAAGCGTGGGGGTTCCCCAGAATTCAATTACCAGGCCCTTCAGATCTGGCATGGATTTTAAGGGGAACTCCACCCCAAGTTTAAAAAAAAATGGCGTGGAGTCCCCCTAAAAATCCATACCAGACCCCTTATCCGAGCATGCAACCTGGCCGGCCGCAGGGGAAAAGGGGGGGACGAGAGAGCGGCCCCCCCTCCCTCCTGAACCGTACCAAGCCACATGTAAATTTAAATTTACATAGTGAAGGAAGTTCCCCGCTCAAGCCAATGACGTAGGCGGGTCCGACATACCGAGGAGGCGGACCTGATGGGGAACTGCTCTCACTTTGGTAATACATGTATAGACCCGCCCCTTCTCATGTTCCGCATCTGGTCCGCTGAGCGGACCTGATGGGGAACTTTAGAAGGGGCGGGTCTATACATTTAAAATACTGAGAGGGAGTTCCCCATCAGGTCCGCTCAGGCACAACCAATGACGGACAGCGCTGGACATCGGGATCGCCGCGGGACACTGGATTTCACCGCTGGAATGTTTTTTTTTTTTTTTTTAAATAAAGGACTTTTTCAAGGTGTTTGTGTGTTTTTTTAAACATTTTTTTACGCTTTCTTCGTGAAATGGTAGGGGTACAATGTACCCCTTACCAATTCACATAGGGGGGGGCCGGGATCTGGGGGTCCTCTTTGTTAAAGGGGTCTTCCAGATTCCGATAAGCCCCCCGCCCGCAGACCCCCACAACCACCGGGCAAGGGTTGTGGGGATGAGGCCCTTGTCCCCATCAACATGGGGACATCCTCCCCATGTTGAGGGCATGTGGCTTGGTACGGTTCAGGAGGGAGGGGGGGCCGCTCTCTCGTCCCCCCCTTTTCCCCTGCGGCCGGCCAGGTTGCGTGCTCGGATAAGGGGTCTGGTATGGATTTTTAGGGGGACTCCACGCCATTTTTTTTTTAATTTGGGGTGGAGTTCCCCTTAAAATCCATGCCAGATCTGAAGGGCCTGGAATGGATATTTGGGGGAACCCCACGTCAATTTTTTTTTATTTGCGGCGGGGTTCCCCTTAATATCCATTCCAGACCTGAAGGGCCTGGTAATTGAATTCTGGGGAACCCCCACGCTTTTTTTTTTTTTTTTTATCAATGACTTTTGTATGTATTGCCGGGAGCCGACAATTCATTAATAGCCGCGAGTCAGTTTTAAATGCATTTTTTTCTTTCAAAAATGACACTTTTTGCAGGGACAGTTCTAAGCACGGGAAACATGCGCCACTTTACATGCATATCATACACACCCCCCAGGTACGAAATTTAAAGGAATATTTCACTTTTATTTTTTCATTTTAAGCATTATTAAAATCACTGCTCCCGAAAAAACGGCAGTTTTTAAAACTTCTTTTTGCATTGATACATGTCCCCTGGGGCAGGACCCGGGTCCCCAAACACTTTTTAGGACAATAACTTGCATATAAGCCTTTATAATTAGCACTTTAGATTTCTCCCATAGATTTTTCGAATTTGCCGCGAACACCACAATTTGTTCGCTGTTCGGCGAACGGGCGAACAGGCAATGTTCGAGTCGAACATGAGTTCGACTCGAACTCGAAGCTCATCCCTAGCTGCCACTAACACACTAGAAGTCCTATGGGTGCTGCTGAGAACAAAATATAGGAGCTCTGTGTGATTCCACTAACACACTAGAAGTCCTATGGGTGCTGCTGAGAAGAAAATATAGGAGCTCTGTTTGCTGCCACTAACACACTAGAAGTCCTATGGGTGCTGCTGAGAAGAAAATATAGGAGCTCTGTGTGATGCCACTAACACACTAGAAGTCCTATGGGTGCTTCTGAGATGAAAATATAGGAGCTCTGTGTGATGCCACTAACACACTAGAAGTCCTATGGGTGCTGCTGAGAAGAAAATATAGGAGCTCTGTTTGCTGCCACTAACACACTAGAAGTCCTATGGGTGCTGCTGAGAAGAAAATATAGGAGCTCTGTGTGATGCCACTAACACACTAGAAGTCCTATGGGTGCTTCTGAGATGAAAATATAGGAGCTCTGTGTGATGCCACTAACACACTAGAAGTCCTATGGGTGCTGCTGAGAAGAAAATATAGGAGCTCTGTGTGATGCCACTAACACACTAGAAGTCCTATGGGTGCTTCTGAGATGAAAATATAGGAACTCTGTGTGATGCCACTAACACACTAGAAGTCCTATGGGTGCTGCTGAGAAGAAAATATAGGAGCTCTGTTTGCTGCCACTAACACACTAGAAGTCCTATGGGTGCTTCTGAGATGAAAATATAGGAGCTCTGTGTGATGCCACTAACACACTAGAAGTCCTATGGGTGCTGCTGAGAAGAAAATATAGGAGCTCTGTGTGATGCCACTAACACACTAGAAGTCCTATGGGTGCTTCTGAGATGAAAATATAGGAACTCTGTGTGATGCCACTAACACATTAGAAGTCCTATGGGTGCTGCTAAGAAGAAAATATAGGAGCTCTGTTTGCTGCCACTAACACACTAGAAGTCCTATGGGTGCTTCTGAGAAGAAAATATAGGAGCTCTGTGTGATGCCACTAACACACTAGAAGTCCTATGGGTGCTTCTGAGATGAAAATATAGGAACTCTGTGTGATGCCACTAACACACTAGAAGTCCTATGGGTGCTGCTGAGAAGAAAATATAGGAGCTCTGTTTGCTGCCACTAACACACTAGAAGTCCTATGGGTGCTTCTGAGATGAAAATATAGGAGCTCTGTGTGATGCCACTAACACACTAGAAGTCCTATGGGTGCTTCTGAGATGAAAATATAGGAGCTCTGTGTGATGCCACTAACACACTAGAAGTCCTATGGGTGCTGCTGAGAAGAAAATATAGGAGCTCTGTTTGCTGCCACTAACACACTAGAAGTCCTATGGGTGCTGCTGAGAAGAAAATATAGGAGCTCTGTGTGATGCCACTAACACACTAGAAGTCCTATGGGTGCTGCTGAGAAGAAAATATAGGAGCTCTGTTTGCTGCCACTAACACACTAGAAGTCCTATGGGTGCTTCTGAGAAGAAAATATAGGAGCTCTGTGTGATGCCACTAACACACTAGAAGTCCTATGGGTGCTTCTGAGATGAAAATATAGGAACTCTGTGTGATGCCACTAACACATTAGAAGTCCTATGTGTGCTGCTAAGAAGAAAATATAGGAGCTCTGTTTGCTGCCACTAACACACTAGAAGTCCTATGGGTGCTTCTGAGAAGAAAATATAGGAGCTCTGTGTGATGCCACTAACACACTAGAAGTCCTATGGGTGCTTCTGAGATGAAAATATAGGAACTCTGTGTGATGCCACTAACACATTAGAAGTCCTATGGGTGCTGCTGAGAAGAAAATATAGGAGCTCTGTTTGCTGCCACTAACACACTAGAAGTCCTATGGGTGCTGCTGAGAAGAAAATATAGGAGCTCTGTGTGATGCCACTAACACACTAGAAGTCCTATGGGTGCTGCTGAGAAGAAAATATAGGAGCTCTGTTTGCTGCCACTAACACACTAGAAGTCCTATGGGTGCTGCTGAGAAGAAAATATAGGAGCTCTGTTTGCTGCCACTAACACACTAGAAGTCCTATGGGTGCTGCTGAGAAGAAAATATAGGAGCTCTGTGTGATGCCACTAACACACTAGAAGTCCTATGGGTGCTGCTGAGAAGAAAATATAGGAGCTCTGTTTGCTGCCACTAACACACTAGAAGTCCTATGGGTGCTGCTGAGAAGAAAATATAGGAGCTCTGTTTGCTGCCACTAACACACTAGAAGTCCTATGGGTGCTGTTGGGGTGCAATGCTGTGCTAACAGCACTGCGGTTGGTACTACTGCAATACTGTACTAACAGTAAGCACGCACCAGACTAATCCCCAGCAGCAGCTAATAACACGCTAACTGTGCAATCAGCAGCAATGAACGATCAATGACTTAGGTAGCAATGGTTTAGCAAAGAAATAGCCAATGGTTTAGCAAAGAAGAGCAAATCTTTCAGTATCAAGCAAAGACAGAATCAGCAGACTGATCTCTCCTAAAGCCGGAACTCATGTGACCGGGGCCGATGGCATGGCGGCCTTTTAAATGGTGGGGCATGTACTAAAGCCCCTGAGCTGTAATTGGCTACAGGCGTCCTGCCTGTAGCCAATTATTGCTCTCCGAGTTTCGGGCGCTGTGATTGGCCAAGCATGCGGGGTCACAGTGCATGCTTGGCCAATCATCAGCCAGCAATGCACTGCGCCGGCCGCGCCCGCCGCAATGCATTGCGGGGCCGCTCGCATCACACGAATGTGATGCGAACGGCCCAAATAGTTCTGGGCTCGACGAGCGAGCGAACGCCCGGTGCTCGATTCGAACATGGGTTCGAATCGAGCACCGGGCCCATCCCTAATATAGAGTACAAAAATGATAAATATTGATATTAATACGGAGGACAAAAGTGATAAAAGCATATTGATATTGATATAGATGAAAAAGAGATACATTTAGATACACTAATGTCAATACAGCAGAAGATTTGTTGGTATATGTATGTATAGGACATAGACATACTTGCTGTATGGAATTGTACTTCATTCATAGTAATGATGTTGAAGTCACTGGGAAATTACTGCGGTGGTATTCGGTAGAACAGTATTATTACCTGCTACAAAGTTTTGAAAAAATATTGGATAGTTAAAATTAGTCTTACTGTGGTAGATATTATTGTTCCAGAAATAGAAGTGTCTCCACAGTCCTTAAAAATCATTGAAGATGAAGATGGTCTGAATTTGGTATGTACAGTAGGTGCCGCCGATATTGTGTTTCTATCGCGCTCCCATCGCCGAGATTCTCGGCGACAGGAGTGCCGAGATGTCGGCAGCAGGGTGGCGACACATGTCGCGCTCGCTGCAATGGCGAGGAGACGCGACACTGTATTGAGCGGGGATCTGACGCGGATTCCCGCCAATACCAGGCACTGCGTTTGGTATGAATCCTGAGCGGGAACTCCACGCCAATTTTTAAAGAAAAAAACGGCGTGGGTTCCCCCTCCAGGAGCATACCAGGCCCTTGGGTCTGGTCTGGATTTGAAGGGGAACCCTACGCCGAAAAAACGGCGTGGGGGTCCCCCTCAAGATCCAAACCAGACCCTTATCCGAGCACGCAACCTGGCAGGCCGCAGGGGAAGAGGGGGGGGACGAGAGCGGCCCCCCTCCCTCCTGAACCGTACCAGGCCACATGCCCTCAACATGGGGGGGCTTGGTGCTCTGGGGCAGGGGGGCGACCTGTGGCCCCCCCACCCCAGAGCACCCTGCCCCCATGTTGATGAGGACAGGGCCTCTTCCCGACAACCCTGGCTGTTGGTTGTCGGGGTCTGCGGGCGGGGGGCTTATCGGAATCCGGGAGCCCCCTTTAATAAGGGGCCCCCAGATCCTGGCCCCCCCACCCTATGTGAATGAGTATGGGGTACATCGTACCCCTACCCATTCACCTGGTGGAAAATAAATGGAAATAAAAACACAACACAGTTTTTAAAAGTATTTTATTGCACCGCTCCGGAGGTCTTCTTCCGACTTCGGGGGTCTCCGGTGTCGTCGCCGCGTTCTCCGGTTCTTTCTTCTGCCGGGCCTCCGCTTACTTCTTGTTAGCTCTTTTGCTAATGGAGGCCCGGTCTTCTCCGTCGTCTTCTTCTTCTTCTCCCGCTCTCCGGTTCTTCTCCCGCTCTCCGGTTCTTCTCCCGCTCTCCGGTTCTTTCTTCCGCCGGGCCTCCGCTAACTTCTTTTTAGCTCTTTTGCTAGCAGAGGCCCGGTCTTCTCCGTCGCCTCGTCCGGCTCTCCGTTGTCCTTCTGCCGGCCCCTCCACTAACTTCTTGGTAGCTCTTTTGCTAGTGGAGGAGCCGGTCTTCTCCGTCGTCGCTGTCGGCATCTTCTTCCCTCTTCTCCTCCTCAATGTTGACTCGTCGCTTCCTCTCGCAGTAATGGTAAATCTTCGGTCCGCAGAGATTAATATAGGCTTCACATGGCGTCACAGTCACATGGTCCCATGACGTCACATGTGCCCTGGAGCATGTGACTGTGACGTCATGAGAAGCCTATATTAATCTCTGCGGACCGAAGATTTATCATTACTGCGAGAGGAACCGACGAGTCAACATCGAGGAGGAGAAGAGGGAAGAAGACGCCGACGGCGACGACGGAGAAGACCGGCTCCTCCACTAGCAAAAGAGCTACCAAGAAGTTAGTGGAGGGGCCGGCAGAAGGACAACGGAGAGCCGGACGAGGCGACGGAGAAGACAGGGCCTCTGCTAGCAAAAGAGCTAAAAAGAAGTTAGCGGAGGCCCGGTGGAAGAAAGAACCGGAGAGCGGGAGAAGAACCGGAGAGCGGGAGAAGAACCGGAGAGCGGGAGAAGAAGAAGAAGACGACGGAGAAGACCGGGCCTCCGTTAACAAAAGAGCTAAAAAGAAGTTAGCGGAGGCCCGGCAGAAGAAATAACCGGAGAACGCGGCGACGACACCGGAGACCCCCGAAGTCGGAAGAAGACCTCCGGAGCGGTGCAATAAAATACTTTTAAAAACTGTGTTGTGTTTTTATTTCCATTTATTTTCCACCAGGTGAATGGGTAGGGGTACGATGTACCCCATACTCATTCACATAGGGTGGGGGGCCGAGATCTGGGGGCCCCCTTATTAAAGGGGGCTCCCGGATTCCGATAAGCCCCCGCCCGCAGACCCCGACAACCAACGGCCAGGGTTGTTGGGAAGAGGCCCTGTCCTCATCAACATGGGGGCAGGGTGCTCTGGGGTGGGGGGGCCACAGGTCGCCCCCCTGCCCCAGAGCACCAAACCCCCCCATGTTGAGGGCATGTGGCCTGGTACGGTTCAGGAGGGAGGGGGGCCGCTCTCGTCCCCCCCTCTTCCCCTGCGGCTTGCCAGGTTGCGTGCTCGGATAAGGGTCTGGTTTGGATCTTGAGGGGGACCCCCACGCCGTTTTTTCGGCGTAGGGTTCCCCTTCAAATCCAAACCAGACCCAATGGCCTGGTATGCTCCTGGAGGGGGAACCCACGCCGGTTTTTTCTTTAAAAATTGGCGTGGAGTTCCCGCTCAGGATTCATACCAAACGCAGTGCCTGGTATTGGCGGGAATCCGCGTCGGATCCCCGCCTATCGGCAATGCGTGTCGCTCATCGTGAAAGGAACATTTTTTCCTTTCCCGATGACGAGACAGCTCGGCGCTGCCTCTCGCGATGGAGCTCATAGGGTGTCAATATCGCCGCTAGAAGCGGCGAGATTGACACAATATCGGCGGCACCTACTGTAGTACTCAGATATTTTTGCCTCAAAATTCATTATTAACTTGGAAAAGGAATGGTGAATTTTTGGGTAGTTTTCTTCACAGTACCACTAATACAATTCATAAAGGAGTTTTTGGTAATGTGAATTGGATCAATGATAAATTTATTTATCATCAATCAGGTGTAATTTTAAATGATACCGGTATATATGAGTGCTGCATATTAATAGAAGGTTATCCGTTGAAATGTGTTAATGCAAGTGTTGTTGTAGTGTCTCCAAGGAAGACTCCATGTGTAGGTAAAAATAGCATTTTTGCTAATCCTTTCCAGATTAACCATTTCCAGTCCAGAGCTCTATTGAGAGAAGGAAAGTTTGTCATTATATTGTGGAACTTTAATATTTCAGAATGGGAAATTTCTACAAGGTTTCCACAATGTCAAGGACATTTGGTTAATATGGAATTGGGTATTGAAAGATGGTTTGGAATTAATAGTAGGAATCATAACAGGAATAAACGTGAAATTGTTGAAGGCATTATGGGCGGAATTGGTACGGTTGGAAGTATAGCAAATAGTATGGATATTAACATTCTAAAGTCTGATCTCGAGACAGCTGGTTTAGTGGGAAGTAAAGGTATTACTATCCAAAGAAATTTGAATCAGATATTAGAAGAAATGGTTATTAAAACAGCTAATGTAATGGGACCATCCATATTGCATCTTCAGAATATTACTTTAAATCTAATGACAAGTGAAGAACATTCTCATATAGCTAGAGCATGTTTAGAGATCCAGACAGAATATTCCACTAATTTTAAAATAATTGCACAAGCATTTCAGGGTGGAATAACTCCTCTTGGCATTTTGCAGAACTTACCCAGAGAATATGCATTTGCAATAAATCATACTGATTTATGGGTAAATAAATGGATAGGATGTAATCAGAATGTGTGTTATAGTTCTTCTATGATTCCAATAGCATGGAAAGGACAAATTTTGGTACCAATTACTGTTTTGGGATTACCAATGAGTGATACTCAATTATTATATTATAAGTTGCAGTATACAGATTTTGTGTTTAACAAGGATAATTTTGATTTAGAACAATTAGATCTGTCATCATGTTTACAATTCCAATCTAAAGTTATTTGTTTACCTAATCAAGATAAAAGTATATTTCATTCTTGTTACCATAATCATACATTATGTTCAGCAAGAATAGAAAATGTTGGAACTACTTCTGAATTGATTACTCTTGTAGATAAAAAGAAGGTTTGTTTTCAGATCATGACAGACACAGAGAGGGTTAAAACTTTCTTTTCCTCTTGTACAAATACAGAAAACCTAAATCGAGGTTTGTATTGTGTGGAAGGAGAGTTAGTGGCCATAGATGTTAATGAATTGAGAGTTAATATATCTCAGATAAGTGTTAGAAATATAAGTGTTATTCCTTCACAGTACAATATATCTCAGATAGATGAATTCCCTTGGAAGGAATGGGCTAATGTAATTCAAAAGGGTCAATGTTTATTATTAGCTATAACTAAAGAACTTCAGAATGCAGAGATATTGTTTAAACATGAGCAAGGGAAGTTACAAGAAGTAGCCCATCAATGGTCTAATTTTGCAGGCGCCACCTGGTGGAGACAATTCAGAACTAGTATATCCATTTGGGGAAAAACTTCCATTACTTCTGCAGCAGGAAATATTTTATTGCATCCTATAGTTATTATTTGTATTATTATTATTTTGTGCATTGTATATCAATTATGTTTAATGTTTAGAATGAAAAAATTGTATAAGCAAATTAGAAATGAAATTAAGAAAGGTGATGATATGTTGCAAAATAAGCTTAAGAGAGGGATGGGTTTTGGAGTTGCAAACTCGGTTACAGGTGACAAATCATTTGGAGTTATTGGATCAAGGTCAGAGTATATGTGACATAAATGATTGTATGAATGGTTTAAATGAAAATATGATTATTATTCATATTTCAGAGGGGAATGTTATATTCTTAATATCTAAAATTTAATTTGGCCAGAAAAATATTGCATTAAGAATAAGAATTCCTCTAAATAAACTGGATGAATGGTTGGGCTTCTGAGATAATAAATTCCAAATGTGTTGTCTGAATTTGAGTTTCAGATTTTAGTAGATGTCAAGACATATTTATTAATATTCGAAATATCTTATGTCTTAAAACTTATGAACTGATGGTCGGTTTAAAAAGATGCATTCTAAGGTATTTCTATGTAAACTGAGATTTTCTGATGTATAGAACTATATAGACTAGCTTCACCTTCCCCCATTTCCTGTCTCTGTGTCTAATTAGGAGTTCAGCTACTTCCTATAGAAATTGTGTCCTCATATTTCTACTCTTGACCCCCTCCATCGTGGGTAGTAAGAAGGGTGAATTGTGGGAGTGATGTGGGAGTGGTTACTGTTCAGGTGCGAATTTGAAGAAAGGATTCTGAAGTTTATAAATAAGTTGAGCTGAAAGCTAGGCTGTCTCTTACATCCTTCATCCATCTACAGAAGCACACAGACTTTCTTATGTTGCTATTCAGCATACACTGGGTTAATCGGCCATTTTTAAGGACATCTTTAGAAGTCAGAAGAAGCACGAGGCATTTCATATATTGAACTTTCTTTTTATACTTGAACACTATTTTGAAACCTTTATGAAGCTATTGAATTAATATACTGTAACTGTATTAATTCCTTTTTAGTGTGTATAATAAAACACACGGTTTGATTTCAAGCTGATTCACAAATTTTGTCTCAGATGAATACATCAAGAACGGTATACCGTTATTTTTACATTTAACAGACAGCAATACAAATGTTACAGGGGTGATAACCCTTCCCTATGTTTTCCAAAAAGCTTAAAAATATATTTTTTGGCTGGAGCTACACTTAAACAATGTACCTGTTCAAAATTAGAAAACAGATTCTACTTAAGAACAAACCTACAGTCCCTGTCTTGTTTGCACCGCCTGTATACTGCTGTTCAGAGTATATAGGGCCTTTTTTATTTTGTGTGCGGGGTTCCCCTTAATATCCATACAAGACCCAAAGGGGCTGGTAATGGGCTGGGGTGGGGGGGTGTGATGGGGTAGCTATGCCATTTTTCTCAAAGATTTTCATCCATATTACATTAAAGCCGCAAGCAGTTTTAAATGGCTTTTTTTCCTTTAGAACTGTCATTTTGTGCACTTTTTGCATCATTAAAATGACTGCTCCCGAAAAACTGACGTTTTTAAAACTTCGTTTTGCATTGATACATGTTCCCTGGGGCAGAACCCGGGTCCCCAAACCCTTTTTAGGACAATAACATGCCAATTAGTCGTTATAATTAGCACTTTAGATTTCGAACGTTTGCGTCCATTGTATTTAATAGGGTTCTAACGTTCGCACGAACCTTCGGTCCGTTCGAAGGTTCTGGTGCAAACCGAACGGGGGGGTGTTCGGCTCATCCCTAGTGAAAAACAAAAAGACATATAACACATAAAGGTGGGGGTTGTTACAAGTTCATTTTCCCAAAGTCGTAAATCTGTATCCTTGAGTTGGTGAAGTCTTATCAGGACAAGGAGGGTTTGAGTTAACTTGACTGGGCGCCATACTGTCTCTACACAAGTATTTAATGGGTAAAACATAGACAAAACCAGTTATAAATAATTTTAATAAACATATAGGAATTCTGGGAATTAATAAGTTTGTCTGGTTGTATGACAGGCGTCAGATTTATGGTTAGTTACATTGATGTAGATCTTAGCAGCCAATCATGTTGTACCTAATATGCTTGCATTGTAAGAAACTGTATAAATTAGACCTGCATGTTGTAATAATTTGAAAATGAAAGTGGTTGTAAAACCCTTACAGACCTCTTAGACCTACAGGTAAGCCTATGTAGTGCCCACCCCCTTTTAGGGGTGCTATATACCCAAATTTGGGGGGCTGGTCTGAGTTAGTAGTTAGGCTCAGACCGTTCTCATTGATAGGTTGTGCTATTTTGTTTCTCCAGGTGGTATACTGGTGTGCAGTTCTCTGTGGCCTGTAGGTGGCACTGCCATGACAGGTCAGGGTTGAACCACTAGTAATAGTGCTGTGCCTTAGGGTGTCCTCTCTCGGGAGCGGTACAGTGGGCGTGGTTGGCCTGCTGTGCATGCTGGGAGAGAACACATAAGGGGCAGACGCCGCCTGAGTCAGGGGTCCGGAGGAGGAGAGGAGTCCGAGTCCAAGTGCGTGGCGCTCGGCCCTCCAGGCCATGGGGCCGTGTGCGCATCAGTCCCAGGCACCTTTAGCCCTGGGGCTGCAACTTCAGCACTGGGCCCAGCACCTTTAGCTGGAGTCCACTTCTGGGAAGAGGAATCCCAGGGTGTCCCTTGCGAGGGAGCCCACTTCTAAGAAGAGGAGGCCGGGGGAGGACCTTTCTGAGGGACGGGTGAGAGTTCACAGTGAAGGAAGGGGCCCGGTAACTTTCTGGAGGGATTCATCTATCCACCAAGGGCCTAGTAATGTGCTGTTGCTGGCACCTGTCCTTGTATTGCAAAAGTTGAGAAGTTCGGGACATGATAGATTCTGTGGCAGAGGGTCTCCCGATCGTATCTAAGAAAATAACCTATTTAAGCGTCTGAGCATCTCTTCGGCTGCTAGGATCCACTTTTACAGGAGACTATCCGGGTGAGCTGAACCCACTCTGGGATAGAGTGGTGATTGTAGTATCTACTTGTGCCTGGACCTACCTCCCAAAACCTTGCTGTTCTGTCTATTATCCACCCTTTCCTATCTGCTGAATATTGAGAAAAATAAACTCAACGTTGGAGTTTAGAGTGGTGTGGACTTTGGAATTACTTAGGGGAAAACAGAGACTTGTCCCTATATCCTAGGAGATGAGAACCAACTAAAGGAGAACCTAGATGTGGGACCCAAATACATAACACCGCTTAACCTCTTCAAACAAGAGGGTACGGGCATATAGTACGGTGTGCCCTTTTCCTGCAAGTGAGCCAAAGGTAGGAAAAAGGGTCCATGTGCTACACCTAGATTAAGGCTTACCTGTAGGTGCAAGAAATATCTTGCGCGGGAGTGACGTCATCGCGGCTCCGGCCAGTCACAGCGCCGGAGCCGCTATACGAGGAAGAAACTCGGGGAGAGATGGCGGCGATGGAGGAGAGGCACGAGCACCGCTGCGGGGGCTTCGATCTCAGATAAGTAATACATAATGAGCTATGCTATGCATACTAGCTCATTATGCCATTTTCCTGGTGCCTCCATGGCAGCATACCTGTGATAAGCTCCGCCCCGGACTCCTCCCCTCAGGATAGTAAATAAATTATAAAAGTGACAACCACACCCCCCCTAGCATTCTCCTTTTTTTCCTCATACCTGATGGATAGTGTGTTGCATGTCTTTACCTCTGCCATGTGCTGCTTCCGTCTGGGTTCAGGCCTCTCCCAGATGCAGTCCCCTGCCTTGGGCTGCTTAAAGCGCTGATAAGAGGGGAGCCCCTTCTGTAGGTCTTTTGGGGCATTAGCAGTTTCCAATCTTGGAACGACAGTCCTGCATTTCTTTGACACCTGGCTGGTATCCTCTGTATGGGCAGGTAGGCGCTTCCCTTTCCTTTGTTTTACTTTGTGCATACTTTATGTTGGCTATTTTTCTCCCTTTCCACCTGTGCACCTGTCCCTTCCTTCCAGGTACCTTGGCGTTCCTCGTGCAGTGAGCGCGCCGCTGCCTGTTCCCTTTTCTGAGTTCACCGGGGCTTCTGATTGGTGGGCGGGCTTCGAGCGTCGTTCTCTGCCGCTCGGTGCATGCGCGGGGGACTGACGCTCTGAGCGCCATTTTTCATGAGGGAAAGTCGCTACAGTCTTTCCCTCACTATGGGCTAGGTTGTTTGGGGCAGCTGGGGGAGGAGGGACCTGTGTTTCCCTCATCTCCTTGCCCTGTTTATGTGTAGGTTTTTTAGGCTTATACCCAGCAAGCTCCTGACAAGATCAGCTGGTCTGTGTTAGGTAAGTATTCTTTTGCTGTTTAAAGATAAAGAGGGGCTGTCTTTTAAACAAAAAAAAAAAACAGGAGCAAAGAAAGGATAAAAGGTTTACTTTGTTTTTAAAACAAACAAAAAAAAAAAACTGGGAAAGTTTGTTTTTTAAATATTTTAGGTCTATGGGATTTTTCTTTGGTATGTTTTTGTATAACATTTATATATATATTTCTATATATATAAAATTGTTGAAAGGCGGTACCTTTTTGTTTTTTTTGGTTAAATGTCATTTTGAAGAAAAAAAAAAAGGAGGGAAGGTTCGTTTCTTTAAAAAAAAAAAAGTTTTTTTTAGTAATTAGGTTTTTTTTCTTGGGGTATTGGTACAAAGATATATATGTGTGTATATATGTGTATGAAAAAAAAATCATAACCTTCTGTGTCATAGGCAGTGCTTCCTTGGGGGGGAGGGGGTAGTCCTTCTGTCTCATCTTGGTGTTTGTTTTCTTTTTCTCTTCAATGTTTTTCTCTACTGCCTTTTTTGCCTCTACCTGCCCCACAGTTATGAATCAACCGCCGTCAGACTAAGACACTTGTTTTTTCTTAGGTAGGACAAGCACCTAATTCGATCGTTTAAAAAAAAAAAAAAAAGATTACTTTTTTTTGTGTGTTGTGTTTTGGAAGCAAAAGAGTGCCTTTATGCTGTTACTTTGTTTCGGCACCATACGCCAAGACAAGTCTAACAAGACTTTTGGCTGTCACAGGGGTCATTCCCAGCCAGATTCCAGTCACAGCCACTCATCTAGTTTAGTATGCTGAACAGGGAAAAACTGAGGTGCAGCAAAAGACTGATGTGTTCAAGAGAGTCTTCAAGGACGCGTTAGCGGAGACAATGGACTCATCTCCTTCTCAACAAGTCGCTACTGGTGGGCAAGATTAAGTTGCAGATCCAGTCCTTCCAGGCCCGTCCACTAAGTCTGGATTTAGTTCATACGGTTTACGACCGATAAGTGCTCGGTCCCTACAATTCCTTCCTCCGCACTTCTCTTGAGTTTTCTGCGGGGTTGGCCTGGACCTTGGTATGGGACTAAGTCCACTGGAGATTCAACTGGCCGCTATTTCAACAGCTACCCCAAAGAGATGGGAAGAGGCCGTGCTCTTCATTTAATTCTTCAGAGCAGTTAGAAGTTCCAGCCACCGGTAAAGCACTCATTTACAGCTGGGGATTTGTCCTTTTTCCTGGACTGTCTGATGTCTCAAGACCGCCTTATTCATTGCGGTAACGTCAGGGAAAAGGGCCTCAGAGTTACAAGCCTTGGGGGCAGAAGACGAGCACGCATCTTTCTTTCAGATAGAGTGGAGCTACGGACAGTACAAGAGTTTGTCCCTAAAGTTTCTTGTCGATCCACGCTCTCAGACGCCTGGGCTGTACCCACTTTTTCAAATTTGCTCTCAGGATCAAGGCAAGTATTGATATATTCCAGAGTTCTAAGATGTTACCTACAGGCCACAGCCCCTTTAGAACATCAAACAATTTGTTCATACTTCCTTGGGGCAAGAACAGGGGGAAAAAGGCCACATCAAGTACTTTGCCCCCCCCTGGTTCCGTAAGCTAATCCAAAAAGCGTTTAGGTCTAGAGGGATGAATCCTCAGCAGTAAAGCCCACTCATCAAGGGCAATTCTCTTCTTTGGAGCGGCAAAAGCTAATGTCTCTCTCTCGAGAGAGACTATTTGCAAAGCGGCTGCTTGGTCGTCCCCAAAACACGTTCATGCGCAATTACAGGATTGATCCAGGGGCGCTCACTTCGGTGGAGTCCGCGAGGGGGGCAATGGAGTCAGCTCTCTCGTTTTCTTATTGAATTTTTTTCTTATGAGCATTACCCACCCAATTTGCTATTCATTTTATCACAGGTATGCTGCCATGGAGGCACCAGGAAAACTGAAAATTGTATCATAATTACCGTAATTTTCCTTTCCTGGTGCCTATCCATGGCAGCATACATGCCCTCCCTTGGTATTCCATATAATAGGAGAATGCTAGGGGGGTGTGGTTGTCACTTTTACAATTTATTCACTATCCTGAGGGGAGAAGTTCAGGGCGGAGCTTATCACAGGTATGCTGCCATGGATAGGTAGAATTACGGTAAGTATGATACAATTTTCAGTTTTCTTGCAGGGTGTATTTTTATTTATTTTTTAAATAGAGGGTTTATTTCCTCTTGAACCTGTTTGTTCCCAGCTGTTGTTAATAAACCTGCATCACTGAAGTCTTGCCTGGTTCAATACGTCATTATTCTCCTTCACTCTGCTGATTTCTATCATCCAATCATGTGCAACAAAAATGCTGTGTTTTTTTGGGTTTTTTTTTCCTTGCATTTAATTGGGTATTCATTGCATGAGTAAAGCTTTACCTCATTTACTAAGCTTTGGAGCAACTGCACTTGAAGTGCGAACTATATTTGCCTTTAGTAAATCAATCCTAGTGTGTCACTGTACATCCCCGACTGCTCCTGTCATCCAGCTGATCTGATGGTGAACTGTCTGGCCAGGCTGAAAAGTAAGCTGCACTGCTATCATGCTAATAGCCGCTGACAGAAGCCCGTTCTGGCGCTGACACTTGTGAAGCCCGCCATCTGGGATGTCATCTTCTGATGGTGTGTGACCGTAATGAAATGTGTTTCTGGGAGGATCCCCTTTTCCTTGGCCACAGGCTAAGGAGAGGGGAATCCCCCTAGAAATGCATTCTGTGCATCTGTGCGATGCGTTTTTTAGTCTTGACCGTAATGAGATAAGAAAGCAGGATACATTTCATTTTAAGGAGCGGCAATAATATTTGTGAATATAAATATAGTGCAATAAATTCAACGATAATTTATTAATTGAAAAAAATACATAAGTTATGCAAAGCAATCTAAATACCACTTATGTTATGCATGTGCGAACTGTGCCTGGGGAGCCATCCCACATGTGATGGGTGGAATTGTGGTGGCACGGGAGGGCAGATTAATCAGCTGAAAAGTAGACTGCTCTTTTCAAGCCTGGGCTAGTGGATTGGCTCTTTATTTACAATGAAGAAAGATAGGTCAGCTTGGTTAATCCTCTAACTGAGGATTTATAGCGGTAATCACGAGTGTGCCTCAGGCTTAATTTTCAGTACCAATAGTGGTTACCCCGAGCCACACTCGGGATTGCATCGCAGTATCCAGGTACAGTTACTTACCTTGTGCCTAGGATCCTGCGATGTCCTCCTGCTCTGTCCTCTGGCAGATCCTCTGCCCGATGCATCAATGTTCCGGGCTCCGTTCCCTGCGAGTGTCCCAAAGCATGGGGGCCGAGCCCGGCGACAAATTCAAGAAAGTACAAAAAAAATAACACACACAGTATATTATAATCTGTAGATTACATTACTAAATCATTTCGTCTCCGTTTTGTCCCTAGTGCTTTGTCCAGTACCCTGCCTGCACTTTTATATTATATATACTGTTCTTTCTGCCTGGAAACTTGAGAATGTCCATGGCATCCAAAAAGCGTCCCTCTACGTCAAAAGTGATGTTAGATCAGCTAGAAAACAGCGATAGTGAATTAGAATCACTTGTAGAATTGAGCAATAGTAATTCATGGGGAAATTCATCACCAGACACTGAAAGTGACGACAGTGACGATTCAGCGACTGAGCTCAGTGATGTGCGAACTTGGTGCTCTATTGACTTTGGTATGGATCACGCAGCACTGAGCTCAATCGCAGAATTGTCGCTGTCGTCACTCTCAGCGCCTGACGAATTTCCCCACGAGTTACTATCAATCAATTCTGCAAGTGATTCTAATTCACTATCGCTGTTTTCTAGCTGTCTAAAACCAATTTTGACGTAGAGGGATGCATTCCATTGTCCCGATGGTGACGTCGGACTTTGTGCAGTCCCATGTTTCAAAAATTTTCATACCCGGGATGTTTACTAAACCAATATGCAGTGTCTAGTAGTACATGACTAGTAATATTGCACCCTTGTTGGACAAATTTCAGCGTTTTTGATTTGATTACATTATTGAATAAAATGTATTATTTTTTTTTATAATTATTTATAGTTATTTAATATATTATAATTTATGATTTCGTGTTTCAAACTTTATCATACCTGGAATGTCTACTAGACTCTTGTTTGGACAGATTTAAGTGTGTTATTACTAAGAATTACAGGCCTACAATATAAAACACCAAGTTTTCATGCCAAACACAAAACTCCTGTAGAGGCAGCGTTTTTTTTAAGCCCTTCCCACCTATTTTAATATGACTGCGGGAGCCCTAATATCCTGGGAGGATGTTATATGACATCCTCCCAGGATCGCACTGCGCTCCTGCGCGATCTGTCACTCGCTGTGTCCATTGGACACAGCCGATGATAGATCACTGTATGGGCCTGCTGCTGTTATCATGTCATCGCTGTGGCCAATCACAGTAGATCATATGCCCAAAGAATATTCTTCAAAGAGGAGCTATCGGATTAAACTAAATTTCTTTATTGAATATCCACATATAACTACATAATAGATTTAGAAAAGTAGAAAAAACGATTAAACACCCACCTCCAACACATTAGATTAAAAATAAGACAATAGTCTTAATAGGACACAGGTGGCCACCACAACCAATCATACACAACTCTCATCCATCCTACTAGGTAGATACTACTCAAGACAGTCTCATAAACTAGATAAGCTGTTTATCCAAAAAACTTTGGTTCAAAAGAATATATGTACCAGTTGAAAAAAATCTATGTGTAGGTAATGTCTGTGTTGAGAGTTTGTCCTTAAACTCCGTTAAGATAAAGTGCACTTGCGTTGTATTGTATTATATTGTTACAAGCTTCCCACACGGAAAGAAGGCAATATGCAGGAATTCATTGCTAGCATAATCTGCATGGATACACCAGATTGTTAATTGATGAAGGGGATCCGTATTCACAAACTGATAGGTATAAGGATGACATTACTAAGGAAACAAACGGGTTTTAAAACTGAGTAACCATCCCATTCATTCGTATGGGATATTACCAAGAATGGGTGCCTCACAGGTTAAAAACATC
The DNA here is from genome assembly GCA_029206835.1 of Rana muscosa. NCBI lineage: Eukaryota > Metazoa > Chordata > Amphibia > Anura > Ranidae > Rana > Rana muscosa. The sequence goes on from CM055118.1 coordinate 300,073,502, forward strand.
CTTAGCCACCATTGGCACATCCTAGCTGAGGCACCCATTCTTGGCAATTTAGTGGGTGACCGACCACTGCTAATGGCCAGAAGATCCCCCAATTTGAAGGACTGGCTTGTTCACTCAGAATACCAGAAACCAATCAAGCAGAATTGGCTTACTGACCTACCACCCCTAAAGGGCATGTACCCATGTGGTAGATTTGCTATCTGCAGATATGTAGACAAAACGGACACTTTCACCAATTCTGCCGACAGCAAACATTTTAAAATCAACAACTTTATTAACTGTTCAACTACCTGTGTCATATATATGTTGACTTGCCCATGTGGGATGATCTATGTGGGCAAGACAAAAAGACAGCTCAAAGTCAGAGTTGGTGAACATATCCAAAGCATCATAAAGAAGGACGATGAACGCAATGTTTTGGAGGTGGGTGTTTAATAGTTTTTTCTACTTTTCTAAATCTATTATGTAGTTATATGTGGATATTCAATAAAGAAATTTAGTTTCATCCGATATCTCCTCTTTGAAGAATATTCTTCGGGAATCTTTCCCGTTTTTTTTCTTATATGCTTGTGTATTTAGAGGAGCACTATCCCACGTTTTTTTTTGGTTGCGCTAAACATCCCCGGCTGACGGTGCGAACAGATTGTCACATTGGGAAGGTCTCCCTAAATTATACATGTAATTCCCAGTCGATCTGAACTAAACTGGATGAGCCAATAGTGTTTTTTTGTGTTGTTTTTGTCACAGTAGATCATATGCCAATTTTACACAATGAAAGTCTTTGATTCATGCTTCTCATTGTGTACTATTGTGATGAGCTCTGTGATTGGGCACAGTGATCACATGGTACAGCTAGAACCAATCATAGCTACCTGTACCATGTAATTAGCTGTGGCACATCACAATAGTAAACAATGAATGAAAAGTTTTCATTAAGAAAAAAATGGTTGCCTATAACGGTAAAATTCACAGTTATAAGCAATCATAGTGTGTAAAAAGACAAAAAAATCCTGATCACCTTCCCAGAGTTGTAAAGTGTTACTATGGTAACACTGTATTTCTCTGGTCACTGTATGTAAAACAAAAAATTGTAAAAAAAATAAAAATATTAAAAAGAAATAAATATAAAAAAATTATTTAAAACTACGGTATATATTTTTTTTTACATGCTGTAAACAGTCAGTGCTCATCGCCACACCAGTTATATGATACTGTACTGCACTGGAGACAGTATGTAAAATTTTCTTTAAAAATGGTTAAAAAATGTATAAGTTTTTCAGATTTCCTTATTTTCAGAAACATTACAACTTCAAAAAACTCGCCATGCCTCTTACTACATACTTTGGACTGTCTACTTTCTAAAAAGGTGTCATTTGGGGGATATTTGTACTGTCCTGGCATTTTCTGGCCTCAAGAAATTAGATATGCCATCAGTACATCAGGATTGAGCGATTTTCAGATATATACCATTCTTTGGTAACTCCTATAACTTTTCTACAAACCAAATAATATTACACTGATTCGGGTTATTTTTACTAAAGAAATGTAACAGTATACATTTTGGTCTAAATTTATAAAGAGTGATTACCGTATTTTGTCGCAAAAGAAAACAAATAATAAAAATTTCATATGGGTACAGTGTTGCATGACCACGTAATTCTCATTCAAAGTGTGATACAGTAGCTCTGAAAGCTGAAAACTGGCCTGGGCAGGAAGGGGGTAAAAGTGTCCAGTATTGAAGTGGTTAAAGAAACCCAGCCTGTTAAAGATGAAGGTTTATGCTTACCTTTTTGTTAGACGGTGAAATAAATCTTTGTTCTCTTGAAGAACTTCTGGGTGACCTGACACTGAGGAATGGTTCCCTACTGTGGCTCTGCATCACTACAGGACACACTAGTGATGTAGTGGCCAATGATCCAACAGGGGACATGCTCACATATACACCTAAAAGTATTGATTTCTACCCCCTAGACAGGTATGTATACATCTTTTTTTTACAGGCAGGGTCTCTTTAAATATTTTAAGTACTTCTAGAGAGGAAATCCTAACAGTTGGGTGCTACTCAGTGCACCAAAATGTGTTCCCGTAAAGTCCAGCACTCTCATGTCCCTGTGTTGTAAAATATTTATATGCCTTTTATCAGCACCCTGAAGTTTTGTTAGTCCAAAAATCTGCCCATACTGTCCTCAGCTCAGTAGCCTCATAATGGTGAACCAAAATGAGCTTGTTAAATCGACAACGATTATACTCTATCCAGTGACCATTGAATATACCTGGAGGGGGTGCAGTGGGTGAAATATTGAGTTCATAAAGGCAAATTCCCATAAAAGAGTCTTCCATGGGGATGACGCGAATCACTTGTGATATATCGTAGATTTTTTTGACCATGTCTGTAGAAAAGACATAACCAGTTCCCGCGCAGTAGGGTGGGTAGGTGTCATTGGGGTAGACTTCCTTAGGAACATACCATTTGTATGCTTTACTCCTCAGTGGTCTTGTATTTTTCACTATCTGCCCTGTGAAATAGTTGGTACGGACTGGAAGCTCTGGGCAAAGAAGCTGGTGGACAAGGTAGTCTCCATTGAGGAACATGTCATCATCGATTTTCAACACGTAGCTGGTTGTGGGGCAGAATTTAGCAACCCATTCCATGCCCATTAAGGTTTTTAAAGTGAGGTTATAGTAAGTGTCCATGAAGTCTTGTTGGACAATATCCCCAAACTTTTCACTTTCCTCCTCCAGCATCCTCTGGGTTATTTTCACAAAGATTTTTGGAAGACCAACCAAAAAGATCCTCACCACATCAACATCGTAATTACTCTCATTGCCCCAGGTTTCTCGAATGGCATGCCTACTATCGATAGCATGAGACCTACCAGTTACAATTATGACTAGAAAGGGGTTCCGGTCTTTGCACTTTTTTTCCTGGTTAATGAGAAACTTGTACGGGTAAGGGTAAGGGGGGGCCAGAGGGTGTTTGAAGCCTGGATAGGTCAGATTGTTTACAGGATGTGGGATTTCCTGGTCTCTTAAAAGTCCCCGAAACACCATCAACTTGTTAACGAGCCATTCTTCATTTTTTAAGTACAGGTATCCAGATACAAACATCAATGTGAGCACAAGGGAGCTATAAATCCTCGCCACGCTGCGTCGTCCCATTGAGCTTGATCCCACCGAATCCTCTGCACAAAGATAAGAGAATATTTACATGTATGTATTTTGTTAGCTCAAAAAACAGTAGCTCGCTTTATACTTTTTATATCAAGTCTTGCTGTAAAGGGCTTTCTAGGCAGTTCTAATGTATTTTTATAAAGTATGAATTTAGGACTTTGCCTGTTATGGTGAAAGGGTCTTTTTAAATTGTTGGCATTTGAGTCACATGGTTGAAACCTTTTTACAATTCAATTTGTGAGAGGTGTTATTTTTTATCTAATTATTATTAATGTAACCCAAAAAAAGGACCATAGCAATAGCAAATATCAAAAATAAGTTAAATATGTTTCTTGTTGTAATGTTTAACCATGATAATCTGCCCATAATCCCCATTTACAAAATAATTAGGAATATATATATATATATATATATGTGTAGCTGGTATTTGAATTATTTGAGGACTCTTGTGGTGTGAGGTTCCTTGGGGTCCCTGGGTGGCGCTGTTGCCTGGAGCCGGAGTTGAACTCACACTGCGAACCGTGCCTTTTTGTCCTCCCCTGGAGCTGGAACAGCGGGGCGGGGAACCCGCTGTGACGCAAAGGGAGAGGTCATAAAAGGGCGGACGCCCTTTTTGGGAGGGGAGAGTCGGAGGACGCGGCCGCACCCAGGCACCTTCAGCTTGGGTGCTGGCGTTCCGGTGTTCCAGGCCTAGGCGCCCTTGGCTTAGCTGGAGCAGAGATGGAGTCCATCTCAGGCACCTTTAGCCTGGGGTGAGGTACTATGGCGGATGCCTGGGGCTCAGTACCTTCGACTGAGTTCCGCGAGGGTGGAGGAATCCGAGGGGGCCCTAATTCCTTGGGTGCCCATGTCTGAGTTCATGAGGACTGGTGCGCAGTAACTTCTCTGAAGAGCCCGGCGCAGCATCGCTGGTGATGGAGAGGCCTCCATTTCTCCCTTGGACGGATTTCTTCCTCTGACAGGGGCAAAGTGAGCGAAGGTATTTCACGTTCTATATTACCTAGTCAGTGGCAGTGACTATTCACCACTGGTGACAGCACAGTGGGCAGCAGCAAGAAGGGAAAGGATTGTGCCTCGATCTGTCCCCCATTTTCCAAAGGAGAAAGATAGTTTTATTCTTCTTGCCAAGCAATAAAACAGAGTTGTACCTATTCACTGTGTGGAACTTGGGTTACTAAGCAAAGGAGTCAGGGACGAAGGACTGGACTTGACTCTAGGACACCTACACAAAAGCCCAATCTCTGGCCTTTACCTCCCAGTTACGGAGGACATGGGCCGTGGTGTGTATCATCTCTCTCTCCCAGGTACCCCTAGACAACAGCCATATAACCGATAAAGAAAGGGAGAGAGGTGAGGGCGCTACATGTGGGGGCATCTAGTCCGGGATATGTGTATGGTGTCTGAAATTGAACCTTGCTGCCCGGAGGAGTTCCAAGTAGGTCGGCCATATTGGCCAACGCACCACGAGGCCACCCACAACTGTGTAGTTCGTGGGCGGGGCAAGTGAGAAGCCCGCAAACAAGTGCAGAAGGTGGGAGGAGTCTGGCCACGTGGAGGTACGCACGTGGAGATTCTGGCGCAGGTGGGTCAGTGCGCAATGGAGCAGCAAAGAGAGAGGATGGCTTCAAGTGCTCCGTGGATTTCTTTTCCTTCCTTCACGGATATGTCTTCTCTGGCTGCTCCGATTATGGATACGGGGATAAGACTAAGGCCCCGGGGGCGATTGGCTCTCTTTACCTGTAGAGACATGGAAGCCCTTGGTGTGATCTGTCCCGGCTGTTCAGGACTGGTGGTCCAGCTGAAGCCGTTTGGGCGCTGTGAGGTCTGCAAAGAATTCCTCTTCGAGGTGGAACCATCCACAGAAAAGCCTCGGGCTTTCCACCTCAACTACCTCACAGGGACTGCCACTCCAGAGGGAGAGATTGATGCTGGTGCGTTCCCTGTGCGCACTGATCCGGGCGAAGTGACTGCCCAAGCGGAAGTGAAAAGAGAAAAATCAGAGGATGCTGCCTCGGTCACCAGCAGCTCCCTGCTCCGGCCACCGAAGAGAAAAGTTGGCCTGGTGATGGCCTTGTGTTGTCGTGGAAGAGCTTCGCCCCACTGCTTGCCTGACCTGGATGGATTCGGTAGACAACGTCCTGGACATCCCTGCTCGTTTAAAGGTCCAGGTGAGCCAGGGGTTGGGACTGTCTGTGTGGTAGAAAGTGGCGGTAGTCCACAGTCGGTAGAGGCCGTCAAGGGGGATAGTTCCGTGACTGGGAATTATCTGCCCGCTGAGTGCTACGACACCTCTGACCTGGATTCATTGTCTGACAATGGCGATGATGGGGAGATAGACGAAATCTTCCAACAGAAGGGATGGGACAAGATGAAGCTACCCTTGGCCCGTGTCACGAGGGACCTGCCCATGTCTACTGGAGAAAGTACACCCCGGGTAGAGGCCCCGGTGCCAGGGGAAGAAGCTGGTCCTCTGTCTGAAGTTCCCTTTCTGGATTCAACATCCATTTCACCTGCTCCTGTTGCGGGAGTGCAACGGCAATCACTGCGGGCTCCTAGGCCCAGGTCCACCGAGGTGGTGAACGCACCTCGCCACCCAGAAGCGATTGTTCCACCTGGAGAGGGAGACCGAGCTACTATGCCACCTTTGTCAAGGCTGCAGCGTCTCTTTGGCCAGAAGGTTGCTCAGGAATATGGGTGGGAATACCCGTATCTGCCTCAGGAACTGCCCTATGAGGTGGAGGTCTTTCGGCAAAGATGGTATGATGCCTTTGTATGGGACAAGTTGAAAGTACAGCAAGCACGGCGGTACCTTTCTTGTTCACCAACGGTCACCAAGAAGTTTCAGGACTGTAAAGCTAAATGGATGTTGGGAAGACACATTCATGCGGACAAAGTGGTGATCTGCCGCAAAGAAGGAAAAAGTATTGAGTACCATGTGGAGGCTTTTGATGATCGTTTGAAGCCTATATCATTGCCTCATCCAAGGTTTTACCTGTAAAGGAGAAAAGAGACTCCCGTGTGCTTTTCTTTTCTATTCCTGGCTGAACTTTCCGGAGTGCCATTTTCTTGAACACAGGGACTGTGCCCTAGTTTTTTTTGTATTTGGTCAGTTCTACTCGTTGGAGATATGGGAGCTGTGTTTTTGTTTGTTCTCCCTCCTTCTCCTTGCGCTCAGAAGAAATCAGTGACTTTGGGTTTTAGATAGTGTAGGATCACAGAGAAAATGTTCAAGAGGAAAGTACATCTGAAAGTGATGAGTGTCTTGACCGCGGAACTGTCACCAGGTGGCAGTGTTGCGCAACAATTGTTTTTTTTTTTTTACATTATGCAGCACTTATCGGAGTGAGTGGGTTTCTTTTAGGATAGACCCATTCATTCCAAGCAAACACACATGTTGGTAGGATGTATGTTTCTTTTCTTTCCCTCTGCAGGAGACTCGTCTGTCAAGACTACTGAGAGTGGGTGGTTCTTAGATAGCCGGAGGGGAGAATGTAAATGTGTGGGATATTTAAAGTGTTTTATTGAAAAGTTTTATAGTTATCTTGTTTTAAGATTTCCCTTCCCCATACAGGTCTTGGCACAATTCAGGGCTAAAATGTGTAGTTGGTTTCTGGGCTGAACTTATGTCATCACCCTTCTGGGATGTGAGTTTGTACCAGACACTGGGGACCAGTGTCAAATCACCAGGGGGAGAGTGTAGCGGGTATTTGAATTATGTGAGGACTCTGGTGGTGTGAGGTTCCTTGGGGTCCCTGGGTGTTGCTGTTGCCTGGGGCCAGAGTTGAACTCACACTGCGAACCGTGCCTTTTTTGTCCTCCCCTGGAGCTGGTACAGCGGGGCGGGGAACCCGCTGTGACGCAAATGGAGAGGTCATAAAAGGGGCGGACACCCTTTTTGGGAGGGGAGAGTCGGAGGACGCGGCCGCACCCAGTCACCTTCAGCTTGGGTGCTGGCATTCCGGTTTTCCAGGCCTAGGCGCCCTTGGCCTAGCTGGAGCAGAGATGGAGTCCATCTCAGGCACCTTTAGCCTGGGGAGAGGTACTATGGCGGATGCCTGGGGCTCAGTACCTTCGACTGAGTTCCGCGAGGGTGGAGGAATCCGAGGGGGCCCTAATTCCTTGGGTGCCCGTGTCTGAGTTTGTGAAGAGCCCTGCGCAGCATCGCTGGTGACGGAGAGGCCTCCATTTCTCCCTTGGACGGATTTCTTCCTCTGACAGGGGCAAAGTGAGCAAAGGTAATTCACGTTCTATATTACCTAGTCAGTGGCAGTGACCATTCACCACTGGTGACAGCACAGTGGGCAGCAGCAAGAAGGGAAAGGACTGTGCCTCGATCTGTCCCCCATTTTCCAAAGGAGAAAGATTGTTTTATTGCTTGGCAAGAAGAATAAACCTGAGTTGTACCTATTCACTGTGTCTGTGTATCCACACCTATGCCATGCCTGCTCTCCGTTTGGCTCCTGGTGGGGTCCCATCTGACTCCGCCCCCTCAGCTCCCTGGTGAGGCACCTGCTGCCGCGGTCTTGGGGCCGCACATCTGTAGCCATGGCCAAGCTCAGTGGTGAGTATGGGGATCCACACACCCCCTCCCACCCTGTGCCTTTATAACCAATACTGTGCCATATTGTCAAACATATATATTTTCTCATCTTAGGTACATTGTTACACACATCCACCCCTGAAGAGCGAGCTGGATCTCGCAAAACTAGTCGGGTAGTATGATGCCCGTGTACGCTGACTGTCACTACATTTATGTACCAATATTCCTTGTTCATGTATCTTTTTAATTGGCAACTGTTGGTGTTATCTATGCATGTAAACAATTTTACTTGAATAAACCATATACTGTACTTACTACTGTTTATGTTTACTGGCGGAAACGTTACCCACTTCATTTAAAGTCCCAGGGCGAATCCTTCGTTTTAGTATATGTTACAGGGATGGAAGTGTGTTACTGGGGACACCAGACCTTCCCCTTTTCTCTATTCACTGTGTGGAACTTGGGTTACTAAGCAAAGGAGTCAGGGACGAAGGACTGGACTTGACTCTAGGACACCTACACAAAAGCCCAATCTCTGGCCTTCACCTCCCAGTTACGGAGGACATGGGTGGGCCGTGGTGTGTATCATCTCTCTTTCCCAGGTACCCCTAGACAACAGCCATATAACCGATAAAGAAAGGGAGAGAGGTGAGGGCGCTACATATATATATATATATATATATATATATATATATATATATATATCAGAAATAGGTTAAATTTGTTCCTTGGAATGTGTAACCATGATATGCCACCCATAATTCCCATGTAGAAAAATATCTATACCCATATTCCTATCAAAAATAGGTTAAATATGTTCAACACAGAGATGGTATCGTGACAATTAGTCAAGAGGGCCCAAAACGCATGGCCCTATACTCAGTAGTGTATTTAAGTTTTGTGCTGCCCTAGGCCTGATTAAACTCGTGCACCCAATAATTTAAATATGACCAACCCCTTCCTGTCAAGGACACACCCCTTTCTGTTTAAGACCCGCCCTGACATTTTCAAGTGGGGACACTAGTTCTGAGGGCCTGGGGGGGGGGCAATGATTTCCCTATCTCCCTTAATTTGCATAGATTTCCTCTCACTTCCTGTTTGGCTATGGAGTAGGAAGTGAAGGAAAATCTCTGCAATGGGACAGGGATGGTAAAAAATAAACTGACAGGGGCTATAACCCTCCTTTACTCCATCCAAAATGAAAAAAAAAAGTGTTGCCTATAGTTCTACTTTAAGCACAAATTTCTGATAATTTTATGGAGAGGACTAAGAAGATATAACCATGCCAATGGTGCAGCAGAAAACATATAGCACAGTGAGGAAGGTTTGTGGTCCAGGATGATAGGACAGTCAAAATTAGAACAGCGCCCCCCGCCCCTACAGTTGCGGAATGCCGGCCGTCCACATACCGGAAGCTGTGCGGCCACTAGACTAATTTGCCTCTCAGCCCAGTCCGCCCCATAAGACTGGCGCTACACTAACAGTGTAGAGCAAGCCGGCAGGGACTCTTTCCGTGCTGCCCCCCTGCAAAGTGCTGCCCTAGGCCTGGGCCTTGTTGGCCCAGGCCAGGATAAAGCATTGCCTATACTCACCAAAGGCTGGATCAGACTACCAAATGCTGAATACTCAGAGGTGGCAGTAATGAGTGTCCAGCTCAGGAGCTGAGGAGGCAGAGGAAAAACCAACCCAACAGAGCACAAACGGGGGGGCAGACACGGCCAGAATGAGGGTGTGTGTCGCCAAAAGGTCTCCCAGTATCCATTAATAATGTCAACTGAAACATAAATGCATATGTATTAATAGATGCTGTCATAACAGCATAGAACTAAAGTGTAAGTATGTATATGCATGAACAAATCTGGTTCAATAATGGAATGGGCTTAGAATCTAGGGGACAATAGAGAAAAATAAATAAATAAATAAAATGTGTAAATAAAATAATATGACAAAAACAGTGTGATAGAGTGTGTGTTCCGCATAGCATGTATTCAAGTCCATTGTATATGTCAGCTAAATAATAGGGATGAGCTTCGAGTTCGAGTCGAACTCATGTTCGACTCGAACATTGCCTGTTCGCCCGTTCGCCGAACAGCGAACAAATTGGGGTGTTCGCGGCAAATTCGAAATCTAAAGTGCTAATTATAAAGGCTTATATGCAAGTTATTGTCCTAAAAAGTGTTTGGGGACCGGGGTCCTGCCCCAGGGGACATGTATCAATGCAAAAAGAAGTTTTAAAAACGGCCGTTTTTTCGGGAGCAGTGATTTTAATAATGAGAGTGAGAGCAGTTCCCCAGGTACGAAATTTAAAGGAATATTTCACTTTTATTTTTTCATTTTAAGCATTATTAAAATCACTGCTCCCGAAAAAACGGCCGTTTTTAAAACTTCTTTTTGCATTGATACATGTCCCCTGGGGCAGGACCCAGGTCCCCAAACACTTTTTAGGACAATAACTTGCATATTAGCCTTTATAATTAACACTTTAGATTTCGAACGTTCGAGTCCATTGTATTTAATAGGATTCTAAAGTTTACACGAACATTTTGTCTGTTCGCAGGTTCTGGTGCGAACCGAACAGGGGGGTGTTCAGCTCATCCCTGCTAAATAAGAATATATGTACAGTTGTGCTCATAAGTTTACATACCCTGGCAGAATTTATGATTTCTTGGCCATTTTTCAGAGACTATGAATGATAAAACAAAAACATTTCTTTCACTCATGGATAGTGTTTGGCTGAAGACATTTATTATCAATCAACTGTGTTTATTATTTTTAAATCATAATGGCAACCATGGGCGTCCACTGAACTTTTTTCAGGGGGGGGGGCATCATTTTAAGGTCATCCATGCTCGGCCCCTTTTTGACAATGTCATGAAGGGGAGGGGCTTAGTCATCATCACACAAAGCACAGGCATGCAAAGGTTTGAGAAACCTGATGCAACTATCAAGCAACTAGCAACTTTGAATAACAATATCATAAAAAATTGAGTCGTCCCCCCCCCCCCTCAAGGAAATAACCCCCAGGATCAGTGCCAGTTTCTGCAATAACAATCCCCAGCTTAGCTGTCAGTTTCCGCAATAAAAATCGCCAGCATTGGTGTCAGTAGCAACAATAATAACCCCCCACATCGGTGCAGATTTCTAGAATAAAAAAAAGTTCAGCATCTGTACCAGACAGTGTACATAATAATGACCCTCAGCACTGGTGTCAGTTTCTGCCCTAAAAACTCCCAGCATTTGGTGTAATTTTCTGAAATCATTGACCCCAGCATAGATGGGAGGATGTTAGGTTAGACACTTCCTAATGGCTCAGTGTCCCTAGGAACAGTAATGGATAATGGCCAACAGGCCCTCTTACCAGACCTGGTGAAACCGCAACAGTGATCCCTCTGGCTGAACGTTCGCTCACTCTGGGTTGCCCGGGGTGACTTTAGTCAGTAGTGTAGCATGCCTGTACCCTGGCAGTGGCTCGGTCTTTCTCCCTCTCTGGTGGTGCGGGTTCAGCGTGGCTCCCTCTCTGGTGGTGCGGGTTCAGCGTGGCTCCCTCTCTGGTGGTGCGGGTTCAGCGTGGCTCCCTCTCTGGTGGTGCGGGTACAGCGGGGCTCCCTCTCTGGTGGTGCGGGTACAGCGGGGCTCCCTCTCTGGTGGTGCGGGTACAGCGGGGCTCCCTCTCTGGTGGTGCGGGTACAGCGGGGCTCCCTCTCTGGTGGTACGGGAACAGCGGGGCTCCCTCTCTGGTGGTGCGGGTACAGCGGGGCTCCCTCTCTGGTGGTGTGGGTACAGCGGGGCTCCCTCTCTGGTGGCGCGGGTACAGCGGGGCTCCCTCTCTGGCTTCCCCCAGCACAGTATTCTCTTTTCTCCTCTTGTAACACCCCCCCAGCAGAGTGCTTGCATGCTGGGGGCTGTAGCATGGTGTCTGTGGACACGCTGGGGCTGCCACTCTTCAGGGACTACATTTTCCATGATGCCCCCAGTCCCCAGAGTCTTCTGGTTGGCCCTCTGCTGTGGCCAATCATGGGGAGGAAAACAGTGGGCAGGAAGTGGGGTGGCGGCACAGCAAATCCAATTAGAGCTTCAGCTGACAGTAAGGGGAGGGGGACGATCGGGGGAGATAAAGAGACAGCCCGCAGCTCTCCTCTCCCTGTCACAGCATTTACCAGAGAACTCGGCAGCGGCACCGTGACAGGGAGAAGAGAGCTGCGGGCTGTCTGTATATCTCCCCCGATCGCCCCCTTTGTCAGCCGAAAAGAGAGAGAGAGAGAGCGGCTCTAATTGAATTTGCCGTGCCGCCGCCTTGCTTCCTGCCCGCTGTTTTCCTCCCCGAGAATCACGGCACTGGATTTCAGGGGGGGGGGGGAACGCCCTCCCTTGCCCTATGGAGCGGACGCCCATGATGTCAACAGAAACTACTCAAATGACCCTGATCAAAAGTTTACATACCCCAGTTCTTAATACTGTGTTTTGCCCCCTTTAACATCAATGACAGCTTGAAGTCTTTTTTGGTATTTGTGGATAAGACCCTTTATCTTATCAGATGGTAAAGCTGCCCATTCCTCTTTGCAAAAAGCCTCCAGTTCCTGTAAATTCTTGGGCTTTCTTGCATGAACTGCACGTTTGAGATCTCCCCAGAGTGGCTTAATGATATTGAGGTCAGGAAACTGAGGTGGCCACTCCAGAACCTTCACTTTATTCTGCTGTAGCCAATGACAGGTCGACTTGGCCTTGTGTTTTGGATCATTGTCATGTTGGAATGTCCAAGTACGTCCCATGCGCAGCTTCCTGGCTGATGAATGCAAATGTTCCTCCAGTATTTTTTGATAAAATACTGCATTCATCTTGCCATCAAGTTTGACAAAATTTCCTGTGCCTTTGTAGCTCACACATCCCCAAAACATCAGCGATCCACCTCCATGTTTCACAGTAGGGATGGTGTACCTTTCATCATAGGCCATGTTGACTCATCACTCCAAATGACTTTGTGCCAGAAGATTAGAGGCTTGTCTCTGTACTGTTTGGCATATTGTTAGCGGGATACTTTGTGGCATTTGCATAGTAATGTCTTTCTTCTGGCGACTTGACCATGCAGCCCATCTTTCTTCAAGCCCATCTTTATTCACCAATAAATTAGGGATCGCTTTCCAAGATAAAATTCATAAAATTTGGTTGGGTATTGCCAAGAACATTCACCTGATTGATCAACCTGGTCCACTACAAGAGGCTATCCAACCTACTCTGTCCAGCTTAAACAACTTTACACCTACCACGCCGGAGTTACTACACAAAGTAATTCTTAAATTGAAGCCCACACACTTTGCGGATGAATTTTGTCCTGCCTGATTTTTCAAACTCCAGTCAAAGGCATTCCTTCCAGACTTATGTACAATCATCAACTTCAGTTTGAGGCTGGGGGTTATACCAGGGAAACTTAAGCACTCATACGTTACGGCAATTCCCAAAAAAAAACAAAAAAACAGAGCTTCAAGACCGGAATAATCTAAGACCCATTTCTAGCATTCATTTCGTGGCAAAGATTATGGAAACCATCGTTCTTGAGCAACTTCAGGAATACTCTGAAGGGGAGAGCCTATTCCACGATGTCCAGTCTGGGTTCCGACCGGGCAGGGGAATAGAGCTCTTCACGATGGCCATGAGGGAACAGCTGCTGAGGGTCAGGGACCCTGGGGAATCGGCGGCCTTAGTGCTACTGGACCTCTCCGCGGCTTTTGACACCATTGATCACGACATTCTGATCTTGCGCCTTCATGACCAGTTTGGAATTCGAGGTGCTGTCCTGTTATGGATCCAGTCTTTTCTACAAGATCGTACCCAACGGGTTAGGCTTGGACCTTTTAGGTCAGCCATAAGCCCAGTGCCCTGCCCTCCCTCCATATCTTTTCAATTGTTATATGCGCCCCCTACCCGATATATTGCAGTTACATGGCCTTCAAGGCCAACTATATGCCGATGACATCCAAATCCTAGTCAACACTTCCAAAAATGACAGACATCCCCAGACCCTAGCTGAATGCATGACTCACATTTATTCCTGGATGAATAGAAACTGTCTGAGCCTTAATGGCTCCAAAACAGAAATACTCCAAGTGGGCGAACCTCTAGCCTCTCCCATTCTATCCCGATGGCCATCTGACCTAGGTACCTGCCCAGAACCTAAAAGACAAGTCAAGAACCTTGGAATCATTTTTGATGCAAAGCTTACCTGGATTCCGCAAATCATGAACTGTATGAAAAATGCCTCATTCTATTTGCAAATTATTCTAAAGATCAGACATCTACTTTCATATCGACACCAAATCACACTTACTTTGGCTCTAGTACAATCCAGACTAGACTTTGCCAATGGTTTTTGCCTTGGCCTTCCCCTTAAGTGGGTTAAAAAAATCCAAATTATACAGAATCACGCAGCACGCACTATTACAGGTACACCATTTAGACATCACATCACTCCCGTGCTGGCACAGCTACATTGGTTACCTATAGTGCATAGAGTACAATTTAAAATCTTGCTTCTGATGTTTATAGCATATTGGGGCTTGGGCCCACTCTATCTCACGGAAATGGCCCCCCACTACACACTAATTACAGCATTGCGGTCAGGCCTTCAAAATAGGATCATCCAAGCACCCGCCCGACTCCAGTCCTTGGGAGTTCGACGAATGCAGACTATGGGCGTGGCCCTTTGGAACCAACTCCCCGACCATCTCTGGCAATGCCCCAAGCTCTTTTTAAAAGGCAATTAAAAACCCATCTTTTTAAAAACGCTTTTTCCAAACTACGGATGTAGAGACATTAAATTCTGTAATAATTAACGTCAACTTTGTTTTTCCACTCCCCTCGTGAGCCTTTCCTTCTTTTTTTTTCTCTCTCCTCCCTTTTTCTCAAGTAGTTTTTTTTTATTTTCCCAAGGCTGATTGGTGAATTTATGGTACAGCGCGCTTAGTTGCAGTCCTCCAAGACAGTATTTGGCGCAATATAAATTTACATATCAATCAATCAAGTGCCTCCTTATTGTTCATCTTTTAAAAACCACACTACATGTTTTCAGAGAGTCCTGTATTTCACCTGAAACTATTTGTGGGGTTTTCTTTGCATCCCAAACAATTTTCATGGCAGTTGTGGCTGAAATTTTTGTTGGTCTACCTGACTGTGGTTTGGTTTCAACAGAACCCCTCATTTTCCACTTCTTGATTAGAGTTTGAACACTGCTGATTGGCATTCTCAATTCCTTCTATATCTTTTTATATCTCTTTCCTGTTTTATACAGTTCAACTACCTTTTCCCGCAGATCCTTAGACAATTTTGCTTTCCCCATGACTCAGAATCCAGAAACGTCAGTGCAGCACTGGATGAAAGATACAAGGGTCTGTCAGGAGTCCAGAAACTCATTGACCTTTTTATACACACACACTAATTACAAGCAGATCACAAGTGAGGTTGGGTACCTTTAATAGCCATTCAAACCCCTTTGCGTCAACTTGTGTGCATGTTATCAGGCCAAAATCACCAGGGTATGTAAACTTTTGATCAGGGTCATTTGGGTAGTTTCTGTTGCCATTATGATTTAAAAAGAGTAAACACAGTTGGATGATAATAAATAGCTTCAGCCAAAAACAAATGAGTGAAAGAAAAGTTTTTGTGTTATCATTCATATTCTCTTAAAAATTGCCAAGAAATCATCAATTCTGCTAGGGTATGTAAACTTATGAGCACAACTGTATATCAGTTGGTACTATACCAACAGAGTAACCATGAAATATACAATGTAATGAAAATATATATATATATATATATATATATATATATATATATATATATATATATATATACAGGTCCTTCTCAAAAAATTAGCATATTGTGATAAAGTTCATTATTTTCTGTAATGTACTGATAAACATTAGACTTTCATATATTTTAGATTCATTACACACAACTGAAGTAGTTCAAGGCTTTTCTTGTTTTAATATTGATGATTTTGGCATACAGCTCATGAAAACCCAAAAATCCTATCTCAAAAAATTAGCATATTTCATCCGACCAATAAAAGAAAAGTGTTTTTAATACAAAAAAAGTCAACCTTCAAATAATTATGTTCAGTTATGCACTCAATACTTGGTCGGGAATCCTTTTGCAGAAATGACTGCTTCAATGCGGCGTGGCATGGAGGCAACCAGCCTGTGGCACTGCTGAGGTGTTATGGAGGCCCAGGATGCTTCGATAGCGGCCTTAAGCTCATCCAGAGTGTTGGGTCTTGCGTCTCTCAACTTTCTCTTCCCAATATCCCACAGATTCTCTATGGGGTTCAGGTCAGGAGAGTTGGCAGGCCAATTGAGCACAGTAATACCATGGTCAGTAAACCATTTACCAGTGGTTTTGGCACTGTGAGCAGGTGCCAGGTCATGCTGAAAAATGAAATCTTCATCTCCATAAAGCTTTTCAGCAGATGGAAGCATGAAGTGCTCCAAAATCTCCTGATAGCTAGCTGCATTGACCCTGCCCTTGATAAAACACAGTGGACCAACACCAGCAGCTGACATGGCACCCCAGACCATCACTGACTGTGGGTACTTGACACTGGACTTCAGGCATTTTGGCATTTCCCTCTCCCCAGTCTTCCTCCAGACTCTGGCACCTTGATTTCCGAATGTACTTTGGACCACTGAGCAACAGTCCAGTGCTGCTTCTCTGTAGCCCAGGTCAGGCGCTTCTGCCGCTGTTTCTGGTTCAAAAGTGGCTTGACCTGGGGAATGCGGCACCTGTAGCCCATTTCCTGCACACGCCTGTTCACGGTGGCTCTGGATGTTTCTACTCCAGACTCAGTCCACTGCTTCCACAGGTCCTCCAAGGTCTGGAATCGGTCCTTCTCCACAATCTTCTTCAGGGTCCGGTCACCTCTTCTCGTTGTGCAGCGTTTTCTGCCACACTTTTTCCTTCCCACAGACTTCCCACTGAGGTGCCTTGATACAGCACTCTGGGAACAGCCTATTCGTTCAGAAATTTCTTTGTGTCTTACCCTCTTGCTTGAGGGTGTCAATGATGGCCTTCTGGACAGCAGTCAGGTCGGCAGTCTTACCCATGATTGCGGTTTTGAGTAATGAACCAGGCTGGGAGTTTTTAAAAGCCTCAGGAATCTTTTGCAGGTGTTTAGAGTTAATTAGTTGATTCAGATGATTAGGTTAATAGCTCGTTTAGAGAACCTTTTCATGATATGCTAATTTTTTGAGATAGGAATTTTGGATTGTCATGAGCTGTATGCCAAAATCATCAATATTAAAACAAGAAAAGGCTTGAACTACTTCAGTTGTGTGTAATGAATCTAAAATATATGAAAGTCTAATGTTTATCAGTACATTACAGAAAATAATGAACTTTATCACAATATGCTAATTTTTTGAGAAGGACCTGTATATATATATATGTAGCGGGGTTCCTTTAAAGACTCTCGAACTACTGTTCCCAGAACCCCACTGGTTCCCAGGATGTTTTGCTTTTGCCCCAGAGACTCATGGGTGGGGAGATATAAGGAAGGGGCGAGGCCTGGCTCGGGCTCTTTGGACACGGGACGGCAGAGACTGATACACCTGTGCGGACCTGCGCTGGGTAAGGCCCGAAGCCTGGGGCCTTCAGGAGCTGACCAAAGAGCCTTCCACCCCACTGCGAGCCTGGGTGGCATCCGACATCTCTACCTACAGCCTAGATTGGATCGGGGACCCGATCGCAGCGACCGCTGTGTGCGAGTGAAGACACAGCCGGTGGAAGTCCCGGACTGAGATTGCGTCCGGCGGGTGAGCGAGCGTAAGCTCATTCCATAACCTGTTTGATAGTACTGTGCCTATAGACTGCCGAGGCCTACTACCTCATGTTAAAGACTCTCACTGGAGATCCACAGCAGGACTGATCCAGAGGATCTCCAGTGAAGTGTTGCCAGTTATCAAGATTCCCCTTTCTTGGATTACAAATGTTGTTTATTCTTATGTGCACCACCTCTACAGATTGCCGGTGAAGAATCCATCATCCATACAGGACTGAGTTCTAGAATTAGGAATCAGGCCTGATTCATTAGGTATCTAGTTTAGTTATTGCGCCACAGGGCGCCTAGTTAACGGTCGCCCCACGTGGCGTTTCCTTATCCACCCCCCCCTTCTCTATGGTGTAGTGTGACTGTTACTGCGGGGCTCTGCATATAAGTTAAAGGTTAAGTTGTCATTACTGTTCATTTTCTTTGCATAGCTGAAAGTAAAATCTGTTATTCCTTTACAACTATTCTGTGTCTGAGTCTCTCATAAAGCATAAGTATTAAATGTGCATACCCCTAGACTAACTGTGCCAGAAAGGGTTGAGTAGATTGCCGGGGGTTGGCGGAGCTGTATTCAGGGCCCAAACCTATTCTGCGGCCCTCTTAGTTGAGGGTATCGCTACACGTGGGGGTTCTCGTCCGGGATCCTGATACAGCGGGAAAACCCGCCAAGAGGTACCGGCATGGACCCGAAAGACATCAGAACGTGGTGTGGAGTAGCTAAGACAGATCCAAGCCAGTCAGTGGTCATTAACATGCCGGGGTCAGGAATGGTCGACCGAAATGGTGGAAGGATTAATGAAGTCAGTGACTCCAGATTGTACACCGTGGGTGATGGGAACAAAGTCAGACCCAGACACCTCACACCAGTATGCACTAGTGGAGTATTCAGATGGGAACCCAGAGGCTTGCAAGCGCAAATATGCGCGGACGCCGGATAACAGATCTTATAGTCTGGCGCACGCTATTAAGAAGGAGCCACCACTAACAGGACCACCGCAGACTGCGGCCCGTACCTCACCAGAGAGGAAAGACGGAGCGACACCTCCGGTGACGCCTGCACCGGCCACGGCCATATCACCCGAACTGATAAAGGTGTTAGGGGACCTACTAACAAACTGTCAGAAGACAAGCACGGTGCACGTAGAGACTAGCTACCGGAGACTAAAGACATTCTCGGGGAAGCTTCCCGTCCCTGCGGGGGAGGAAGATTTTGACACTTGGGTGGAACAGGCATTACAGGCAGTAGAGGCATGGGAGGTGCCTGAGGCACAGAAGAGACAGCGAGTCTTGGAAAGTCTGAAAGGTGCCGCGGCAGAAGCGGTGAAGAGCTTCCGGTTTGGAAATGAAAACTGTACAGCTCAAGATTGTCTGGCCATGCTGCAGGAAGAGTTTGGTCAGCTGGAGAAGGTGACAGAGATGATCTATCAATTTTAACACACTTTCCAGCAGCCGAATGGGAAACTGTCAGAATATGTTAGAAGGCTGAACAGGCTGTTATGCAAGATTGTTCTGAAGAAGGGAATGCTGCCCAAAGATACAGATGAAGCACGAATGAAGCAGATCATGAAGGGAGCGTGGCGCTCAGACCCGGTTTGGCTGCACCTGAAAACCTCAGGAGGAGGAATGTCACTAACCTACTCTGATCTAATAAAAATTATTAGGGACGAAGAGGCGCTGCAGAAAGATCAGCAGGTGGCCAAGGCGAGTGTCACCCCTGTACCAGTGTTGGTCAGTTCGGTCAAGAGCCCGGAAAGAGATGCAGAGGTCGACACTTTGAAATCGCAAATGGCCCAAGTGTTGGAGATGCTGACCTCTTTGATGGAGAAAGATCAAAGAAGACCAGAGAAACCAAGTCCAAAAAAAGGGAGTTGTTTCCGAATACCTCAGCACCGGCCTCCTTACAGGACCGAGAAGAGATGATTTGCTATAACTGCGGAGGGAGTGGCCACTTTGCTAACATATGCTCCAGTCCAAAGAAGAAGAGAACAGATAATTACAAGCCGGCGGGAAACTCCAAAGGGCCCCGGTGAAGGAGTCAACCGGGTGCCCATCATCTTCAGTGCGCTCCAAACTGAATAAAAAGGCCAAGAATGGAGGAAACAAAACTCCTAGGAGGAGATATAGTACCTCCTCACCAAGATATACCCCAGAGGGAGGGGGCAAGACCCCTCAGTGGAAATACAGCACCCCGAAGAAGGAACATTCACCTAAGAGGAACAATAACATCCCTCAGCGGGTTTGTACCCCCATTGAGAGGGGGAAGATCAATGCATACCAGGCTCAGGAAAGAATAAAGTCCAAAAGGAGCTGGGCGAGGAAAGGTCCAAAGAAGAAGGTGACCCCAGTCCGGCCATACCCAGAGGAACTGGTGGGCCCATCTCCTACTGTGCCCATTCAAGTGGAAGGAGTCTATACTAAAGCTCTTTTGGACACCGGAGCACAGGTGACTTTACTATACCGAGACTTCTATGATAGGCACTTGAGTCATCTGCCTATCCAGAAGATAGAAGAGCTGGAGATATGGGGACTTGGAACCCAGAGTTTCCCTTACGATGGTTACCTGCCCATAAAGATGACTTTCGACCCATCCGTAGCTGGGAAGGCTGAAGTGTTTGACACCCTGGCAGTTGTGTGTCCTCGGCCGCCTGGAGCCAGCAAGATTTCCCTGATTATAGGGACAAACACGGATCTAGTCCGGAGACTCCTGACCCCTCTAGTGAAAGAGAGAAACCATTCAGCCACCAAAATCCATCCCATGCTAAAGACGGCCTACCAACGACTGGTCTTAGAGCAGAAGACCCCGGGAGAGGGGATAGGGAAGGTGTGGAGACTTGGCAGAGAAGGAGTAGTACTGCAGCCCGGAGAAGTAACCTGTCTTAGGGCCACTGTGAAGCTTACGTGGGAACAACCTGGCCCCTTTGTTATGCTGGAATCTGACCCAAGGGAAGAGTCCTCAGGCCTGGAAGTGATACCAGAAGTGATCCCGCTCAAGGCCCTGAAGAAGGCCCATGGCAGAGTTCCGGTGAGTGTTAGGAACACTACGGGAGGGCCCATGGAGATCCCTGCCAGAATGTTGCTGGGCCAGGTGAGCCCTGCTGCCCCGGTCACTCTGTCAGAAGTCCAGGGGACGGGTGACGGAGGAGATGTTTGGGAGAAGCTGTCCATGGAAAACCCAAACCTACCCAGGGCTTGGAAAGAAAGAGCCAAGGCCCAGCTGACCAGATGGGAGAAGATCTTTTCCAAAGATGAATTCGATGTGGGGTGTGTGAGAAGTGCCACCCATCGAATCTGCCTCCAAGAAGATAAGCCCTTTCGAGAGAGAGTCAGGCGGGTCCCCCTGGCAGATCTGGAGGATCTGAGGGAACAACTTACAGAACTGAAAAAGACTGGTGTGATCCGGGAGTCTAGAAGCCCCTATGCCTCCCCAATAGTGGTGGTCAGAAAGAAGAATGGATCGTTGAGGCTTTGTATCGATTACAGGACCCTCAACAGGAGAACCATCCCTGACCAGTACACCACGCCAAGGATAGAAGATGCCTTACAGAGTTTGTCTGGAGCCAAATGGTTCAGTGTGATGGACCTCAAGAGTGGGTACTATCAAATCCCTATGCACCCAGAAGACAGAGAGAAGACGGCCTTCATAACCCCGGTGGGATTCTTCGAATTCAATAGGATGCCTCAGGGTCTGTCTGGAGCTCCTGCTACCTTTCAACGCCTTATGGAGAAGACTGTTGGAGACATGAATCTTATAGAAGTCCTTGTGTACTTGGATGATGTCATTGTCTTCGGGAGAACCTTGGAAGAACATGAAGCCAGGCTGGAGAAAGTATTGAGAAGCCTCAGTGAAGAGGGACTTAAGCTTTCCCCCGAGAAGTGTCGGTTCTACCAGTCTTCTGTGAACTATCTGGGGCACATAGTGTCTGAAGAAGGGGTGGCCACAGATCCTGAGAAGTTGAAAGCAGTCACTTCCTGGCCACGACCCACCACGGTAACAGAGCTCAGATCCTTCCTGGGGTTCTGCTCCTATTATAGGAGGTTTGTGGAGGGGTTTGCTCGGATTGCCCGCCCGTTGAATGAATTGCTAAAGGCAGAAGGGGAAGAGGATGACTCAGGGCCCAGGAGGCCTGGTGAGTCAGTTCAAGATCAGTGGAACTCAAGGTGTGAAGAGGCCTTTCAGGCCCTGAAGAGGAGCTTGACCACTGCCCCAGTCCTGGCCTACGCCGACCCTACCAGACCTTATGAATTACATGTGGATGCCAGCCATGAGGGCCTAGGTGGAGTGCTCTACCAGGAACATGAAGGACAACTGCGACCAGTGGCCTATGTGAGCAGGAGCCTGACCCCCTCAGAAAAGAACTACCCCACTCATAAGCTGGAATTCCTGGCCCTCAAATGGGCAGTAGTAGACAAGCTAAAAGACTACCTCTATGGGGCAGAGTTTACTGTGAAGACAGATAACAACCCCCTGACCTACCTCTTCACCACCGCAAAACTAGATGCAACCGGACACAGGTGGTTGGCTGCATTGTCTGGATTCAACTTCAGTCTGAAGTACAGACCAGGGGCTGGAAATAGGGATGCAGATGCCCTGTCCCGGAGATCTCATGCCATGACCAATGACTGGGAAGACTGGACCCAAGTAGCACCCGAGGGAGTACGGGCCCTTTGTCAAGGAGCTGAATTTCAAGCCAGAGGAGGCTCCAGGGCAGAGGAGATAGGAGTTACCATGGTAGGAGTCCCTAAACACTATTGTGGAGTAACGCAGCTAGAAGAAGATAACCTGCCGAAGCTATCCAAGAGGGAGTTGAGGTGTGACCAACTGGAAGACCCCCTGGGGGGATTGGTCCTCGAAGCCCTGGAGAATCAGGACCCCAACAAACTCCTACATCACCCCTCAAAGGAGGCCCGCCTGTTGAGGAAGGAATGGGACAGGCTGCAGGTGCATCAGGGAGTGGTCTACCGAAGGGGCCCCTCTGATGACTCAGAAGATAAGTGGCAGCTGTTCCTCCCAGAGAAGCACCGAGAGACTGTACTAATTGCTTTACATGACCATCATGGTCACCTAGGGGCAGAAAGGACCTTCCAGCTTGTCAGAAGTCGGTTCTATTGGCCCTGCATGAGGGCAGAAGTAGAGGAGTATTGCCATTCCTGTTCACGATGCATTCAGAGAAAGACTCTACCCCATCAAGCTGCCCCAATGGGCCACTTACAGAGTCAAGGCCCAATGGATCTGGTATGCATTGATTTTCTCTGCCTCGAACCCGACCTGAGTGGATTGGGGAATGTTCTGGTAATAACCGACCATTTCACCCGCTATGCCCAGGCTTTCCCAACCAAAGATCAGAAGGCATCCACCGTGGCCAAGATACTTATGGAGAAGTATTTTGTCCATTACGGACTACCACAGAGACTCCACTCAGATCAAGGAAGGGACTTTGAGAGTCGGTTGATCCGGAAACTTCTGGACTCATTGGGAATAAAGAAGACCAGAACCACACCCTACCACCCACAAGGAGATGCTCAGCCAGAGAGGTTTAACCGGACCCTGCTCAACATGTTGGGAACTTTAGAAACAGAGAAGAAGCAACACCGGAGCCAACACATATCAGCCCTAGTACATGCCTATAACTGTACCACGAGTGATGCCACTGGCTACTCCCCTTATCGACTCATGTTTGGGAGAGAAGCAAGGCTGCCCGTGGATCTGGCCTTTGGCACTTCTTTAGATCATACCTCAGCTACATCTCACAAGGGATACGTGGACAGACTTAGACGCAGCTTGCAGGTGGCCTATGAACAAGCCCAGGCGGCCTTGGATCAAAGGGGAGCCCGCAGCAAGAGAAATTTCGATCTGAAGGTTCCAGTGCAGGATCTGCAGCCCGGGGACCGAGTACTGCTACGCAATCTGGGGGTCCCTGGAAAACACAAGCTTGCAGACAGATGGAGATCGGAACCCTATGTCGCCTGTAGGAAGTTGCCCAGGTTGCCTGTTTACAAACTAAAGCCAGAAGGGAAGGTGGGACCCCTGAAGACGTGGCATCGAAACCACCTGCTCCCACTTGCTGAAGCAGTCAGGATACCCCCAGCAAGGGACCCCCCTGAACCAGTCTCTATCTTGGATATTCCCAGGCCGAGTACTCGGTCTCAGACCTCTCGAACTGAAGATGGGGAGGCCTCTCAACTGAGTACAGATGAAGGAGGAGAACTGGACTGGTTGTGGCCTTCCTCGACTCCGGGAACGTCCGCCATAGATCTCCCAAATACAAGGGATACTCCAGATGCAACGCTGAATCCGGAGGCCACTGAATTCATACCCTTCAGTCCCTCAGCTGATTACTGGGAAGATGTTCCTGACACTTGCTCTGAGGAGGATCCTAGAGATTCCAATTATCAGTCGACTCCTGAATCAGAGGTTCCAGAACCAGCAATGTTACCTGAACTTACTCCTGAAGAAGAGCCTGTGGTGCGAGAGCCAGAAGCCCCAAGAGAGCAGAGGGCTCACAGAGTTATCAGGCCTCCCAAGAAACTAACTTACCCCCAAATGGGGACGAGCTCAGAGGACTCTGTTGTAACGGCTAGGAGAAGTGTTGAGCATCCTGATCCCTCCACTGTCCATTTGGTGGAGGGCAACCCCAGCTCACTCTCTGGCACAGTTAGGCAGACCACTCATGGTAGTGTGACCTGTGGGCAAGAGAGTTCCATCCCAAAATTTTGGTGGGAATTCCCTATGCCAAAATTATACTCGACACTGTCCAAAATTGTACATAGCATTTGTTGAAGTTTATCTTTGGGGACCAAAGAGTTTAAGTGGGGGGAGTGTGCATCGGGGTTTCTTTAAAGACTCTCGAACTACTGTTCCCAGAACCCCACTGGTTCCCAGGATGTTTTGCTTTTGCCCCAGAGACTCATGGGTGGGGAGATATAAGGAAGGAGCGAGGCCTGGCTCGGGCTCTTTGGACACGGGACGGCAGAGACTGATACACCTGTGCGGACCTGCGCTGGGTAAGGCCCGAAGCCTGGGGCCTTCCGGAGCTGACCAAAGAGCCTTCCACCCCACTGCGAGCCTGGGTGGCATCCGACATCTCTACCTACAGCCTAGATTGGATCGGGGACCCGATCGCAGCGACCGCTGTGTGCGAGTGAAGACACAGCCGGTGGAAGTCCCGGACTGAGATCGCGTCCGGCGGGTGAGCGGGCGTAAGCTCATTCCATAACCTGTTTGATAGTACTGTGCCTATAGACTGCCGAGGCCTACTACCTCATGTTAAAGACTCTCACTGGAGATCCACAGCAGGACTGATCCAGAGGATCTCCAGTGAAGTGTTGCCAGTTATCAAGATTCCCCTTTCTTGGATTACAAATGTTGTTTATTCTTATGTGCACCACCTCTACAGATTGCCGGTGAAGAATCCATCATCCATACAGGACTGAGTTCTAGAATTAGGAATCAGGCCTGATTCATTAGGTATCTAGTTTAGTTATTGCGCCACAGGGCGCCTAGTTAACGGTCGCCCCACGTGGCGTTTCCTTATCCACCCCCCCCTTCTCTATGATGTAGTGTGACTGTTACTGCGGGGCTCTGCATATAAGTTAAAGGTTAAGTTGTCATTACTGTTCATTCTCTTTGCATAGCTGAAAGTAAAATCTGTTATTCCTTTACAACTATTCTGTGTCTGAGTCTCTCATAAAGCATAAGTATTAAATGTGCATACCCCTAGACTAACTGTGCCAGAAAGGGTTGAGTAGATTGCCGGGGGTTGGCGGAGCTGTATTCAGGGCCCAAACCAAATCTGCGGCCCTCTTAGTTGAGGGTATCGCTACACGTGGGGGTTCTCGTCTGGGATCCTGATACAGCGGGAAAACCCGCCAAGAGGTACCGGCATGGACCCGAAAGACATCAGAACGTGGTGTGGAGTAGCTAAGACAGATCCAAGCCAGTCAGTGGTCATTAACATGCCGGGGTCAGGAATGGTCGACCGAAACGGTGGAAGGATTAATGAAGTCAGTGACTCCAGATTGTACACCGTGGGTGATGGGAACAAAGTCAGACCCAGACACCTCACACCAGTATGCACTAGTGGAGTATTCAGATGGGAACCCAGAGGCTTGCAAGCGCAAATATGCGCGGACGCCGGATAACAGATCTTATAGTCTGGCGCACGCTATTAAGAAGGAGCCACCACTAACAGGACCACCGCAGACTGCGGCCCGTACCTCACCAGAGAGGAAAGACGGAGCGACACCTCCGGTGACGCCTGCACCGGCCACGGCCATATCACCCGAACTGATAAAGGTGTTAGGGGACCTACTAACAAACTGTCAGAAGACAAGCACGGTGCACGTAGAGACTAGCTACCGGAGACTAAAGACATTCTCGGGGAAGCTTCCCGTCCCTGCGGGGGAGGAAGATTTTGACACTTGGGTGGAACAGGCATTACAGGCAGTAGAGGCATGGGAGGTGCCTGAGGCACAGAAGAGACAGCGAGTCTTGGAAAGTCTGAAAGGTGCCGCGGCAGAAGCGGTGAAGAGCTTCCGGTTTGGAAATGAAAACTGTACAGCTCAAGATTGTCTGGCCATGCTGCAGGAAGAGTTTGGTCAGCTGGAGAAGGTGACAGAGATGATCTATCAATTTGAACACACTTTCCAGCAGCCGAATGAGAAACTGTCAGAATATGTTAGAAGGCTGAACAGGCTGTTATGCAAGATTGTTCTGAAAAAGGGAATGCTGCCCAAAGATACAGATGAAGCACGAATGAAGCAGATCATGAAGGGAGCGTGGCGCTCAGACCCGGTTTGGCTGCACCTGAAAACCTCAGGAGGAGGAATGTCACTAACCTACTCTGATCTAATAAAAATTATTAGGGACGAAGAGGCGCTGCAGAAAGATCAGCAGGTGGCCAAGGTGAGTGTCACCCCTGTACCAGTGTTGGTCAGTTCGGTCAAGAGCCCGGAAAGAGATGCAGAGGTCGACACTTTGAAATCGCAAATGGCCCAAGTGTTGGAGATGCTGACCTCTTTGATGGAGAAAGATCAAAGAAGACCAGAGAAACCAAGTCCAAAAAAAGGGAGTTGTTTCCGAATACCTCAGCACCGGCCTCCTTACAGGACCGAGAAGAGATGATTTGCTATAACTGCGGAGGGAGTGGCCACTTTGCTAACATATGCTCCAGTCCAAAGAAGAAGAGAACAGATAATTACAAGCTGGCGGGAAACTCCAAAGGGCCCCGGTGAAGGAGTCAACCGGGTGCCCATCATCTTCAGTGCGCTCCAAACTGAATAAAAAGGCCAAGAATTGAGGAGACAAAACTCCTAGGAGGAGATATAGTACCTCCTCACCAAGATATACCCCAGAGGGAGGGGGCAAGACCCCTCAGTGGAAATACAGCACCCCGAAGAAGGAACATTCACCTAAGAGGAACAATAACATCCCTCAGCGGGTTTGTACCCCCATTGAGAGGGGGAAGATCAATGCATACCAGGCTCAGGAAAGAATAAAGTCCAAAAGGAGCTGGGCGAGGAAAAGTCCAAAGAAGAAGGTGACCCCAGTCTGGCCATACCCAGAGGAACTGGTGGGCCCATCTCCTACTGTGCCCATTCAAGTGGAAGGAGTCTATACTAAAGCTCTTTTGGACACCGGAGCACAGGTGACTTTACTATACCGAGACTTCTATGATAGGCACTTGAGTCATCTGCCTATCCAGAAGATAGAAGAGCTGGAGATATGGGGACTTGGAACCCAGAGTTTCCCTTACGATGGTTACCTGCCCATAAAGATGACTTTCGACCCATCCGTAGCTGGGAAGGCTGAAGTGTTTGACACCCTGGCAGTTGTGTGTCCTCGGCCGCCTGGAGCCAGCAAGATTTCCCTGATTATAGGGACAAACACGGATCTAGTCCGGAGACTCCTGACCCCTCTAGTGAAAGAGAGAAACCATTCAGCCACCAAAATCCATCCCATGCTAAAGACGGCCTACCAACGACTGGTCTTAGAGCAGAAGACCCCGGGAGAGGGGATAGGGAAGGTGTGGAGACTTGGCAGAGAAGGAGTAGTACTGCAGCCCGGAGAAGTAACCTGTCTTAGGGCCACTGTGAAGCTTACGTGGGAACAACCTGGCCCCTTTGTTATGCTGGAATCCGACCCAAGGAAAGAGTCCTCAGGCCTGGAAGTGATACCAGAAGTGATCCCGCTCAAGGCCCTGAAGAAGGCCCATGGCAGAGTTCCGGTGAGTGTTAGGAACACTACGGGAGGGCCCATGGAGATCCCTGCCAGAATGTTGCTGGGCCAGGTGAGCCCTGCTGCCCCGGTCACTCTGTCAGAAGTCCAGGGGACGGGTGACGGAGGAGATGTTTGGGAGAAGCTGTCCATGGAAAACCCGAACCTACCCAGGGCATGGAAAGAAAGAGCCAAGGCCCAGCTGACCAGATGGGAGAAGATCATTTCCAAAGATGAATTCGATGTGGGGTGTGTGAGAAGTGCCACCCATCGAATCCGCCTCCAAGAAGATAAGCCCTTCCGAGAGAGAGTCAGGCGGGTCCCCCTGGCAGATCTGGAGGATCTGAGGGAACAACTTACAGAACTGAAAAAGACTGGTGTGATCCGGGAGTCTAGAAGCCCCTATGCCTCCCCAATAGTGGTGGTCAGAAAGAAGAATGGATCGTTGAGGCTTTGTATCGATTACAGGACCCTCAACAGGAGAACCATCCCTGACCAGTACACCACGCCAAGGATAGAAGATGCCTTACAGAGTTTGTCTGGAGCCAAATGGTTCAGTGTGATGGACCTCAAGAGTGGGTACTATCAAATCCCTATGCACCCAGAAGACAGAGAGAAGACGGCCTATATAACCCCGGTGGGATTCTTCGAATTCAATAGGATGCCTCAGGGTCTGTCTGGAGCTCCTGCTACCTTTCAACGCCTTATGGAGAAGACTGTTGGAGACATGAATCTTATAGAAGTCCTTGTGTACTTGGATGATGTCATTGTCTTCGGGAGAACCTTGGAAGAACATGAAGCCAGGCTGGAGAAAGTATTGAGAAGACTCAGTGAAGAGGGACTTAAGCTTTCCCCCGAGAAGTGTCGGTTCTACCAGTCTTCTGTGA
Organism: Rana muscosa; assembly: GCA_029206835.1. Taxonomy (NCBI): domain Eukaryota; kingdom Metazoa; phylum Chordata; class Amphibia; order Anura; family Ranidae; genus Rana; species Rana muscosa. The sequence continues at coordinate 300,102,127 of CM055118.1, forward strand.
ACTATCTGGGGCACATAGTGTCTGAAGAAGGGGTGGCCACAGATCCTGAGAAGTTGGAAGCAGTCACTTCCTGGCCACGACCCACCACGGTAACAGAGCTCAGATCCTTCCTGGGGTTCTGCTCCTATTATAGGAGGTTTGTGGAGGGGTTTGCTCGGATTGCCCGCCCGTTGAATGAATTGCTAAAGGCAGAAGGGGAAGAGGATGACTCAGGGCCCAGGAGGCCTGGTGAGTCAGTTCAAGATCAGTGGAACTCAAGGTGTGAAGAGGCCTTTCAGGCCCTGAAGAGGAGCTTGACCACTGCTCCAGTCCTGGCCTACGCCGACCCTACCAGACCTTATGAATTACATGTGGATGCCAGCCATGAGGGCCTAGGTGGAGTGCTCTACCAGGAACATGAAGGACAACTGCGACCAGTGGCCTATGTGAGCAGGAGCCTGACCCCCTCAGAAAAGAACTACCCCACTCATAAGCTGGAATTCCTGGCCCTCAAATGGGCAGTAGTAGACAAGCTAAAAGACTACCTCTATGGGGCAGAGTTTACTGTGAAGACAGATAACAACCCCCTGACCTACCTCTTCACCACCGCAAAACTAGATGCAACCGGACACAGGTGGTTGGCTGCATTGTCTGGATTCAACTTCAGTCTGAAGTACAGACCAGGGGCTGGAAATAGGGATGCAGATGCCCTGTCCCGGAGATCTCATGCCATGACCAATGACTGGGAAGACTGGACCCAAGTAGCACCCGAGGGAGTACGGGCCCTTTGTCAAGGAGCTGAATTTCAAGCCAGAGGAGGCTCCAGGGCAGAGGAGATAGGAGTTACCATGGTAGGAGTCCCTAAACACTATTGTGGAGTAACGCAGCTAGAAGAAGATAACCTGCCAAAGCTATCCAAGAGGGAGTTGAGGTGTGACCAACTGGAAGACCCCCTGGGGGGATTGGTCCTCGAAGCCCTGGAGAATCAGGACCCCAACAAACTCCTACATCACCCCTCAAAGGAGGCCCGCCTGTTGAGGAAGGAATGGGACAGGCTGCAGGTGCATCAGGGAGTGGTCTACCGAAGGGGCCCCTCTGATGACTCAGAAGATAAGTGGCAGCTGTTCCTCCCAGAGAAGCACCGAGAGACTGTACTAATTGCTTTACATGACCATCATGGTCACCTAGGGGCAGAAAGGACCTTTCAGCTTGTCAGAAGTCGGTTCTATTGGCCCTGCATGAGGGCAGAGGTAGAGGAGTATTGCCATTCCTGTGCACGATGCATTCAGAGAAAGACTCTACCCCATCAAGCTGCCCCAATGGGCCACTTACAGAGTCAAGGCCCAATGGATCTGGTATGCATTGATTTTCTCTGCCTCGAACCCGACCTGAGTGGATTGGGGAATGTTCTGGTAATAACCGACCATTTCACCCGCTATGCCCAGGCTTTCCCAACCAAAGATCAGAAGGCATCCACCGTGGCCAAGATACTTATGGAGAAGTATTTTGTCCATTACGGACTACCACAGAGACTCCACTCAGATCAAGGAAGGGACTTTGAGAGTCGGTTGATCCAGAAACTTCTGGACTCATTGGGAATAAAGAAGACCAGAACCACACCCTACCACCCACAAGGAGATGCTCAGCCAGAGAGGTTTAACCGGACCCTGCTCAACATGTTGGGAACTTTAGAAACAGAGAAGAAGCAACACTGGAGCCAACACATATCAGCCCTAGTACATGCCTATAACTGTACCACGAGTGATGCCACTGGCTACTCCCCTTATCGACTCATGTTTGGGAGAGAAGCAAGGCTGCCCGTGGATCTGGCCTTTGGCACTTCTTTAGATCATACCTCAGCTACATCTCACAAGGGATACGTGGACAGACTTAGACGCAGCTTGCAGGTGGCCTATGAACAAGCCCAGGCGGCCTCGGATCAAAGGGGAGCCCGCAACAAGAGAAATTTCGATCTGAAGGTTCCAGTGCAGGATCTGCAGCCCGGGGACCGAGTACTGCTACGCAATCTGGGGGTCCCTGGAAAACACAAGCTTGCAGACAGATGGAGATCGGAACCCTATGTCGCCTGTAGGAAGTTGCCCAGGTTGCCTGTTTACAAACTAAAGCCAGAAGGGAAGGTGGGACCCCTGAAGACGTGGCATCGAAACCACCTGCTCCCACTTGCTGAAGCAGTCAGGATACCCCCAGCAAGGGACCCCCCTGAACCAGTCTCTATCTTGGATATTCCCAGGCCGAGTACTCGGTCTCAGACCTCTCGAACTGAAGATGGGGAGGCCTCTCAACTGAGTACAGATGAAGGAGGAGAACTGGACTGGTTGTGGCCTTCCTCGACTCCGGGAACGTCCGCCATAGATCTCCCAAATACAAGGGATACTCCAGATGCAACGCTGAATCCGGAGGCCACTGAATTCATACCCTTCAGTCCCTCAGCTGATTACTGGGAAGATGTTCCTGACACTTGCTCCGAGGAGGATCCTAGAGATTCCAATTATCAGTCGACTCCTGAATCAGAGGTTCCAGAACCAGCAATGTTACCTGAACTTACTCCTGAAGAAGAGCCTGTGGTGCCAGAGCCAGAAGCCCCAAGAGAGCAGAGGGCTCGCAGAGTTATCAGGCTTCCCAAGAAACTAACTTACCCCCAAATGGGGACGAGCTCAGAGGACTCTGTTGTAACGGCTATGAGAAGTGTTGAGCATCCTGATCCCTCCACTGTCCATTTGGTGGAGGGCAACCCCAGCTCACTCTCTGGCACAGTTAGGCAGGCCACTCATGGTAGTGTGACCTGTGGGCAAGAGAGTTCCATCCCAAAATTTTGGTGGGAATTCCCTATGCCAACATTATACTCGACACTGTCCAAAATTGTACATAGCATTTGTTGAAGTTTATCTTTGGGGACCAAAGAGTTTAAGTGGGGGGAGTGTGCAGCGGGGTTTCTTTAAAGACTCTCGAACTACTGTTCCCAGAACCCCACTGGTTCCCAGGATGTTTTGCTTTTGCCCCAGAGACTCATGGGTGGGGAGATATAAGAAAGGGGCGAGGCCTGGCTCGGGCTCTTTGGACACGGGACGGCAGAGACTGATACACCTGTGCGGACCTGCGCTGGGTAAGGCCCGAAGCCTGGGGCCTTCCGGAGCTGACCAAAGAGCCTTCCACCCCACTGCGAGCCTGGGTGGCATCCGACATCTCTACCTACAGCCTAGATTGGATCGGGGACCCGATCGCAGCGACCGCTGTGTGCGAGTGAAGACACAGCCGGTGGAAGTCCCGGACTGAGATCGCGTCCGGCGGGTGAGCGGGCGTAAGCTCATTCCATAACCTGTTTGATAGTACTGTGCCTATAGACTGCCGAGGCCTACTACCTCATGTTAAAGACTCTCACTGGAGATCCACAGCAGGACTGATCCAGAGGATCTCCAGTGAAGTGTTGCCAGTTATCAAGATTCCCCTTTCTTGGATTACAAATGTTGTTTATTCTTATGTGCACCACCTCTACAGATTGCCGGTGAAGAATCCATCATCCATACAGGACTGAGTTCTAGAATTAGGAATCAGGCCTGATTCATTAGGTATCTAGTTTAGTTATTGCGCCACAGGGCGCCTAGTTAACGGTCGCCCCACGTGGCATTTCCTTATCCACCCCCCCCCTTCTCTATGGTGTAGTGTGACTGTTACTGCGGGGCTCTGCATATAAGTTAAAGGTTAAGTTGTCATTACTGTTCATTCTCTTTGCATAGCTGAAAGTAAAATCTGTTATTCCTTTACAAATATTCTGTGTCTGAGTCTCTCATAAAGCATAAGTATTAAATGTGCCTACCCCTAGACTAACTGTGCCAGAAAGGGTTGAGTAGATTGCCGGGGGTTGGCGGAGCTGTATTCAGGGCCCAAACCAAATCTGCGGCCCTCTTAGTTGAGGGTATCGCTACACACACATATATATATATATATATATATATATATATATATATATATTGTACAGGACGCCGTGGCTGGGTCCTGGAAGTTCGCTATATTTCCCCTCTGTTTGGGCTGTGCTTCCTTTAAGGGAACAGAAAGGGTTAACACACCTGTCCAAGGAAGTGGTTTAAGAGGGACAGGAAGTTGTAGGTGAGTGTGAAGGAGTGTAGTGAAGACTGCATGGTGAATGGTGGACACTGTGAAAAGCTCTGGAAAGCTGTGAATGTACATGGCAGTGGCCTGCATGGAAGCCTGCTAGCTTGGAAACTTACCTGCAACACAAAGAAAGGACTGTTTAACTGCGACAGCAGTTATAAACTCTACAAGTCGGTGAGACTGTTATTTCTTTTGTTTTGCTGCTGTGAAGCCATTTAAGTTTAATAAACGTCCTTTTGTTTGAAAAGCCTGTGTCCTGCGATCTAGCTGGTTCCCCCGAACACTACAATATATATATATATATATATATATATTGTACAGGATGCCGTGGCTGGGTCCTGGAAGGACGCTATATTTCCCCTCTGTTTGGACTGTGGTCTCTTTAAGGGAACAGAAAGGGTTAACGCCCCTGTCCAAGGAAGTGGTTTAAAACAAGACAGGAAGTTGTAAGTGGGTGTGGAGGAGTATAGTGGTGACTGTGGATGGTGAATGGTGGACAGTGAAAAGCTGTGAAAGCTTGCTAGCTGGGGAAGTTACCTGCAACATAAAGTAAGGACTGTTTAACTGTGATAGCAGTTCTGAGCTCTACAAGTCGGTGAGACTGTTATTTCTTTTGTTTTTTGCTGCCATGAAGCCATTTAAGTTTAATAAACCTCCTTTTTGATTGAAAAGCCTGTGTCCTGCGATCTAGCTGGTTCCCCGAACTTTACAATATATATATATATATATATATATATATTGTGAGGGGGTTAGCTCGGTAGCGGGTGTGTGTGACCCCCTGGATGGGCTCCCCACACAAAAACAGGCCCAGCAGACGGAGGTTGTGGTTTTCAAGATCAAAAGGTGCGGTTTATTTCTCTATTTACAGTGACAAAAACACAGCAAAGCAAAAAGAAACATAAACAAAATAAATCCTGGTCAGCTTGACCTCTGACTAAACATGCAGGTTTCCCTAACTAACAACTGGGATCAGCCTGGTGCTGTCCTAGTCCCTAAGTCCCTGGTTTAGTAAATGTCCAAACAAATAGCCACACAGGCTTTGTCTCACCGCACAGGGGTTCACTCTCCCTAGACAGTCCACACAGGTCTGGGTCCAGGCATGAGCAAACACCTAATGAAGCTGGGAGTTTTTATAGAGGCCTTAAACGAGCTGACAAGCTTCAGCTGGTCTCATCAACTCCCTGCCTGCACGACGCCCAGCACTCTCTCGCATGTTGTATAAGTCGGCATAAAGCCTGAATCTGGGAGAAATATACCTACCCCCCTGGATGCAACCAGGTGACTTTACCTTCCTGCTGTCACATACCCCCCCCCTCTTGTTTTAACCTTGGGGTTGGAACACCAGCAATCAGGCATTCATGTACTCGAGACAAAGCATCCACATTCCCCATTTGAACGCCAGGGCGATGCTTTACTGTGAAGTTGAATTCCTGTAGGGCCAGGAACCACCTATTTACTCTTCTATTTGTCTCCTTGTTTTGAGCCATCCACTTTAACGGAGCGTGATCCGTAACCATGTCAAAGTGCCTACCTAGCAGATAGTACCGAAGGGAATCTAGAGCCCACTTCACCGCTAAACACTCCTTTTCAACCGTGGCGTAATTTACCTCATGGGACTTCAACTTCCTGCTGAGGTAAATGACTGGGTGCTCTTCCCCGTTCCAGACCTGGGACAATACTGCTCCTAACCCCACATCTGACGCATCACTTTGTACGACAAAGTCTTTAGAGAAGTCGGGTGAGTACAACACTGGCTGGCTACATAAGGCTTGTTTCAAGAATTGGAATGCTGCCTCAGCCTCGGGGGTCCATTTAATCATGACCGACCCTTTCCCTTTCGTCAGGTTGGTTAGCGGCACAGCCTTAGAAGCAAAGTGGGGAATGAAGCGCCGATAATAACCCGCGATTCCCAGAAAGGCTCGTACCTGCTTCTTGCTGTTGGGACGTGGCCAACTCTGGATGGCCTCGACTTTGTTGAGTTGGGGTTTTATTACTCCCCTGCCAATGGTGTACCCAAGATATTTGGCCTCCTCCTGCCCAATGGTACACTTCTTGGGGTTAGCCGTAAACCCCGCTTCCCGGATAGAGTCTAGGACTGCTTGCACTTTTGGCAGATGTGAGGCCCAATCTGTGCTATGGACAATTACGTCATCCAGGTAAGCCGCAGCATACTTCCGATGGGGCCTCAGTATCTGGTCCATTTTCCGCTGGAATGTGGCCGGCGCATTCTGTAACCCGAACGGCATTCTCTTATATTGGAACGCCCCGTCTGGGGTTACAAATGCGTTTTTCTCTTTGGCCGACTTGGCCAGGGGAATTTGCCAATACCCTTTTGTGAGGTCAAGAGTCGTCATGTATCGGGCTGTTCCCAGCCGGTCGATCAACTCATCTATACGTGGCATGGGGTAGGTGTCAAATTTTGTAACTTTGTTCAACTGACAAAAATCGTTACAAAATCGCCAGCTCCCATCCGGTTTAGGCACCAACACAATGGGACTAGACCAATCACTTTGGGACTCCTCTATCACCCCTAAGTTCAGCATTTTCTGTACTTCCTCCCGTATTGCCTCCCGTCGGGCCTCTGGGATCCGATAGGGTTTTAACTTCACCCTTTCACCGGGCGGGGTAATAATATCATGCTCTACCCCAGATGTTTGTCCCGGCAGCTCAGAGAACACCTCCTTGTTGCGAAGCACAAACTCCTTAACCTCCTGTTGTTGGGGTTGTGACAAGGTGCCTGCTATTCCAACCTCCGGAATCACGCAACCAGTTTGAGCTGGTGACCAAGTTTCTGCGACTAGGGACTCTCTATCCCTCCAGGCTTTCAACAGATTAACGTGATAGATCTGTTCGGGCTTTCGCCTTCCTGGTTGTCTGACCTTGTAATTCACTTCGCTCACTTTTTCCATTATCTCGTAGGGGCCTTGCCATTTGGCAAGGAATTTACTTTCAACCGTAGGGACAAGTACCAATATCCTATCCCCTGGGGAAAAGGTACGGGTCTTGGCTCCACGGTTGTACACTCTCTGCTGTGCCAACTGCGCTTGTGCCAAATGTTCCTTCACGATGGGCATTACCTGTGCAATTCGATCTTGCATCAGGGCGACATGCTCAATCACACTCCTGTGGGGAGAACTCTCACTTTCCCAAGTTTCCTTGGCAATATCCAACAGCCCTCTTGGGTGTCTCCCATACAGTAACTCAAAGGGGGAGAATCCCGTAGAGGATTGGGGCACCTCCCTAATAGCAAACATCAAATAAGGAAGTAGACAGTCCCAATCCTTTCCATCTCTATCCACCACTTTCTTCAACATTTGTTTTAGGGTTTTGTTGAATCTTTCAACCAGCCCATCGGTTTGGGGGTGATACACAGACGTACGCAATTGCGTCACTTTGAACAATTTACACAGCTCTTTCATAACCCGGGACATAAAGGGTGTACCTTGGTCCGTAAGCAGTTCTTTACAAATACCCACCCGGCTAAAAACAAGAGATAGCTCTTTGGCTATGGTTTTGGCCAAGGTATTTCGGAGAGGGATCGCTTCTGGATAACGGGTGGCATAGTCCATTATAACTAATATGTACTGGTGCCCCCTAGCGGACTTGATTATAGGACCTACCAAATCCATTGCGATCCTCTCAAACGGGACCTCAATGATGGGTAGAGGGACCAGCGGGCTACGGAAATGTGGCATCGGGCCGACCTCTGACACACAGGGCAGGAGGAACAATAATTTTCTATGTCCTTCATCACCCCAGGCCAATAGAATCTCTGTAATACCCTCTCTCGGGTTTTCTCTGTCCCCAGATGACCTCCAAGAATGTGCCCATGGGCCAACTCCAACACCAACTTCCTGTAAGGTTTGGGCACCACAAGCTGCTCAACGGTTTCTTCTGCCCTTTTTGCCACCCGATACAGTAGGTCCTTCTCTACGCTGAAGTATGGGTAAGTGCAGGTATTATCTGGGTTCACTAACTCGCCATCTATTTCCACTACGTTTTCCCGTGCCTTTATTAGGGCGGGGTCTTTTAACTGTTCTGTGGCAAAATTTTCCCTGTGAACCTCAAGAGTCAAGATCAGAAAACTCCACAGACGGTAGGTTTTCGTCTGAGGAGGTGGGCTCCTCTCCAGTTTCTTGAGTCTCGCCTGCCAATACTGACAAGGGAAATTCTGGAGAGTCCTCACCACTCTCAGAGGAGTTCTGGCTATCACCTTCCTGGTACATAGGGGCACCAGTGGGGGGCTCAGGATCATCCCACAGTTCACAGAACTTCGGAAAATCCCTTCCCACAATGGCATCATGCGGTAATTGAGATACTAACCCCACTGGATGAGAGAGGGTACCTTTGGGGGTCTTGAAACACACTGTAGTCACTGGATACTCTTGGGTGTCCCCATGCACACAAATAACAGCTACCTTGCTATTCCCAGAGACCTCTGTTTTAACTAATTCAGCCTTTATCAGGGTCACAAGGCTACCTGAATCCAGTAATACCACAACATTTCTACCATTAATACACATTTTGCATAAATGTTTCTCAGTTCCCCGAATGGCAGTGCATGCGACTGTCGCACACAGCGACTGACGTCTGTCCGTCAGAAAGTCACATTGCATGGGTTCCTCCACAACCGGGCAATTTGCTGCAATATGTCCCGCTTGCCGGCAGCGGTAGCAAACAATCCTTTTGGCTGCCTCTTGAGCCCCCGACTTCCCAGGCTGTTCTCGCCAAACCCTGGGCAGAGCTCCCACCCTCTCACTCTCTCCACCCTCACCCCTTGGAATCATCTTATCCGCCCCTGGGGATGGTCTGGTCTTAGGGTGGAAAGTCCGAGAGTCTCTGGAAGAGGCCGTCAGGTTCTCTGCAGCCAAGTATCTCTCTACACGATCCACAAGTTTACCGGCCGTTTCTGGGTCTCCATGGCTTACCCACTTTTGAATGGCGGTAGGAAGAGCTCTCAAGAAACGATCCATCACAACACGTTCCACAATCTCCGGTGCGGACAAAGTCTCTGGCTGTAGCCACTTCCTGCTCAGGTGAATGAGATCATACATTTGAGACCTGGGGGGTTTTCCAAGCTGGAAAGTCCAGTTATGCACACGCTGAGCCCGGACAGCCAGGGTGACACCCAGCCTTGCCAATATTTCAGCTTTTAGCATCACATAGTCTTTTGCTTGGTCAGGCTCTAGGTCATAGTAAGCTTTCTGCGATTCACCAGTTAACAGAGGAGCCAGCAGTCCAGCCCACTGATCCTTAGGCCACTTTTCCCTTTCAGCAGTCCTTTCAAATGTGGTCAAAAACACCTCTGGATCATCTTCTCCAGTCATTTTTGTCAATAAACGACTCACCCCAAATGACGCGGTATTAGTGGGACGGCTTTCCTCACTGGTCTGCGGACGTTGCTGCATTACTGCTTCCATCTGTTGTTGTAGTCTCTGCTCTTGCCTCTGCAACAGGTCTATGAAGCGGGCCTCAGATTGCTGCTGGGCTTGTTGCTGGGCTGCAAGGCTCTTTTGCAAACCTGCATTTGTCTTAGGGTTGCCACCTCATCCCTTTAAACCCGAACACATCTGAATTACACAGGTTCTGAGGCCAATTTAATGCAGATAAGGCACCAAGTGAGTCTAATTACCACCTTAATCAGCCACAGAACCTGTGCAATTCATATGTGTTCGGGTTTAAAGGGATGAGGTGGCAACCCTAATTTGTCTGCTGTTGATTGGCATTTGCTAGAGCCAGCTGTTTCAGTATCTCCTCCATGCTGGCTTAAAAAAAAACTGCCACTGGTTCTCCACCAACTGTGAGGGGGTTAGCTCGGTAGCGGGTGTGTGTGACCCCCTGGATGGGCTCCCCACACAAAAACAGGCCCAGCAGACGGAGGTTGTGGTTTTCAAGATCAAAAGGTGCGGTTTATTTCTCTATTTACAGTGACAAAAACACAGCAAAGCAAAAAGAAACATAAACAAAATAAATCCTGGTCAGCTTGACCTCTGACTAAACATGCAGGTTTCCCTAACTAACAACTGGGATCAGCCTGGTGCTGTCCTAGTCCCTAAGTCCCTGGTTTAGTAAATGTCCAAACAAATAGCCACACAGGCTTTGTCTCACCGCACAGGGGTTCACTCTCCCTAGACAGTCCACACAGGTCTGGGTCCAGGCATGAGCAAACACCTAATGAAGCTGGGAGTTTTTATAGAGGCCTTAAACGAGCTGACAAGCTTCAGCTGGTCTCATCAACTCCCTGCCTGCACGACGCCCAGCACTCTCTCGCATGTTGTATAAGTCGGCATAAAGCCTGAATCTGGGAGAAATATACCTACCCCCCTGGATGCAACCAGGTGACTTTACCTTCCTGCTGTCACAATATATATATATATATATATATATATATATATATATATACACAGTATGTATATGTAGCGGGGTGTTACTTATTGGTATGCTATAAGGACTACTTTTAATGCAAATGCACCCAGATCTCTCCGGAACTCTATTTGACTACTGTTTGACTTTAAGGAAAGGTGCGTGGTGGGACTTGTAGTACAGGGAGAGATGAACTCCAATGCCGTGGATACTATATAGACAACTGTACCCATAGTGCAGCTGTACACCCACAGTGCATTGCCCGGCACAAGGTCTGCTGGGGAAGGGTTATTTAAGAGGAGGAGGAGCAACACGCGGTCTCTTTGGACATCGCCCACCCAGCAAGTCGGAGCCTGTGTTAGGGCTTGTTGTGCTCGTCTAGGCGGGAGAGCCTGCGCCTACAGAATCGAGAAAGCCTGCTCGTTGTAAGGAGAGGGACCTCATCTGGAGAGCCCGCTGACATCTCGGAGCATCCAAGAGTCAATCCATCTACCAACTTCCATACGGTTGTCTGAAGGATCGGAGACTACAGGTGGTGGAGAAATCGTGTGCCGGAGCACCAGCAATGGAACCAGTTGAACGTATTGGCCTGGTCGGGTGAGAGGGCACTTGCCCGGGACTCTTAACTGTTTGATAGGCCCGTCATTCTTTGCTTAGGGCCCGCCGCCATCAGAGTAGTGCGCTGCGCACCAGGGGACAGTGTGTTGTACAGTAACTGCCTATTTAACGTTGGGCATTCTATTGCCTGTGATTTCATGCCCTAAAGCATAGCAGGAGTTCAGCTAACTTTTGATATCCCTTGGATTACAAATATTAAGTGCACCAACGTTTGCTAGCGAAGATCCCTTCTATTGGAGTAACTGTGTTTGAAAGTAGTCAGACCTGACTGAAACTCACAGTGACATTATTCGGGCGCCATATTGCCCACGAGGTGGGGAGCTCGCGAGCATAGTTTAATCTAAGACGTTTAATGTGTATAAGATTTCATTATATCCTGGTACTTTTATATGTTTACAACTTTGGCTTTTGCAGGGCTCTGCATAAGTAAACGCATATTTGTTTAACCTGTCATTTCTTATTCAGTAAAATACTTTTGTGGTTAAGCAAACACGTGTGTGGAGTGTTAACTGTTACAGGGAGACGGCCAACACAGGTAAACCAATTTTGAACTGTACTGTATGTTCTATTGCGGTATTTTGTGGTTCCTATAGCCAGTGGGCTCCACAATCCCATTTGTTGACAGCTGTGTCAGTGGAGGGTTAGAGCCAGTTTCTGGGGGTTGACAGCAGTACGGTACAGGCCCAAACAATACCAGCAGATCTCTTAACTGGGGGTAGTGATATATAGATAGATAGAGATATATATATATATATATATATATATATATATATATATATATATATATATAATGTGTATGTATATGAACCAATGTTGTTCAAAGCTAGATGGACTTGGAAACTCTGAGACAGTGAAATAAATTAGATGAATGTGTAATGGTGTGTGCATGAATGAACACTGTGAGTGAACATAATAATGTGTGAGACAATATATATGGCAAACCATGCTAAAGTTAAGTGCTTAAATGTGAAGAGAGTGAATGGATGATTAGCATCCATCAAGGAGTGGGGACTCACCTTGAATGAAGTGAAACTGCTGCGTGTGAGTGAAATGGGAAATAGGAAGTGACAAACAGATCCCAGCCATGACTAGCCCTCAATTTATATCCCCAGAGTGCCCAGTGAGCTCCGCCTCCAACGCCATGTGTGCGCGACAAGGTATGCGGGCGACGCACGCTGCCAAATGGGGGCGTGTCTGCGTAGACGCCCCCAGTCACATGTGCTGACATACCACGCAATAGCAAACGTCTCCGGTAGGCGTGGTTACATGGCGCCGATGTGTAGGTGTTCCCGCCTGTCCGGACACTCACATGGTTCATTCATGCACACACCATTACACATTAATCTCATTTATTTCACAGTCTCCGAGTTTCCAAGTCCATCTAGCTTTGATTAGTTATGGGACACTAACATGAAAAATCAAAAGTGCTAATTTTAAAGGCTTACATGCAAGTTATTACCATAAAAAGTGTTTGGGGACCCAGGTACTGCCCCAAGGGACATGTATCAATGCAAAAAAAACGTTTTAAAAACAACTGCTTTGTCTGCCTGTAAAGTAGCGCTTCTTTCTGGTGTTTATTACAGTACCACAGCAAAATTACATTTCTAAAGGAAAAAATGTAATTTAAAATTGCTTGCGGCTGTAATGTATTGTCGGCTCCAGGCAATATAGATAAAAAAACATTGACATAAACGGCATGCGGTCCCCCCCCCCACAGTCCATACCAGGCCCTTCAAGTCTGGTATGTATTTTAAGGGGAACCCCATGCCCAAAATGTAAAAAACAAATGGCGTGAGGGCCCCCCCAAAATCCTATACCAGACCCTTATCCGACCAAGCAGCCATGGTAGGCCAGAAAAGGGAACGACGAGCAAGGGCCCCCCCAAAACCATACCAGGCAGCTTGCCCTCAACATGGGGAGGTGCTTTGGGGTCCCCCCCAAAGCACCTTGTCCCCATGTTGATGGGGACAGGGGCCTCATCCCCACAACCCCTGCTCTGTGGGTCTGCCGGCGGGGGGCTTATCGGAATCTGGAAGCCCCCTTTAACAAGGGGGCCCCCAGATCCTGGCTCCCCCTATGTGAATGGGTAGGGGTACATTGTATCCCTACCCATTCACCAAAAAAGTGTCAAAGTAAAAACGATAGGAGACAGTTTGACAACTGAAAGTGCGCTTTCATGGGGACATTGTGGGGGTGGTACAGATCATCAACAAGGTATCGGCCATGGTTCGGCTGTTACAATACTTAGTGTTGCGTTGTCTGCAGTTAAATATTTTTATTAATGCTGTGCACCTCCCGGGAGTTGGGAACTTCATAGCTGATGCTTTGTCTCGCTTTCAGTGGGACAGGTTCCGGGAGTTGGCCTTGGCGGCAGAGCGACGTCCCGAATGGCTGTGGAAGATTGCCTTGGGGTCGTCTCCAGATGGATCAGACGGTCTGTAAGTGATGCAGCGCTGGCTGCATATAGCAGGGTATGGCGAGAATGCTTGTCTTTATTGCAACAGGCCGAGGTTGAGCAGGAGGGCCACGAAGTGCGGTTGATGGTTCTGTATTTTGTCTCGGAATCTGGAAGAGGGGGTGTCGGTGTCAGTGTTGGAGAAAAAATTGGCAGGGTTGGCATTTTTGTTCAAATTGCAGGGTTGCCAGGACTTCACTAAAGATTTTTGAGTACGGCAAGCAATGAATGGGTATCAGTGTTCTCAGAAGCGCAGGGACTCTAGGCGCCCTGTTTCGTTTGAGCTTTTGGGGAGGGAATTTAGCCCAGTTGGTTTTTCTGTGTTCATCGGCCTATGAAGTTTCCTTGTTTAAAACGGCATTCTCCCTGGCATTCTTTGGAGCTTTTCTGATCCAGTTAGCCCTTCCAAGAGGGTACATGGGGGGGTATGTGGGCTATGGAAGTCACCTGTGGGGAGGATATGTTGTCCCTGGTGTTGCGCAAGTCTTAAACGGATCAGGTGGGCAGGGGCAGGAAGGTTCAGGTATTTTCGGTACTGGTTTCGCCCTTATGTCCGGTGAAGGCGGTAAGAGGGTTTCTTGCAGTGCGCCTGGATTTGGCGGGGTCCTTTTTGGTACATGCTGACGGGCCCCCTTTGTCCAGATTTCAATTAATTTCTGTTTTCCGGAAATGCTTAAGGGCATTGGGTTTTGTGGAAGAGGAATTCTCCTTGTATTCTTTTCAAATTGGGGCGGCTGCCAGATGGGGGTTAGATGAAGAGGCGGTGGTAGGTGGAATCACGTCGGTTCAAGTTATATGTTCGTCCTCACCTCTTGTCAGAGTAATGGGGTAGGGGAGCTTATTGGGCATGTTTGTGTGGGTATGCATTTTTCTGCGTGCATATTGGTTGTTATGTGTGGTATGTTTTTTTTCTCTTTCAGGTGGCGTTCAGGGCCTGGTCTGAGTATTGGGCCACTCATATGTTTATTGGGGGGCAAAAAGAGCAGATGTTAGGCCTGATGGGAGACAATTGGGCATTTCTAGGCAGGAAGCATGTGTCCAGTGGTTGGGCGTACCGGGCATGCTATGGAGCAGGACGGTCCCAGAAGTGCATCACTTTGCACATCTGGATAGGCTGCCGAACATTTTGGTGTTAGGTCCATGTTGAACGATACGCGGGATATCAAATTTGATTTCCTGATGCTGATTGTATGGTCCAACATCATTGCTCGGACAACTTAGCGATTGGCTAGATCGGTGGAGTGGCTCAATAAGGCCCAAAAAAAGGTTAACAGGGACGTTAGCAGATTTGTGGTTAGGAATGGGGGACTGGTTATCAGACATTTAGAGCTGGAAGTGGATACTTGCCGATACCTTCGGGGTGACGGGGTACATCTCAATGCGGTGGGGATTGACATGTGGGCACTGGGGTTGCAGGATGGTATCCAGAGTGTTGAGGGTGTGGAGGGGCACACAAGGTTAAGGTTTTCCCCTTGGGTGCTGTGGCAGGTTTTCGTCTTTGTGGGTGAATGAAGAACCTCGGATAAGGAAGAGTTTGGGACCCATAGGTGGTATGGGTCCCGCTGGTGGTATTCCAGTGAACGGTGGTTTTGCTGGAATTTAGTTAACAGGTGTACTGCGGTCAGTGGTTTGTCTCTGAACTAGTATGTCAGCTGGAGGCCTATTAGGATAGAAAAGGTACTGCAGTGCATTATTAAATCATATGGTAGTTTGGGGCTTCCTACAAAGACCACAGGAGTATTGACTGATGGGTTTTTTGGTTTAACAGATATTTTATACAGTTATGTTAATTTAAGTTGAGTTTGTTAATAAAGAGGCTGCTACGGCCAATATTTACTACAACTTGGTGTGGTCTCCATTAATGGGGTTAATGGTAAGGGTGCTTGGAGTATGGGTTGGTCGGGCAGGTATGGGGAAGTATGGATCATCTGTTATACAATGTTCATGAGAAAATGATTCATCATGACTTCATACGAAACAAAGATTTATAGAACCTCTCAAATAATAATCTGACATGTGTTCGGTTTTATATCACAATTACAGTTTTTTGTTATACCGTGTGCTCGGTGCCATTTCATCCTTGGAACAATGCAAGCAGTCGACCAAATCGACATGAAAAAAATTAAAGAAAGAAAATGTACTTTGATCATGCATTTGCTTTGTAAGTGCTGGCAATGATGTGGCTACATGAAAATAACTTCTGTGTTTTGGCGGATGCAGAAGATTTTTTGATAACTACACAGTGTTCGTCATAGTAATACTTTTACTACTATGTAGTACTATGTACATAGCAACTGTTCTGTATTTTTAGTGACATTTCAGCTATTGGTGTCTTTGACTGTTATCAAAGGGTCAAGAGCCAGATAGATTAGATCCAATACAATTTAAGAAAGACATTGCTCTGATACCCTCCTGAACATGTTGTAAGACCTTTAACTGGAACACCCTGTAGCGTTTGCCTGACGCTGGAGTGGGTTGGGATCATAGGCGTGCACACAGGGTGTGCCAGGTGTGCCTAGGCACACCCTAATCACCCTGTGCAGAACAGATTCCCCCTACTGACCTGGCTCCCCCTCTTTCCCCCCACAGTACTGCCGGCTTCCCTCCTCTCCCACCGGTTGTTGCTGTGGATGTTTTAGGATAAGTGGGGGAAGGGGCCAGTAAATATGCCATTTACCGGCCCCTGCCCTTTCTGAATGAACATTGTGAGTGATCGGTAGAGTGTGTTTGAGCTTTGGGGTGCATACCCTAATGCCAAAGGCTGCGCACACCTATGGTTGGGATGTACACTCCCTGGTCCCCCCATCCCCTGTCTATTATGTTTTCCTTTCAATAGAAGTCTCCTCAGCAGTTCTTGCACTTTCCTATGACTCTCCCTTTCTTTCTCTCTCGCTCTGTTTTTTTTTTTTTTTTTTTATTTGTTTTTTTCGCATCTGGCTCCTTCTTCTTTTTTTTTTTTTTTTCTCAGCTCACGCCCACCCTTGGGCAGCTCCTCACCCCTTCTGTTTTTTTTTCCAATCTAGACTCTTTCTTTTTTGTTCTGAATTATATATGTATATGGAATTTTTCTTCATGTAGAACAACATGGCCCCTTGGCCAAAATTGCTATTGAGACTGAGCGACAGTCGTCAGTTTTAGTACTTTGTTGTATAATAGGGGGAGTCTACCTATGGGCGATAGCCACCGGGCTGACTCCCCATATGTGGTATTTGGGACTGTCTATGGACTGTAACTCCTCATGTTGTTCAATGTGATATCTGGTATAATGTCAATAAAAACTTTTTCAACCCTAAGAAAGACATTAACTGCAGATGGTGACTAGTCTTACCAGTTCTTAGATTTGTTTTTCTGCTCTCACAGTACCAGAAATCACCAAGAGGCTACTCTTAAAGAGCCTACTACTACTGCTACTTTCAGAATACCAGCCCTATTGTCACGTACCTGGTCCTGAAGCAGAAAATGCTGAGAGGGCTCTCCTTGCAGTTGAGTGCTCGGTGCCCACGAAGGTGATAACAGGGAACACGAAGCCCAAATTAGCAAGTGTTGCCAGCTGTGCCACAGATGAGGGATGGTGGTGTTGCGACCTCTCTGCCGGTGGAAATCAGGTGAGGTGTGCAGTAGGACCCAGGGGAGCTGAAAGTGGTGCAGGCTGAACACAGCAGGAAACAGGTTGCAATGTTAAGTGCAGCAGGCTGGATACAGTAGGTAAGTACTGCAGGCTGGAGCAGCAGGTGAGTAATGAAGATAGGTACAGCAGGTAGGCACTAAGGTGGATCACAGCAGAAGGCATAGTCAAGGACGGTAGCAGAGGTCTGGAAGCCAGTGGTCAGCAGATCAGATATCAGAATTGTGGTAAAGCAAGCCGGGGTCCTATACAGGAGACAAGATTGGAGCAGGACAAGAAGTATCCAAGGGCAGGCTGAGACGCTAACAGGTGATCAGAAACAACAGCAAACACAGGAACAGGAAGCTGAAGACCAGTCAGCAATGTCCATGTGCTGCAGTCACTCGTTCAAAGGCCAGAGGGCGCCAGGATCTGACATCATTGTGTGCGCCAGAACGCACACGTCTTCGCCGTGGCAAACGTGCATTCGCAATACGTGTGTGGGCATTTGTGCGGTCGTGGCTACATTGGGAATTGGCCACTGTGCCAGGCCTACGGGCAACTCTCCTCTAGCTAGTCCCCTGACACCTATTTTTGTGCACTTTTTGAGTATTCTTCACCCTAAACCCTCTCACCTGACACTGAGTTCAGCAATAAAAGGTAAAAAAAAAAAAAGACTAAAGTGACTGAGGTCCAACTGATTTTTCAGACACCAAAAAACAGACCCTGAGGTGGATGGTAGCGTGCAACGCAACCCTCTTTAGAGTTGTTCTGCATCACCCAGAGAAAAGGAGTGCTTCACAATCATTATCAGTCACTCTCTTCAATGGCAATATAGTTTGTCAGCTATATAGGTTGATCTCATTAACACCACTGGTGACGCAAAGCCTTCCACCAATCAGAGAATTGTATAGTTGATGATAGAATAGGGTCATCTCTTTTTAAGATCCTACAACACCTCCTTAGATGCTTGTTTGGCACTTGGTTGAGTTAAAAAAAGGTAGAAGAATGTGGCGCTTACTTAAATATTATAACTAATCTATGATCACTAAAAGTGCAATAATTCCAAAAGACACTCTTCGAAAAATATAACCTTTGATGAAGTCACGTGTTCAGTGACGCAACGTGTCAGGGAGGAGCCAGGTGTCGTCACTTCCAGTCGCGGCCGAGACCGGAAGTACCCGATTTGTTTGGGCTGAACAACGCAATTTTAAACTGTGAGTGATTACTTGTTTTTTAATAAATTTACTTTGAAATACTACACCATGGAGCCCCCCTCTTTCATTCCATGTTAAAGCGGAGGTCCACACAAAAATGGAACCTCCGCTGTCCGGATTCCTCCCCCCCTCCGAAGTCACATTTGGCACCTTTCAGGGGGAGGGGGGAGCAGATACCTGTCTAAGACAGGTATTTGTACCCACTTCCAGGCATAGATAGCCGCATTATCTGCGAGAATCTACGCCACGCCCGGCGTCCCCCCCCCTCGCTGTCTTCTGGGAAACACAGGTCCCAGAAGACGGCAGGGAACATTTAGATCGCGCAGCACCACTCACCCATGCGCAGTAGGGAACCAGGAAGTGAAGCCGCAAGGCTTACTTCCTGATTCCCTTACCGAAGATGGTGGCGGCAGCATCCGAGAGCCGAGATCGGCTTCGGGTGCCCACATCGCGGGCGCGCTGGACAGGTAAGTGTCCTTATTTTAAAAGTCAGCAGCTGCAGTATTGTAGTTGCTGACTTAAAAAAAATTAAAATCGGCGGACCACCTCCGCTTCAACTGGCCTTTGAGTAGTTTGGAAAGAAATTGTTTCAGTCACAGATCGGCTGGTCCTGGGCTTCCTCTGGATAGCAGCTGTGTGCTTTAAAGGCTCAACTAGACCCGTTGGGGTCTTCAAATGAGGTGAGAGGCTGGGGCAAACCATTAAAATGCACCGCGGATGGTGGAAACACTGGGATGAATTGGATGTCACCGCTGTATGCACGTGCACTATTTTCCAATGAACTGTTTTTGAATGGACTTATTTCCACATCAATTGTCACTTTTTGAGCACATAGTGCACTTTAGTGTTGAAAAAAATTTCTGCACATATTGGACTGCTTATTTGCACATTTTTTTTAATCATTTCTTTGCACTTTATGTAATTTTTTGTACAGTGAATGAGGACTCATTCCTAGTATCATTTTTATTTTTTGCTCTATTTTTACGAAGTGTCTTTTGGAATTATTGCACTTTTAGTGATCATAGATTAGTTATAATATTTAGGTAAGCGCCACATTCTTCTACCTTTTTTTTTTCTTATTTAAGTGTGTGAACACCTTCTTATGTTGGCAGCTACTGACTAGCTTCTACATTATTTGTTTATGGTTTGCTCATTAGTACCTTCACTTACACTTGGAGTTACCATGTTGTATGTTGAACTGAGAATCCCTACATGAGATTTTACATATGTAATGTTGGTTATATACCATGTTACCTTTATTCTGAGTAACTATTTATAATTAAAGTGAGATTTGTAGATTTACCAGTTTAGGCTGGATGATTACCCACTACAGTCACTCTACCCCACTGTTAAGCCTCGTACACACGAACGAGTTTCTCGGCAAGAAACGACAAGAAAACTGGCGAGAGAGCTTTCTTGCCGAGAAAATCGTTCGTGTGTATGGTTTCTCGTCGAGAAAACTGACCAGAATCTCGACGAGAAAAATAGAGAACCTGCTCTCTATTTTCTCGTCGAGATTCTCGACGGCCTGTTTCTCGACGAGAAAAGTGTGTGTGTGTGTGTGTGTGTGTGTACAGTTACCTGTCACCGTGGAACCCCGCACAAGCTCGAATTGACTTTGACGCATGCGCGGTAGCTTCCTAGGCATAGGTAGGGTGTAGCAAGATGGCGGCGACGGCATCGAATGTGAC
Source organism: Rana muscosa (assembly GCA_029206835.1). Lineage (NCBI taxonomy): Eukaryota > Metazoa > Chordata > Amphibia > Anura > Ranidae > Rana > Rana muscosa. The sequence continues at coordinate 300,122,185 of CM055118.1, forward strand.
GAGCGCACGCTCGTCGTAGTCGATGACGTCACCGCGTTCGCTCCATTCAAAGAACCGCGGGTCCTTTGAATGGAGCGTCTGTACACTCGGAAGGGACAAGTTTCTTGTCCAAGAATCTCGTCAAGAAAAACGACGTGTTTTTCCTGACGAGATTCTCGGCCGTGTGTACGAGGCTTTAGACAAATGTTTGGATATCAGCCACAAAGGGAGTGTATTGTTTTCATTTAGCTGGCTTATTCTCAGGGTTGATTTATTAAAGAAGTAGAAAGTTTTTCAATTTACAAAAATGAAAGTTCACTTTGCAGAGCTAAGTTTATTTTAATCACCCAGTCATGTGCAAGCAAAAATCCAGTTTTTATATTAATAGTCATGGCATGCGATTGGGTATTCAATGTGAACACAGCCTTACCATATTGACTATCCAACGTGTACCAAAATGCACAGCACCTCCCCTACTAGAACATAATACTCACCCCCACTGTTGTGAATGGGTCCTAACAGGCAAACATGATGAGCAAATGAGGCCTGCTCCCAAGAAAATATATATCTGCAAATTATTCGTACCAAAAAAGGTTTTTAAAACATCAAAGTAAAACTCCAATATTTTTTTTTTAATATTATTTGAATAGAGAGGGAAGGGAAGGGTTAGTTAGTCAGGTTTTGTATTTTCAGTCTGCGGCCTACTTGGGAGATCTCCATTATACATGTGCAGAAGAAAAAAAAAATTAGTTTAAATTTGTTAATTACATTTGTTTAATTCATTTTCGGATTTTTTTAGAATTTTCCAAATTGAACTCAATGTGACCGAATTCGTAAAATTTGAATAGATTCTAATTCCATTTGAATTCTAATAGAATTCCACTTGAATTGTATTCTAAATTCTAATTTTGGAAGATGGTTATATTCTCTTTCTATTCCATTCTATTCTACAGTTTTTTTCTATTCTTTTATTTTCTATTCTTTCTATTATATTACATTCTTTTCTATTATATTCAAATTTGAATTTATTCTATTCGAGATTCTAATTTCGGAATAAAAGGTTATATTCTTATATTCTTTCTATCCTATTCTTTTCTATTGTTTGTTCTAGTCTATTCTATTATTTTATTTTCTCTTCTATTCTATTTAAATTCTAGTTTATTCTATTTGAAATTTGAATTACATAAGATGGTTATATTCTTTCTATTTTATTGTTTTTTTCTATTCTAATCAAATTTATTATATTTGAATTTTTGGAAATGGTTATATGCTTTCTATTCTATTGTTTTTTTTATTTTGATTGTATTATTTTTTTCAACTCTATTATTTCATTTTCTATTCTAGTCTATTTGAATTTGAATTTATTCTATTTGAAATGTGAATTTCTGTAATTTTTTACATTTATACTCTTTTCTATTCTATTTTTGCTGCTAACAAAGCAAACAGAATATTGGCATGCATAAGGAAGCTTGTCAGCGTTGTGACAAGTGCGCCGCTACAGTATTTATGTGGACATTTTACAGTGTTTATTCCTGAATATTATTTTTATACATTAGATTTGGTTTTTAAGTTGCTGCTATTTTTGCAATTTTATAATGAGTATTATATTTCATACTATGACACATCATATTGCATAGAATAATTGAAAATTCCTAAGCGCTGAACGGTGCTAACGTAGGAGGGTCGGTCTAAGCATCTTTGACAGCCAGAATATTGGCATGCATTAAAAAGGGGATTAACTCCAGAGATAAAACGATAATTCTCACGCTCTACAAGACTCTGGTCCGACCGCACCTGGAGTATGCTGTCCAGTTCTGGGCACCAGTCCTCAGGAAGGATGTGCTGGAAATGGAGCGAGTACAAAGGGCAACAAAGCTAATAAAGGGTGTGGAGGATATTAGTTATGAGGAAAGGTTGCGAGCACTGAACTTATTCTCTCTGGAGAAGAGACACTTGAGAGGGGATAGGATTTCAATTTACAAATTCCGTACTGGTGACCCCACAATAGGGATAAAACTTTTTCGTGGAAGAGAGTTTAACATTACACGTGGCCACTCATTAAAATTAGAAGAAAAGAGGTTTAACCTTAAACTGCGTAGAGGGTTCTTTACTGTAAGAGCAGCAAGGATGTGGAATTCTCTTCTACAGGCGGTGGTCTCAGCGGGGAGCATCGATAGTTTCAAAAAATTATTAGATAAGCACCTGAACGACCACAACATACAGGGATATACAATGTAATACTGACATATAATTACACACATAGGTCGGACTTGATGGACTTGTGTCTTTTTTCAACCTTACCTACAATGTAACTATGTAACTATTTATTCTATTCCTTTTTCTACTACTCTATTCTTTGATTTTATTTTCTATCAGGCGTCCAATCATAGCAGAGGATGGGAAGAGGACGGGAGAAGACATTGAGGATTTGGAGCGTAGAGGACAGCGCCGTGACCCAAGACAAGTAAGTGCGGGCGGGGGATGCACACTGGCAGCATTTGATGGGCACACTGGCGGCAATTGATGGGCACAGTGGCTGCATTTGATGGGCACAGTGGCTGCATTTGATGGGCACAGTGGCTGCGCTTGATGGGCACAGTGGCTGCATTTGATGTTTTTTTTTTTTTCAGTTTGCGCCCCCAAAAATTTTGAGCACCAGCCACCACTGCTCCACTGTAATGTTTCTACTGGTACATAAAGAACAAAAGACAAATGCATTACTCCCTACATAACTATTTTTGGAAGGGCAGATGAAGTACTTATAGCGGAACTTCAGTCTCTCAATCAACATTGACTATTTTTAATCCTTATGCTGCTAGAATTAGTATTAAGATAAGAAACGATCATATTCACTTGTTTTAAACAATTTTATTACATAACATATTTTTAGCATTGGTCACTGTATTATTGACACTGGTTCCCAAAAAAGTGCCAGGTCATGTCCGATTGGTCCGCCACAATATTGCAGTTCCGCTATAAGTTGCTGATCGCTGCCATTACTAGTAAAAATAAATAAATAAAAATTCCATAAATATATCCCATAGTTTGTAGACGCTATAACTTTTGCGCAAACCAATCACAATACGCTTATTGAGATTTTTTTTACCAAAAATATGTAGCAGAATACATATTGGCCTAAATTGATGAAGAAATTCGATTTTTTATTTTTTTTTGGTTGAAGTGATTGTACCAGGGTAATGCCTGCAGCCGTTTTTTTTTTAGAGCAGACGGACAGCTTTCAAGTGATAACAATCGATGCAGCCAAGCAGCCACTCGGCTGTTATCACAAGCAGCAGGAGGGGACATCGTCCCCCTCCCGCCACCTTCTGCCGCTCCCCATGGGTCTCCTGTCCCACCAGGAGACCCGAGCGACCAGCTGGCCGGAGTCCTGAACAAAGCCGGAATCGGCTTTGATTGGGTCTCCGATGTAGTAACCCAGAAGCGACGTCACAACGGCACTTCCGGTTTACTCGGCTGCCAACGACGATGATTTAAAAAAATCCAAGGTATTCAGAAATGCAGATTTTGGCGTTTTTAATACTTTGAAGTGCAAAGGAAGGGTTTGGGGGTATTTTAGACCCCAGATCCCTCCATAAAGAGTACCTGTCGCTGCCTATTATAACTGTCACAAAGGATGTTTATATTCCTTGTGATAGCAATAAAAGTGATCAGAATTTTTTTTTTTTAAAAGAATAGTGTAAAAATTATATATAAATAAATAAGAAAAAAAAATAAAATAGTTAGAGCGAGAGCAAAAATTCTAGCACAAGACATCCTCTGTAACTCTAAACTGGTAATCGTTAAAAAAAGTTAAATTGTCGCCTATGGAGATTTTTAAGTACCGTACTATAGTTTGTTGCCATTCCACGATTCCACATGCAATTTGAAAACGTAACATGTTGGGTACCTATTTACTCAGCGTAACATCATCTTTCACGATATACAAAAGAAATTGGGCTAACATTACTGTTTAGTTTTTTTTTTTTTAATTCAGTGAAGTGTATTTTAAAACGTAACATGTTAGGTACCTATTTACTCGGCGTAACAACATCTTTCACAATATACAAAAAAATCGGGCTAACAATACTGTTTCGTTTTTTTTAGTGAAGTGTATTTTTTCCCAAAAAATTGCGTTTAAAAGACTGCTGTGCAAGTACCGTGTAGCATAAAATATTGCAACGACTACCATGTTATTCTCTAGGGCCTTTGATAAAAATGTATATATTTTTATATACAGTATATAGATAGATAGATAGATAGAGAGATAGATATAATATGTTTGGCGGTTCCAAGTAATTTTCTAGCAAAAAATACTGATTTTAACTTGTAAGCAACGAGTGTCAGAAATAGGCTTGGTCTTGAAGTGGTTAATGGATGCATGTTTTGCAGAACCAGAAAATAAATACAAATACTGATACAGTTAGTATTAGTAGCTTATGCAGCTGCTATGGGACATGGAATAGAAAAGGGGCCCAATTAGGGTGGTGGTTACAAAAAACGAAACCGTGAAGCTTCTAGTATAAAACAGCAGGAGTCAGACCCATGAATCCTTGTTAGACACTGATCCCTCCCTCTGGAAAAGTAAGTATTTTCTTTGGTGTAGATTTATTGCCTCTGATTCTGCTTCCGATCAATATTAACCCTGTAAGTCTAATGCCGCGTACACACGGCCGTTTTTAATGTCATTGAAAAAACTAAGTTTTTCTCGACGTGATTTTTCGTGTTTCCTCTCAAGCCTGCCTTGCCTACACACTATCGTGAAAATAAATGCTCGAGCAAAGCGCGGTAACGTACAACACGTACGACGGCACTATAAAGGGGAAGTTCTATTCAGATGGCGCCACCCTTTGGGCTGCTTTTGCTGATCCTCGTATTAGTAAAGTTTGGTGAGAGCCGATTCGCCCTTTTCAGCCTCATGCTCTTCAGTCCGTTACAGCGTGACAAATGTGCTATCTTCATTACGAACGCTAATTTTACCAGAAGGAGCGCTCCCGTCTCATACTTGATTCTGAGCATGCGCATTTTTTTTCCCCTCGTAAAAGCATACACACTACCGTTTTTCACGACGTTAAAAAGAACGATGTGAAAAAATAGAGCAGGTTCTAATTTTTTTTAGGCTATTTTTCACGTCGTTAAGAATGCTCTGGTGCCTACACACGATCGTTTTTAATGACCAATTTAAAAAATCGTGTGTACGCGGCATAAGCATTCAAAGTATCCCAGAGTTTCTCCTCTGCTAAAACCTTAACAGAGAGCTGTTTGTAATTCTGCAATAAAAGTTTAAAGAAATTGTAGTATAAAAAACATTTTTATTAGGGTTATAAAAAAAAAATTGTCAGAATTTAAAATATGATTATGGTTATTATTATTAATATTGCAACTTTAATTTTTATTAACAGCACTGGTCCCTAGTAGTTTGACTATTCTGGCAGTTCTCCTGCTCTCTTTCCTTGCTTTAGGCATACATTTACTGTATGTTAAGTTCAATGGTGTGTATTGTCACAGTTGACATTGTCTGCTGCTACAGAAAAAGTTAGCCAGATGGCTCAATTAAAATTGTGCTATGGGGCGCCATAATTTGCGGTTACTCCCTTAAGTATAAGTAGTAACATTCCATTGTTGAAGATGTTGCACTGCCTATCCCTGTAGCTTCTTCAATTCTGACAGTTTCTCAGCTTAAAGCGGGATTCCACCCGCAATTTTTTTTATTTTAACACTGTAGCTGCTGACTTTTAATAGGGCACTTACCTGTCCTAGGCGCCCGTGATGTCAGCCCCCACCCCAAGGCCGACCCCTCGATCGTGGAGGGTCCCGCCGCTGCCATCCTCAGTAAGGGAAACAGGCAATGAAGCCGTGCGGCTTCATTGCCCTTTTCCTACTGCGCATGCGCGAGTCACGCGCGGATTTGTGAATGGGCAGCTGCTCTCTAGGATACACACAGTTCTCAGAAGGCAGCGCGCCCCATTCACCATAAGACACCGCGACGGAGGACGAGGAAGAAGACCTGCTGCGGTGGAGGAAGAGGCAGATTAGCAAGTTCCGCATAGCAACCGCCCTTTTTGGTGAGTAAAATTTTTTCTTTTCTTTCTATTTTTTTTTTCTATTTATTTAAAGTATTTTGGTGCATTTTTTTTTTTTTTTTTAGGGTGGAACACCACTTTAAAGTGGTATTAACCACTACAGAAGGTTTACCCCCCTTCATGAACAGGCCTTACTCATGATCAACTGTGGGTATAGAATTGGGTATATGGGATTGTACGAGAGTTTTTTTTTTTTTTTTTCTTTTTATGGTTGAACTAGATGGACTTTGTATTTGTATTTTTTTCAACCTGACTAACTATGTAACTATGAACAGGCCATTTTTTGCAACACGGCAAGGCGTTACTATAACTGACAATCGTGCAACATACCCAAATAAAATTGATATAATTTTTTTCCCACTGATAGAGCTTTCTTTTGGTGGTATTTGATCACCTCTGCGGTTTTTATTTTTGGCGCTACAAACAAAAAAAGCCAATTTTGTTGCCAATGGTTTAGACATTAATGGCTGTGTGAGTTATTTTGAGGGGACAGCAAATTTACACTGTTATACAAGCTGCACACTCACTACTTTACATTGTAGAAAAGTGTCATTTCTTCAGTGTTGTCACATGAAAAGATATAACAAAATATTTAAAAAATATGAGGGGTGTACTCACTTTTGTGAGATACTGTTTGTACGTGGGGCGATCTTTAAGAGGTTAAGCCCAAAACCAAAAATATAATATATTGAAGTTTATCCATCCTTAGATTTGGTGGCTACATTCGTTTTTTTTTTATTGTGGTTTTCATCTCTGTTTTCACCTGGTGATCTAGTCAGCAACACCCCTCCTTTATTAGCGTGCCCCCACTCTGGATAAATGAGAAACTGAGACACCCTTGGACAGCAGCATTGTTAATCTGGGGGAATGGTAGTGTTAGATGTACTAGCATAGATACATAGTACGTAAGGTTGAATAAAGACAATAGTCCATCCAGTTCAACATGTGTAGGTGTATGTGTCAGTGTCGATAATCATTTCCCATATCCCTGTATGTTGTGTTGACTAAGATGCAGGTCCAAAAGTCTTTTGAAAATATCAATACTCCCTGCTGACACCACCAATTGTGGAAGAGAGTTCCACATCCTTATTGCCCTGGTAGTGAAAAAACCCCTGCGCAGCTTAAGGTTAAACTGCTTCTCCTCTATTCTCATTGTGTGGCCCTGTGTCCTCTTACACTCCCTGAGACTGAAACTTTTTTTCTACGCTGGGATCACCACTGAGGTGTTTGGTATTTAGATACACTAACATAATGAAAAACGCAGTTCACTGTATATGGTGTAAATGATCCCTTAATGTTACTTCAAATCTAGGGTAGGGCAAAGATGTGTGCAGTGTTTAGCCACTAGGTGAACCCATAGCTCCCAAGTGTCCCTGATTTGGAGCAATGTCCCTCTGTCCCTCATTCTTCCTCATTTGTCCCTCATTTTGGTCTGATCTATAAAGCTGTATGTAAAATGCACTTTGTATCTATCAAAGTGTTTTCCAGTGCTAAACCTTTTATCTGATTTCTAAATTGCTGCATTTTTTAATTCCAAAAGCCAATATAAAGGAATAGTAATGGTAAAAAAAACACTTGTGGGTTTAACCAATCCTTGTTTTTTGGTACAGTTCTCCTTTAAGGGGGCGTGACAAGGGGTGTTTCCCATGCCTGCATAGTTTTGCTGATAGGTGTCCCTCATTCCCATCTCAAAAAGTTGGGAGGTATGGGTGACCCCTTAGCCTAGAAGAGGGAGGCTTGAGATCTGCTTGGATTAGGTGGCAGGTGTAGTTATCCAGGTGGTCACTGGAGGTCCCCAGAGTTAGAGAGAATGCCAGCTTGGCTTTGCCAGAGCAAATGCACCATGGGCAACAGTGCAGTAAATAGTTAAAAGACATTCTTTGTATGGCCTCCTTCACCTAACCTCAAGGTGTGAACGTCCTCTGCAACAGACTGTGCTGGTAGGGACTGCAACTGGGATCCATTCCTGTAAAGCCTGCAGCAGGTATGTGCCAGACGGCTGGGGATCTTGGTTATGCCAGGGCTGGAATCTCCCAGGGTGTGCAAGTATTCTGCCTGGTGCGGTGGGTACCGGGAAAGCCCCATGTTCATAGTATCTCAGTGGGTCTAGGGAGCCACCCTAATGCCTTGTACACATAATGAGATTATCGGACGAATGATCATCTGTTTTTTTTTTTTGTTTTGTTTTTTTGCATGCTAGTCTCCATATTGAATGTGAATAGGTTACTAAAAGTACAAAAATTCTCGTACAACAGAAAAAAAAATTGGAAGTGATGTAAAGTATTTGTATTGTATTTTCGGACGAAAATACAACAAACCTTCAGTTTAGCCTATTGAGAGCAGTTCAGAAAAAGGACACAAGATGTCGCTAATGCTCAGTGATATGCTATGCTATGTATTTTTCTATGATGTGTTGTATTTCCTGTACATAGTGATGTACTTGTTGGGTTCTTTTTCCTGTCTGTGTTTTTCTTACCATGTGAGGTGACATCTTTGCTAGTGTGGTTATGTTCCAATAAAGAAGCCTGTTCCTGTTACTCCACAACGTCTGATCTGAATTGACTCCGCTGCACCTATCAATCGTACTTTGCAAAAGAAAACTGTACTGATTAAATTAAAATCGTATGATCTGGTATTGTACGAAAAAAAAATTGTGTTTGTCCCTTCGGAAAATTTCGGACAGTTGTGTACTAACGTGTGTGAAAAAAGGGGGTAGATGGCGCTGTCCTTTGCTAGAGTGTGGGTAGAGGGCTGGAGCCAATCTTACTAAATCCTTGTGAGTATCAGACAAAAGATTGGTGATATTAAATCCATGGAGATAATAATGAAGTTAAATGTCGGGTAACCAAATGAGAGGGTGAACCCACATGAGGTGTGAGCTCCCTTCAGCTGCTCAGTTAAGCTGTGTGAGAGGAACCCGAGCATGCGTGGTAGGCTCCAGAAATGGTAGGTTACCCTATTGCTGAACAGCAATTTGTGAGTGGATCGCTCTTCCTGTTGGTGTGTGTAGTTGATTGTGGTCACTATGGGGTTAAGTGGACACGACCAGCCAAGAACCACTTACTAAGGGTATATTATAAGGTATGTCAGCTCCTAGTTGGATAAAAAGTTGAACTGAAAAACCAAAGCCAGATATCTGAGTCTCCTGGTGGGAAAAAAATGTGTGGATATGTAGCAGGATTCCTCACCTGCTGTGCAGTGCGCTAATTAAACAAATTCCATAGGCCACAAACAAATTACTATAAATGAAAGTCTGTAAAACGTGACTAGTCTATGGCGTGAAAGAAAGGCTTCCCAGCCTACCAATGGCAACAGTGGTTGTGCAAATACTGAGCTGGCTAAGTGTAGCCAGTAAAGTGCTGCTGTGCTCAATGTGAAAAATCTCTGTGCAGTGTCCCACACCTGGAACACTTAATTAATTGTGCAACACAAATTAAATAAGTGCAAAGAAGTTATATAAATATAAAAAAGGAATGAAGTGAAAAACTGGAAATAGTTCCACACAAGAGCTGTGTACTAACGATCAGATTATCGTACAATCACGTAGAGAGCTGAATTTTTCATCCGGTTTTCTCATCGTGTGTACGAGGTTTAAGTCCAAACAGGAGAGGGTTAAAAAGACTACATGCATGGCAATTAAACACATGAAGGACAAGCAGCCCAGCACATCGCTACCTTTGCATTATACAAACACTAATTTACAGTCTCTTCAGAGTTGTGTTTTTTACAGCAATCAAAAAATTTATAATTGTATAGATTTATAGAAAATTTATTAATATAAATATGTATATTTTTATTCCTAGGCAGATAATGCACAGAAAAAGAGAGGTACAAAAAAAGTTACAAACAAACAAAGACATACACACAGTATTAAAAATAAAAGGGAAAATGTACAGAAAAAAGCATTTCGCCTGCTCCCATTGGATTGGACATACGTAGATCTTACCTTTTTATAGTATGGATCAGGTCCCTTCAATATGGAAAAAAAAAATGTCATTGCATTTCTCACCTTTATACTTTAGAAGTGAGTTGCCACCCTCTCAACCCGTCCAATGGGATGACATGGGTTGGCCACTGCATCTTATCTAATTGGGGCAGGTAGGATTTGTGTGATCAGAAACTTCAAAAACTCATAACTGTGCTGAGTTATGAATTAAGAATGTGAAATTAAGAGACGTGGCTGTTGTTCCACTGTGTACACTGATGTTTAATGCCTAGTAGAACCAGTACCAACATAAAAAAAAATATATATATTACTTTCCTATACTCAGGGCCAGAATGGGAATAAAAACCAGCCCTGTAAATAATTTCATACCAGCCCCATAGTATAATTATACCATCTCAACAGCATACAGATATGATATGCAGATAACAGCAGACAGATATGAAAGCACATAGGGCTAGGGAGATATATACAGTATATATATATGTAGCACACGGACCCTTTTTCCTACCTTTGGCTCACTTGCAGGAAAAGGGCACACCGTACTATATGCCCGTATCCTCCTGTTTGAGGAGGTTGAGCGGTGTCATGTATTTGGGTCCCACAGCTAGGTTCTCATCTCCTAGGATATAGGGACAAGTCTCTGTTTTCCCCCAAGTAATTCCAATGTCCACACCACTCTAAACTCCAACGTTGAGTTTATTTTTCTCAATATTCAGCAGATAGGAAAGGGTGGATAAGAGACAGGACAGCAAGGTTTTGGGAGGTAGGTCCAGGCACAAGTAGATACTACAATCACCACTCTATCTCAGAGTGGGTTCAGCTCACCTGGATAGTCTCCTGTAAAAGTGGATCCTAGCAGCCGTAGTGATGCTCGGACGCTTAATTAGGTTATTTTCCGAGATACGATCGGGGGAGACTCTCTGCCACAGAATCTATCATGTCCCGAACTTCTCAGCTTTTGCAATACAAGGACAGGTGCCAGCAACAGCACATTACTAGGCCCTTGGTGGATAGATGAATCCCTCCAGAAAGTTACCGGGCCCCTTCCTTCACTGTGAACTCTCACCGGTCCTTCAGAAGGTCCTCCCCCGGCCTCCTCTTCTTAGAAGCAGGCTCCCTCGCAAGGGACACCCTGGGATTCCTCTTCCCAGAAGTGGACTCCAGCTAAAGGTGCTGGGCCCAGTGCTGAAGTTGCAGCCCCAGGGCTAAAGGTGCCAGGCACTGATGCACACACGGCCCCATGGCCTGGAGGGCCGGGCGCCACACACCTGGACTCGGGCTCCTCTCGTGAACTCCAGAAAGGGACCTCTCCCAGGCGGCGTCTGCCCCTTATGTATCCTCTCCCAGCATGCACAGCAAGCCAACCACGCCCACTGTACCGCTGCCGAGAGAGGACACCCTAAGGCACAGCACTATTACTGATGGTTCAACCCTGACCTGTCATGGCAGTGCCACCTACAGGCCACAGGGAACTGCACACCAGTATACCACCTGGAGAAATAAAGTAGCACAACCTATCAATGAGAACGGTCTGAGCCTAACTACTAACTCAGACCAGCCCCCTAAATTTGGGTATATAGCACCCCTAAAAGGGGTGGGCGCTACATATATAATAGCATATTTCAGTTAAAAGTAGTAAAGGTGGAGCAATCATCAAGGGGGACACCCGGGACTCTGGGAATGTGGATGGGGGGGCACCTTTCCGCAGAAAGAATACACTTAGGTAAGGGGGGTGGGTTTACTGATATAGGGGGGAAACCTTTATATCGGTGCCCCCTTACATTATTGTATTCACTCCCCCCTTACATCAGAAATCTTTATATCAGTGACCCCCCCTCAGTCCGGCGCTGTCACTGACCACCTTTCAGGTGCACCTTGCAGGGATAAGTCTGTTAGCTCCAGCTTGGTGGCTCTGGTTTTCCTATAGTCTCCTCTTCACAGTCCACACATGTCTGACTTTTCCCATGACCCCCATCCCGGCGGTGCTCTCATTCTTGACTCCTCTCCAGACTCCCTCAGAGACTGCAGACATGATTTAAGAGAAGAGATGGTCAGAGGTTGCGGATATGATACAAGAGATGCTTAGAGGCTGTGGGCATATTACAGGAGATGGTCAGAGGCTGCGGGCATATTACAGGAGATGGTCAGAGGCTGAGGGCATAGTACAGGAGATGTCAGAGGCTGCGGGCATATTACAGAAGATGGTCAGAGGCTGCTGGCATGGTACAGGAGAAGTCAAGATGTCAGAGGCTGCGGGCATGGTACAGGAGATGTCAGAGGCTGCAGGCATGGTACAGGAGATAGTTAGAGACTGAGGACATGATACTAAAGATGTTAAGAGAATGTAGACATGATACAGAAGATGGTCAGAGACTGTGGACATAATACAAAAGATGGTCAGAGACTGAGGACATAGTACAAGAGATCAATGCAGCCTCACCAGTGCCCATCAAATGCAGCCTCACTGTACCCATCAATGCAGCCTCACTGTGCCCATCAATGCAGCCTCACTGTGCCCATAATTGCAGCCTCACTGTGCCCATTATTGCAGCCTCACTGTGCCCATTATTGCAGCCTCACTGTGCCCATTATTGCAGCCTCACTGTGCCCATCATTGCAGCCTCACCGTGTCCATCTTTGCCACCTCACTGTGCCCATCATTGCAGCCTTCCTGTGCCCATCACTACCACCTCACTGTGCCCATCATTGCTGCCTCACTGTTCCTATCATTGCAGCCTCACCATGCCCATCATTGTAGCCTCACATGCCCATCATTGTAGCCTCACATGCCCATCATTGTAGCCTCACATGCCCATCATTGTAGCCTCACCGTGCCCATCATTGCAGCCTCACCGTGCCCATCATTGCAGCCTTACTGTGGCCATCATTGCAGCCTTACTGTGCCCATAATTGCCGTCTTACTGTGCCCTCATTGCAGCCTCACTGTCCCCTCATTGCAGCCTTACTGTGCCCATCATTGCCGCCTTACCGTGCCCTCATTGCAGCCTCACCATCATTGCCGCCTTACTGTGCCCATCATTGCAGCCTTACTGTTCCAATCAATGTAGCCTCACCAGTCAGTGTGTGGATTACGCACAGCGGGCATCTCCCGCTGTGTCACGGCGTGAAATGTTCAGACGCGCTATGATAAAAGTGCCACCCTCCTCCAAGACCAGCTCGTGTGATAGACAGAAAACTGCATCTATCACACAAACTGGTCTAGAAGGAGGGCGGGACTTTTGTCACAGTGCAGCCGAACATTTCACACTCAGCTCCATGACACAGCAGTCTCCCGCTGTGTGACAAGTAGGGAGGAGGGGGGAGGGGAGCGCTGCAGCCACAGCATAGCTCAAAGCAGCCCCAGGGCAGGCAGTCTACCGGGAAATGCCCCGGTATCCCGGTAGGCCAGTCCGACCCTGCCTATACTCTACCATAAAGCTGGCACATGTAGAGTCTAAAATTTTATCTCTGCACAACCAGACTTTTGTAAAATGTAGTAATTGTGCATTGTACGGTGTAACAGCACCCCAAATACGAAAGGGGGGAACGCCGTTTAGATATCTTCCCTCTCCTGGACACAAATTCACTGTCGATCCTCCACAGCCAGACGACCACTTCCCATAGGAATTAATCCTTCTGAAAGAACGAGACGCACTCTGTATCTTTCTCTGGATAGACTGCCTTTATTGCCAAAAATATTGAAACTTTAATACACATCCAATACTGCATTAATCTAAAATGAACAATGGTCCAGCTCCACCCACAACATAACAAGATCCAATACACATTTGACAGTAGGCTAGCTTTTGTCTCCCAATACCCATCTCTTAGAAGGCAACAGCTAATCCCTTTATGTTTAAATAACTATGCATGACCTTTATATTCACCAGACTGTCTGTTACTTTACAATACACACAAGGACAGACTTAATTTCCCCAATCCACATCACCACAAACAATGAACAGGTCTTTTAGAAGCTGCGATTCATTAGCATTACACTAGGCAGACAGGTGATTGAGGCTGAACACATCAGTATCTCTCAATTAACCTGTTGAGTTCAGAATCAGTAAATAGTCCTTTACAGATATCCTTGGGAATATGGTGGATAAATATTACAGACCCATTTTAGGTAGTCCAAGATATATTTCTTAATGTCCATTATTTCCTGGCTCACCCTGTGTCCAAAGTGACCCCCCTGTCACATACGGTATGGGAGTTCATGGCTTTTCTAAATCTTTGAAGAATTCAACAAAAAACATTTGTTTCGGAGAACATTAATATGGCTTGTGCAATTTGAATACAGATCCAAACAACACATATATTTGGCCTCCCTTGGACACTATTTTTAAACCTTTGTATATTCTGAATTAATCATGCCCTGATTGGATCATGAGTGGCCTGTACTGTAATTTTCCAAATGTTTATGAAATATGATGTAGGCCTACTCACTCTTGGCTGGATCATGAATAAGGAGTAATGTCATTGTATTTGGGCAGTTTTCTGGTAAATGTGATTTTTACACAGAGTTTCAGGGATACTATCTATCTATGGCTATAGAGCTATGATATGGGAGAGGGAGCAATTAAAACTTTACAAAAGACTCAATGCACAGGCACTGTTTGATGGGATGACAAAAGGAATAGCGAGGGTCAAGCGGACCTTTTTTTTCAGGTTGTTTTCTTGTGACACCACTTCTTTTTCAGAAACCCGCAAAATAAATGAAAACACTGACTGCTGACCTCAAATCAACTACAAAGTAAAATTAAAGACCTCAATCCCCAAATAATAAGAAAAAACAAAAGGGTTGATAGTTTCTTAGGCAAACATTCACAATTTAAAGTGATACTAAAGTCTCATTCTTTTTTCTTTAAAAATAATTAAAATTTTATACTTACCTGCTCTGTGCAGTAGTTTTGCACAGAGCAGCCCAGATCTTTCTCTTCTTGGGTCCTTCGCCAGCACTCCAGGTCCCTCCCTCCTGCCTACACAGCCAGAAGCTTGCTATGGGGGGGGCACCCGAGCCGAATCACAGCTCCCTGTGTCCATTCAGACATGGAGCCGCATTTCGGTCCCACCCCTTCTCTCTCCTGATTGGCTAACTGACTTTGACAGCAGCAGGAGCCAAATGCCATTGGCTTCTGCTGCTGTGTCTCAGTCAATCATGAGCAGTGGCGTCACTAGGGTTGGTGTCACCCGGTGCGAAAAAAAATGGTGTCACCCCCACCAACTATAGTCCCCCCTCAGTACAGACCTCCCTCCACTAACTACAGACCCCCCTCCCGCAGTATAGATCCCCCTCCCTCAGTACAGACCATCCCACTAAGTACAGACCCCCTCCTCCATTAATATAGACCCCCTCCTTCAGTATAAACCTCCCCCTTAGTACAGACACCCCCACCTCAGTGCAGACCGCTCCATCAGTACAGACACCCCCACCTCAGTGCAGACTCCCCTCAGTTACAGACACCCCCTCAGTTACAGACACACCCCAGTTACAGACACCCCCAGTTACAGACATCCCAGAGTTACAGACACCCCCTGAGTTACAGACCCCCCAGTACAGACCCCCCTCAGTTACAGACACCCCCTCAGTTACAGACACCCCCAGTGCAAACCCCCCTCAGTTACAGACATCCCCAAGTTACAGACACCCCCTTAGTTAGACACCCCCCAGTGCAGACCCCCCTCAGTTACAGACATCCCCCAGTGCAGAACCCCCTCAGTTACAGACATCCCCCAGTGCAGACCTTCCTCAGTTACAGACATCCCCCAGTTACAGACACCCCCTCAGTTACAGACATCCCTTAGTGCACACCCCCCTCAGTTACAGACCCCCCTCAGTTACATACCCCCCCAGTGCAGACCCCCCTCAGTTACAGACACCCCCCTCAGTTACAGACCCCCCTCAGTTACAGACCACCCTCAGTGCAGACCTTCCTCAGTTACAGACCCCCATCAGTTACAGACACCCCCAGTTACAGCCCCCCCCCCTTGGTGCAAACCCCCCCTAGTGCAGACACCCCCAGTTACAGCCCCCCCTTGGTGCAAACCCCCCTAGTGCAGACACCCCCAGTTACCACCCCTTACCTTACAGAGCAGCAGAATAAGCAGATACACACAGCGGTGTGTCCCTCAAACGCGGGCTCTGCCTCCTCCTCCTCTGTGGATGTAAACAGAGAGGAGGGGGCGGCGGCTTCCTTCCGCTCCGCTGAGGGACACAAGCCGCGGCGTGAACCACGATGCACAGGGCAGCGGGCGGGTGGTGTTAGCGTTGTGCCGCTATCCACGGGTGTCACCCCTCTGGTGGGTGTCACCCGGGTGCGGCCAGCCCCCTCCGCACCTGGCTAGCAACGCCGCTGATCATGAGGGAGAGTCCCGGACGGACGAGGCACTCCTGCTCATCGCTGGATTGAGATGGGGCTCAGGTAAGTATTAAGGGGGCTGGGGGGGGGGCTGCTACACACAGAAGGGTTTTTGATCTTAACGCATAAAAGTTCAAAAATCTTCTGCCTTTACAACCACTCTAAGCACAGTTTCCTACGTTTACGTACAGCAGCTTCCAGTACACTGACACTATGGCTGCTCTGGATGTCACTCTTTAAAGTGAGGGGCTAGCTTATTTAAAAGCACCCTTATTGGCCCCTCTAATCTCGCTGGAACTGTTTACTGGTTACTGATGTTTCTGCTGGGATAGTGAAAGGTTCCTATGGAGATTGAAGTGGATTAAAGTTGGGGTCCCTTTACTCAAATGTAGATTTAAATCTCTTTTATATTGGGGTTTGTACCACCAGTAATAAACCTCTGGTGAGTTGTTAGATTTTTTTGGTAGTGGTCAGCTTGTCAAGTTCCATAAAGAGGGTTTTGGGAGATAAGCACCTTGTATGAAGTTTAAAAGTTTGGCACGGGACACTTATTACTGGAAACAATTGTTGGTTCATAGTTTTCTTCACACATGTGCACTGGACATTTAAAGACGGGATTTGATGCACTGGACACTTTAATTCAATTGCTTATTTAGGACTGTTTGCACATTCAGCACAAGACGATCTTATACAGTTGCAAAAAAAAGTATAGGAACGCTTTTGGAATGATATGGAAACTGTTTGAGAAACCTAATCAGTGAAGTGAATGTGCTACGTTTGTGCCTGGACCTCCTCCACACCTTAAGCTGTCCTGTTTCTTTGCTCTAACCTTTTCTATCCGAGTAGCGTTTATTTTGCCATGAGAGAATAAGAGTTGTAATTTCAGCTGGTGTGGACATTGACTTTACTGGAAATTAAAGGACTTGCCTCTACCTACAGTAGAGGTGAGAATCATCCTCTGGAGGAGTTTTGACTCCGGCTGTGGACACGGCCCGTCAAGTACACCGCTCAACCTCTTTATATAGGAGGGTACGGGCTGGTACTGCGGTGTGCCTTTCTCCCTCCTGCGAGGAGCCAACAACATAAAGGCAGGTAAGGGGGAAAGGATCTGTGCGCTACAAAAAAATAAAATAAAAATTATAATCTTGACCTAGGAGGACGAGGTCCATATGGAGTAGGAGGTTGAGGTGGCGGTGGATGTGGCTGTGTAGGTGGAAGCGGCGGTGGAGGAGGACGAGGTAGCCAACACTGGTTCAAAAATACAACAATGGCTGGGTAAGGCCGGTGATGTGTTGAATTCTGTCCCCCGTCAAATAGTGTCCACCCTGTACTGCGCTTGCTCAGTATGTAGGACAAGGGGATTTCGAAAATCTCCCAAGACGAACGGCGCCTGCGTGGTGAGTTCAGGTGAAGGCCACACCATCCGTGGTTCAAGCCGAGCCAAGTGAGGCCGTGCCCGAAGCGTGGCGATCGAACCGAGCCCATGAGGGGCCCTGTTACTATGTGCTACTGTATGTCCACTTGGATGGTGGGGCTTGAACCTGCACTCACTGCGCAGGCGCCGTTCATCTTCGGAGATTTTGTGAATCTCCTTGTCCTCTGTACTGCGCAAGTGCTGCGCCTTCGCAGTATGGGCCGGACACAATCCGATGGCCGGACAGTTTTTGTCACAACACCGGTATACATGTCTATTCTGCACAAGGTACGGACAAGTCCTGTGGGATCCATGCCTGGTTCATTTTAATGAACGTGAGCTTGTCCACATTGGCTCTGGACAGGTGGCTGCGCTTGTCTGTGATAACGCCCCCTGCCGTGCTAAATACACGTTCAGATAATACACTGGCTGCAGGGCAGGCCTGCACCTCCAAGGCATAAAGGGCAAGCTTAGGCCATGTGCCCAATTTGGAGACCCAGAAGTTAAAGGGGGCAGACCCGTCATCCAGTACGTGTAGGCCTGTGGACACATACTGCTCAACCATGTTGGTGAAATGCTGCCTCCTGCTAAGACGTTCCATCTCAGCTGGTGGTGCTGGTTGTTGTGGCGTGCTGACAAAGCTTTTCCACATTTCAGCCATGCGAACCCTGCCTTCTGAGGTGCTGCCGGTGCCCCGGCTGCGTTGGCGACCTCTTCCTCCTCCTCTGCCTTCGCCTTGTGCTTCCACCGTACGCCCGCTGTCAGGTGGGAATGCTACCAGCAGCGCATCTACCAGCGTGCGCTTGTACTCGCGCATCTTACGATCCCGCTCCAGTGAGGGAATTAAGGACGGTACGTTGTCCTTGTAACGGGGATCCAGCTGGGTGGCCACCCAGTAATCAGCACCAGTTAAAATGTGGGCAACTCGGCGGTCATTGCGGAAACACTGCAGCATGTAATCGCTCATGTGTGCCAGGCTGCCCAGAGGCAAAGAAAAGCTGTCCTCTGTGGGAGGTGTATCGTCTGTGTCCTCTGTATCCCCCCAGCCACGCACCAGTGATGGCCACGAGCTGGTCTGGGTGCCACCCTGCTGTGAAAATGGCTCCTCCTCCTCCTCCTCCTCCTCCATCTCCTCCTCCACCTCGTCATCCTCCAGAACTGTGCCCTTTCTGCCGGACAATTGTGTACCTGGCGTTTGTTGGTGCAGGAACCCACCCTCGTAGCCACTTGTGAAAGACTGCCCTGAAAGCCTTTGAAATGATCCCGCTTCCTCCTCCTCATCCTCCTGTGCCACATCCTCTTCCATCATCGCCCGAATCGTTTTTTCAAGGAGGCATAGAACTGGGATAGTAACGCTAAGAACGGCGTCATTGGCACTGGACATGTTGGTGGAGTACTCGAAACAGCGCAACAAGGCACACAGGTCTCGCATGGAGGCCCAGTTATTGGTGGTGAAGTGGTGCTGTTCCGCAGAGCAACTCACGCGTGATTGCTGCAGCTGAAACTCCACTATCGCCTGCTGCTGCTCGTACAGTCTGGCCAGCATGTGCAAGGTGGAGTTCCACCTTGTGGGCACGTCACATATGAGGCGGTGAGCGGGAAGGCCGAAGTTACGCTGCAGCGCTGACAGGCGAGCAGCAGCAGGGTGAGAACGCCGAAAGTGCGCACACACAGCCCGCACTTTCTGCAGCAGCTCTGGCATATTGGGGTAATTTTTAAGGAACCTCTGGACCACCAAGTTCAGCACATGCGCCAGGCAAGGGATGTGCGTCAAACCAGCTAGGCCCAGAGCTGCTACGAGATTTCGCCCATTATCGCACACCACCAGGCCGGGCTTGAGGCTCACTGACAGCAACCACTCATTGGTCTGTTGTTCCATGTCCCTCCACAACTCCTGCGCGGTGTGGGGTTTTTCCCCCAAACAGGAAAGTTTTAAAACTGCCTGCTGTCGTTTACCCCTGGCTGTGCTGAAGTTAGTGGTGAAGGTGTTACGCTGACCGGATGAGGAGGCGGTAGAGGATGAGGAAGCGGAGTAGGAGGAGTTAGCAACAGGAGGCAAACTGAAGCACCCTGCAATCCTCAGTGGTGGAAGGACATGCGCCAAACTGCGCAGTGCACACCTGATTTTGTCCCCCACTTGGTTGTGCAGGGAAGGGATGGCTCGCCTGGAAAAATTGTGGCGGCTGGGCACGACGTACTGTCGGACAGCCAATGCCATCAGGCTTTTAAAACTCTGCGTCTCCACCATACGGAATGACAGCATTTCAAAGGCCAGGAGTTTTGAAATGCTGGCATTCAGGGCCAGGGATCGCGGGTGGCTAGGGGGGTACTTCCTCTTCCGCTCCAATGTTTGGGAGATAGAGAGCTGAACGCTTCCATGGGACATTATGGAGATGGTTGGTGACCCAGGTGGTAGTGTTGCTGGCAGATCCTCTGTTTGCGGGGTGGCAGGTGCCACTGTCACTACAGAGGTGGATGAAGAGGCCGAGACTGCAGCAGAAGAGGAAGCAGGAGGAGCCAGAGACCTTTCTTGGTTTTTGAGGTGTCTACTCCACTGCAGCTCGTGCTTTGCACTTAGATGCCTGGTCATGCAGGTTGTGCTCAGGTTGAGAACGTTTATGCCTCGCTTCAGCCTCTGATTGCACAGCCTGCAAACCACTCGTGTCTTGTCATCAGCACATTGTGTGAAGAACTGCCACGCTAGGGAACTCCTTGGACCTGGCTTTGGTGTGCTCGGTCCCTTGCTGCGTTGGACAGTAGCAGACATACTGTCTAGGTGATGGACGCTCCGCTTTTGCACCCTGCTCCCTCTTCTGCTGTGCTGGTGGCTCTGTGCGACCACCGCCTCTTCCTCCAAACTACACTGGTCACCTGCATAACATTGATTCCATGTGGGGTCGAGGACCTCATCGTCCTCCACATCATCTTCCACCCAGTCTTCACCCCTGCCCTCCTTGTCTGTCTGCACAATTGCGAAAGCAGCAGCAGTTGGCACCTGTGTTTCGTCATCATCCGAGACGTACTGCGATGGTCCTCCCATGTACTCATCATGAAACATAAGTGGTTGGGCATCGGTGCACTCAATCTCTTCCACTTCTGGGGCAGGGCTAGGTGGATGGCCCTGGGAAACCCTGCTAACAGAGTCATCGAAAAGCAGAAGAGACTGCTGCATGATTTAGGGCTCAGACTGCTTGGCTGATTTGCAAGGGGGTGAGGTGAAAGACTGATGGACATGGGTTTCAGGTGCCAACTCTGATCTTTCATCAGAAGAGTGGGTGGGAGACAATGTGAAGGAACCCGAAGCACTGTCAGCAACCCAATCTACTATCGCCTGTACTTGTCCTGGCCTAAACATTCGTACAGCCTCATTAGGCGCGACAAAATACCGCCGCAGGCTCGGTCGCCTACTCGCACCTGAGGAAGGTGTTTCACTTGTGCGTGTATCTGGCACAGATCCACCATGTCCTCTCCCTGCAACAGGAGCTCCACCAGCAGCACCACGACCGGGGCCACCACGTCCCTTTGACCTTCTCCTCATATTTTCCAAATTTAGGATGTTGCCCTAAATGGATGTTTTTGGAAGAGCAGAACACACCCACAGTACCTAACCGCTGAATCGCACAGCTACAGAACTGCAGAAAATGCTATTCAAAAAAAATGTTTTTTTTAGTATAGCACAGTAGAAGAAAACTATTTAGAAATTGTTTATTTCACACACCTCCAAATATGTATAACACACTGCAAACTATTTTTTGTGCCCCTAAACGGCGTTTTTTGGAAGAGCAGAACACACCCACAGTACGTAACCGCTGAATCGCACAGCTACAGAACTGCAGAAAATGCTATTCAAAAAAAATTTAGTTTTTTTAGTATAGCACAGTAGGAGAAAACTATATAGAAATTGTTTATTTCACACACCTCCACATATGTATAACACACTGCAAACTATTTTTTGTGGCCCTGAATGGCTCTTTTTGCAAGCGTACATTAAAGTGCAAATTTTTTTATTTTTTTTGCCCTAAACTGGTCTTTTTTTGCCCTATGGGTCTTTTGGAAAAGAGCACAATAAAGTGCCTTTTTTTTCCCCTAAAAGTTAGATTTTCTCTGACACTGGGCTCATGGCAGTGTAAAAAGACTGCACTGCAACACAAACAGGTAAACCTATGCAGATCGCTGATTTTAATCTCTGAATCTGGACTCCTATATAATATTCTCTCTCCCTGAAAGCACCAACAGGAACCTGGCCCTACACTACACTATCTCTCTATCTTTTCCCTCAGATTGCAGAATCAGGACTACCTCATGTATTTTACAATCTCTCCCTATTAGCAACAGCAGCAGCCAAGATCCTCTCCCTATCTATTCTGAAGCAGAGTGACGTGTGTGCTGTGTGCCTCTAGCTTATATAGAAGCTGGGTCACATGTTGCACTGACCAATCACAGCCATGCCATTAGTAGGCATGGCTATGATGGCCTCTAAGGGCACACCAGCTAATCAAAAGGTGATTGGCTGGCCCCTGAAGCATTTCTAAATGCGTAATTAGATTGCCGATCCCGAACCCGGACTTTTGCGCAATGTCCGGGTTCGGGTTCGGGAAAAAGCTAAAGTTCGGTACGGACCCGAACTTTATAGTTCGGGTTCGCTCAACACTATTCTTGACCATTCCTCTTTACAGAACTGTTTCAGTTCAGCAATATTCTTGGGATGTCTAGTATAAATCGCTTTCTTGAGGTCATGCCACAGCATCTCAATCGGGTTGAGGTCAGGACTCTGACTGGGCCACTCCAAAAGGTGTATTTTCTTCTGTTTAAGCCATTCTGTTGTTGATTTACTTCTATGCTTTGGGTCGTTATCCTGTTGCAACACCCATCTTCTGTTGAGCTTCAGCTGGTGGACAGATGGCCTTAAGTTCTCCTGCAAAATGTCTTGATAAACTTGGGAATTAATTTTTTGTTCGATGATAGCAATCCGTCCAGGCTCTGACGCAGCAAAGCAGCCCCAAACCATGATGCCCCCACCACCATACTTCACGGTTGGGATGAGGTTTTGATGTTGGTGTGCTGTGCTTCTTTTTCTCCACACATAGTGTTGTGTGTTTCTTCCAAACAACTCAACTTTGGTTTCATCTGTCCACAGAATATTTTGCCAGTACTGCTGTGGAACATCCAGGTGCTCTTGTGCAAACTGTAAACGTGCAGCAATGTTTTTTTTGGACAGCATTGGCTCCCTCTGTGGTATCCTCCCATGAAATTCATTCTGGTTTAGTGTTTTACGTATCGTAGATTCCCTAACAGGGATGTTAGCATATGCCAGAGACTTTTGTAAGTCTTTAGCTGACACTCTAGGATTCTTCTTCACCTCATTGAGTAGTCTGCGCTGTGCTCTTGCAGTCATCTTTACAGGACACCCACTCTTAGGGAGAGTAGCAGCAGTGCTGAACTTTCTCCATTTATAGACAATTTGTCTTACCGTGGACTGATGAACAGCAAGGCTTTTGGAGATACTTTTATAACCCTTTCCAGCTTTATGCAAGTCAACAATTCTTAATCGTAGGTCTTCTGAGAGCTCTTTTGTGCAAGGCATCATTCACATGCTTCTTGTGAAAAGCAAACCCAGAACTGGTGTGTGTTTTTTATAGGGCAGGGCAGCTGTAACCAACACCTCTAATTTCACATCATTGATTGGACTCCAGTTGGCTGACACCTCACTCCAATTAGCTCTTGGAGATCTCGTTAGTCTAGGGGTTCACATACTTTTTCCACCTGCACTGTGAATGTTTACATGGTGTGTTCAATAAAAACATGGTAACATTTAATTCTTTGTGTGTTATTAGTTTAAGCAGACTGTGATTGTCTATTGTTGTGACTTAGATGAAGATCAGATCACATTTTATGACCAATTTGTGCAGAAATCCATATCATTCCAAAAGGGTTCACATACTTTTTTTTGCAACTGTATACGTTATTTATGAATCATTTTTAGGATTGAGCGAACCTGAACTGGAAAGTTCGGGTTCGTACCGGACTTTTGGATTTTTGGGTCCCGGACCCGAACCCGAACAATTGACTGTATGTTCGGGTTCCGGTCCGGTGTTCGGCGATGTAATGGTGCATTTCTAAAAGCTACAGGGCAGTCAATAAACTTTCGTTTAACTGGTGTGCCCTTAGAAGCCATCACAGCCATGCCTACTAATGGCATGGCTGTGATTGGCCAGTGCAGCATGTGACCCAGCCTCTATATAAGCTAGAGGCACACAACACAGTACGTCACTCTGCTTTAGACAGTATATGGAAAGGATCCTGGCTGCTGTTGCTGTGAGGGAGAGAATGAAATGATAGGAGTTAGTCCTGATTCTGCAATCTACTGAGAGAAAAGATAGAGACAGTGTAGGGCAAGGTTCCTGTTGCTGCTTTCAGGGAGAGAGATTTATCTAGAGTCCAGATTCAGAGATCTAATAACTTAGCGATCTGCATAGATTTACCTGGTTGGGTTGCAGTGCACAGTCTTTTTACACTGCCATGAGCCCAGTGCCAGAGAAAATCTAACTTTTATCTGCAAGCTCAGTGCACCAGCACTGCATATGTTACGTTGTGATACACCCTGTACATACTGTGGGTGTATTCTGCTCTTCCAAAAACACCCATTTAGGGCAACAACAACAAAAGATTTGCAGTGTTTTTGTGAGATAAACAATTTATATATTTTTCTTCTATTGTGCTATTCTAAAAAAATTATTTTAGGACAAAAACATTTTTTTTTTAATAGCATTTTCTGAAGTTCTGTAGGTGTGAGATACACCATTTACATACTGTGGGTGTATTCTGCTCTTCTAAAAACACCCATTTAGGGCAAGATCCTAAATTTGGAAAATATGAGGAGAACGTCAAAGTGCTGCTGGTGGAGCTCCTGTTGCAGGGAGAGGATGTGGTCGATCTGTGCCAGCTACACGCACAAGTGAAACACCTTCCTCAGGTGCGAGTAGGTGACAGAGCCTGCAGCGGTATTTTGTCACGCCTAATGAGGCTGTACGAATGTTGAGCCCAGGACAAGTACAGGCGATAGTAGATTGGGTTGGAAAGTAGACACCCCAAGCTATTTGCTGAGAGGCATGGTGAGTATTTTACAGCTCTCATTTGTTTTTGAAAATGAAGAAAGAAAATAATTTTTATTTTTTTTAATTTTCAAAACTTTGTGACAAAAAGCGAGATCTGCAAAATGCTCACCATACCTCTCAGAAAATAGCTTGGGGTGTCTACTTTCCAAAATGGTGTCATTTGGGGGGGGTTTGTGCCATCTGGGCATTCCATGGCCTCCGAAACTGTGATAGGCAGTGAGGAGTGAAATGAAAAATTTACACCCTTAGAAAGCCTGAAGGCGGTGCTTGGTTTTTGGGGTCCCGTACGTGGCTAGGCTCCCAAAAAGTCTCACATTTGTGGTATCCCCGTACTCAGGAGAAGCAACAGAATGTATTTTGGGGTGTAATTCCACATATGCCCATGGCATGTTTGAGCAATATATCATTTAGTGACAACTTTGTGCAAAAAAAAAAAAAAATTATTTTTTCCGCAACTTGTGTCAACATATAAAATATTCCATGGAGTCGACATGCCTCTCAGTATATAGCTTGGGGTGTCTACTTTCCAAAATGGGGTCATTTGGGGGGGTTTTGAACTGTCCTGGCACTTTATACACAACTAGGGATGAGCTCGGTGTTCGAGTCGAACATACGTTCGACTCGAACATCGGCTGTTCGATCGTTCGGCGAACATCGAACGATTTGGGCCGTTCATGCCAAATTCGAGTGACGCGAACGGCCCACAATACACTGCGCCATTGCAGTGCAATCCCGGCGCTGTGATTGGCCAAGCATGCACTGTGACCCCGCATGCTTGGCCAATCACAGCGCCGGCAGCTAGGAGAGCCATGATTGGCCACAGGCAGGTTGCCTGTGGCCAATTATAGCTCAGGGGGTTTAGCACACGCCCCACACTATAAAAGGCTGCATCATGCCGAAGACTTGGTAGAGTGGATGACCAAGCCCTCCTCATCCTCCTCATCCTCTCTCACCCAGGCTCAGGGTACTGGCAAAGCAGCTGCCAAAGCGTCCTCTTCCCTGGTATCAATGTCATCATCAGTCACTCCTTCCCTAGACCCACCATGTCCTCCTGAGGAGTCCCCCGAACTGTTTGAGCACAGTGTTGGGTACATGCTCCAGGAGGATGCCCAGCGTTTCGAAGGGTCTGATGATGATACCCAGCTAGAGGAAGGCAGTAGCGTGAGAGCAGAGAGAGGGGATGCTCAAGAAGGACACCAATCTGGCAGTCATGTTCCAGCAGCTGCAGCATACTGCCAGATTGGCTCCAGTGATGAGGAGGGAGGGGATGATGAGGTCACTGACTCCACGTGGGTGCCTAATAGGAGAGAGGAGGAGGAGGAGGATGAGGAGGAGGCACATCTCTAACGAGGCAGGATGCCCTCGGGGGGCCAGCATAAGGGCAGCACACCGACGGAATCACACCGCAGAGCTCCGCCTGTGCAGGGCGCTGCCTCTGCCCGTTATTCAAAAAGTTCTTTGGTGTGGGCCTTTTTTGAGTCGAGTGCATCAGATCGCACAGCTGCTGTTTGCAACATATGTCTCAAGCGTATATTGTGTGGCCAAAACATCAGCCGCTTGGGCACCACATGCTTGACCAGACATATGTTGACCTGCCATGCAGCTCGTTGGCAAGCCTACCTTAAAGACCCACACCAAAGAACAAAGCGGACCTCTCCTTGCACCGCATCAGCTGGGATCTCCAACCCCACTATACCTTCAGTCCTCTCTGAAACCTGCACTGAGAGGAATGAAGGTGTAGAATTAGGTGTGTCACAGCCAAGTACTTGCGGGCACTCTGCAAGCAGTACACCGACGTCCGATTCTATCAGGCAAATTTCCCTGTCCCAGCTGCTGGACCGTCGAAAGAAGTTCACTCCCAGCCATCCACATGCCCAGCGGTTGAATGCTAGCTTGGCTAAATTGCTAGCGCTTCAACTGCTGCCTTTTCGGTTGGTAGACTCGGCCCCCTTCCGTGAGTTTGTGCAATGTGCGGTTCCTCAGTGGCAGGTTCCTAAACGCCACTTTTTCTCACGGAAGGCGATTCCGGCTCTCTACCGGCATGTGGAAGGCAATGTCTTGGCCTCGCTGGACAGGGCGGTCAGCGGTAAGGTGCATATTACCGCTGACTCATGGTCCAGCAGGCATGGACAGGGACGTTACCTTTCTTTCACGGCCCATTGGGTCACTCTTTTGGCAGCTGGGAAGGATGCAGGACAAGGTGCAGTAGTGTTGGAGGTTGTTCTGCCGCCACGCCTCCAAAATGCTACTACTGGTTGTGACACACCTCTGTCCTCCACCCCCTCCTCTTCTTCTTCCTCCATGGCCTCTTCCTGTGCTTTGTCATTCGGAACCAGTGGTGCTCCGTAGGCGTTCAAGGGGCTACTCAAGTACGCAGGCAAAAAGATGCCATGCCGTGCTTGCGCTGGTGTGTTTGGGGGACAGGAGCCACACTGGGGCAGAGGTTCTGTCTGCTCTGCAGGGGCAGGCCGAGAGGTGGTTGACGCCACGTCAGCTTAAGCCAGGAATGGTGGTTTGCGACAATGGCACCAACCTCCTCTCCGCCCTCCGACAGGGACAACTGACCCATGTGCCCTGTGTGGCTCACATCCTTAACCTGGTGGTGCAGCGGTTCTTGGGCAGGTACCCGGGCTTACAGGATGTCCTGAGGCAGGCCAGGAAAGTCTGTGTGCATTTCTGAAGATCTTATAATGCCAGTGCTCGCCTGGCTGAGCTGCAAAAGGAGTTGAACCTGCCCAAGAACCGCCTTATATGTGACATGCCCACCAGGTGGAACTCAACGTTGGCCATGCTGCAACGGCTGCACACGCAGCAGAGGGCCATCAATGAGTACCTGTGCGACTACGGCACCAGGACAGGGTCAGGGGAGCTCGGGTTTTTTTCACCATGCCAGTGGGGCATGATCAGGGATGCATGCACTGTCCTGGCACCATTTGAGGAGGCCACGAGGATGGTGAGCAGTGACAGTGCATGCATCAGTGACACTGTACCTCTTGTCCACCTGTTGGAACATACGCTGCATGGAATAATGGACAGGGCACTTGAGGCAGAACAGAGGCAGGAAGAGGAGGACTTCCTTGCCTCTCAAGGCCCCCTTTACCCAGACAGTGTTCCTTCTGTCCCACCCATCGCACAGGAAGAGGAGGAGGAGGATTGTGTCAGCATGGAGGTGGAGCCTGGCACTCAGCATCATCAGCAGCAGTCTTTTAGGGATGATTTACAGTCCCAAGAAACCAGTGGACTTGTACGTGGCTGGGAGGAGGTGGCTGCGGATCATGTCGTCCTTAGTGACCCAGAGGACTCCGGACCGAATCCCTCAGCTAACCTATGCTGCATGGCCTCCCTGATCCTGCAAAGTCTGCGGAAGGATCCTCGTATTCTTCGGATCAAGGAGAGGCACCATTACTGGCTGGCCACTCTCCTTGATCCACGGTACAAGGGTAAGGTTGCGGACCTTATCTTACCGTCGCAGAGGGAGCAGAGGATGAGACAACTCCGGGAGGCCTTGCAGAAAGGTCTGTGCAACGCGTTCCCAGAGACTGGGAGGTTACAAACTCCTGGTCCTGGACAATGAGTTGCTGAGGCTTCGGTCAGTTAAAGAAGGAGCGGTGGGGAAGGTGGCCGTCTGACCGATGCGTTCAGACAATTTTTTAGTCCGCAGCCCCAAGGTATGATCGGTTCCAGCAACCATCGCCAGCGTCTGATATACATGGTGCAGGAATACCTAGGGGCAAGGTCAGACTTGGACACCTTCCCCACCGAAAATCCTCTGGCTTACTGGGTCTTGAGGATGGATCACTGGCCAGAGCTTGCACAGTATGCAATTGAGACAAGAAGAGGGGAAAAGGGAAAAAAGCACTCACATTGCCACATCCAAAAATAGGGAATATATTGGGTACTCAAAAGAGTGAAGAAAATAGGACTTTGTAGGCAACACACAGAACATGAAATATAAAATACTTTTATTAAAGGAATGTTGAACAAGAGTTAAAAAGACCATACAGTGTATATGTTGGAAAGTCCCTTGAACGTCGACGCGTTTCGCCGTGAGGCTTCGTCAGGACGGTCAAAATTGGGGGGCGGTTACATACACATTTGGGACAAATCTCACTATCTGAAATGAGATACATACAAATTAATATATAGTATATACATTTAAAAACATACAACATACACATGATATACAAATATCTCTTAAGTGCTGTACAGCCCCACATCCCCTCCTCCCTGCACATCAAAGAGCCGAAAGCTAATCAAAAAGTCAAACATCATCAAAAGCATCATCCCCCATATCGCAAAAATTAAAATAAAATTAAACAATCAGTCATAGGTCCCAAAGGTGTAACAGTACATAGATACCTTAGAAGACAATCCAGATAGTCAGAACGTTGTCCAACAGGCTACCAATTCATATATGTAGTCTGGGAGTATTACATATGATCTAATAAAGATAAATAAATACAAACCATATAGGTATATATATATATGTCAATAAGGATGCAGTGTTGTATGTACTGGGATCATACCTGCTGGTCAAAGAACAGCGAATCTCGCAGGGAACCAATCCGCAGAGAAAAAGTGGGCACACCTAATGCTTGCAGCTCTGGGAAGCTTAGATAGATCTAAAAGATCAATGAATGTTTATAAGATATATGTTGGGACATAAATTGTCTATCTATAGGGTCAAAAATAAATCAGGGAATTACCAAATAGATCCAGCCGAGGTTGCCAAAACGGGGGTAATGGACGTTATGGATTTGGCCAAGTCCAACGCAAAAGCATTCACAATAAAGGTGCAGACAAAACAGCCAATGTAATATGGATTATGCCACTCTACACGGTCTGAAACAGAAAGGTTTCAAACAGAGAGTTTTAAATACAAAAAGTTCCTTGGAACAGGGCATTTCAAGTCCATAAGAGAGCATCGTAATAGAGGCAAGTTGCTTACCTGACTGAAGAATGTCACAGTGCAAACCCCCGGGAGTCAGTCTTGTGCTGAACACAAAATCTGACTCCCACCACTGTCCTATTTATAGTGTCAATTCGCGCCAACACAGCGGCGTTTGCGCGCGGCGCGATGACGTCATTCATCTGCGCCGTGCGCAGTGACGTCATCACGGCAGTGCGACCGAACCGGAAGTGGCGCATCCGCCATCTTAACGAAGGGAAAAGAACAGGGAAAAGACATACAAGAGTGCCGCCGACCGAGGACAAGGAAAAGGAGGTTTTGCAACACATCATGAGAATGATTGGAGCTGGTATTCACATAGCTATGCAACAAAAGAAGCAATATATTAAAGCCCTGGATATAGTGACTATCATCAAGGACCAAACAATGCACAGAGAGAACGGGACAGGCACCGGAGAGCACATAGAGATTTCACATAGTTCAACATATACATATAGTGGTGCATTACCTATAAGTTAATATAAATCAATATAGACAAGCGTTCATTAGAACTCAGTTCTGTTTGTGCATTACATATATATTCATAATACTTTATAAGTCTCTATTATCACTCAACAGAGTAATACATGTAATTTTCTTTGAATTACTTTTCATATTCATAGAAAACCCTTCTATTCAAAGTTGTTGATAAAATTCGGATAGGAGGAAACTTCTCAAATAGGGAAATTTCAATCAAGTGAAAATAGACACATGAAGACATCCTACAAAAAAGTAGTAGACACTGCATGGTAAGAGAGGGAGCTCGAACACGCGTAGTAGAGGAGTTACAGAAATGGTTTAAAGCTAACCATATCGTTTAAACCCGGATATTGGGTAGCTTTTAATTTGTATATCCATTCCGTTTCTTTTTGGAGAACTCTCTGATCAAAGTTACCTCCCCGTGGGTCCTCGTAGACCCGATCCAGGGCGGCAACTTTGAAGACCTGGGGTTCGTAGCGGTGCCTGAACACCACATGGTGGCCAATAGTGGTGTTCAGGAGACCACTAGTTGCATAATATACGTGGTCCTTAATCCTTCTCCAAAATGCTCGAATTGTTTTGCCAATGTAGAAGGAGCCACAACAACAAAAGATGATATAAATAATCCCCCTGGTCTGGCAGGTAACGTGGTGTTTTAGAACATGAGTCTGGCCATTCGGTAAAGTAATCATGGGACCCTCAATCAAAAGGTCACAATAGTCACAGTGGCCACATCTAAAGAGTCCCTTCACCTCCTGAGGTGTACTCTCCGGTCGTCTATAATTGCTTTGTACCAGACGGTCACGAATCGAATTGGCTCGTCGGAATGTAATTTCTGGACTTATTCCAATGTACTTCTTAAGAACGTTGTCAGCAGCCAAAATATGCCAGTGTTTTTTCATGATAGTCCTGACTTGGGCATGCTGATCAGAATATGTGGTTATAAATCTCACTATATCCGGGGTGTTCTTTTTGGGATTTTTAGCCAATATAGCAGTCCTAAGTCTCAAGAGGGCTTTTTTATAGGCGCTCTTGAGGTAATTTCTGCTGTATCCCCTCGTTTTTAAACGTACATATAAGTGATCAGCTTCCTCCTTGAATTTGGTATCGTCAGTGCAGTTCCGTCCTAGACGTAAATACTGTCCAAACGGTATGCTTTGTATCAGGGAGCGGGGGTGCGAGCTTGTGGCGTGTAGGATGGTGTTGCCAGCCGTAGGCTTGTGATACAGGGTGGTTTTAATTGCACCACCTTCTGTGACATAGATCGAAATGTCCA
Source organism: Rana muscosa (assembly GCA_029206835.1). NCBI lineage: Eukaryota > Metazoa > Chordata > Amphibia > Anura > Ranidae > Rana > Rana muscosa. The sequence goes on from CM055118.1 coordinate 300,153,785, forward strand.
AATATGCAATTTTTTCTTGGCTACAAGCCATAGTAAATTTAAGATTGTATCTGTTGGTACTCAGCATATGCATGAACTCATTCAGAGTGGTAAGTGATCCCGCCCATAACATCAGCACATCATCGATAAAACGAAACCAACCCAAAACAAAACATAGGAGATGTCCAAGTTCATCATTGGAGAAGAGTTCACGTTCCCACCCCCCCAGGTACAGGTTCGCATAAGATGGCGCACAACAAGTGCCCATGGCGACCCCCTGTACCTGGAGGAGGTGGGACCCATCGAACGAAAAAACATTTTTGGTTAGGATATGCTCAAGAAGTTTGAGTACAAAGCAATTAAGGCTTATTGACTTAGGGCCGCGTTCATTTAGAAATTGAGAAATGACTTGAAGTCCTAATTTGTGTGGAATAGATGAGTAGAGAGCTTCCACATCTATGGATACTAGAAAACATCCCGGGGGTACATTAAGGCCATCAAGAGTTCTTAGAAGGTCAGGAGTGTCCTGGATGAACGAAGGAAGAGTGGTCACATGGGGTCGCAGGTATTCATCGACAAATTTACTGGCTCGTTCCGTTTTTGCACCTATACCAGATACTATTGGACGACCAGGAGGTCTAGATATACTTTTGTGTGTCTTAGGAAGGGAATAAAAACAAGGAATTTTGGGGTATGGCACCTGGATACCTTCAAAGATCTCTTTGGTGATCTCTTTGGAGTATTTATATCATCTTTTGTTGTTGTGGCTCCTTCTACATTGGCAAAACAATTCGAGCATTTTGGAGAAGGATTAAGGACCACGTATATTATGCAACTAGTGGTCTCATGAACACCACTATTGGCCACCATGTGGCGTTCAGGCACCGCTACGAACCCCAGGTCTTCAAAGTTGCCGCCCTGGATCGGGTCTACGAGGACCCACGGGGAGGTAACTTTGATCAGAGAGTTCTCCAAAAAGAAACGGAATGGATATACAAATTAAAAGCTACCCAATATCCGGGTTTAAACGATATGGTTAGCTTTAAACCATTTCTGTAACTCCTCTACTACGCGTGTTCGAGCTCCCTCTCTTACCATGCAGTGTCTACTACTTTTTTGTAGGATGTCTTCATGTGTCTATTTTCACTTGATTGAAATTTCCCTATTTGAGAAGTTTCCTCCTATCCGAATTTTATCAACAACTTTGAATAGAAGGGTTTTCTATGAATATGAAAAGTAATTCAAAGAAAATTACATGTATTACTCTGTTGAGTGATAATAGAGACTTATAAAGTATTATGAATATATATGTAATGCACAAACAGAACTGAGTTCTAATGAACGCTTGTCTATATTGATTTATATTAACTTATAGGTAATGCACCACTATATGTATATGTTGAACTATGTGAAATCTCTATGTGCTCTCCGGTGCCTGTCCCGTTCTCTCTGTGCATTGTTTGGTCCTTGATGATAGTCACTATATCCAGGGCTTTAATATATTGCTTCTTTTGTTGCATAGCTATGTGAATACCAGCTCCAATCATTCTCATGATGTGTTGCAAAACCTCCTTTTCCTTGTCCTCGGTCGGCGGCACTCTTGTATGTCTTTTCCCTGTTCTTTTCCCTTCGTTAAGATGGCGGATGCGCCACTTCCGGTTCGGTCGCACTGCGCTGCCGTGATGACGTCACTGCGCACGGCGCAGATGAATGACGTCATCGCGCCGCGCGCAAACGCCGCTGTGTTGGCGCGAATTGACACTATAAATAGGACAGTGGTGGGAGTCAGATTTTGTGTTCAGCACAAGACTGACTCCCGGGGGTTTGCACTGTGACATTCTTCAGTCAGGTAAGCAACTTGCATCTATTACGATGCTCTCTTATGGACTTGAAATGCCCTGTTCCAAGGAACTTTTTGTATTTAAAACTCTCTGTTTGAAACCTTTCTGTTTCAGACCGTGTAGAGTGGCATAATCCATATTACATTGGCTGTTTTGTCTGCACCTTTATTGTGAATGCTTTTGCGTTGGACTTGGCCAATACCATAACGTCCATTACCCCCGTTTTGGCAACCTCGGCTGGATCTATTTGGTAATTCTCTGATTTATTTTTGACCCTATAGATAGACAATTTATGTCCCAACATATATCTTATAAACATTCATTGATCTTTTAGATCTATCTAAGCTTCCCAGAGCTGCAAGTATTAGGTGTGCCCACTTTTTCTCTGCGGATTGGTTCCCTGCGAGATTCGCTGTTCTTTGACCAGCAGGTATGATCCCAGTACATACAACACTGCATCCTTATTGACATATATATATATATATATACCTATATGGTTTGTATTTATTTATCTTTATTAGATCATATGTAATACTCCCAGACTACATATATGAATTGGTAGCCTGTTGGACAACGTTCTGACTATCTGGATTGTCTTCTAAGGTATCTATGTACTGTTACACCTTTGGGACCTATGACTGATTGTTTAATTTTATTTTAATTTTTGCGATCTGGGGGATGATGCTTTTGATGATGTTTGACTTTTTGATTAGCTTTCGGCTCTTTGATGTGCAGGGAGGAGGGGATGTGGGGCTGTACAGCACTTAAGAGATATTTGTATACCATGTGTATGTTGTATGTTTTTAAATGTATATACTATATACTAATTTGTATGTATCTCATTTCAGATAGTGAGATTTGTCCCAAATGTGTATGTAACCGTCCCCCAATTTTGACCGTCCTGACGAAGCCTCACGGCGAAACGCGTCGACGTTCAAGGGACTTTCCAACATATACACTGTATGGTCTTTTTAACTCTTGTTCAACATTCCTTTAATAAAAGTATTTTATATTTCATGTTCTGTGTGTTGCCTACAAAGTCCTATTTTCTTCACTCTTTTGAGTATGCAATTGAGCTACTGGCCTGTCCTGCATCCAGCGTTCTTTCGGAACGCACATTCAGTGCTGCTGGAGGATTTGTCACGGATCACAGCGTGCTCCTGTCCACCGACTCGGTTGATCGACTGATCTTCATAAAGATGAACCAGTCTTGGATCACCACCAGCTACCAAACACCTGAAGCTGATATAACAGACTAATTTATTTTCAAATGTCACATCCCTTCAAGACTGATGCTGATGCTGAGTGACTGTCCTGTTATGTTGACTGACTATCCTCCTCCTCCTCCTCAATGATCTGATTCATGATGATATCTTGGAAAAACATTTTTGTTTCTGGGTGCCGCCACCAGTGGCTAAGGCCCAATTTTGCAGCCCCTGGTTAACAGGGGCATGTAATTACAATTTTTTTTGCAATGCTTTGCAGCAGGGCTCATTCCTGCACTCCAACTAGAGTATCTGGGAGAGGTTGCAGTGTCGTGACACCAGCACCAGTGGCTAAGGCCCAATTTTTCTGCCCCTGTTTAACAGGGGCATGTAATTACAATTCTTGATCTAATAATTCACAGCAGGGCCCATTCCTGCGCCCACCAAGAGTAACTGTGAGGCCTTACAGTGTTGTGTCAACACCACCACCACCACCACTAAAGGCCCAATTTTTCAGCCCCTGTTCAACAGGGGCATGCAATTACAATTCTTGATCTAATAATTCACAGCAGGGCCCATTCATGCGCCCACCAAGAGTAACTGTGAGGGCTCACAGTGTTGTGGCAACACCAACATGTAAGGGGCAAATTTCAGCAGAGTATATACGGCAGGCCCCTACTTTCAAACATCCAACTTACAAACGACTCCTCCTTGCAAACGGAAGGATACAACAGGAAGTGAGAGGAAATCTACCCCTAGGAAGGCAAATTCTCTCCTGTAAGAGTTAATATGGGGAAAAAAAGTGTCTCCTCTCCACTGATGCTTTATCACCAATTCTTGTTTCAATAAAAACCCCAAATTTTCAAAAAACATTTATCATTAGGACGGAAAGTGAGGTGAACTGTTCTGAACAGGTGCACACTGCACAGACAGCAAAACAAATGTTACAGGGGTGATAACCCTTCCCTATGTTTTCCAAAAAGCTTAAAAATAGATTTTTTGGCTGGAGCTACACTTAAACAATGTACCTGTTCAAAATTACAAACAGATTCTACATAAGAACAAACCTACAGTCCCTGTCTTGTATGCACCGCCTGTATACGGCTGTTCAGAGTATATAGGGCCTTTTTTATTTTGTGTGCGGGGTTCCCCTTAATATCCATACAAGATCCAAAGGGGCTGGTAATGGGCTGGGGGGGGGGGGGGGCTGTGATGGGGTAGCTATGCCATTTTTCTTAAAGATTTTCATCCATATTACCGGGACCAGACATTACATTAAAGCCGCAAGCAGTTTTAAATGGCTTTTTTTCCTTTAGAAATGTAATTTTGTGCAGGGACAGTTCTAAACACGGGAAACACGTGGCACTTCACAGGCATACTTTAGACACCCCCCAGGTACGATATTTAAAGGAATATTTGACTCTTTTTTTTTTTTTTCACTTTATGCATCATTAAAATGACTGCTCCCGAAAAACGGACGTTTTTAAAACTTCTTTTTGCATTGATACATGTCCCCTGGTGCAGAACCCGGGTTCCCAAAACCTTTTTAGGACAATAACATGCATAATAGTCGTTATAATTAGCACTTTAGATTTCGAACGTTCGCATCCATTGTATTTAATAGGGTTCTAAAGTTCGTGCGAACTTTCGGTCCGTTCGCGGGTTCTGGTGCGAACCGCACCCGGGGGTGTTCGGCTCATCACTAATCTGGAAGTGATGAGTGTCTTGACCGTGGCACTGGCACCAGGTGGCAGTGTTGCGCAACGATTGTTTGTTTTTTGACATTATGCAGCACTTATTGGAGTGAATGGGTTTCTTCTAGGATAGACCTATTCATTCCAAGCAAACACACATGTTGGTAGGATGTATGTTTCTTTTCTTTCCCTCTGCAGGAGACTCGTCTGTCAAGACTACTGAGAGTGGGTGGTTCTTAGATAGCCAGAGGGAGGAATGTAAATGTGTGAGACATTTAAAGTGTTTTTATTGAAAAGTTTTATAGTTATATTGTTTTAAGTTTTCCCTTCCCCATATAGGTCTTGGCACAATTCGGGGCTAAATTGTGTAGTTTGATTTCTGGGCTGAACTTATGTCATCACCCTTGTGGAATGTGAGTTTGTACCAGACACTGGGGACCAGTGTCAAATCACCAGAGGGAGAGTGTAGCGGGTACTTGAATTATGTGAGGACTCTGGTGGTGTGAGGTTCCTTGGGGCCCCTGGGTGGCGCTGTTGCCTGGGGCCGGAGTTGAACTCACACCACGAACCGTGCCTCCACCGGGGGTGTTCGGCTCATCACTATACACAACATTAGGAAGCTTACATCCACTCTTTTAACCACTTGAAGACAAAGCCCTTTCTGACACTTTTTGTTTACATGAAAACATATTTTTTTTCGCAAGAAAATTATGTTGAACCCCCACACATTATATATTTTTTTAAAGAAAAGGCCCTACAGATTAAAATGGTGGGTGTTTAATTTTTTTTTCCACACAGTATTTGCGCAGCGACTTTTCAAACGCATTTTTGGGGGAAAAAATACACTTTTTTTTATTTTAATGCACTAAAACACACTATATTGCCCAAATGTTTGATGAAATAAAAAAGATGATCTTAGGCCGAGTACATAGATACCAAACACGACATGCTTTAAAATTTCGCACAAACGCACAGTGGCGACAAACTACATACTTTTTAAAAGCCTTTAAAAGCCTTTACAGGTTACCACGTTAGATTTACAGAGGAGGTCTACTGCTAAAATGACTTTGCGGTAATACCTCACATGCATGATGCATGATTTTTTTTATATTATTAATTTTGCTTTTTTATTTTATTTTTAAACTGTTCCTTCCATATTTTTTTTATCATTTTTATTGTTATCTCAGGGAATGTAAATATCCCCTATAATAGCAATAGGTAGTGACGGGTACTCTTTTTTTTTTTTTTTTTAAACTGGGGTCTATTAGACCCTAGATCTTTCCTCTGCCCTCAAAGCATCTGACCACACCAAGATCAGTGTGATAAAATGCTTTCCCAATTTCCCAATGGCGCTTTTTATATCCGGGGGGGGGGGACATTCCCTCCCACTGCTTGTAAAAGCAGTCCAGAGGCTAATTAGCCACTAGGATTGCTTTTACATGAAAGCCGGCCGCTGGGTTAAAAGAATGATACCAAGATGATACCTAAACCCGCAGGCATCAATCTGGTATAACCATTCAAAGTCCAGCAACATACCAGTACGTTGCTGGTCCTTGTTGGACATGTATTGTAATCTTTTCTTTCATGCAGCCTGTTGGCTGAACGAAAAAAAGAGATTGATCGGTGGGTATGCCCACCATTAGAATACCTCCCTTCATCCACCCACTTCTAATGATGGGCATACATGCACCATTTATATATGCCGAAGCATGGGGGCATCCTCCCGCAAAAGTTATGCCGCGTACACACGGTCGGACTTTTTCACAGGCAAGCCTCCGTCGGAATTTTGACCGTATGTACGCGGCATTAGGAGCAAAATCGCTCCTACGCCCCTGCTGCCCCCATGCTTCGGCATGTATGCTTTTTTTTTTAACTGTGATGGTGAAATCACCTCCTACAGCACTGGAGTCGCAGGGATCAGGCCTGTCTCTGCGAACGCTGCAGTTATGTGTGTTGTGTTTTGTAAGTGACAGTGATCGATCGATACTGCACTTGGGTGGCCTGGGCTGGACGGAGGGGCAAAACGCAGGTGCTAGCAGGTATCTGGGCTGATCCCGCTAACACTGCGTTTTTGGGAACCCTAAACTGCTGGGGACGCTAGTATAGATCAGATCAGATATTGATCTGTTCAGATACTATACCACTAAGGGAGGTGTATGCTTCACGCGTGGGTGTTAGCGTTACTGGCACTAACCTGACGCTGCCTGGGGTGTGACGCAGACCCTCTCTGATGCTAAAACCTAATTGATATCACCTGCCGGGCGATCAGGGGGTTAAACCTTTATTCGGTTATATATACGGCGGGTGCCCTGACGCTATAAAAAGCAAACTAACTAACCAGCGTCACCCGTAACACTTATATGGTGATTACTGGTGAAAGGGTTAACTAGGGGCAATCAGGGGGTTAAACCTTTATTAGGTAATATATGGGGGCACCTGACGCTATATAAAAACCTGACGGGGAACCTAAATAACAAAATAACTAACTGGCTAACCAGTGTCACCAGTAACACTTATACGGTGATCACTGGTGAAAGGGTTAACTAGGGGCAATTAGGGGGTTAAAACCTTTATTAGATAATATATGGGGGTACCTGACGCTATAAAAACCTGCGGCGAACCTAAAAAAAATAACTGGCTACCTATCGGCACCACCGACACTAAGACAGCGATCAGAAAAACGATCGCTTAGTGACACTGGCAAAAGAGGGTGAAAGGGTTACCTGGGGGGGGGCGATCAAGGGGTTAAACCTTTATTAGGTAATATATGGGGGTACCTGACGCTATAAAAACCTGCGGCGAACCTAAAAAAAATAACTGGCTACATATCGGCACCACCGACACTAAGACAGCGATCAGAAAAACGATTGCTTAGTGACAGCGGTGCTAGGGGGTGAAAGGGTTACCTGGGGGGCGATCAAGGGGTTAAACCTTTATTAGGGGGAGTTAGGGGGCTACACTGGACCTAAAACTAACTGCCCTGACACTTTTACAGTCACAAATGTCACTGATTACATTGATCAGTAAATAAATGGTCACTGCAATCAGTGCCACTGTGACTGGGGGCTGGGGGGTGATCTGGGGGGTCCTGGGGGGGGCGATCGTGTGCCTATGTGTGCTGGTGTCAGTGTGCTGTTTAGTGCACTAACCTGTGTGTCTTCTCTCCACGGCGCTCGGTATATGTGAGCGCCGCAGGAGAGATGACATCACTTCCTCCTGCCTGTGTAAACATTACACAGGCAGAGGAAGCTTTTCATTCGCCGGGAGCGAACGCGAGGGGGTGGCCAGAAACGAATGGCGGCCCCCTCATCACGGATCGCTACCGAAGCGATCGCGGCCGCTCACTGTACCGGAGGGGGGTCCGATCGGACCCCCCACCCATACGAAGGCAGGCACGTACAGGTACGTGAGTTTGCCTGTCTGTGCCATTCTGCCGACGTATATGTACAGTGGGCGGTCGTTAAGGGGTTAAGCACGGCAGGGGGCGTTATCACAGACAAGCGCAGCCGCCTGTCCAGAGCCAATGTTGACAAGCTCACGTTCATTAAAATGAACCAGGCATGGATTCCACAGGACTTGTCCGTACCTTGTGCAGAATAGACATGTATACCGGTATTCTAACAAAAACTGTCCGGCCATCGGATAGTGTCCGGCCCGTACTGCGCAGGCGCATCGCGTGCGCAGTACGGAGGACAAGGAGATTCACAAAATCTGAACGGCGCCTGTGCAGTGAGTGCAGGTTCAAGCCCCACCATCCAAGTGGACATACGGTAGCACATAATAACAGGGCCCCTCACGGGCTCGCTTCGCTCGCCACGCTTCGGGCACGGCCTCGCTTGGCTCGGCTTGAACCTCGGATGGTGTGGCTTGAACCTGGACTCACCGTGCAGGCGCCGTTCGTCTTCGGAGATTTTAGAAATCCCCTTGTCCTACATACTGAGCAAGCGCAGTACAGGGCGGACACTATCCGACGGGGGACAGAAATCGACACATCACCGGCCTTACCCAGCCATTGTTGTATTTTTGAACCAGTGTTGGCTACCTCGTCCTCCTCCACCGCCGCTTCCACCTACACAGCCACATCCACCGCCACCTCAACCTCCTACTCCATATGGACCTCGTCCTCCTAGGTCAAGATTGTAATTTTTATTTTTTTTAATTTCAAAGTATTTTATTTTCCCACTAGCTTATCCATTAAATTGAACATTTTTTTTCCCAGAAAGAGCGTATTCTGGGGCATTCCCACCATATGTGTGGCATCGTGCCGTTGAGTTTGTGAGGTTCTTAATGACTTCCTGTACCTCTTCTGCTGAGAAGGGGGCCTCCAGCATATTTTATTTTTTTTATGTTATTTTAAGTTATTTCCCTATCCACATTTGTTTGCAGAGAACTTGCAATGCTCTTAACAATATTTGGCTGCCATTTGCAGCCCTCTAGCCCTTTCCATTACTTTTTTAGAGCCATTTTAGTCCTCAGAAGTTCGGGTCCCCATTGACTTCAATGGGGTTCGGGGTCAAGTTCGGTCCCGAACTCGAACTTTTTTCCGAAGTTCGGTCGAACCCGAACATCCAGGTGTCCGCTCAACTCTAATCATTTTATATTACTTTATTGATGAATTGTTTGGATTTTGATGTATTTTATTCCGGGTGATATTGTTGTCTTTTGAGATTTCGTTAATTACACATGATATTGAGAGCTACTGCACCCTTTAACCACTTCAGCCCCGGAAGAATTGGCTGCTGAATTACCGGGCCATTTTTTGCGATTCGGCACTGCGTCGCTTTAACAATTGCGTGGTCGTGCGACGTTTCACCCAAACAAATTAACGTCCTTTTTTCCCCACAAATAGAGCTTTCTTTTGGTGGTATTTGAACACCTAAAATATCCCCCAAAAAATATATAAAAAAACAAAGTTCAGGCCGATATGTATTCTTCTACATATTTTTGGTAAAAAAATCGCAATAAGCGTATATTGATTAGGGGAATAGGGTATGGTTTTATGGCATTTAAAAAAAAAAAAAAGGTTTTATTAGTAATTACGGCGATCTGCGATTTTTATCGTGACTGCGACATTATGGCGGACACATCGGACACTTTTGATGCTATTTTGTGACCATTGTCATTTATACAGCGATCAGTGCTATAAAAATGCACTGATTACTGTGTAAATGACACTGACAGGGAAGGGGTTAAACACTAGGGGCGAGGAAGGGGTTAAGTGTGTCCTAGGGAGTGATTCTAACTGTGGGGGGGGATGGGCTACCAGTGACATGACAGTGATTACTGCTCCCGATCACAGGGAGCAGTAGATCACTGTCCTGTCACAAGGCAGAACAGGGAAATGCCTTGTTTACAAAGGCATCTCCCCTTTCTGCCTCTTCGTGACCCGTTCGCGGGACACCGACGGACATCGAGTCCGCAGGTCCCGCGGGCACGGTCACGGAGCACGCGGCAGGTGCGCGCGGCCACAACGCCGAGATTTAAAGGGGACGTACATGTATAACCATTTGCCCAACCGAGCCATTGTGCCGACGTATATCGTCGTGCGCTGGTCGGCATGTGGTTAAAAGAGTTAAAGTAATTGTAAACCCTCACCTTGTAAAACAGCCTATTCAGTTTAAAATAGAAATGAAAGGCAAAACATTTGTGTATAAAAAAAAAAAAAAAAATGTCCCCCCTTTTTTTTTTTTTAGAAGTGATCACAATCCTTCTGTTCTCAGCTGCATAAGAGCCAGGGGAGGAGAAGCAGCAGGACACTGAACTTCCCAGTGAACGGCTGATCATTGCAGAGCAAGCTGAGTTCTCAGCATAGTTAGAGAACTGACCATAGTGTGTTCTCATGCCTAGTGTGGTCAGTTTTGTTAATAGGAAAGCAGGAGGGACTGCCAGGAACACCAGGAATTTCACACAAAGAAAGCAATACAAAGAGAACAGGATACATTTTCACACACATACAGTACATGGTGTATGAAAGCACCGTGAGCTCGCGCAGCAAAGAAAACGCACACGTAAGTTGCGCCCGCAAATGTAAACAGTGTTGAAATCACACATGTGAGGTAGATCTGCGATCGTCAGAGTGAGAGCAATAATTCTAGCAAAAGACTTCCTCTGTAACTCTAACCCATGGGTCTCCAAACTGTGGCCCGAGGGCCAGATGTGGCCCTTTGCTAGCCTCTATCCGGCCCTTGGAGCACTATTCCTCCCACTGACACCAACAAGGGCGCACTATTTCTTCCACTGATACCTTACCAATGAAGGCATACTATTCCTCTTACTAATAGGGGCACTACTATTCCTCCTACTGACCACCAACCTTGAGGCCATATTTATTCTCATTGATGCTGGGCTCGGGACATTTTCTGCCCCCGCTGGCCACAATCTGGCCCTCCTTAAGGCTGAAGGACAATAAACTGGCCCTTGGTTTGAAAAGTTTGGAGACCCCTGCTCTAACCTGTTAACCGTTAATTTTTTTTAAAGCGTTGCGTATGTAGATTTTTAGGAACCATAGCTTGTCTCTATTCCACATGTGTGCACAATTTCAAAGCATAACATGTTAGTTATCTATTTACTCGGCGTAACATCATCTTTCACATATTATACAAAATACATTTTGCTAACTTTACGGGTTTTTTTGTTTTGTTTTTATTCATGAAAGTGTATTTTTTCCCCCCATAAATTGCGTTTGAAAGACCGCTGCGCAAATACCGTGTGACATAAAAAATTTGCAACGATTGCCATTTTATTCTTAATATTATACAGATGTCAGAAATAGGCTTAGGCATGAAAGGGCTAAGGAGTGTTCTATGGCATGGATTGACATATTTTGCATTCCTAAATGTGCAAAATATAAATGGATACGATCATTCTGAGTTAATAACACTAGGGATAGCTGATCCAGGGAATATCCAATTGCCTACTGGGGGGACCAAGAAGAATTTTTACACCTGCTAGAGAAAATTGGATCATGCTTTAGTGCAGTTATTTTTTTGCCTCTCTCTGAATCTACAGTGGGTACATAGACTATAAAATATTTTTTTGCGGGAGGAGGAGCCTCATAAGAGGTCCTCTAATATTTGGACAAGGTTGTCCGGTAGCACATCCTACCAGAAATTTGCACAAAAAAACCTTATAAACTACCAAAGGACTTGTAAAATGTAAAATGTACCAATACGTTTGTGTAGCAAGGCTTTGTCCAGTCTAATGAGAACTTTCCAAGCCAGAGATAGCTGACATCCTTCAATATGTAGTGGGTTGTGAGGCATAGTGGGTGCAAAGATGGTGAAAGTCATTGGGCGTCAGACACTTCTTGGATGTAAAAGAGGTTTTATTTCTCTTAACAGACATTTTTGTATTTTTGGGGGAAAGAGGGTTAGGGCCAGTACACCCTTAAGTAGTTATAGATTCAATTGGCAGACTCCGAGACTTCAATAGGAGGACAGCCGTGCAGGGAAAGGCCCCAGCAAGGTGCCATGTCTGCCCGTGCAGGAATGCTATCTTCTATGGCAACAGTCTTTAACTGTTCCTAATCCAAACGTAACAGTTCCTTCAGCTTCACTACAACTGCCTCTTGTAGTTCTTCAACACTGAGCTCCCGGTCTCTCACTAGACCCTCTGATTCACTGACTCTGAATCCCTGGAGCTCCTCCAATCTTTGCGGGGGTATCTCCCTCAAGCATCACCCACACTTCCCTGCTGGGTCCCTAGCTTGGCACTCCAGATACTTCTCAAGCTTCACCCCTGCTGACCGGCTCGGTCCCTAGCTTGACACACAAGGCTGCTCTGCAAGCATCACCTCTGCTGGTTGGGTCCCTGGCTTGATTACCGCCTGAAATTTCCAGATTCTCCACCGTGCCCGTTCGGTGAGAATGTTGCTCCGATTCTTGCTTTCAGTTACTCACTGTGGTCCCTGGTTATAATAAGGTGTTTGGTCCCTTAGTGGCAACAGCTTCCCTTCTACCTCCAACTACGACAGGACATAGGACACACGTCCACCCAGACAGCCGTCCAGGTGGCACAGAACATAGATCACCTGACTCCACCCAAATATATAGGTGCTCCCAGCAGGCCAAGGGATTCAAGAAAACCCCTGCCTATTGGCTGAGCTACCCCATGTAGCGGGTATATGCTTTCTATTTTTTAAATCTGGTGGGGAAAACTGTGATGTATGGTTCCCTGGGGCCCACCAGGTGGCGCTGTCACTTTGGGCCCGGGGTTGAGTCATCGTTGCAGTGGCGTACCTTTTTTGGTCTCTCTCAGCGGTTGTATGGTGGGGCGGGGAACCCGCCATGCTTGCTGGGAGGGGGTATAAAGGGGACGGCCATTTTTGGTGGAGGGAGTCGAGCCCGGGCACCTTCAGCCTGAGGGCGGTGGTTTGTGTCGGTCTCCTAGGCGGGTCTAGGCCTAGAGGACGTTCGGAGGTCGTGTTCCATCCCAGGCACCTTTAGCTTGGGGTGAGGTAAGCGGGAGGAGGTCTGGAGCTCAGTGCCCACCACTGAGTTCCGCGAGGGAAGGAGGTCCTAGGGAACCCCGGGAGTGGGTACCCGAATCCGGAAGGCGTAATGGACCGGTGGGAGATACTTACTTGAAGACCCGGTGCAGCATATTGCCAGTGACAGGTGAGCCTCCCATCGGAGACCGCCTGGAAGGAAATTCCCCCTCGCTCGGAGACCGCAACCTACTTTCAGGAAGGAAAGTGGAGAGTTCATTGTGTCTTGGCCTACTCGCATCCACACCTCCTTTTCTGTTCTGTTCTCCAAGGGAGTCTAACTGATTGTGTTCATTCAGGAAGAATAAAGGAGTGTTGGACTTTAATAGTGTGGGGCTCATTTTCTGGCAGACATTGTTCAACGTAACTCTCATTGGAGGTTCCAGGTGCAGAACACCGACCCGAAGGTAAAATAAGAACTTTGCTTCCACCACACAAACATCTGCGGTGAGGGCTTGGCGTGGTGACCCCGCACTCTCTCCTCTAAAGTACCCCTAGACAAGAGACAGACGAGCTGATAGAAGAGAGGGGAGAGAGGAGGCCGCTACACCCATATACTCATAACCTGACCTTGACTCCTGGCAAGTAAATTTGTGAGGAGCTCCCTGCCTAAGCTACAAGATGCTACATCTTGTTGAAAAATTATCAAAAAATGTATTGTATAATAAAGTGTTAAAATCATAAAAGACATACAATGAAGACATAACATAACACAAAATCAAATATGTGAAGAAATATCATAATACTACACCGTAAGAAATTGAATCATCATCCCTTGCAGGATTGAGTAATTACTTGCTTGCTGCGATTTCTGACGCAGTTGCGTTTCACAGGACTTAGCCCGCTTCTTCAGGAAAATAAGGTACGGTCAAGCTCTAAAACAAAAACTTATACAGTTAGTGGTTTCATAGTATGTACTGTAGATTGGGACCTGGAGTACAGATATTTTTTTCCTCAGTCCCTCCTGCATAGTCAGTGGATGATAAGGTTCCATGTATAGTAGTCTAGTTCCAGGTTTCCCAAACCTGGGAGAGTATGGCACCATTGACTAACTCCAGGGAGGTCTCCAAGATGAGGGGAAGATGAAATGCTATTGGTCCTCCATGTAGAGCAGGGGTAGGCAACCTCGGGACACTCCAGCTGTGGTGAAACTACAAATCCCATCTTGCCTCTGCCTCTAGGAGTCATGCCTGTGATTGTCAGGGTCTTGCAATGTCTCATGGGACTTGTAGTTTCAAAACAGCTGGAGGGCCAACGTTACCTACCTTTGATGTAGAGTAAGCAGGCTGGAAGGATGTTTCACCATGAAAACTGGATTATGTGCCCAGGGAATGCCCTTGAACTTTGAAGCAGAGAGTTACTGTTTGTTCTGCGAACTCTAATGTTCATTGAAGAAAGTTTTAAGAGTCACTCCACTTTTGTTGAGAAAAATACACTCCCCTATGGGTGATCTATGTACTGTACATTGCAAAGATTTTTGTTTTATAATTATCAATCAGCTGCTGCACCTGCAGGGTTCCAATGAGTAAACTTGAAGTGTCTGCATCCCTTTAGATGTGATTTACCATTGAAAGTATATCACCAAAATTGACATTCTTGTTGCAGGGGATGCCCAAAATCTGACTTGAATCTTGGCTTCTGGGAAAATCAGTAAGCCAATCACACAAGCAGGAAATGACAAGGAAGGGTAATGTTTAATAACATTCAATTACAATATTACAATTGCATATGCTATATATACAGTATCTCACAAAAGTAAGTACACCCCTCACATTTTTGTAAAAATGTTATTATATCTTTTCATGTGATAACACTGAAGAAATTACACTTTGCTACAATGTAAAGTAGTGAGTGTACAGCTTGTATAACAGTGTAAATATGCTGTCCCCTCAAAATAATTCAACACACAGCCATTAATGTCTAAACCGCTGGCAACAAAAGTAAATTCACCCTTAAGTGAAAATGTCCGAATTGGGCCCAATTAGCCATTTTTCCTCCCCAGTGTCATGTGACTCGTTAGTGTTACAAATTCTCAGGTGTGAATGGGGAGCAGGTGTGTTAAATTTGGTTATTGCTCTCACTCTCTCATATTGGTCACTGGAAGTTCAAAATGGCACCTCATGGCAAAGAACTTTCTGAAGATCTGAAAAAAAGAATTGTTGCTCTACATAAAGATGGCCTAGGCTATAAGAAGATTGCCAAGACCCTGAAACTGAGCTGCAGCATGGTGGCCAAGACCATACAGCGGTTTAACAGGACAGGTTCCATGCAGTACAGGCCTCGCCATGGTCGATAAGAAGAAGTTGAGTGGACGTGCTCAGCGTCATATCCAGAGGTTGTCTTTGGGAAATAGACATATATGAGTGCTGCCAGCATTGCTGCAGAGGTTGAAGGGGTGGGGGTCAGCCTGTCAGTGCTCAGACCATACGCCGCACACTGCATCAAATTGGTCTGCATGGCTGTCATCCTAGAAGGAAGTCTCTTCTAAAGACGATGCACAAGAAAGCCTGGAAACCGTTTGCTGAAGACAAGCAGACTAATGACTTGGATTACTGGATCCATGTCCTGTGTGTTGCAGAGTACGATTGCTGGGTGCAGCGGAGTCAATTCAGATCAGATGTTGTGGAGTAACAGGAACTGGCTTCTTTATTGGAACATAACCACACTAGCAAAGATGTCACCTCACATGGTAAGACACAGACAGGAAAAAGAAACCAACAAGCACAGCACTATGTACAAGAAATACAACACATCATAGAAAATGTATAGCATAGCAAATCACTGTGCATTAGCGACATCTAGTGTCCTGTTTGTGAACTGCAGTCAATAGGCTAAGCTGAAAGTTGTTGTATCTCCAAACACCCCTTCTCAACAGCTAAGGCTTAGTCTGTTAAACCCATCTTCTTTGTAAGCCTTGAATGTCTTTCAGAGGTCACGGGCTTTGTAAGGATATCTGCTGTCATATCCTCTGTTGGGCAATAAAGTAACTCAAGAAGACCTTGCTCTTGAAGATCCCTAAGAAAGTGGAACTTCACATCAATGTGCTTGGTTCTTGAATTAACTCCTTCTATGTGCGCAAGTACAAGGCATCCTTGATTGTCCTCATAGATTTCTGTTGGTCCCGACTGTGGTTGACCCAAGTCTGTTAATAGCTGTCTCAGCCATATAACTTCTTGGCTTGCCTACGCTGCAGCAACATATTCTGCTTCAGTAGACGACAGTGTAACAGAGAGTTGCTTTTTACTAGTCCAACTGATGGCACCTCCTGACAGAAAAAATAGATAGTCACTGGTAGATTTTCTGTCACTGGTGTCTCCTGCCCAGTCAGCATCCACATATCCTGTTAAGGTGCTTTTATCACTTGCTGGTAACTTTAACTTGTAGTGCGAAGTCCCTTTAAGATAGCGAATGATTCGCTTTACAGCATTCCAGTCCTTTTTACTTGGCATTGAAACCTTTCTGCATAGGATTCCGACAGTTGCTGCAATGTCCGGCCTTGTAGCGGTGGTAAGGTACAGCAATTTCCCTATTGCTTTCCTGTATTGAGTATTAGTAGGTAATGGGTTATCTTGACAATACATCTCCTTTAGGTAGTTGGTTTCCATGGGAGACTTTACTGGTTTGGCGTCTTCCATTCCAAATGTTCCAATTATTTCTTGTATTTTGTGTCTTTGGTTCAGAAGAAAGCTGCCATTTTCCTTTCTCTCGATCTGGATGCCAAGGTAATTGTTTATGTTGCCAAGGTCTTTGGTGTCAAAGTGCTGATTTTGTTTTTCCAGTATTTCTGCTTCATCCCTTTCTTGCTCAAAAAAAATCAGGATATCATCCACATAGATAAGCATATAGACCCATCTATTTGTCAATTTCTTTGTGTATAAGCAGGGGTCTGCTTTACTCCTTAGAAAGTTTTGATGTGTAAGCACTTCATTTGTTTTTATATTCCACGCTCTGGCTGCTTGCTTTAGACCATATATACTCCTGTGAAGTTTGCATACTAGGTCTGAGCTTTGTTCATCTTTGAATCCTGGCGGCTGTTCCATGTAAATTTCTTCTGTTAACCACTTAACCACCGCCCACTGTAAATATACGTCGGCAGAATGGCACCGACAGGCAGAATCACGTACATATACGTGATTGCCTTTGTATAGTTGGGGGTCCGATCGGACCCCCCTTCTTTACAGTGGGTGGTCGTTTTACCTTCGGGAGCGATCCGGCATGAGGGGACGGCCGTTCGATTCCGGCCCCCCCTCTCGATTGCTCCCGGCGAATGAGAGAGCTTCCCCTGCCTGCCAGGCAGGAGGAAGTGATGTCATCTCTCCTGCGGCACTCACATATACCGAGCGCCATACAGGAGAAGATGCAGGTTAGTGCACACAACACTACACTGACACCAGGACACATAGGCACATAAATCGCCCCCCCAGGCCCCCCCAGACACCCCCAGATCACCCCCCAGCCCCCAGTCACAGTGTCACTGATTGCAGTGACCATTTATTTAGTGATCACTGCAATCAGTGACATTTGTGACTGTAAAAGTGTCACTACATTTAGTTTTAGGTCCAGTGTAGCCCCCTAACCCCCCCTAATAAAGGTTTAACCCCCTGATCACCCCCCAGATAACCCTTTCACCCCCTAGCACCGCCGTCGCTAAGCGATCATTTTTCTGATCGATGTCTTAGCGTCGGTGATGCTGATCGGTAGCCAGTAATTTTTTTTAGGTTCGCCGCAGGTTTTTATAGCGTCGGGTACCCCCATATATTACCTAATAAAGGTTTAACCCCCTTGATCGCCCCCCAGGTAACCCTTTCACCCCCTATCACCACTGTCACTAAGCGATAATTTTTCTGATCGATGTCTTAGCGTCGGCGATGCTGATCGGTAGCCAGTAATTTTTTTTAGGTTCGCCGCAGGTTTTTATAGCTTCGGGTACCCCCATATATTACCTAATAAAGGTTTAACCCCCTTGATCACCCCCCAGGTAAGCCTTTCACCCCCTAGCACCGCCGTCGCTATGCGATAATTTTTCTGATCGATGTCTTAGCGTCGGTGATGCTGATCGGTAGGCAGTAATTTTTTTTAGGTTCGCCGCAGGTTTTTATAGCGTCGGGTACCCCCATATATTACCTAATAAAGGTTTAACCCCCTTGATCGCCCCCCAGGTAACCCTTTCACCCCCTATCACCACTGTCACTAAGCGATAATTTTTCTGATCGCTGTCTTAGCGTCGGTGATGCAGATCGGTAGCCAGTAATTTTTTTTAGGTTCGCCGCAGGTTTTTATAGCGTCAGGTACTCCAATATATTACCTAATAAAGGTTTAACCCCCTTGATCACCCCCCAGGTAACCCTTTCACCCCCTATCACCACTGTCGCTAAGCGATCATTTTTCTGATCGCTGTCTTAGCGTCGGTGATGCAGATCGGTAGCCAGTAATTTTTTTTAGGTTCGCCGCAGGTTTTTATAGCGTCAGGTACCCCCATATATTATCTAATAAAGGTTTAACCCCCTGATCGCCCCCCAGATAACCCTTTCACCCCCTATCACCACTGTCGCTAAGCGATCGTTTTTATGATCGTTGTCTTAGTGTCGGTGATGCAGATCGGTAGCCAGTAATTTTTTTTTAGGTTCGCCGTCAGGTTTTTATATAGCGTCAGGTACCCCCATATATTACCTAATAAAGGTTTTAACCCCCTAATTGCCCCTAGTTAACCCTTTCACCAGTGATCATCATATAAGTGTTACGGGTGACGCTGGTTAGTTAGTTTGCTTTTTATAGTGTCAGGGCACCCGCCGTATATAACCCAATAAAGGTTTAACCCCCTGATCGCCCAGCGGGTGATATCAATTAGGTTTTAGCGTCAGAGAGGGTCTGCGTCACACCCCAGGCAGCGTCAGGTTAGTGCCAGTAGCGCTAACACCCACGCGTGAAGCATACACCCCCCTTAGTGGTATAGTATCTGAACAGATCAATATCTGATCTGATCAGATCTATACTAGCGTCCCCAGCAGTTTAGGGTTCCCAAAAACGCAGTGTTAGCGGAATCAGCCCAGATACCTGCTAGCACCTGCGTTTTGCCCCTCCGTCCAGCCCAGGCCACCCAAGTGCAGTATCGATCGATCACTGTCACTTGCAAAACACAACACACATAACTGCAGCGTTCGCAGAGACAGGCCTGATCCCTGCGACTCCAGTGCTGTAGGAGGTGATTTCACCACCACAGTTAAAAAAAAAAAAGCATATATGCCAAAGCATTGGGGCAGCAGGGGCGGAGGAGCGATTTTGCTCCTAATGCCGCGTACATACGGTCGAAATTCCGACGGAGGCTTGCCCGTGGAAAAGTCTGACCATGTGTACGCGGCATAACTTTTGCGGGAAGATGCCCCCATGCTTCGGCATATATAAATGGTGCATGTATGCCCATCATTAGAAGTGGGTGGATGAAGGGCGGTATTCTAATGGTGGGCATACCCACCCGATCAATCTCTTTTTTTCGTTCAGCCAACAGGCTGCACGAAAAAAAAGATCACAATACATGTCCAACAAGGACCAGCAACGTACTGGTATGTTGCTGGACTTTGAATGTTTATACCAGAATGATGCCTGCGGGTTTAGGTATCATCTTGGTATCATTCTTTTCAGCCAGCGGCCGGCTTTCATGTAAAAGCAATCCTAGTGGCTAATTAGCCTCTGGACTGCTTTTAAAAGCAGTGGGAGGGAATGTCCCCCCCCCCGGATATAAAAAGCGCCATTGGGAAATTGGGAAAGCATTTTATCACACCGATCTTGGTGTGGTCAGATGCTTTGAGGGCAGAGGAAAGATCTAGGGTCCAATAGACCCCAGTTTTTTCAAAAAAGAGTACCTGTCATTACCTATTGCTATCATAGGGGATATTTACATTCCCTGAGATAACAATAAAAATGATAAAAAAAAAATATGGAAGCAACAGTTTAAAAATAAAATAAAAAAGCAAAATTAATAATAAAAAAAAAAAAAAAAAAAGCACCCCTGTCCTGCCCTGCTCTTGCCCAATGGCGAACGCAAGCGTCGGTCTGGCGTCATATGTAAACAGCAATTGCACCATGCATGTGAGGTATCACCGCGAAGGTCAGATCGAGTGCAGTAATTTTAGCAGTAGACCTCCTCTGTAAATCTAACGGGGTAACCTGTAAAGGCTTTTAAAGGCTTTTAAAAATGTATGTAGTTTGTCGCCAATGCGCGTTTGTGCAAAATTTTAAAGCATGTCGTGTTTGGTATCTATGTACTCGGCCTAAGATCATCTTTTTTATTTCATCAAATATTTGGGCAATATAGTGTGTTTTAGTGCATTAAAATTAAAAAAAGTGTATTTTTTCCCCAAAAAATGCGTTTGAAAAATCGCTGCGCAAATACTGTGTAGAAAAAAAACACCCACCATTTTATTCTGTAGGGCCTTTGCTTTAAAAATATATATAATGTTTGGGGGTTCAACATAATTTTCTTGCAAAAAAAAATATGTTTTCATGTAAACAAAAAGTGTCAAAAAGGGCTTTGTCTTCAAGTGGTTAGAAGAGTGGATGTAAGCTTCCTAATGTTGTGTATAAAATGCCAGAACAGTTCAAAACCCCCCCAAATGACCCCATTTTGGAAAGTAGACACCCCAAGCTATATACTGAGAGGCATGTCGAGTCCATGGAATATTTTATGTTGACACAAGTTGCGGAAAAAAGACAATTTTTTTTTTTTTTTTGCACAAAGTTGTCACTAAATGATATATTGCTCAAACATGCCATGGGCATATGTGGAATTACACCCCAAAATACATTCTGTTGCTTCTCCTGAGTACGGGGATACCACATGTGTGAGACTTTTTGGGAGCCTAGCCGCGTACGGGACCCCAAAAACCAATCACCGCCTTCAGGCTTTCTAAGGGTGTCAATTTTTGATTTCACTTCTCACTGCCTATCACAGTTTCGGAGGCCATGGAATGCCCAGATGGCACAAAACCCCCCCAAATGACCCCATTTTGGAAAGTAGACACCCCAAGCTATTTGCTGAGAGGTATTGTAAGTATTTTGCAGATCTCGCTTTTTGTCACAAAGTTTTGAAAATTGAAAAAAAAAAAGAAAAAAAAAAATGTTCTTTCTTCATTTTCAAAAACAAATGAGAGCTGTAAAATACTCACCATGCCTCTCAGCAAACAGCTTGGGGTGTCTACTTTCCAAAATGAGGTCATTTGGGGGGGTTTTGTGCTATTTTGGCATTTTATGGCCTTCGAAACTGTGATAGGTAGTGAGGAGTCAAATCAAAAATTTGTGCCTAGAAATCCTGAAGGCGGTGATTGGTTTTCGGGGTCCCGTACGCGGCTAGGCTCCTAAAAAGTCCCACACATGTGGTATCCCCGTACTCAGGAGAAGCAGCAAAATTTATTTTGGGGTGCAATTCCACATATAACCATGGCATGTGTGAGCAATATATCATTTAGTGACAACTTTATGTAATTTTTATTTATTTTTTTGTCATTATTCAATCACTTGGGACAAAAAAAAAAAAATATTCAATGGGCTCAACAGGCCTCTCAGCAATTTCCTTGGGGTGTCTACTTTCTAAAATGGGGTCATTTGGGGGTAGGGATGGGCCCGGTGCTCGATTCGAACCCATGTTCGAATCGAGCATCGGGCGTTCGCTCGCTCGTCGAGCCCAGAACTATTTGGGCCGTTCGCATCACATTCGTGTGATGCGAGCGGCCCCGCAATGCATTGCGGCCGGCGCGGCCGGCGCAGTGCATTGCTGGCTGATGATTGGCCAAGCATGCACTGTGACCCCGCATGCTTGGCCAATCACAGCGCCCGAAACTCGGAGAGCAATAATTGGCTACAGGCAGGACGCCTGTAGCCAATTACAGCTCAGGGGCTTTAGTACACGCCCCACCATTTAAAAGGCCGCCACGCCATCGGCCCCGGTCACATGAGTTCCGGCTTTAGGAGAGATTAGTCTGCTGATTCTGTCTTTGCTTGATACTGAAAGATTTGCTCTTCTTTCCTAAACCATTGGCGATTTCTTTGCTAAACCATTGCTACCTAAGTCATTGATCGTTCATTGCTGCTGATTGCACAGTTAGTGTGTTATTAGCTACTGCTGGGGATTAGTCTGGTGCGTGCTTACTGTTAGTACAGTATTGCAGTAGTACCAACCGCAGTGCTGTTAGCACAGCATTGCACCCCAACAGCACCCATAGGACTTCTAGTGTGTTAGTGGCAGCAAACAGAGCTCCTATATTTTCTTCTCAGCAGCACCCATAGGACTTCTAGTGTGTTAGTGGCAGCAAACAGAGCTCCTATATTTTCTTCTCAGCAGCACCCATAGGACTTCTAGTGTGTTAGTGGCAGCAAACAGAGCTCCTATATTTTCTTCTCAGCAGCACCCATAGGACTTCTAGTGTGTTAGTGGCAGCAAACAGAGCTCCTATATTTTCTTCTCAGCAGCACCCATAGGACTTCTAGTGTGTTAGTGGCAGCAAACAGAGCTCCTATATTTTCTTCTCAGCAGCACCCATAGGACTTCTAGTGTGTTAGTGGCATCACACAGAGCTCCTATATTTTCTTCTCAGCAGCACCCATAGGACTTCTAGTGTGTTAGTGGCAGCAAACAGAGCTCCTATATTTTCTTCTCAGCAGCACCCATAGGACTTCTAGTGTGTTAGTGGCATCACACAGAGCTCCTATATTTTCTTCTCAGCAGCACCCATAGGACTTCTAGTGTGTTAGTGGCAGCAAACAGAGCTCCTATATTTTCTTCTCAGCAGCACCCATAGGACTTCTAGTGTGTTAGTGGCAGCAAACAGAGCTCCTATATTTTCTTCTCAGCAGCATCCATAGGACTTCTAGTGTGTTAGTGGCAGCAAACAGAGCTCCTATATTTTCTTCTCAGCAGCACCCATAGGACTTCTAGTGTGTTAGTGGCAGCAAACAGAGCTCCTATATTTTCTTCTCAGCAGCACCCATAGGACTTCTAGTGTGTTAGTGGCATCACACAGAGCTCCTATATTTTCTTCTCAGCAGCACCCATAGGACTTCTAGTGTGTTAGTGGCAGCAAACAGAGCTCCTATATTTTCATCTCAGCAGCACCCATAGGACTTCTAGTGTGTTAGTGGCAGCAAACAGAGCTCCTATATTTTCTTCTCAGCAGCACCCATAGGACTTCTAGTGTGTTAGTGGCAGCAAACAGAGCTCCTATATTTTCTTCTCAGCAGCACCCATAGGACTTCTAGTGTGTTAGTGGCAGAAAACAGAGCTCCTATATTTTCTTCTCAGCAGCACCCATAGGACTTCTAGTGTGTTAGTGGCATCACACAGAGCTCCTATATTTTCTTCTCAGCAGCACCCATAGGACTTCTAGTGTGTTAGTGGCAGCAAACAGAGCTCCTATATTTTCTTCTCAGCAGCACCCATAGGACTTCTAGTGTGTTAGTGGCAGCAAACAGAGCTCCTATATTTTCTTCTCAGCAGCACCCATAGGACTTCTAGTGTGTTAGTGGCAGCAAACAGAGCTCCTATATTTTCTTCTCAGCAGCACCCATAGGACTTCTAGTGTGTTAGTGGCAGCAAACAGAGCTCCTATATTTTCTTCTCAGCAGCACCCATAGGACTTCTAGTGTGTTAGTGGCATCACACAGAGCTCCTATATTTTCTTCTCAGCAGCACCCATAGGACTTCTAGTGTGTTAGTGGCAGCAAACAGAGCTCCTATATTTTCTTCTCAGCAGCACCCATAGGACTTCTAGTGTGTTAGTGGCAGCAAACAGAGCTCCTATATTTTCTTCTCAGCAGCACCCATAGGACTTCTAGTGTGTTAGTGGCATCACACAGAGCTCCTATATTTTCTTCTCAGCAGCACCCATAGGACTTCTAGTGTGTTAGTGGCAGCAAACAGAGCTCCTATATTTTCTTCTCAGCAGCACCCATAGGACTTCTAGTGTGTTAGTGGCAGCAAACAGAGCTCCTATATTTTCTTCTCAGCAGCACCCATAGGACTTCTAGTGTGTTAGTGGCATCACACAGAGCTCCTATATTTTCTTCTCAGCAGCACCCATAGGACTTCTAGTGTGTTAGTGGCAGCAAACAGAGCTCCTATATTTTCTTCTCAGCAGCACCCATAGGACTTCTAGTGTGTTAGTGGCATCACACAGAGCTCCTATATTTTCTTCTCAGCAGCACCCATAGGACTTCTAGTGTGTTAGTGGCAGCAAACAGAGCTCCTATATTTTCTTCTCAGCAGCACCCATAGGACTTCTAGTGTGTTAGTGGCAGCAAACAGAGCTCCTATATTTTCTTCTCAGCAGCACCCATAGGACTTCTAGTGTGTTAGTGGCATCACACAGAGCTCCTATATTTTCTTCTCAGCAGCACCCATAGGACTTCTAGTGTGTTAGTGGCATCACACAGAGCTCCTATATTTTCCTCTCAGCAGCACCCATAGGACTTCTAGTGTGTTAGTGGCAGCAAACAGAGCTCCTATATTTTCTTCTCAGCAGCACCCATAGGACTTCTAGTGTGTTAGTGGCAGCAAACAGAGCTCCTATATTTTCTTCTCAGCAGCACCCATAGGACTTCTAGTGTGTTAGTGGCAGCAAACAGAGCTCCTATATTTTCTTCTCAGCAGCACCCATAGGACTTCTAGTGTGTTAGTGGCATCACACAGAGCTCCTATATTTTCTTCTCAGCAGCACCCATAGGACTTCTAGTGTGTTAGTGGCAGCAAACAGAGCTCCTATATTTTCTTCTCAGCAGCACCCATAGGACTTCTAGTGTGTTAGTGGCAGCAAACAGAGCTCCTATATTTTCTTCTCAGCAGCACCCATAGGACTTCTAGTGTGTTAGTGGCAGCAAACAGAGCTCCTATATTTTCTTCTCAGCAGCACCCATAGGACTTCTAGTGTGTTAGTGGCAGCAAACAGAGCTCCTATATTTTCTTCTCAGCAGCACCCATAGGACTTCTAGTGTGTTAGTGGCATCACACAGAGCTCCTATATTTTCTTCTCAGCAGCACCCATAGGACTTCTAGTGTGTTAGTGGCAGCAAACAGAGCTCCTATATTTTCTTCTCAGCAGCACCCATAGGACTTCTAGTGTGTTAGTGGCATCACACAGAGCTCCTATATTTTCTTCTCAGCAGCACCCATAGGACTTCTAGTGTGTTAGTGGCAGCAAACAGAGCTCCTATATTTTCTTCTCAGCAGCACCCATAGGACTTCTAGTGTGTTAGTGGCAGCAAACAGAGCTCCTATATTTTCTTCTCAGCAGCACCCATAGGACTTCTAGTGTGTTAGTGGCAGCAAACAGAGCTCCTATATTTTCTTCTCAGCAGCACCCATAGGACTTCTAGTGTGTTAGTGGCAGCAAACAGAGCTCCTATATTTTCTTCTCAGCAGCACCCATAGGACTTCTAGTGTGTTAGTGGCATCACACAGAGCTCCTATATTTTCTTCTCAGCAGCACCCATAGGACTTCTAGTGTGTTAGTGGCAGCAAACAGAGCTCCTATATTTTCTTCTCAGCAGCACCCATAGGACTTCTAGTGTGTTAGTGGCAGCAAACAGAGCTCCTATATTTTCTTCTCAGCAGCACCCATAGGACTTCTAGTGTGTTAGTGGCAGCAAACAGAGCTCCTATATTTTCTTCTCAGCAGCACCCATAGGACTTCTAGTGTGTTAGTGGCAGCAAACAGAGCTCCTATATTTTCTTCTCAGCAGCACCCATAGGACTTCTAGTGTGTTAGTGGCATCACACAGAGCTCCTATATTTTCTTCTCAGCAGCACCCATAGGACTTCTAGTGTGTTAGTGGCAGCAAACAGAGCTCCTATATTTTCTTCTCAGCAGCACCCATAGGACTTCTAGTGTGTTAGTGGCATCACACAGAGCTCCTATATTTTCTTCTCAGCAGCACCCATAGGACTTCTAGTGTGTTAGTGGCAGCAAACAGAGCTCCTATATTTTCTTCTCAGCAGCACCCATAGGACTTCTAGTGTGTTAGTGGCAGCAAACAGAGCTCCTATATTTTCTTCTCAGCAGCACCCATAGGACTTCTAGTGTGTTAGTGGCATCACACAGAGCTCCTATATTTTCTTCTCAGCAGCACCCATAGGACTTCTAGTGTGTTAGTGGCAGCAAACAGAGCTCCTATATTTTCTTCTCAGCAGCACCCATAGGACTTCTAGTGTGTTAGTGGCATCACACAGAGCTCCTATATTTTCTTCTCAGCAGCACCCATAGGACTTCTAGTGTGTTAGTGGCAGCAAACAGAGCTCCTATATTTTCTTCTCAGCAGCACCCATAGGACTTCTAGTGTGTTAGTGGCAGCAAACAGAGCTCCTATATTTTCTTCTCAGCAGCACCCATAGGACTTCTAGTGTGTTAGTGGCATCACACAGAGCTCCTATATTTTCTTCTCAGCACCACCCATAGGACTTCTAGTGTGTTAGTGGCATCACACAGAGCTCCTATATTTTCTTCTCAGCAGCACCCATAGGACTTCTAGTGTGTTAGTGGCAGCAAACAGAGCTCCTATATTTTCTTCTCAGCAGCACCCATAGGACTTCTAGTGTGTTAGTGGCATCACACAGAGCTCCTATATTTTCTTCTCAGCAGCACCCATAGGACTTCTAGTGTGTTAGTGGCAGCAAACAGAGCTCCTATATTTTCTTCTCAGCAGCACCCATAGGACTTCTAGTGTGTTAGTGGCAGCAAACAGAGCTCCTATATTTTCTTCTCAGCAGCACCCATAGGACTTCTAGTGTGTTAGTGGCAGCAAACAGAGCTCCTATATTTTCTTCTCAGCAGCACCCATAGGACTTCTAGTGTGTTAGTGGCAGCAAACAGAGCTCCTATATTTTCTTCTCAGCAGCACCCATAGGACTTCTAGTGTGTTAGTGGCAGCAAACAGAGCTCCTATATTTTCTTCTCAGCAGCACCCATAGGACTTCTAATGTGTTAGTGGCATCACACAGAGTTCCTATATTTTCATCTCAGCAGCACCCATAGGACTTCTAGTGTGTTAGTGGCATCACACAGAGCTCCTATATTTTCTTCTCAGCAGCACCCATAGGACTTCTAGTGTGTTAGTGGCAGCAAACAGAGCTCCTATATTTTCTTCTCAGCAGCACCCATAGGACTTCTAGTGTGTTAGTGGCATCACACAGAGCTCCTATATTTTCTTCTCAGCAGCACCCATAGGACTTCTAGTGTGTTAGTGGCAGCAAACAGAGCTCCTATATTTTCTTCTCAGCAGCACCCATAGGACTTCTAGTGTGTTAGTGGCAGCAAACAGAGCTCCTATATTTTCTTCTCAGCAGCACCCATAGGACTTCTAGTGTGTTAGTGGCAGCAAACAGAGCTCCTATATTTTCTTCTCAGCAGCACCCATAGGACTTCTAGTGTGTTAGTGGCATCACACAGAGCTCCTATATTTTCTTCTCAGCAGCACCCATAGGACTTCTAGTGTGTTAGTGGCAGCAAACAGAGCTCCTATATTTTCTTCTCAGCAGCACCCATAGGACTTCTAGTGT
Organism: Rana muscosa; assembly: GCA_029206835.1. NCBI lineage: Eukaryota > Metazoa > Chordata > Amphibia > Anura > Ranidae > Rana > Rana muscosa. The sequence continues at coordinate 300,181,528 of CM055118.1, forward strand.
GTTAGTGGCATCACACAGAGCTCCTATATTTTCTTCTCAGCAGCACCCATAGGACTTCTAGTGTGTTAGTGGCAGCAAACAGAGCTCCTATATTTTCTTCTCAGCAGCACCCATAGGACTTCTAGTGTGTTAGTGGCATCACACAGAGCTCCTATATTTTCTTCTCAGCAGCACCCATAGGACTTCTAGTGTGTTAGTGGCAGCAAACAGAGCTCCTATATTTTCTTCTCAGCAGCACCCATAGGACTTCTAGTGTGTTAGAGGCATCACACAGAGCTCCTATATTTTCTTCTCAGCAGCACCCATAGGACTTCTAGTGTGTTAGTGGCAGCAAACAGAGCTCCTATATTTTCTTCTCAGCAGCACCCATAGGACTTCTAGTGTGTTAGTGGCATCACACAGAGCTCCTATATTTTCTTCTCAGCAGCACCCATAGGACTTCTAGTGTGTTAGTGGCAGCAAACAGAGCTCCTATATTTTCTTCTCAGCAGCACCCATAGGACTTCTAGTGTGTTAGTGGCATCACACAGAGCTCCTATATTTTCTTCTCAGCAGCACCCATAGGACTTCTAGTGTGTTAGTGGCAGCAAACAGAGCTCCTATATTTTCTTCTCAGCAGCACCCATAGGACTTCTAGTGTGTTAGTGGCAGCAAACAGAGCTCCTATATTTTCTTCTCAGCAGCACCCATAGGACTTCTAGTGTGTTAGTGGCAGCAAACAGAGCTCCTATATTTTCTTCTCAGCAGCACCCATAGGACTTCTAGTGTGTTAGTGGCAGCAAACAGAGCTCCTATATTTTCTTCTCAGCAGCACCCATAGGACTTCTAGTGTGTTAGTGGCATCACACAGAGCTCCTATATTTTCTTCTCAGCAGCACCCATAGGACTTCTAGTGTGTTAGTGGCAGCAAACAGAGCTCCTATATTTTCTTCTCAGCAGCACCCATAGGACTTCTAGTGTGTTAGTGGCATCACACAGAGCTCCTATATTTTCTTCTCAGCAGCACCCATAGGACTTCTAGTGTGTTAGTGGCAGCAAACAGAGCTCCTATATTTTCTTCTCAGCAGCACCCATAGGACTTCTAGTGTGTTAGTGGCAGCAAACAGAGCTCCTATATTTTCTTCTCAGCAGCACCCATAGGACTTCTAGTGTGTTAGTGGCATCACACAGAGCTCCTATATTTTCTTCTCAGCAGCACCCATAGGACTTCTAGTGTGTTAGTGGCATCACACAGAGCTCCTATATTTTCTTCTCAGCAGCACCCATAGGACTTCTAGTGTGTTAGTGGCAGCAAACAGAGCTCCTATATTTTCTTCTCAGCAGCACCCATAGGACTTCTAGTGTGTTAGTGGCAGCAAACAGAGCTCCTATATTTTCTTCTCAGCAGCACCCATAGGACTTCTAGTGTGTTAGTGGCATCACACAGAGCTCCTATATTTTCTTCTCAGCAGCACCCATAGGACTTCTAGTGTGTTAGTGGCAGCAAACAGAGCTCCTATATTTTCTTCTCAGCAGCACCCATAGGACTTCTAGTGTGTTAGTGGCAGCAAACAGAGCTCCTATATTTTCTTCTCAGCAGCACCCATAGGACTTCTAGTGTGTTAGTGCAGCAAACAGAGCTCCTATATTTTCTTCTCAGCAGCACCCATAGGACTTCTAGTGTGTTAGTGGCAGCAAACAGAGCTCCTATATTTTCTTCTCAGCAGCACCCATAGGACTTCTAGTGTGTTAGTGGCAGCAAACAGAGCTCCTATATTTTCTTCTCAGCAGCACCCATAGGACTTCTAGTGTGTTAGTGGCAGCAAACAGAGCTCCTATATTTTCTTCTCAGCAGCATCCATAGGACTTCTAGTGTGTTAGTGGCATCACACAGAGCTCCTATATTTTCTTCTCAGCAGCACCCATAGGACTTCTAGTGTGTTAGTGGCAGCAAACAGAGCTCCTATATTTTCTTCTCAGCAGCACCCATAGGACTTCTAGTGTGTTAGTGGCAGCAAACAGAGCTCCTATATTTTCTTCTCAGCAGCACCCATAGGACTTCTAGTGTGTTAGTGGCATCACACAGAGCTCCTATATTTTCTTCTCAGCAGCACCCATAGGACTTCTAGTGTGTTAGTGGCAGCAAACAGAGCTCCTATATTTTCTTCTCAGCAGCACCCATAGGACTTCTAGTGTGTTAGTGGCAGCAAACAGAGCTCCTATATTTTCTTCTCAGCAGCACCCATAGGACTTCTAGTGTGTTAGTGGCATCACACAGAGCTCCTATATTTTCTTCTCAGCAGCACCCATAGGACTTCTAGTGTGTTAGTGGCAGCAAACAGAGCTCCTATATTTTCTTCTCAGCAGCACCCATAGGACTTCTAGTGTGTTAGTGGCATCACACAGAGCTCCTATATTTTCTTCTCAGCAGCACCCATAGGACTTCTAGTGTGTTAGTGGCAGCAAACAGAGCTCCTATATTTTCTTCTCAGCAGCACCCATAGGACTTCTAGTGTGTTAGAGGCATCACACAGAGCTCCTATATTTTCTTCTCAGCAGCACCCATAGGACTTCTAGTGTGTTAGTGGCAGCAAACAGAGCTCCTATATTTTCTTCTCAGCAGCACCCATAGGACTTCTAGTGTGTTAGTGGCATCACACAGAGCTCCTATATTTTCTTCTCAGCAGCACCCATAGGACTTCTAGTGTGTTAGTGGCAGCAAACAGAGCTCCTATATTTTCTTCTCAGCAGCACCCATAGGACTTCTAGTGTGTTAGTGGCATCACACAGAGCTCCTATATTTTCTTCTCAGCAGCACCCATAGGACTTCTAGTGTGTTAGTGGCAGCAAACAGAGCTCCTATATTTTCTTCTCAGCAGCACCCATAGGACTTCTAGTGTGTTAGTGGCAGCAAACAGAGCTCCTATATTTTCTTCTCAGCAGCACCCATAGGACTTCTAGTGTGTTAGTGGCAGCAAACAGAGCTCCTATATTTTCTTCTCAGCAGCACCCATAGGACTTCTAGTGTGTTAGTGGCAGCAAACAGAGCTCCTATATTTTCTTCTCAGCAGCACCCATAGGACTTCTAGTGTGTTAGTGGCATCACACAGAGCTCCTATATTTTCTTCTCAGCAGCACCCATAGGACTTCTAGTGTGTTAGTGGCAGCAAACAGAGCTCCTATATTTTCTTCTCAGCAGCACCCATAGGACTTCTAGTGTGTTAGTGGCATCACACAGAGCTCCTATATTTTCTTCTCAGCAGCACCCATAGGACTTCTAGTGTGTTAGTGGCAGCAAACAGAGCTCCTATATTTTCTTCTCAGCAGCACCCATAGGACTTCTAGTGTGTTAGTGGCAGCAAACAGAGCTCCTATATTTTCTTCTCAGCAGCACCCATAGGACTTCTAGTGTGTTAGTGGCATCACACAGAGCTCCTATATTTTCTTCTCAGCAGCACCCATAGGACTTCTAGTGTGTTAGTGGCATCACACAGAGCTCCTATATTTTCTTCTCAGCAGCACCCATAGGACTTCTAGTGTGTTAGTGGCAGCAAACAGAGCTCCTATATTTTCTTCTCAGCAGCACCCATAGGACTTCTAGTGTGTTAGTGGCAGCAAACAGAGCTCCTATATTTTCTTCTCAGCAGCACCCATAGGACTTCTAGTGTGTTAGTGGCATCACACAGAGCTCCTATATTTTCTTCTCAGCAGCACCCATAGGACTTCTAGTGTGTTAGTGGCAGCAAACAGAGCTCCTATATTTTCTTCTCAGCAGCACCCATAGGACTTCTAGTGTGTTAGTGGCAGCAAACAGAGCTCCTATATTTTCTTCTCAGCAGCACCCATAGGACTTCTAGTGTGTTAGTGCAGCAAACAGAGCTCCTATATTTTCTTCTCAGCAGCACCCATAGGACTTCTAGTGTGTTAGTGGCAGCAAACAGAGCTCCTATATTTTCTTCTCAGCAGCACCCATAGGACTTCTAGTGTGTTAGTGGCAGCAAACAGAGCTCCTATATTTTCTTCTCAGCAGCACCCATAGGACTTCTAGTGTGTTAGTGGCAGCAAACAGAGCTCCTATATTTTCTTCTCAGCAGCATCCATAGGACTTCTAGTGTGTTAGTGGCATCACACAGAGCTCCTATATTTTCTTCTCAGCAGCACCCATAGGACTTCTAGTGTGTTAGTGGCAGCAAACAGAGCTCCTATATTTTCTTCTCAGCAGCACCCATAGGACTTCTAGTGTGTTAGTGGCAGCAAACAGAGCTCCTATATTTTCTTCTCAGCAGCACCCATAGGACTTCTAGTGTGTTAGTGGCAGCAAACAGAGCTCCTATATTTTCTTCTCAGCAGCACCCATAGGACTTCTAGTGTGTTAGTGGCAGCAAACAGAGCTCCTATATTTTCTTCTCAGCAGCACCCATAGGACTTCTAGTGTGTTAGTGGCAGCAAACAGAGCTCCTATATTTTCTTCTCAGCAGCACCCATAGGACTTCTAGTGTGTTAGTGGCAGCAAACAGAGCTCCTATATTTTCTTCTCAGCAGCACCCATAGGACTTCTAATGTGTTAGTGGCATCACACAGAGTTCCTATATTTTCATCTCAGCAGCACCCATAGGACTTCTAGTGTGTTAGTGGCATCACACAGAGCTCCTATATTTTCTTCTCAGCAGCACCCATAGGACTTCTAGTGTGTTAGTGGCAGCAAACAGAGCTCCTATATTTTCTTCTCAGCAGCACCCATAGGACTTCTAGTGTGTTAGTGGCAGCAAACAGAGCTCCTATATTTTCTTCTCAGCAGCACCCATAGGACTTCTAGTGTGTTAGTGGCAGCAAACAGAGCTCCTATATTTTCTTGTCAGCAGCACACATAGTACCTATAGTGTGTTAGTGTCAGCACCCATAGGACCTACAGTGTGTTGTGAGCACACATAGGAGTTCTATTTTTTATACTATATACACTACCGACTACAATGGCTGGAAGACCGCCAAGGAGAGGCAGAGCATGCCGAGGCAAGAACACAGGGCAGGCAGGCTCTGTTTCTAGAGACAACAGTGCTGGCCGTGGACGTGGTCGTGCATCGTCATCAGCACGTGGCCATGGGACACGCTTGTCTTTGTTTTTGGCAGCTGGACATGTGGAGCCGCATCATGCCGAAGGCTTGGTAGAATGGATGACCAAGCCCTCCTCATCCTCCTCATCCTCTCTCACCCAGGCTCAGGGTACTGGCAGAGCAGCTGCCAACGCGTACTCAATGGCATCATCAGCCACCCCTTCCCTAGACCCACCATGTCCTCCTGAGGAGTCCCCCGAACTGTTTGAGCACAGTGTTGGGTACATGCTCCAGGAGGATGCCCAACGATTCGAAGGCTCGGATGATGATACCCAGCTTGAGGAAGTCAGTAGTGTGCGCGCAGAGAGAGGGGATGCTGAAGGACAGCAATCTGGCAGTAGTGTTCCACCAGCTGCAGCTTACTGCCAGGTTTGCTCTAGTGGTGAAGAGGGAGGGGATGATGAGGTCACTGACTCCACGTGGGTGCCTGAAGGGAGAGAGGAGGAGGAGGAGGAGGATGCAGCGTCACATGTCCAACGAGGCAGGATGCCCCCTGGAGGCCAGCTAGAGGCCAGCACAGCAACTGTACCACACCGCAGAGCTCCGCCTGTGCAGGGCGCTGCCTCTGCACGTTATCACAAAAGTTCTTTGGTGTGGGCCTTTTTTGAGACGAGTGCATCAGATCGCACCACTGCTATTTGCAATATTTGTCTCAAGCGTATCTCGCGTGGCCAAAACATCAGCCGCTTGGGCACCACAAGCATGAGCAGACATATGTCGACCTGCCATGCAGCTCGTTGGCAAGCACACATAAAAGACCCACACCAAAGAACAAAGCGGACCTCTCCTTGCTCCTCATCAGCTGGGATCTCCATCCCCACTATATCTTCAGTCCTCTCTGAAAGCTGCTCTGAGAGGACTGAAGGTGTAGAATTAGGTGTGTCACAACCAAGTACTTGCAGTACACCGACGTCCGATTGTAGCAGGCAAATTTCCCTGCCCCAGCTGCTGGACCGTCGAAAGAAGTATACTCCCAGCCATCCACATGCCCAGCGGTTGAATGCTAGCTTGGCTAAATTGCTAGCACTTCAACTGCTGCCTTTTCAGTTGATAGACTCGGCCCCCTTCCGTGAGTTTGTTCAATGTGCGGTTCCTCAGTGGCAGGTTCCCAAACGCCACTTTTTCTCACGGAAGGCGATTCCGTCTCTCTACTGGCATGTGGAAGGCAATGTCCATGCCTCGCTGGACAGGGCGGTCAGCGGTAAGGTGCATATTACCGCTGACTCATGGTCCAGCAGGCATGGACAGGGACGTTATCTTTCTTTCACGGCCCATTGGGTCACTCTATTGGTAGCTGGGAGGGATGCAGGACAAGGTGCAGTATTGTTGGAGGTTGTTCCGCCACCACGCCTCCAAAATGCTACTACTGGTTGTGACACACCTCTCTCCTCCACCCCCTCCTCTTCTTCTTCCTCCATGTCCTCTTCGAGTGCTCTGTCCTCGGAACCAGCGGTGCTCCGTAGGCGTACAAGGGGCTACGCGAGTACGCAGGCAAAAAGATGCCATGCCGTGCTTGCGCTGGTGTGTTTGGGGGACAGGAGCCACACTGGGCCAGAGGTTCTGGCAGCTCTGCAGGGGCAGGCCGAGAGGTGGTTGACGCCACGCCAGCTTAAGCCAGGAATGGTCGTTTCTGATAATGGCACCAACCTCCTCTCCGCCCTGCGACAGGGGCAGCTCACCCATGTGCCCTGTATGGCTCACGTCCTCAACCTGGTGGTGCAGCGGTTCTTGGGCAGGTTCCCAGGCTTACAGGATGTCCTGAGGCAGGCCAGGAAAGTCTGTGTGCATTTCCGCCGATCTTATAATGCCAGTGCTCGGCTGACTGAGCTGCAAAAGGAGCTGAACCTGCCCAAGAACCGCCTAATATGTGACATGCCCACCAGGTGGAACTCAACGTTGGCCATGCTGCAGCGACTGCACACGCAGCAGAGGGCCATCAATGAGTACCTTTGCGACTACGGCACCAGGACAGGGTCAGGGGAGCTTGGCTTTTTTTCCCCACGCCAGTGGAGCATGATCAGGGATGCATGCACTGTCCTCTCACCATTTGAGGAGGCCACGAGGATGGTGAGCAGTGACAGTGCATGCATCAGTGACACTGTACCTCTTGTCCACCTGTTGGAGCATACGCTGCGTGGGATAATGGACAGGGCACTTGAGGCAGAACAGAGGCAGGAAGAGGAGGACTTCCTTGTCTCTCAAGGCCCCCTTTATCCAGACAATGTTCCTTCTGTCCCACCCATCACACAGGAAGAGGAGGAGGAGGAGGAGGAGGAGGAGGATTGTGTGAGCATGGAGGTGGAGCCTGGCACTCAGCATCAGCAGCAGCAGTCTTTTAGGGATGATGTACAGTCCCAACAAACCAGTGGACTTGTACGTGGCTGGGAGGAGGTGGCTGGCGATCATGTCATCCTCAGTGACCCAGAAGACTCCGGACCGAATGCCTCAGCTAACCTACGCTGCATGGCCTCCCTGATCCTGCAAAGCCTGCGGAAGGATCCTCGTGTTCTTCGGATCAAGGAGAGTGACCATTACTGGCTGGCCACTCTCCTTGATCCACGGTACAAGGGTAAGGTTGCGGACCTTATCTTGCCGTCGCAGAGGGAGCAGAGGATGAGACAGCTCAGGGAGGCCTTGCAGAAAGGTCTGTGCAACGCGTTCCCAGAAACTGGGAGGTTACAAACTCCTGGTCCTGGACGACGAGTTGCTGAGGCTTCGGTCAGTAGCAGAAGGAGCGGTGGGGAAGGTGGACGTCTGACCGATGCGTTCAGACAATTTTTTAGTCCGCAGCCCCAAGGTATGATCGGTTCCAGCAACCATCGCCAGCGTCTGATATACATGGTGCAGGAATACCTAGGGGCAAGGTCAGACTTGGACACCTTTCCCACCGAAAATCCTCTGGCTTACTGGGTCCTGAGGATGGATCACTGGCCAGAGCTTGCACAGTATGCAATTGAGCTACTGGCCTGTCCTGCATCCAGCGTTCTTTCCGAACGCACATTCAGTGCTGCTGGAGGATTTGTCACCGATCATAGGGTGCGCCTGTCCACCGACTCGGTTGATCGACTGACCTTCATAAAAATGAATCAGTCTTGGATCACCACCAGCTACCAGACACCTGAAGCGGATATAACGGAATAATTTATAATGTCCCATCCCTTCAAGACTGCCTATGCTGATGCTGAGTGACTGTCCTGTTATGTTCACTGACTATCCTCTTCCTCCTCCTCAATGATCCATGCCACCACACCAGTGCCTAAGGCACAATTTTTCAGCCCCTGTATAACAGGGGCGTGTAATTACAATTTTTTAAAAAGATGCTTCGCAACAGGTGTGACTGCTGTGCTCAGAGTACAGTATCTGTGAGGGGTTGCAGTGTTGTGGCACCAGCACCAGTGCCTAAGGCACAATTTTTCAGCCCCTGTTGGGGCGTGTAATTACAATTTTTAGGCAATGCTTTGCAACAGGTCTCATTGCTGTGCTCAGAGTACAGTATCTGTGAGGGGTTGCAGTGTTGTGGCACCAGCACCAGTGCCTAAGGCACAATTTTTCAGCCCCTGTATAACAGGGGCGTGTAATTACAATTTTTTAAAAAGATGCTTCGCAACAGGTGTGACTGCTGTGCTCAGAGTACAGTATCTGTGAGGGGTTGCAGTGTTGTGGCACCAGCACCAGTGCCTAAGGCACAATTTTTCAGCCCCTGTTGGGGCGTGTAATTACAATTTTTAGGCAATGCTTTGCAACAGGTCTCATTGCTGTGCTCAGAGTACAGTATCTGTGAGGGGTTGCAGTGTTGTGGCACCAGCACCAGTGCCTAAGGCACAATTTTTCAGCCCCTGTATAACAGGGGCGTGTAATTACAATTTTTTAAAAAGATGCTTCGCAACAGGTGTGACTGCTGTGCTCCAAGTACAGTATCTGTGAGGGGTTGCAGTGTTGTGGCACCAGCACCAATGCCTAAGGCACAATTTTTCAGCCCCTGTTTAACAGGGGCGTGTAATTACAAATCTTGATCTAATAGTTCACAGCAGGGCCCATTCCTGCGCCCACCAAGAGTAACTATGAGGGCCTACAGTCTTGTGGCAACACCGTCCACCACCACCACCACCACCAAAGGCCCAATTTTTCTGCCCTGTTCAACAGGTGCATGCAATTACAAATCTTGATCTAATAACTCACAGCAGGGCCCATTCCTGCACCCACCAAGAGTAACTGTGAGGGCTTACAGTCTTGTGGCAACACCGTCCACCACCACCACCACCACCACCAAAGGCCCAATTTTTCTGCCCGGTTCAACAGGTGCATGCAAGTACAAATCTTGATCTATTAACTCACAGCAGGGCCCATTCCTGTGCCCACCAGTCTTGTGGCTACACCAACATCTAATAGGGCAAATTTCTGCAGAGTATATACGGCAGGCCCCTACTTTCAAACATCCAACTTACAAACGACTCCTACTTGCAAACGGCAAGAGAAAACAGGAAGTGAGAGGAAATCTACCCCTAGGAAGGAAAATTCTATCCTGTTAGATTTAATTTGGGAAAAAGGTATCTCCTCTCTACTGATGCTTTATCACCAATCCTTGTTTCAATTAAAACCCCACTTTTCCAAAAACATTTGTCATTGGGACGGAAAGTGAGGTGACATGTTCTGAACAGATGTGCAAAGACAGCAAATGTTACAGGGGTGATAACCCCTCCCTATGTTCTCCAAAAAGCTTAAAAATTGATTTTTTTGGGATGTAGCTACACTTCATAATGTACCTGTTCAGATTCTACTTAAGAACAAACCTACAGTCCATGTCTTGTTTGCACCACCTATATACTGCTGTTCAGAGTATATAGGGTTGTAGGTATAGGGTTTTATTTTGGGTGCGGGGTCCCCCTTAGTATCCATACAAGACCCAAAGGGGCTGGGGTGGGGGGGGGGGTGATGGGGTAGCCATGCCATTTTTCTCAAGGATTTTCAGCCATATGGCGGCCAGGACAAGACATGACATTAAAGCCGCAAGTGGTTTTAAATGGCTTCTTTTTTTCCTTTACAAATGTCATTTTGTGCAAGGACAGTTCTAAACACGGGAAACACATGCCACTTCACAGGCATACTTTAGACACCCCCCAGGTACCATATTTAAAGGAAAATTTCACTTTTTTTTTTTTCACTTTATGCATCATTAAAATGACTGCTCCCGAAAAAACTTTAGTTTTTAAAATTTCTTTTTGCATTGATATATGTCCCCTGGGGCAGGACCCGGGTCCCCAAACCTGTTTTATAACATTAACATGCATATTGGCCGTTGTAATTAGCAATTTTGATTTCGAACGTTCGCGTCCATTATAACGAATAGGGTTCGAAAATTCGCGCGAACTTTCGGTCCGTTCGAAGGTTCTGGTGCGAACCGAACCCGGGGGTGTTCGGCTCATCCCTATTTGGGGGGGTTTTGTGCTATTTTGGCATTTTATGGCCTTCAAAACTGTGATAGGTAGTGAGGAGTGAAATCAAAAATTTGCGCCCTTAGAAATCCTGAAGGCGGTGCTTGGTTTCCGGGGTCCCGTACGTGGCTAGGCTCCTAAAAAGTCCCACACATGTGGTATCCCCGTACTCAGGAGAAGCAGCAGAATGTATTTTGGGGTGCAATTCCACATATAACCATGGCATGTTTGAGCAATATATCATTTAGTGACAACTTTTTGTAATTTTTTATTTTTTTTTGTCATTATTCAATCACTTGGGACAAAAAAAAAATATTCAATGGGCTCAACATGCCTCTCAGCAATTTCCTTGGGGTGTCTACTTTCTAAAATGGGGTCATTTGGGGGGTTTTGTACTGCCCTGCTATTTTAGCACCTCCAGAAATGAGATAGGCAGTCATAAATTTAAAGCTGTGTAAATTCCAGAAAATGTACCCTAGTTTGTAAACGCTATAACTTTTGCGCAAACCAATAAATATACGCTTATTGACATTTTTTTTACTAAAAACATGTGGCTGAATACATTTTGGCCTAAATGTATGACTAAAATTGAGTTTATTTGATTTTTCTTATAACAAAATGTAGAAAATATCATTTTTTTTCGAAATTTTCGGTCTTTTTCCGTTTATATCGCAAAAAATAAAAATCGCAGAGGCAATCAAATACCATTAAAAGAAAGCTCTATTTGTGGGAAGAAAAGGACGCAAATTTCGTTTGGGTACAACATTGCATGTCCGCACAATTTACAGTTAAAGCAGCGCAGTGCAAAATTCTGAATTCACCTCTGGTCCTTTAGCTACCAAATGGTCCGGGGCTTAAGTGGTTAAATCGCCATGTAGAAACGCGGTTTTCACATCAAAATGTTTCACTTGCATTTTCCTTGTGACGGCTACTGTCAGTAAAGTCCGTATTGTAGTGTGCTTGACTACTGGTGCAAACGTCTCATCATAGTCCTCTCCGTATTTTTGAGAATAGCCCTTGGCTACTAGTCTTGCTTTTTACCGTTCAATTGTGCCATCTGCATTGTATTTCACTTTAAAAGTCCATTTACAGCCTATGGCTTTCTTTCTGGGTGGTAGTTCTGTAAGTGTCCATGTTTTAGTGTCATGCATGGATTTTATCTCTTCCTCAGCAGCCTTTATCCATTTACATGCTTCTTGTTCTGAAAGCTGAGATATGTCTTCCCAGCTTGCAGGTTCGTTGATACTGGCAGTACTTGCTTTGTATGAGAGACGTATAGGTGGTTTACCTTTGTTTTCTCTTGTTGAACGTCTCGTTTTTGTGTCTGAGCCTTCTTGTGTCTGCTCTTCAGTACTGGTTGAGTCTACACTCACTTCAACTGTTTGTTCGGAAGTTACAGAGATGGGCTGGTCAATGTCAGTTTTCTCTTCTATTCTTGCTTCTACTGTTGTCATTACACTGGCTCTTAAATCTTCGACAAAATTTATGCTGTTGCTAATGGTAACCTTGTTTGTTTTGGCATTTAGGATTCTGTAACCCTTGACATTGTCACTGTATCCAACGAAGATACCTCCAAACGCTCTGTTTGGTGCGTTTTTCTTCAGGTATATTTTTTCTCTTTGACGAGAAAAACGACCGTGTGTGGGCTTTTCATCATTTTTCCCGACGAGAAAAACAGCATGAATCACGACGAGAAAAATTAGAACATGCTCTAATTTTTCTCGTCGTGATTCACGCCATTTTTTTCCGCTGCAGCTTTCCCATAGGGAAACACTGCCGGGGAGCCTACACACGGTCGTTTTTCTCGACCAAGAGAAAAAATGTCGGGAAAAACGGCTGTGTGTAGGGGAACAAGCCGTTCCTCGTTTTTCCCGTCGATTTTCTCGACGGTGTTTTCACCGTCGAGAAAATCGATCGTGTGTACACGGCATTAGGTGTTTTGGTTTCTCATTGTGCCATAGTTCATATGGGGTTTTCTCCACTGTTCTGGAAAGAAGTCTGTTCTGCAAATATGTAGCTGTCATAGCTGCCTCACCCCAGTATTTTTGTGGTAGTCCAGAGTCTGTCAGCATACATCTGATCATTTCAGTCAGAGTTCTATTCTTTCTTTCAGCTACTCCATTTTGTTCTGGTGTATACGGGACTGTCTTTTGATGTTCTATTCCATTCTGTTTTAAGTACACTTGTATCTTACCTCCTGTGAATTCACCTCCATTATCGCTCCGAAGTAAGAGAGGCTTCCTCTGAAACTTGTAACTAGTCTTTATTATATAGTCTTGTAATTTGTCAAACTTCACTCTTGTGTTGCATTAGGTAGGTGACTGTGTATCTTGAATAGTCATCTATGAAAGTCACTATGTACCTGTTGCCTCCAGGTGTTGGTGGGTTTAGGGGACCACACACGTCACTGTGAACTAAGTCAGGTGGTCTTGAAGCTCTCTTCTGACTGACTTTGGGAAGTGTTTTTCTTGTAGCTTTGGATTTAATGCAACATTCACACTTAACAGTAACTTGACAAGGGGATACTGTTAGATCCCTTGTCAGATTCCTCCTCTGTAGTTCCTGTATGCATTCTGGGTGTCTGTGACCTAGACGTCTGTGCCATATATGTATACAGTCATTGTGCTCGTGTGTACATAGTCTCACCTTTTCCTTCACTGTGTCGAGGTGATATAGATGATCATCCAGCTTGGCACTTGCTATTGTCTGTTTGCCGTTTAGAATAGAACACTTGTCACCTTCGAATTTTACAGTGAGTCCTCTGGCTGTTAGACACTTCACAGATAAGAGTCCTCCTTCTAGATTAGGAACATAAAGCACATCTTTCACTGGTATGGCTAAATTGTGTCCCGCATCATCCGGGCATACAAGAGTTCCATGCCCATATCTTTCTGCATGTATTTTTCTTCCATCTGCAAGATAAATAGTTTCTTTGTTGTTCAGATCAAGTTCTGTGAAGAAACTTCTATTACTCGTCATGTGACTGGTTGCCCCTGAATCTATGCACCAGCCTTGGCATTTATTGTTGCCTGTCGTTTTAAATGTGGCATTTCAGTTACCTTCCCTTGGATCATTGATTGTGGTTTTGACCTTTTGTTTAGCATAAGAGGGACGCTGTCTCATTTGCTCTGCTTTCCATATAGTACAGTCTTTCTTTATGTGTCCCTGTTTGTGGCATCTGAAACACACTCTGGTCTCTTTTCTTTGTAATCTTGCGTCTGTAGCTTTAAGAGCGGTTCTTGTTTCGGTTTCTGTGGAGTCATGCACTAATTCCTTTCTTCTCTGATACTCATCTATGAGCCTGGTTTTTACAAATGCTACTGTCAGATCTGTCTCAGGTCGTGTCTCCAGTGCATTGATTAGTGCAGTATATGTATACGGCAAACTACATAACAACATGGCTGCAGTGTGACTGTCTGTTATATTCTCCCCGATTGATCTGAGTTGTGCAATCACTTCCAGCATTGCGTTTATATGCTCCTGCATGTCCTGTTCTCTGCCAAGTCTCATTTTGTAAAGTTTCCGCAGCAGAAACAGATTGCTGTTTAAACTGGATCTTTAATGCAGTCTTTTCAGTACGTCCCACATGCCTTTTGTTGTGTCCTCATGGCGTATATGAATGAGCTGATCATCCTTCACTAGTAAGCTTATGGTGGCCCGTGCCTGTCTGTTTTTCTTGTCCCAGTCCTGATTATTATCCTGTGGCCTCTCTGTGGTGGTAACCTCCCACAAGTCGTCTCTGGATAATAGCATTTCCACTTTGAACTTCCATAGCTGATAATTGTTCAACTTGGCCACTGAGAGTTTAAGCTCTGAGTTTCCGGCCATTTTTTCCCTCCTTTATATATGAACAGTCTTACTTATCTATAGGAGATGTCACTGGAAAACTTCCTTATGTCAATCTCCGCATCAGCCACACTGTCTCCCGTTCGAGGCTTTGTTCTGCCTGGGCCGCACCTGGTCATAAGACTTTATCTGGACACTGGGCCCATAACCTGTTGAAGAGTATGATTGCTGGGTGCAGCGGAGTCAATTCAGATCAGACGTTGTGGAGTAACAGGAACTGGCTTCTTTATTGGAACATAACCACACTAGCAAAGATGTCACCTCACATGGTAAGAAGAACACAGACAGGAAAAAGAAACCAACAAGTACAGCACTATGTACAGGAAATACAACACATCATAGAAAATGTATAGCATAGCAAATCACTGAGCATTAGCGGCATCTAGTGTCCTGTTTGTGAACTGCAGTCAATAGGCTAAGCTGAAAGTTGTTATCTCCAACACTGTGGTCTGATGAGACCAAGATAAACTTATTTGTTTCAGATGGTGTCTAGTGTGTGTGGTGGCAACCAGGTGAGGAGTACAAAGACAAGTGTGTCTTCCCTACAGTCAAGCATAGTGGTGGTAGTGTCATGGTCTGGGGCTGCATGAGTGCTGCCGGCACTGGGGAGCTACAGTTCATTGAGGGAACCATGAATGCCAACATGTACTGTGACATACTGAAGCAGAGCATGACCCTCTCCCTTCAGAGACTGGGCCGCAGGGCATATTCCAACATGAAATTAATGGAGATAACCTCCGCGCCAATGATGTAACAAAGTGAATTAGTAAATAAAGTGATAAAATGAAAATAGAAAGATGCTGTTCCCCTTTAAAGAGTGCTATAGACCAGTGTTTTTCAACTCCAGTCCTCAAGGCGCCCCAACAGGTCATGTTTTCAGGATTTCTCTCAGATGAAACGGCTGTGGTACATACTAAGGCAGGGAAACTGATCAAATCACCTGTGCCAAATATTGTAGACCCTAAAAACATGACCCGTTGGG
Source organism: Rana muscosa (assembly GCA_029206835.1). NCBI lineage: Eukaryota > Metazoa > Chordata > Amphibia > Anura > Ranidae > Rana > Rana muscosa. The sequence continues at coordinate 300,196,878 of CM055118.1, forward strand.
GCGCCTTGAGGACTGGAGTTGAGAAACACTGATATAGACTCCTAATGACATAAGTAGTGAGATAGGGGGCGCTGTTCATGTGCCACAATAGGAGTGATTATGAACCAGTGATAGACACATTACTTGACATAAATACTATGACATAGGATCAATCCGCTTAATGTCCATGCGTGAAAAAATGTATTAATAATAATTAAGTCCCGAAAATAATATTCCAACATGATAACGACCCCAAACACACCTCCAAGATGACCACTGCTTTGCTTAAGAAGCTGAGGGTAAAGGTGATAGACTGGCCAAGCATGTCTCCAGACCTAAACCCTATTGAGCATCTGTGGGGCATCCTCAAATGGAAGGTGGATGAACGCAAGGTCTCTAACATCCACCAGCTCTGTAATATTGTCATGGTGGAGTGGAAGAGGACTCCAGTGGCAACCTGTGAAGCTCTGGTGAACTCCATGCCCAAGAGGGTTAAGGCAGTGCTGGAAAATAATGGTGGCCACACAAAATATTGACACATTGGGCCCAATTTGGACATTTTCAAATAGAGGTGTACTCACTTTTGTTGCCAGCGGTTTAGACATCAATGGCTGTGTGTTGAGTTATTTTGAAGGGACAGCAAATTTACACTGTTATACAAGCTGTACACTCACTACTTTACATTGTAGCAAAGTGTCATTTCTGCAGTGTTGTCACATGAAAGGATATATTAAAATATTTACAAAAATGTGAGGGATATACTCACTTTTGCGAGATACTGGGGGTGATTTACTATCAACAGTGCGCTGCGCCGGTTCATACCTTAATTGGTGCGCCGGATAAATCCTTAATTGGACGCATGAACCAGCGGCGCACTGCTAGAGTAAATAAAATGTCAGCGGTGCTCTATTGAAAATGAATGGTTCCCTATGGGAGCCCATTGATTTGAATAGAGGTCGTGGAAACAAAAAGTGTAGCGCTAATCAAAAAAATGAACAAAAAAAGAATGCATGACGCACTCAAATGAGTATATAAAAATGGTGCAATATAAAAAAAGACACTCAAATATTAAGTAAGAACAGTAAGAAGTCCTCATATATACAAAATGTCTATATGCAAAATACAAGTGAAAACTTGTGCAACTGAGTGTCCTAAAGTAATTAAAAACTGAAGGCAATGGTGAAATTCAAAAGTGGGTGAAGACGTTGAAGGAAAAGTGACGGTGAGAAGATGAAGAGAACCACCACCAATAGGTAAGGAGCTTACCAGATAGTTTGAACCCAGAGGAACATATGTTAAGTGGGTCAAATGGGCTTGGTGTGGTGGAACCACGATGGAACCTGGACAATCTGTATGCTGCAAATTGCTGTGCTGGAAATGGCCAAACGTCAACAGGGAGAGAGAAACTGCAGAAGAAAGATGACCTCTTAGCAGATAACCTCATATGCAGTAGTGGTCCGGGAATATCCCAATCAATATGAGCAGGTAAGTATCATGTAATAGAAACAGCCACATAGCGTAACTCTGTATATAAATCAAAATTTTATGTAGTGGAAACACTTACATTTAAGTTGATATAAAAGCGCTTTGCAAAGAATGTGGCAACAATGGAGTCCTACTGACGCGTTTCGTCTCCTAGGACATCATCTGATTTTCGGCATAGGGGGTTTCCCTTAAAATCCATACCAGACCTAAGGGCCTAGTATGCTCCTGGAGGGGAACCCATGCCGTTTTTTTTATTAAAATTTGGCGTGGAGTTCCCCTTCATGATTCATACCAAACACGGGACAGCAATCGCGAGGCTTGCAGTACCCTGTGCCGAGAACCAGCGCGATGGCATCGCGCTGGAGACATTCTCGGCCAGGTAGTCGCCTCTAGGACACGACTTGTGCGGCTGCTTCACGCTCAAGTCGTGTCCAAGTTGCCTCGCAAAGTCGCGCTGTCCCTCTGTCAACCGCAACACGAGTCGCCCCGCGAGTTGGATCGTCTTCATCCGACTTCCCGGGCGACCTCTATTCAAATCAATGGGCTCCCATAGGGAACGATTCATTTTGAATAGAGCGCCGCTCAAATTTTTATTTACTATAGCAGTGCGCCGCCAGTTCCTGCGCTCAATTAAGGATTTATCCGGCGCATCAATTAAGGTATGAACCGGCGCAGCGCACTGTTTATAGTAAATCACCCCCAATATTTTTTACTTTTTGCTTTAATAAACATCCAATTTTTTTTTTTTTTTCAGGTTAGGCCGATAGGTATTCTTCTACATATTTTTGGTAAAAAAAAATCACAATAAGCGTATATTGATTGGTTTGCGCAAAAGTTATAGCGGCCACAAAATAGGGGATAGATTTATAGCATTTTTATTTATTATTTTTTTACTAGTAATGGCGGCGATCTGCAATTTTTATTGTTACTGCGATATTGCGGCGGACACATTGGACACTTTTGACACATTTTTGAGACCATTCACATTTATACACCAATCCGTGCTATAAAAATGCATTGATTGCTGTATAAATATGACTGGCAGTGAAGGGGTTAACACTAGGGGCGATCAAGGGGTTAATGTGTCCCCTAGGGAGTGATTCTTACTGTGAGGGAAGGGGACTGACTGGGGGAGGTGACCGATCCGTGTCCCTATGTACAAGAAACACACCATCGGTCTCCTCTCCCTGACAGGACTTGGATCTGTGTGTTTACACACACAGATCCACGGTCCTTCTCAGTTACTGGGCAATCGCGGGTGCCCGGCGGACATCGCGGCCGCCGGGCACGCGCATCGGGTTCCCAGTGACGCGTCAAGCGTGCCCCCTAGTGGCCAGGGAAGGTGCAACGTCATATGACGTCCGCCAAGAACGAGAGGCTCATCGTCCCACCGTCATATGACAGCGGGAGGTGGGCTAGTGGTTAAAGACCAAGCCTCGGATCATGATGATGTGCAAGGCCTTGCCAAATGAAGTATAATGGGTTTTTTGCATGCCCAAGGGCAGAATCTAAGTAAAATGCAGAGTGGTAACATTAACAGGCTGGTGGAGATAAGTACTTGCTAAGTAAGAGTCATTTGTGGGGCAGGTAGGAACAGACCCAACCACCGGATGAAAATTGGAAAAAAAATGTGGTCCTTCTGCAAGGGTGGGTTACTACAACTTTATTAGGGTCTGACAATGGCTGCAGGGACCTTCTGTCCACATTCACCCTGTTATTTGTTATATTTCTCCTTATGTTACATTTTTAAAGGGCTGTTTCCTTGTTTTTGTTCTAAAGACTATTTCTGGTTTATTTTATTTGGAACTATAGATGTTTGTTGAAAGAGCTGGTCACATTGGTCTCTGTTCCATGTACTCCTGTGTAGGTGCCGGTCTGTCTGGGGTGGGCTCCTCCACCAATCAAAGCTTGTCTGTGGTCCTGGCTGTTGATTAGCTTACTGTTTATTAAATCACTTTTTAATTAGGGTACTGTTAGCTGCTAGCTGTTCTTTAGCTGTACTGATGATATTACTGTTTAAAGTTTGCATTGTTTAAGATAATGAGATCAAGCTCTTATCTGATTTTGTGTGGTATAAATTCTGTGTGAATTTTCAATAAAAAGTTTCAGTTTGCACCTAAGCTAGTGTCATCTAGTTCTTGGTTGCAATTCTCATCTGTAATACCTGATTTCTGGTTCCAGAGTTGAGGAAGCTGCATGTTGACGGAGGCACCCAGGTGGGGTGCCTGGTGGTCCATCATAGGGTCTTTGGCCTGAAAGTGTACCACCCTTCGCAAGTGTCCAATGGGGACTGGTCTATTGTGAGGATTTGCTCTCTGTGGCCCTCTAGGGGGCATATCATTTCAACAAGGCTGCTTCTACTGCTTCAGTATGCTGAGGCACAAAGGAAAACAAACCCATGGTCGCAGTCTGTAGCTCTCCCCTGGAGATAAAAGCAATCTCTAGAGTGCTGCAGCTGAAAACATTAAATGTAAATAATCATACCGCAGGACAGGGCACTTACTGGAGGGACATTTATGTACAGATGTGAGGCAAGAAGGGGTTAAAATGTAAAAGTTGAAATAATATTAAAAAACATAAAATAATGCAGTTATGTAACTTTTTTTAAATAAATACATTTTAGGTGCAGCTAGTTTAAATCTGGTTTTGGCTGGATCTCAGCCTCTTGTAATTATCTGTACAATAGAATTTGGACCAGGAGAGGGAGGGGCAGCAATGGGAGCAAATCAGGTGTGCTGCATGCTGACAAAGAACATGCTGACAGAAGCAGAGGGATGACTTCTTGAGTTTGATGCTGCTGTTCCATTCCATTACTGTCCAATTAGAGGAGCAAAACACTGGAAGGTGACCAGGTCATATATTGGCAATACCCTTATAAGCAGGCCATACACAGAGAAATTGGCTCAATTCCCCCATCCTCACAGACAGTGTTGACAGGGGAATTCCTCCTGCTGAGCCATTGTATTCTCCCGGCGAGGTGACGGGGGGAGGCTGTCTCTTTAAGGAGAACTCAGTGATTATTGCTAGCGGTTATATCAGCCGCTAGCGACAATCACATGTAAATCGATCGATCAATCAACTTGGGTACATTCAGCCTGCCCATACATGGTTTGAATCTTGGCCTGATCTTGCTGAACTGGCCGAGATTCGAACCATCTATGGCCGCCATAGATGGACGAATCCTCCGCTGTGGCTATTGCATTTTGACAACTGGCCCCACTGGTTGTCAAAATACCTGAACAGTGGCTGTATCTGATTGGATGTAGATGATGTTTGGCCAGCAATTTTCCACCCAGTTGCTTTGTTTTTTCAATCAAGCGATTTTTTTTACAGACATTAAATAGTTAGCAATAGTAACATCTATTTTACATCATCCCTTTTGTTACATATAAACCTTGATATCAATACTATACCTGGCTCCATATGTCCAAATCTGGCTCATCAAGGACCTCTGGTTGATCCCCCGAAGAAGCCAGAGCTGGGTTGCAAGGAAGGCTGGAGGGTTGGCTGCAAGGAAGGCTGGAGGGTTGGCTACAAGGAAGGCTGGAGAGACCTCTGGGGGGAAGGGTTGACAGAGTTTCCCTGACTTCCAGATGGTCATCCAGAAATGATAACTTGCTGGGTTTATAAACCTTATCTGCTGCAGCACCTGACCTCTGGGACTTCGGGACCATATTCCGCTGTGTCCTGTATGTGCCCCTAATGGTAGCTAGTTTGAGGTTCACCTCTTGGATGGTTGCTGTGGGGATCTGGGTTTTTACAAATCCAAGCAGGCTCTCCAGTGCTGCTGACCTGGCTGCTTTAATTTTATTTTTGGCAGTTTTAGTTTGCCACAGGACAGGGAGTTCCTTCCATGTGTCCAGGAACTCCACCATGAACTCTGGACTATTGAAAGCCTGCATCTTTTCTGAAAGTCAAAAACAAGACAAAAATACTAGTGTCAGTCAAGACTCCTCAAATAATATTTTTGACCATATATAGGCCACAATCTCATCCACTGATGAAACCAAAATCCCAAAAATGTTAGGTACCTTTGTTAACACGTTCGTTGCTAACTCCCTCTTCCGGCAAATGAACATATTTACGACACATGGATATTAGCTTGATATACACTGCGCATGCGTGAAACTCTGCACGCTTTCCCCGCCCCTGACGTTCGATATAGTACTTTCCCCGCCCCTTCTCGCTCGTCGTAGTGCTAAACAACATGGTGGAGACACAGGTGGCTGAGATTACCTCAAAAGATGATGAAATTCCTGAGGACCCAAAATCCAGATCCCGGAGATATAAGGCATCCAACATGACATTCGAGGAAATGGTGGAGATGGTCGCCATTTTGAGGAGGGAGGATTATGATGCCAAGCATGGGCCGTATAAAAGGCCTAATCTTGTCAAGACCAAAATTATAGGGAAAGTGGTTAAAACTCTTCACAAAAAATTTGGGGTGTGCAGAACGAAGGAACAGCTCAGAAAACGTTGGTCTGATCTCAAGTTGCGGGAGCCCGACCAATACAAAAGAATAAAGAAAGTTATAGGAAAAAGTAAGTAATTTTCATGCATTTTAAAAGAAAATTATTAATACTTGTATTATGCTGCGGGTTTTTTGCTTTAATCTAGTACAGTGAAAGCTAGCAACTTTCATGTTCGTCGGCACAGTAAACAAACGTAGTAAACCTCTTTCTACGTACACTTATTAATACAATGTTTTGGGATCATCCAGCATTGACAAAAAAGTTACCATTTATTTTTTGGGGAGATGATTTTTGGGACATGATGATTGATTGAAGGAGAGAATGCTCAGCAGCTGTTTAAACATCTGGACTCAGTAGTACAAGTGTGGCCCAACAGAACAACCTTTTTAGGGTGTCACACACAGGTGATCCAGTGTATATACTTGGGGGTGTTTCCATGTGTCAAACTTAATAAAAAATAATTAGATGTTCCTGTTTTGGGTATGGATCCAATCATGTGTTCAGGTTGTAACTTGGGCTTCAAAGAAAATTGTACCACACTTCCAAAGAATGTTTCATATTTCTCTTTCAGGGCTTATTTTTTAATATAATTATTATTTAGGAAATAAACTATACCTTTTATTGCAATCTCAATAGGGCTTCAAAAAGGTTTGACAGATGAGCCTAGAAATCCCACACCTCCAACAAGACACCCAGAACCACATGATGTAGAGGAACGTGAAGTGGAGGAAGTGGAAAGTGGCACCACAACAGGTCAGTGTCAAACAACACAGATGCAGGTTAATGTAGGCCTACATATTTTATACTACATGTTTTTTTTTTGTTTTTTTTAGGTGCTGTTCTGCCTGACGACCCCGAAAAGTTTACAAGTCACAGTGCACAGATCCTGATACAATACCTAATGGTCTGCTGTCGTGACCTTGAAAAAATAAAGGGAGACTTGATAGATTAGAGATCAGGCAAAATACCAAGCGGGTGGAGCAAAGGCTACAAAATATCATGGCTGTGCTTGGGCGGGTTTAATTTTTGGCCACAAAAGAACTTTGAACTTGCTGTGGTTTTGCAGGTTTTTGTTTTGTTTAATGTTTATTTAATACTACATGTAGAAATTGAGAGAAAATATTTTTTGTACGTTTTTTAAGCATGCCTGTTCATGCGTTTTACCCCAAAAATTATTTTTGAACACTTAAAAACTAGTTTTGTTAAAAAAAAAAAATAGGTACAAACAATAAAAATATTTTAAAGCAAAAAAATGTGTGGCTTAATTATGTAAATGTTGCCCAAAGTTCGCAAAATTTGGTTTTGTGTTTACACTGACAATGAAGGGTATTTAATAATGCAAAATACACATGGCACTACAAGTGCACTAGGAGAACCTAGGAGAAGCATAAAAGAAACCAAAACAAAAAGACAATACAAATAAATTTTCGCAGAAATAATTTATTTTACAAAAATAGAAAATTTATAATCCACAGGCATATCAATTGCCCCCCTACCCACAAAATATTCCACATATTGTTGCCGAACATCACGGCCGGTTTGGGCGGCCAAGCCTGGACGGGCAGCTTCCAGGGCCACTAAATTGGTATTGTCCTGTAATGAGGCCTCAGGCCCACTCAAGGTAAGATAATTAGGGGAATGGACCCGTAAAACATTATGTAGGACACAACAGGTCATGACCACATGGTTCCATTTATAGGGGGCAAGATGGATGGAGGTGAGGAACAAGCGGAATCGGCTGGCCATGATGCCAAAGGCATTTTCCACCACCCTTCTGGCTCTGGCCAGCCGATAGTTAAACACCCTCCTCTCAGGGGTGAGGGTTTGTTGAGGAAATGGCCTCATTAACCACTTAACGACCGCCCACCGCCGATTTACGTCGGCAGAATGGCACCGACAGGCAGAATCACGTAGATCTACGTGATCGCCTTTGTGCAGTTGGGGGGTCCATCCGGACCCCCCTTCACTGCAGTGAGCGGCCGTTAAGTGTTCGGGAGCGATCAGGCATGAGGGGGCGGCCGCTCGATTCCGCCCCCCCCCCCCTCGCGATCGCTCCCGGCCAATGAAAATGCTTCCTCCGCCATGTGATGTAAACAGAGGCTGGAGGAAGTGATGTCATCTCCCTCGCCGCGGTCTTTTCGTTCCCGGCGCCGAGGAGAGAAGACAGAGGTTAGTGCTCCAACAGTCCACTGACACGTAGGTACACATAGGCACACAAATCACCCCCCAGTCACCCCCAGATCACCCCAAAGCCCCCAATCACAGTGTCACTGATTGCAGTGATCATTTATTTTACTGATCACTGCATTTAGTGTCATCTGTGATTGTAAAAAGTTGCAGGGCAGTTAGGATTAGGCCCCTTTAGGTCCAGGGTAGCCCCCTAACCCCCCCTAATAAAGGTTTAACCCCTTGATCACCCCCCAGGTAACCCTTTCACCCCCTAACTTCAGCGTCACTAAGCGATTGTTTTTCCGATCGCTGTATTCGTGTCGCTGGTGTTTTAGATAAGCAGTTATTTTTTTTTAGGTTCGCCGCAGGTTTTTATTAGTGTCAGGTACCCCCATATATTATTTTAACCCCCTGATTGCCCCTAGAGTTAACCTTTTCACCAGTGATCGCCGTATAAGCGTCACTGGTGTCACTGGTTAGCCAGTAAGTTATTTAGTTATTTAGGTTACCCGTCAGGTTTTTATATAGCGTCGGGTACCCCCATATTTAACCTAATAAAGGTTTTAACCCCCTGATTGCCCCTAGTTAACCCTTTCACCAGTGATCACCATATAAAGGTTACGGGTGACGCTGGTTGATTAGTTTGCTTTTTATAGCATCAGGGCACCCGCCGTATATAACCCAATAAAGGTTTAACCCCCCTGATCGCCCGGCGGGTGAGATCAATTAGGTTTTAGCGCCAGAGAGGGTCTGCGTCGCCCCAGGCAGTGTTAGGTTAGTGCCAGTAACGCTAACACCCACACGCAAAGCATACACCCCCCTTAGTGGTATAGTATCTGATCAGATCTATACTAGCATCCCCAGCGGTTTAGGGTTCCCAAAAACGCAGTGTTAGCGGGATCAGCCCAGATACCTGCTAGCGCCTGCGTTTAGCCCCTCCGCCCAGCCCAGCCCAGCCCACCCAAGTGCAGTATCGATCGATCACTGTCACTTACCAAACACAACACACATAACTGCAGCGTTCGCAGAGACAGGCCTGATCCCTGCGATCGCTAACAGTTTTTTTGTAGCGTTTGATATATTTGCTGACGACAGTCAGGTGCTTTTTTTCCTGTGAATCTTACTAGTGTACCCCTAAATTTAGAGCCCAAAATGGCAAGACGAAGGTACACTAGTAAAGAGGCCTACGAGATTCTGAGCATGACAGATAGTGAAGAGGAGGTCACGTATCTGTCAGATTCAGGCTCAGAATATCTTCCCGTAGAAGACAGTGACGTCAGCGGCCCCACGTCAGATAGCTCTGACGACGAAGTTGAGGTCCCTGCTAAGGTCAGGTGTACCCGATCCCGATCTTCTGAGGTTGTTGAGGAGCAAGAACCGCAGGTCTCTCGTATCATGGAGCAGAGTAGTACTAGCGCCGCTATTCCTTCTGGTGAACTGGCAAGCACCAGCGGCCTAGTACAGCCTGGACGTACATCCAGCACTGCAGTAACACTTGGTGACGTGGCGAGTCCCATAAGTGCAGTTCAAGCTGGCGAGGTGGCAAGCACAAGTAGTGTCCCGCTGCCACCAAGAAGACAAAGGCAGGCCCGTCGTGCCCATACTGCCCTTCCTGCAGAATTCGCCTATCCTGATTGGGTCCCCACCACTTCTGCAGAACCCGTACTTCCCCCATTCACTGCCCAACCCGGTATTCAGGTGGAAACAGCTGATTTTATTCCAATTGATTTTTATTCGCTGTTTTTCACGGAAGATCTCTATAGATCTATTGTGGACCAGAGTAATTTATATGCTGGTCAATTTATCGCCGCTAACCCCCAGTTGCCTAAAATTGCCAGAAATTGGAAACCAATTACGGTTTCCGAATTTAAGACCTTTCTGGGCCTTTCCCTCAACATGGGCACACATAAATTTCCGTCATTGCGTGCTTATTGGTCCACGCACCCAATTGACCACATGCCCGTGTTCTCTGCCTCCATGTCCAGGGCACGATACGAGCAGATTTTGCGGTTCATGCACTTCAACGACAATGAACTTTGTCGTCCACGTGGGGACCCTGAATACGACCGGCTCTATAAAATTCGGCCCCTCATAAACCACTTCAACGAACGTTTTGCAGCCTTGTTTACTCCCGATCAAGTTGTCTGCGTTGATGAGTCCCTGATTAAATTTTCTGGCCGCTTGTCTTTCAAGCAGTACCTTCCCAGCAAGCGTGCCAGATACGGGGTCAAGCTCTACAAGTTCTGTGACAGGGCAACAGGCTATGTAGTGAACTTTACGGTTTATGAGGGAAAAGATAGTCAGATTGAGTCGGTCAACTGCCCGGATTACATAGGGAGCGCTGGCAAGATAGTGTGGAACTTGGTGTCACCCTTATTCGGAAAGGGGTACCACTTGTATGTGGACAATTATTACACGAGCGTGCCACTGTTTAGTCACTTGTTTGATCATCAGATTGGAGCATGTGGCACCGTGCGACCTAATCGCCGGGGCTTTCCCCAGCGGCTTGTAGATGCCCGTCTTAGGCTGGGGGAGAGAGCCTGCTTGAAGTGTAATAACTTGCTCGCTATGAAGTGGAGGGACAATAAGAATGTTTTCCTTCTTACCTCCCTTCATGCAGACACGACAGTCCAAATTCGTACGGCGACTGGTGTTGTGGAGAAACCCCTCTGTGTCCACGAATATAACCAAAATATGGGAGGGGTGGACCTCAACGACCAGTTGATGGCGCCGTATCTAATTGACCGTAAGGTGAGACGCTGGTACAAAAAAGTGTCTCTATCATTATTCCAATTGGCTTTGCTGAACGCTCATGTGCTATACAGAGCTTCAGGCGGGACGTTATCTCTTCTAAAATTCCAGAATGAGATAGTCACAGAACTCCTGTATCCAGGCGGTTCTGCACCTCACCATCCCCAACCAAATGCAGTAAGCCGGCTGCATGAGAGGCATTATTCGTATGTCCTCCCGAGTACCCCTACCCAAAGCCACCCCCAAAAAAGATGTCGTGTCTGTAGCAAGCGCGGATTTAGGCGTGACACCCGTAGTTTTTGTCCACTCTGTCCTGACAAGCCTGGTCTTTGCCAAGGTGAATGTTTTGAACGCTACCACTCAAAAGTGAAGTTTTAGCGTAGGGTACAGCATTTCACAGACAAGGACACACTTACACAGGGTCTCCCAAGATGCCATTACATTTTGAGAGACCCGAACCATTACAGTTGTAAAGTTACAAAAAAAAGTGTAAAAAAGAAAAAAAAAAACGTAAAAAACAAAACACAAAAAAAATATAAAATAAAAAAACCAAAAATAGTTGTCGTTTTATTGTTCTCTCTCTCTCTATTTTCTCTCTATTGTTCTGCTCTTTTTTACTGTATTCTATTCTGCATTGTTTTATCATGCTTGCTTTTCAGGTATGTAATTTTTTGTTTTCAGGTGCGCCATTCAACTGCAGCGCGGAATTATTTATCTTGACAGCAACAGCGTTTGCTCCCACGATACATAAAGCCGTGACTCCAGTGCTGTAGGAGGTGATTTCACCACCACAGTTAAAAAAAAGAGCATATATGCCGAAGCATGGGGGCAGCAGGGGCGGAGGAGCGATTTTGCTCCTAATGTCGCGTACATACGGTCGAAATTCCGACGGAGGCCTGCTCGTGGAAAATTCCGACCGTGTGTACGCGGCATAACTTTTTTGCGGGAGGATGCCCCCATGCTTCGGCATATATATATTTTAGGCACAGGTTGCGTTAAAACATTTTTTTTTTTTTTACTAGGTTTTGTTTTGGTATTTGCTTTGCAGGTATGGCATGGTAAGGTCTTACTGTTGTACTGTAATGTTACTTTGTTTTAATGTTAACCACCATTTGCTTATCAGGTACGCCATTCAGTTGCAGCGCGGATCTATTTATCTTGACAGCAACAGCGTTTGCTCCCACGATACATAAAGCCGTGACTCCAACGCTGTAGGAGGTGATTTCACCACCACAGTTAAAAAAAAGAGCATATATGCCGAAGCATGGGGGCAGCAGGGGCAGAGGAGCAATTTTGCTCCTAATGCCGCGTATATACGGTCGAAATTCCAACGGAGGCTTGCCCGTGGAAAAGTCCGACCGTGTGTACGCGGCATAACCTTTTATGCCGCGTACATACGGTCAAAATTCCGACAAAGGCTTGACCGTGTGTACGCGGCATAACTTTTTTGCGGGAGGATGCCCCCATGCTTCGGCATATATGCCCATCATTAGAAGTGGGTGGATGAAGGGAGGTATTCTAATGGTGGGCATACCCACCAATCAATCTCTTTTTTTCGTTCAGCCAATCGGCTGTATGAAAAAAAAGATTACAATACATGTCCAACAAGGACCAGCAACGTACTGGTATGTTGCTGGACTTTGAATGTTTATACCAGAATGATGCCTGCGGGTTTAGGTATCATCTTGGTATCATTCTTTTCAGCCAGCAGCCGGCTTTCATGTAAAAGCAATTCTAGCAGATAATTAGCCTCTAGACTGCTTTTACAAGCAGTGGGAGGGAATGTCCCCCCCCCGGATATAAAAAGCGCCATTGGGAAATTGGGAAAGCATTTTATCACACCGATCTTGGTGTGGTCAGATGCTTTGAGGGCAGAGGAAAGATCTAGGGTCTAACCCCCCAATTTTTTTCAAAAAAAGAGTACCTGTCACTACTTATTGCTATCATAGGGGATATTTACATTCCCTGAGATAACGATAAAAAAGGTAAAAAAATAAAATATGGAAGGCACAGTTTAAAAATAAAATAAAAAAGCCAAATAAATAATTAAAAAAAAAAAAAAAAAAAAAAAGCAACGCTGTCCCCCCTGCTCTTGCGCAAAGGCGAACGCAAGCGTCAGTCTAGCGTCATATGTAAACAGCAATTGCATCATGCATGTGAGGTATCACCGCGAAGGTCAGATCGAGGGCAGTTATTTTAGCAGTAGACCTCCTCTGTAAATCTAACGTGGTAACCTGTAAAGGCTTTTAAATGCTTTTAAAAATGAATGTAGTTTGTCGCCGCTGCGCGTTTGTGCGCAATTTTAAAGCATGTCGTGTTTGGTATCCATGTACTCGGCCTATGATCATCTTTTTTATTTCATCAAACATTTGGGCAATATAGTGTTTTTTAGTGCATTAAAAATAAAAAAAGTGTGTTTTTCCCCCAAAAAATGCGTTTGAAAAATCGCTGCGCAAATACTGTGTGGAAAAAAAAAATGCAACACCCACTATTTTAATCTGTAGGGCCTTTGCTTTAAAAAAATATATAATGTTTGGGGGTTCAACATAATTTTCTTGCAAAAAAAAATATTTTTTCATGTAAACAAAAAGTGTCAGAAAGGGCTTTGTCTTCAAGTGGTTAGAAGAGTGGATGATGTGTGACATAAGCTTCCTAATGTTGTGCATAAAATGCCAGGACAGTTCAAAACCCCCCCAAATGACCCCATTTTGTAAAGTAGACACCTCAAGCTATTTGCTGAGAGGCATGTTGAGCCCATTGAATATATATTTTTTTTTTGTCCCAAGTGATTGAATAATGACCAAAAAAAAAAAAAAAAATGTACAAAAAGTTGTCACTAAATTATATATTGCTCAAACATGCCATGGGCATATGTGGAATTACACCCCAAAATACATTTTGTTGCTTCTCCTGAGTACGGGGATACCACATGTGTGGGACTTTTTGGGAGCCTAGTCGCGTACGGGACCCCAAAAACCAAGCACCGCCTTCAGGATTTCTATGGGTGTAAATTTTTGATTTCACTCCTCACTGCCTATCACAGTTTCGGAGGCCATGGAATGCCCAGATGGCACAAAACCCCCCCAAATGACCCCATTTTGGAAAGTAGACACCCCAAGCTATTTGCTGAGAGGTATGTTGAGTATTTTGCAGATCTCGCTTTTTGTCACAAAGTTTTGAAAATGTAAAAAAGAAAAAAAAATGTCTTTCTTAATTTTCAAAAACAAATGAGAGCTGTAAAATACTCACCATGCCTCTCAGCAAATAGCTTGGGGTGTCTACTTTCCAAAATGGGGTCATTTGTGGGGGTTTTGGGCTATTTTGACATTTTATGGCCTTCAAAACTGTGATAGGTAGTGAGGAGTGAAATCAAAAATTTATGCCCTTAGAAACCTTGAAGGCGGTGCTTGGTTTTTGGGGTCCCGTACGCGGCTAGGCTCCCAAAAAGTCCCACACATGTGGTATCCCCGTACTCAGGAGAAGCAGCAGAATGTATTTTGGGGTGTAATTTCACATATAACCATGGCATGTGTGAGCAATATATCATTTAGTGACAACTTTTTGTACATTTTTTTTTTCTTTTTGTCATTATTCAATCATTTGGGACAAAAAAAAATATTCAATGGGCTCAACATGCCTCTCAGCAAATAGCTTGGGGTATCTACTTTCCAAAATGGGGTCATTTGGGGGTGTTTTGTGCCATCTTGGCATTTTATGGCCTTCAAAACTGTGATAGGTAGTGAGGAGTGAAATCAAAAATTTATGCCCTTAGAAACCTTGAAGGCGGTGCTTGGTTTTTGGGGTCCCGTACGTGGCTAGGCTCCCAAAAAGTCCCACACATGTGGTATCCCCGTACTCAGGAGAAGCAGCAGAATGTATTTTGGGGTGTAATTTCACATATGCCCATGGCATGTGTGAGCAATATATCATTTAGTGACAACTTTGTGCAAAAAAAAAAAAGTTTGTCATATTCCCGCAACTTGTGGCAAAATATAAAATATTCCATGGACTGAACATGCCTCTCAGTAAATAGCTTGGGGTGTCTACTTTCCAAAATGGGGTCATTTGGGGGGGTTTTGTGCTATTTTGGCATTTTATGGCCTTCGAAACTGTGATAGGTAGTGAGGAGTGAAATCAAAAATTTGCGCCCTTAGAAATCATGAAGGCGGTGCTTGGTTTCCGGGGTCCCGTACGTGGCTAGGCTCCTAAAAAGTCCCACACATGTGGTATCCCCGTACTCAGGAGAAGCAGCAGAATGTATTTTGGGGTGCAATTCCACATATAACCATGGCATGTGTGAGCAATATATCATTTAGTGACAACTTTTTGTAATTTTTTTTTTTTTTTTTTTGTCATTATTCAATCACTTGGGACAAAAAAAAAAATATTCAATGGGCTAAACATGCCTCTCAGCAATTTTCTTGGGGTGTCTACTTTCCAAAATGGGGTCATTTGGGGGGGTTTTGTACTGCCCTGCCATTTTAGCACCTCAAGAAATGAGATAGGCAGTCATAAATTTAAAGCTGTGTAAATTTCAGAAAATGTACCCTAGTTTGTAAACGCTATAACTTTTGCGCAAACCAATAAATATACGCTTATTGACATTTTTTTTACTAAAGACATGTGGCTGAATACATTTTGGCCTAAATGTATGACTAAAATTGAGTTTATTCGATTTTTCTTATAACAAAAAGTAGAAAATATCATTTTTTTCAAAATTTTCGGTCTTTTTCTGTTTATATCGCAAAAAATAAAAATCGCAGAGGCAATCAAATACCATTAAAAGAAAGCTCCATTTGTGGGAAGAAAAGGACGCAAATTTCATTTGGGTACAACATTGCATGTCCGCACAATTTACAGTTAAAGCAGCGCAGTGCCGAATCCCAAAAACAGGCCTGGTCCTAATGGCCTGAAATGGTCCGGGGCTTAAGTGGTTAAATGGGGACCCAGGCCAAACGCCTCATCTGCTACAAAGACAAATGGGAGTTCCTCCACATTCTGCTCCACTGGTGGCAAGGCCAGCTCATCTGATATGAGCCGTTGGCCAAACTCTGTCTGAGAAAAGACTCCTCCATCCGATATACGTGTTAGGACCTGGGCTTGAACCTGGGACCTCTGGTGTGTCTGGTGGTGACTCTACTTGCTGAGCCACCTGGAATGCTGGACAGCTCTTTGGATAGTTCATTAGACAATTCCTTGAATGATCTTTCTTGTCTTGAATCTTGTTTGCCTTGAACCTTGAACCCTTTGCTCCTCCCAGGAACTTCCTGATTTAAGCCATGTCCCTGCACTTCCTGGTTGCCAGAATATTGTGTCTTCACCAGCCAATATCTTGCTCCTGTCTACTGCTGCCGACCGCATCTTTGCTACCACTCACTACCGACTTTTGGCTCATCCCCGACTACGCTTCTGCTGAATCCCAACCTGCAACTATCTGTTACTGACTTTTGGCTCGTCTCCGACTACGCTTCTGCTTGATCCCTACCTGTATTATCTGTTTCTGGACCCCGGCTTGCTCACCCCCTGGTGGGGCTAATCTGAGGACCGCGACCTGGCACTGACACGCAGCCAAGCCCATCTCCACCTTTAGGAGCCCTGGTGAATACCGGTCAGTGCTTAGACCCCGCACCTCAGGTGAACCCGTGTCATCAGCCAGGGTGACCTGTGTGAATACCTGCTCTGCTGCTATAGCTACTGGCCTCTGAGCCTGACTCCAGACCGTGACAGAATATTCTGGCCCAAAACATGGAGGCCGTTGTAGCAGCTGCTGTAGCTCCTCTCAGGGTGCAAATCGCTGAGTTGCAGACATTTGGTGTTAACTACCAGGAAAAATTTTCTGAGTTACAGATTGAAGTGAAAGCACTACAAGAGGAAATCCTTGATCTGAATAAACAATTGCGGGATTTTCGTGCCCGAGATACCACTGCAGTAGATACTAATGCACGAATGCCCCTACCACTTAAGTTTAATGGAGACCGCCGCCATTATAGAGGGTTCCTTAATCAATGTCGTATATACTTTCAGATGCAACCTGCTGCATTTACTTCTGACAGGAAAAAGGTGCTGTTTATTATCAACCACCTGATTGAGGAAGCTTTAGCCTGGGCCTCCCCTTATGTGGAGAAAGATGATGTCGTCCTGGATGATTTAGATTCTTTTGTGGCTGCGATGAACCAAGTTTTCGATGATCCTAACCGCTGTGCTACTGCTGAGGCAAAATTGCACAATTTACGGCAGGGTAGACGCTCTGTTGCAGAGTACACAACTGAATTCCGACGTTGGATCTCAGATACCAATTGGAATCTAGCAGCACAAAAAGGTAAGTTCCGTCAAGGACTCTCAGAGCAAGTAAAAGATGAGCTTGCCAGAGTAGAAAGTCCTGACGACCTCGAGGCTTTTATTAAATTATGTATTCGAATTGATCAGAGACTTACTGAAAGGAGAAAGGAGAGACTGGGAATCCTAGGCAGTAATGGTGGCATGCGTTTTTCTACTACTCAGTATCCTCCTAAGGGTCCAAGAGTTTTTCCTGATTCTGACACTCCTGAACCTATGCAGGTGGATGCTATTAAAAGATCTATTACCACTCAGGAGAAAGAAAGACGACGTTCAGAGAACTTGTGTCTTTATTGTGGAGACTCTGGACATTATGCAGTTAATTGTCCCAATAAATTTAAAAGAACAATTGCAGCAATGGATGTTACAGTATCTGAACAAATAAACTCAATTTCTCAGTCCGTCTCTCCTTTGATTCCGGAAGCAAATAAAGTTAATTCTTTATCAACTCACTTTGTCATCCCAATAAGGCTTATTGTGGAAAGCAATGAAATATCTTGCGCTGCTATGCTGGACTCAGGGGTCGGGGGAAACTTCATGGACATCGAATTTGCCCAAAGTAATAACCTTCAAATAAGAAATAAGCTTGCCCCTATTGATATGGAAACTGTGGATGGCTCACCTTTGTCTTCAGATCCAGTTACCCACGAGACCATCCCACCTTAAACTCCTAATCGAGACTGACCATCAGGAGACTATCAGCTTTGAGCTGATCACATCACCCAAGTTCCCTATTATCCTGGGCATCCCTTGGTTCTCTATCCATAATCCCTCCATCAACTGGGAAACACGTTCTTTAAGCTTTACATCTGACCATTGCAAAAGACATTGCAAAGAATCTTATCAAATAAGCCCTCCACCAACCCAAGATTTACAAGCAGTTATGGCAACTACCAAGCCATACGACAAGCTACCTCCACAATATCTTGCGTTTCGGGATGTTTGTGATAAAAAGAACGCAGATCAGCTGCCTCTTCATCGCTCTTATAATTGTCCCATTGAATTGCTTCCAGGGGCAGAAATACCATTTGGGCGCCTTTATTCTTTATCAGAACCTGAACTGAAGGTGCTCAGGGAGTGGATTAATGAGAATCTAGAGAAGGGTTTTATGAGACACTCAACCTCTTCTGCTGGGGCAGCCTTATTCTTCGTGGTGAAAAAGGACTCCACCCTGCGTCCGTGTATTGACTACAGAGATTTAAATAAGATCACAATTAAGAATCGCTATCCACTCCCACTGATTCCAGAAATGCTTGAGAGACTCCGCTCCGCCAAGCTCTTTACTAAATTAGATTTACGGTGGGCATACAACCTTGTCCGCATTCGTCCCGGAGATGAATGGAAAACTGCTTTCAGAACCAGATATGGACATTTGGAGTCTTTGGTCATGCCCTGTCATGGATATGCATTAATGTCTGTCTGCCATCTTACCTTCCTCCTCATGTGTTCATCTAGAGACCAGACCTCCTTCACCTGGCTTCCTTTATAATCTCCTCCCAGCCTGACTCCACCCCAGGCCCTATCACTGAACACTATATTAACCTGTGCACTGCAAGCCTGCTTTGCTGATCAACGTGTTTGTTAGGCATTGTGTGTTTGGGTTCCTGCCTGCCGTGTGCTACGTCTGTCTCTCTGTTACGTTATTGGCTTGTCCCCGACCATCCCTGTCTGCTCGTGACCCTTGACCTTCGGCTCGTTCTTCGTTATCCTTGTCTGCTTGTGGCCCCTGACCTTCGGCTTGTTATTCGGTTCTCTCTATCGTGTGCTGCTGCTTCCCCTTATCCTACGGGGCGTGAGCTAGGAAACTCCAGGGGCCGCGACCTGGTCCCAGCCTGCAGCGTAACATCCTCACCACTAGAGGCCCTGGAGAAGACCAGCTGGGTCTTAGACTCCGCGCCCTGGGGAATCTTGGCTCTCGCTTCCGTTGGGATCCCGGTTGTGCTCCTCTGGTCCCGCTTTCCACAACCACCCAGTTTCCTATCCACAGAAGCCAGCCATAGGGTTCACTACCTCGCGGTGCACTCCTGTCCCCCTACGGTGTGCATCTGTCACCTGGCCACAGGTGACCCTGACAGTTTGATCAGCCATGAATCCGGCTGACATCCCGCTTCCCGCGGATGATCCATTGCAGGGCATAGTTCGCAGACTTGAGACCCAGGAATCAAATCAGACCCAGGTGATGCGATTCCTCCAGGATCTGGCTTCTCGATTCGAGCAGCTTCAGGTCTCCTTGGGAACCCCGAATCCGCAACCCCAAGTACAACCAGCGGCTGTACCTATCGCACCAGTCGCAGCCTCACACTCACTAAGATTGCCAGCTCCGTTCCGTTTCTCTGGGGACTCCAAGGCCTGCAGGGGGTTTCTCAGCCAATGCACTATTCATTTTGAGCTTCAGCCTCAAAGCTTCCTATCTGACCGGGCTAAGGTAGCCTATATCATTTCCCTCCTCTCCGGTGAAGCTTTGGCCTGGGCTGCCCCCCTGTGGGAGAGGAACGATCCGGTGGTTTCCAGTCTGTCCGAATTCTTGAAGCTCTTTCGTAATATCTTCGAAGAGCCGGCTCGGGCTTCTTCAGCGGCTAGTGCTGTCTTACGTCTTCGCCAAGAATCTAGTTCAGTGGGGCAATATGCTCTTCAGTTCCGTATCCACACAGCTGAATTGAGCTGGAATAATGAGGCCCTGGTCGCTACCTTTTTACATGGCCTCTCTGACCGAGTGAAAGACGAATTAGCGGGAAGAGCCATTCCCGTCGGTCTGGACGATGTAATTTCATTATGCAACCAGATCGACATTCGTTTTCAAGAGAGGTCCTTAGAAAAAAGATGCCAGCACTCTCTGGGTCCTAGCCAGTCTGAGCTCCCCTCCCTTCATTCCGTGGAGCATCCTCTACCTGCTGAAGAACCTATGCAGCTGGGCCGGACCAGACTAACCCCCGAAGAACGTGCTAGGCGCAGAACTCTGGGCTTGTGCCTCTATTGTGGGGGCAAGGGTCATTTTCGTGACTCCTGCTCGCTTCGTCCGGGAAACGCTCGGGTCTAATACATTTGGAAGGTGGAGTATTGGACCCAGAAACATCACCTTCTCGCCTGCTCTTGCCGGTGTCCCTTCATGTAGGCACTTCTCCTCAGTCAACCCTTGCATACCTGGATTCCGGGGCTGCCGGCAATTTCATGGATTGGAGAACTGCTTCTTCTATGAAGCTTACCCTTTCACCTCTCACTACCCCATTGGTAGTCTCGGCAATTGATGGCACTGTTCTCCCAGGGGGCCCTATTCGCTTCCAGACGCTACCCATTAGGATGTCGGTAGGGATTCTCCACCAGGAGTGGATATCCTTTCTTATTCTACCCAAGGCCTCTACCCCAGTTGTATTGGGCCTCCCTTGGCTACAGCTCCACTCTCCACATGTGGACTGGGTCTCTGGGCAGATCCTGGCCTGGGGTTCCTCATGTTTCTCGTCGTGTCTTCTCAAGGTGACCCCCAAGGAGAGTCTTCCGGTTGCTGCCACTTCTGTTTCTTCTGATCTTCCCGCCGCATACAGCGATTACCGGGATGTGTTCTGTAAAAAATCAGCTGAGGTGCTTCCTCCCCACAGGTCTTTTGACTGTGCTATTGATCTTGTCCCCGGAGCAACTCTACCCAGGGGTCGTACCTACCCTCTGTCCATCCCAGAGACCCAGGCCATGTCGGAGTATGTAGCAGAGAATCTGGAGAGAGGGTTCATCCGGAAATCCTCATCGCCTGCAGGGGCAGGGTTCTTTTTTGTTGCCAAAAAGGATGGTACCTTAAGACCCTGCATCGATTATCGGGGTTTAAATGCGGTTACTATTAAAAATCGATACCCCTTACCCTTAATATCTGAGCTATTCGATAGGTTGAAGGGTGCCTCCATTTTCACCAAGTTGGATCTCAGAGGCGCGTACAATCTCATTCGAATACGGGAGGGTGACGAATGGAAGACTGCATTTAACACTAGAGACGGGCATTACGAATATCTGGTGATGCCTTTTGGTCTGTGTAATGCTCCAGCCGTGTTTCAAAACTTTGTCAATGAAATCTTCAGAGATCTGCTGTACCAGTTTGTTGTCATCTATCTGGATGACATTCTGATCTTTTCTGAAAATCTGCTCGTCCACAGAAACCATGTCCGCACTGTACTTCAACGTCTTAGAGAGAACAATCTCTATGCCAAGCTGGAGAAATGTTCCTTTGAATGTTCTGAGGTCCTGTTTTTGGGGTGCTTTGTCTCATGTTCGGGGCTTCGTATGGACCCTGGGAAGGTCTTGGCTATCACCAACTGGCCTCTTCCTGCTAGCCTCAAGGCCACACAGCGCTTTCTTGGCTTCACTAATTATTATAGGCAGTTCATAAGGAATTACTCTTCCATTGCCGCGCCTATTATCGCTTTGACCAAGAAGGGGGTGAATGCCAGAGACTGGCCTCCCGAAGCTGTCTCTGCATTTCACAACCTGAAACAGGCCTTTGTTTCTGGCCCCCTCTTGAGGAGACCAAATCCTGGGAATGCATTTTTTATTGAAGTGGACGCTTCCTCAATGGGGGTGGGAGCTGTGCTTCTTCAAATCTTTGAGAAGAGACGCCAACCATGTGCGTTCTTCTCCAAAAAATTTTCTCAGGCAGAGAGGAATTATGCCATCGGTGATCGGGAACTTCTCGCAATTAAATTGGCGTTAGAGGAGTGGCGTCATCTCTTGGAGGGTTCCCCTCACTCCATAACGATCTTTACCGATCACAAGAATTTACAGTATCTACAGAATGCTAAACGTCTGAATCCTAGACAGGCCAGGTGGAGTCTCTTCTTTGCCCGTTTTAATTTCACGATTACCTACAAACCTGGTTCCTGCAACGGTCGGGCTGATGCGCTCTCTAGGTCATTTGACACTTTGGACGAGGAGTCCGCCCCTGAACCTGAGCCGATCATTCCCACCTCATGCATTGTTGCCCACTCTACCACCCTGAAGTCTAAAATTCCGCCTGGTAAGACCTTTGTCCCCACTGAGCTAAGAGCTAAGATCCTTCGTTGGGGACATGATTCCAAGGTGGCAGGGCATTCTGGATTCCTCCGATCCTTCCTACTCATCAGTCGTCACTACTGGTGGCCTAATCTCCGCTCAGACGTCAAAGACTACGTTAAAGCTTGTCATGTCTGTGCTCAGTCCAAATCCTCCACACAAGCTCCTGCTGGTCTCCTCATGCCCTTGCCTATTCCTAAGGAACCCTGGGCCCATATTGCCATGGATTTTATCACCGATCTCCCACTGTCTGAGAATAATACAGTCATTTGGGTGGTAATCGATCGATTCTCCAAGATGGCTCATTTTGTTCCTCTTCCTGGTCTTCCTTCTGCCCCTGCCTTGGTTCCCATTTTCATTCGAGAAATTCTCCGCCTACATGGGGTCCCTTCTCATATTGTTTCCGACAGGGGAGTCCAATTCACGTCTCGTTTTTGGAGAGCCTTTTGCAAATCCCTCAATATTGTCTTGGATTTTTCTTCTTCTTACCATCCCCAATCCAATGGACAGACTGAGAGGGTTAATCAGGAGTTAGAGGTCTTTCTTCGCACCTTTGTGTCTTCTCACCATGACGATTGGTCCTCTCTACTCCCGTGGGCAGAATTCTCCCATAACAATCATGTGAATACCAGTTCGCAGAAGACACCCTTTTTCACAGTTTATGGAAAACACCCTCAACTTCCTCTTCCTATGATCTGTTCTCCAGACATTCCAGCTTTGGCTTCGGTTCAGGAGTCTCTCAATTCCGTTTGGGGTCACGTTCATGATTCCCTCCGGGCAGCTGCTGAAAAATTCAAAGGCTTTGCCGACCGCCGCAGGCGTAAACCGCCTTCTCTTCAGCCAGGGGACAAAGTCTGGCTCTCTACCAGGAACATCAAGCTCCGAGTTCCTTCTCTGAAGTTTGCTCCACGATTCATCGGTCCATACACGGTAACTGCTAAACTGAATCCGGTTTGTTTCAAACTCCAGATTCCTAAGAGCCTTAAAATCACTAACTCCTTTCATGTTGCTCTTCTAAAGCCTTTAGTCCTCAATAAATTCTCTCGTCCTCTTCCTACCGTGGCGCCTGTCTCTGAGGATAATCAGGAGTACGAGATCAGTCAAATTCTGGACTCCCGACTCTGTAAAGGCGTTCTTCAGTACCTCGTTCATTGGAAAGGGTTTGGTCCTGAGGAGAGGTCTTGGATCACTGCATCTGAGGTCTTTGCACCTCGTCTGTTAAAGGAGTTTCATCTGAAGTTTCCCTCTAAACCTGGGCCCAGGCGGGGAAGGGGGAGGCCTCGTAAGAGGGAGGGTACTGTCATGGATATGCATTAATGTCTGTCTGCCATCTTACCTTCCTCCTCATGTGTTCATCTAGAGACCAGACCTCCTTCACCTGGCTTCCTTTATAATCTCCTCCCAGCCTGACTCCACCCCAGGCCCTATCACTGAACACTATATTAACCTGTGCACTGCAAGCCTGCTTTGCTGATCAACGTGTTTGTTAGGCATTGTGTGTTTGGGTTCCTGCCTGCCGTGTGCTACGTCTGTCTCTCTGTTACGTTATTGGCTTGTCCCCGACCATCCCTGTCTGCTCGTGACCCTTGACCTTCGGCTCGTTCTTCGTTATCCTTGTCTGCTTGTGGCCCCTGACCTTCGGCTTGTTATTCGGTTCTCTCTATCGTGTGCTGCTGCTTCCCCTTATCCTACGGGGCGTGAGCTAGGAAACTCCAGGGGCCGCGACCTGGTCCCAGCCTGCAGCGTAACATCCTCACCACTAGAGGCCCTGGAGAAGACCAGCTGGGTCTTAGACTCCGCGCCCTGGGGAATCTTGGCTCTCGCTTCCGTTGGGATCCCGGTTGTGCTCCTCTGGTCCCGCTTTCCACAACCACCCAGTTTCCTATCCACAGAAGCCAGCCATAGGGTTCACTACCTCGCGGTGCACTCCTGTCCCCCTACGGTGTGCATCTGTCACCTGGCCACAGGTGACCCTGACATGCCCTTTGGGCTCTGCAATGCTCCTGCAACATTTCAACATTTTATTAATGATGTTTTTCGAGATTTGCTTGATCAGTTTGTAATAGCATATTTGGATGACATTCTCATTTTCTCTGATACTTTGGAAGAACACCGCAAGCATGTCTGTATTGTTTTTGAGAGACTAAGGCGGAATCAACTTTACATGAAACTAGAGAAATGCGAGTTTGAACAAACTCAGATCCAGTTCTTGGGATACATAATCTCTTCTGAAGGGGTAAGCATGGATCCTGATAAGATCAAAGCAGTGGTGGATTGGCCTGTCCCTAGGAATGTTAAGGAGATACAGCGATTTGTTGGATTTGCCAACTTTTACAGAAGATTTATAAGGAATTTCTCCAAGGTAATTGCTCCAATTACACAGCTGACAAAGAAAGGGATACCTTTTTGTGGTCGTCTGAGGCACAGACTGCCTTTAGTAAACTGAAAACACTCTTCACTTCTGCACCAATACTGGTACATCCAGATCCAGAACTACCTTTCATCCTAGAAGTTGATGCTTCTAATTCTGCTGTGGGAGCTATCCTTTCACAGCGAATTGGAGAAAAAATGCAGCTTCATCCTTGCGCTTATTTCTCTCGAATGATGTCTCCAGCCGAGAAGAATTATGACATTGGAAACAAGGAACTGCTGGCAATTAAGGAAGCATTTTCTGAGTGGAGTCATCTGCTGGAAGGGGCTAAGCACCCTGTAACCGTTCTCACCGATCATAGAAATTTAGAATTTATTAGGTCTGCTAAAATGTTGTCATCTAGACAAGCACGTTGGACCCTTTTCTTCTCCAGGTTCAATTTTGTTATCTCATACCGCCCTGGGTCAAGGAATGGTAAGGCTGATGCCCTATCACGGATGTTGCCTGGGCCTCTCCAGGAAAGCAACTCTGAATGTACAATCCTGTCTCCAAAGAACTTTCTAGGGGCCACGAGTTCAAAGACATTTCTTAATCTCCTCAAGGAGGGGTATGAGAATGACCCGCTTCTTAATAACCCTCCTAAAGACATAAACCTCAAGTACAATAATGGTTTTTGGACTCAAGCGCATTGCCTCTATGTACCTGAATCAGTTCGGGTAGAAGCCCTCAGGTTGGTACACGACTCTAAACTTGCTGGTCATTTTGGGGTTTCTAAGACAGAAGAACTCTTATCACGTTCCTTTTGGTGGCCTGGGTACAAGAAAGATGTAAAGAGATATGTGGCTTCATGTCTGACCTGTGCTCGCAATAAGACACCCCGATCTTCTCCTCTGGGGTTACTTCTACCACTGCCTGTTCCATCTAGGCCATGGGGGTCAATTTCTATGGACTTTGTGGTCAACCTTCCTCTTTCAAAAGGGATGACAACCATTCTGGTAGTCTTTGACCGTCTCACTAAGATGGCTCATTTTATTCCAGTTAAGGGGGTACCCTCCGCCGAACATACTGCTGAGGTAATGGTTAGAGAACTTTTTAAACTTCATGGAATTCCTGATGATGTGGTGTCTGACAGAGGGGTACAGTTTACCTCAAAATTTTGGAGAAGTTTTTGCTCAGCTTTGGGTGTAACAATTAATCTGTCCTCAGCTTTTCACCCACAGTCTAATGGTCAGACCGAGAGGACCAATCAAACTCTGGAGCAATACCTTCGATGTTTTGTGAG
Organism: Rana muscosa; assembly: GCA_029206835.1. NCBI lineage: Eukaryota > Metazoa > Chordata > Amphibia > Anura > Ranidae > Rana > Rana muscosa. Next base: position 300,222,751 of record CM055118.1, read on the forward strand.
TTATCTCCAGGATGACTGGGTGGACTACCTTCCTACGGCAGAGTTTGCTTATAATAACTCTAAACATAGCTCCACTTCCCAAAGCCCATTTTTCTTAAACACCGGGTATCATCCAGTTTTTATTCCTGATCTCCCTATCTCAACTTCAAATCCTGCTGTTACCAACAGACTAACTTCATTACATGAGATCCAGGAGAGATTGACTGATACATTGAAGGAGGCGCAGGAATATTACAAGAAGGCCGCTGACAGACAACGTAGGTCTATTCCCACCTTTCAGGTAGGTGACAAAGTTTGGTTATCTACCAAAAATTTAAAGGTTCAGGTTCCATGTGCTAAGTTGGGTCAAAAGTTTATGGGACCTTTTGAGATTTCTGCTCAAATCAACCCGGTCACTTTTCGCCTAAAATTTCCTGACAATATGAAGATTCACCCTGTTTTTCATATATCGCTACTCAAGCAGTTTCATGAAAATACTTTTTCTGGAAGAATTCATCCTCCTCCTCCACTTGTTGAGGTACAGGGTGAAGAAGAATATGTGGTGGGAAAAATTCTTGACTCCAGGATCTCTAGGAACAAATTGCAATATTTGGTTCAATGGGAAGGATATGGGCCAGAAGAAAATTCTTGGGAGCCTGAAAAGAATGTTCATGCCCCTAGATTAACAAGGGAATCCCACCAGAGGTTTCCTCAGAAACCTGGCCCTAAGACGTCCAGGGGACATCCTGGAAGGAGGGGAGTGCTGTTAGGACCTGGGCTTGAACCTGGGACCTCTGGTGTGTCTGGTGGTGACTCTACTTGCTGAGCCACCTGGAATGCTGGACAGCTCCTTGGATAGTTCATTAGACAATTCCTTGAATAATCTTTCTTGTCTTGAATCTTGTTTGCCTTGAACCTTGAACCCTTTGCTCCTCCCAGGAACTTCCTGATTTAAGCCATGTCCCTGCACTTCCTGGTTGCCAGAATATTGTGTCTTCACCAGCCAATATCTTGCTCCCGTCTACTGCTGCCAACCGCATCTTTGCTACCACTCACTACCGACTTTTGGCTCGTCCCCGACTACGCTTCTGCTGAATCCCAACTTGCAACTATCTGTTACCGACTTTTGGCTCGTCCCCGACTACGCTTCTGCTTGATCCCTACCTGTATTATCTGTTTCTGGACCCCGGCTTGCTCACCCCCTGGTGGGGCTAATCTGAGGACCGCGACCTGGCACTGACATGCAGCCAAGCCCATCTCCACCTTTAGGGGCCCTGGTGAATACCGGTCAGTGCTTAGACCCCGCACCTCAGGTGAACCCGTGTCATCAGCCAGGGTGACCTGTGTGAATACCTGCTCTGCTGCTATAGCTACTGGCCTCTGAGCCTGACTCCAGACCGTGACAGAACGTCCATTTTTTCCTACGTCCACATAAAGAAATTCGTAGGTTGGCGACACCACTGCCATCATGACGATGCTGTGGAACCCCTTATAATTGTAGTAATAGGATCCCGAATGGGGTGGTGGTACGACCCGAACATGCTTGCCATCGATGGCCCCTCCACAGTTTGGAAAGTTCCATCGTTGGGCAAACTGAGATGCCACATTCTGCCATTTATGTGGCGTAGAAGGGAACTGTGGAGTTAAACAAAAAGATTAATACTTTCAGACATAAACATTGCAAGCAGATTTGACAAAATCATTCCTGGCCAACATCAAGATAAACTTAGAAAGATTGTTAAATGATTTGTAACCAGCAAAAAAGCCCCCCAAAAAATAATGAAATAGCACAGTCACTTATCAAATCCAACAACCCCTCTGATGAGCCATTTAAGATCTTTTATGGGGGGGGGGGGTTGAAGATGAGTTGGGGACCTCACAAATCAAGGCTGTAGCACTCTGGATGAATTGAAAGAAAATGTAACATTCCTAACCAATCTTTAGGGGGTGTTTAGGGTAAAGCACTACAATGGAGCAGACAACTAAAGAAAGGGAAGTGACTAGGCTAGGTGGGTATGGCCCCAGGATAGCATGCTGGAGAGGTTAGTTAGGGGAAATATGCATGTAGGCCAAAAAAAAAACATCAAAAAATACACAACATGCTTGGGGAGAAATGGGACATTCCCAGCATATTAGAATCATGGGAATTTTGGACTGATGAAAGAAATAAGAAACATTATTAAGCAAGAAAGACATAAAATGTGATGTTTTCAAGTAGAAAACTTACCTTAATATAGTCCTCCTGCAAAACTTGAAGGATGGCAGAACAAGTCTCTGGTATAATGATACCCAGAGCCTGGGGGGAGATGTCTGTTGAGAACTTGAGGTCCTGCAGGCTTCTCCCAGTCGCTAGGTATCGCAACGTGGCGATGAGCCTCTGCTCAGCACTGATGGCTTCACGCATAATGGTGTCCTGCCTGGTAATGTAGGGGGACACCAAAGCCAACAGATGCTGAAATACGGGGTCAGACATCCTGAGAAAATTCCTGTAGTCCTCAGGATTATTCTCCCTGATCTCCTGCAACAAAGGCATGTGACAGAACTGGTGCCGCTGGAGCAACCAATTCTTGGTCCATGAACTCCTCCTCACCCTGTTCATGACCTGGAGTCGGGATACAGCATGAACCCCTGCTCCAAATACAGCACGAACTCTACGACGAGTACGTAGCCGCAACATGGCTAGATAACGGTCGGCTGCTCAGAACGCACTAAAAGAACGCATGGAAGAACAGCAAGGCCTATGAAGAACGAGCTGAAAAACAGTAACGTGCAGACAAGAACGCACTGAATAAACAGATACGAACTGACTACAAGCACAGAAAGACAGATACGAACCCACAAGCACAAACTGAACTCCACAAAACGATCTTAAAAGCACGAAGACTGAAAAGCGCGAATCGTCTCTCACCAAACTTTTACTAACACGCGGTAACACGAAATTAGCAAAAGCGTCCCAAAGGGTGGCGCCATTAGAACGGAACTTCCCCTTTATAGTGCCGTCGTATGTGTTGTACGTCACTGCGCTTTGCTCGAGCGTTTTTTTTTATGATCGTGTGTACGCAAGTCAGGGTTGAGAGGAAACAAGAAAAATAACATCGAGAAAAACTTTGTTTTTAAAAAATGACATTAAAAACGATCGTGTGTACGCGGCATAACCCTGCTTTAAACTTCTTCACAACTTTTATTCCTGACCTGTCCGGTGTGTTCATTGGCCTTCATGGTGCGGTTTGTTCACTAAGGTCCTCTAACAAAACTCTGAGGGCTTCACAGAACAGCTGTATTTATACTGAGATTTATTTACACACAGGTGGACTCTATTTACTAATTAGGTGACTTCTGAAGGCAATTGGTTGCACTCGATTTTAGTTAGGGGTATCCGAGTATAAGGGGCTGAATACAAATGCACGCCACACTTTTCACATATTTATTTGTAAAAAAAAACTGAAAACCATTTATCATTTTCCTTCCACTTCACAATTTTGTGCCACTTTGTTTTGGTCTATCACATAAAATCCCAGTAAAATACATTTACGTGTATTTTACTCCCGTTTGCAGTTTGTGGGGGACACAGCAAACATGTGGAAAATGGTGCTCTGGTCAGATGAGACCAAAATTAAACTTGTTGGCTTAAACGCAAAACGCTAAACTAACACTGCACATCACCCTGAACACACCATGCTTTTCTTCAGCAGGGACAGGGAAGCTGGTCAGTGTTGATGGGAAGATGGATGGAGCCAAATACAGGGCAATCTTAGAGGAAAACCTTGGACTGGGGCGGAGGTTCAACTTCCAGCAGGACATCAACCCTAAACATACAGCCAGAGCTACAAAGGAGGAAGGACAATTAAGCATTGTATATAGAGGACTGACTGAGTCAGGTTTAGTTAATAAGTTCCATCTTAATACAAAGAAAACAAAAGAAATTATAATTATTTTTGAAAGAATAGGAGAATAAACAATGTTGGATTATATATTAACAAGGAAGAGGTAGGTAGAACAGGTTGTGAGTTTTAGGTCATTGTGTTCGTATAACAGAGTACTTGACCTGGAGTACAAATATTTCATACCTGATCAACTCAAGAAGGCTCAGCAGCATCTTTTTATTTATTTTTTATAAGGATTTTATGGTGCAAGTGCAACAGACTTTCTCAAGAATTTATGTTAAATTTCTACTGCTGTATGATAGAGTGCTTTGATGTGTTGCTGTTCTATTGAACTGGCTGATACCGCCCGACATTCGGCCCGTGTGTATGACAGAAGCTGTTTGAATGTCCAGATTCTGTCGAAGGGACGTGACCGAAAAGGGTCTGCCGATCGGCATTCGATCAGCGCTCTCATCCAATGGCGCAAGTAAAAATCAGTATTTCTTGCTAGAAAATTACTTAGAAACCCCACACATTATATATATTGTGACAGCAGGAAGGTAAAGTCACCTGGTTGCATCCAGGGGGGTAGATATATTTCGCCCAGATTCAGGCTTTACGCCGACTTATACAACTAGGTGGAGAGTTGTATAAGCCCAGCTGAGGATAGTGGGCTCATGGATGACTCATACCTCTAGGGAGAGTGTGGGGCGTCGTGCAGACAGGGAGTTGATGAGACCAGCTGAAGCTTGTCAGCTCATTTAGGCCTATATAAGAACTCCCAGCTTCATTAGGGGTTAGCTCATGCCTGGAAGCAGACCTGTGTGGACTTCCTGGAGAGAGTGAACCCCTGTGCGGTGAGACAAAGCCTGTGTGGCTATTTGCTTGGACATTTAAAACCAGGGACTTAGGGACTAGGACAGCACTAGGCTGATCCCAGTTGTTAGTTAGGAAACCTGTATGTTTAGTCAGAGGTCAAATTGACCAGGATTTATTTTGTTTATGTTTCTTTTGCTTTGCTGTGTTTTTGTCACTGTAAATAGAAAATAAACCGCACCTTTTTTGATTTTGAAAACCACAACCTCCGTCTGCTGGGCCTGTTTTTGTGTGGGGAGCCCATCCCGGGGGTCACACACACCCGCTGCCGAGCTAACCCCCTCACAGTTGGTGGAGAACCAGTGGCAGTTTTTTTTAAGCCAGCATGGAGGAGATACTGAAACAGCTGGCTCTAGCAAATGCCAATCAACAGCAGACAAATGCAGGTTTGCAAAAGAGCCTTGCAGCTCATCAACAGAGCCTTGCAGCTCAACAACAGAACTTCACAGCCCAGCAGCAAGCTCATCAACAGAGCCTTGCAGCCCAGCAGCAAGCTCATCAACAGAGCCTTGCAGCCCAGCAGCAGACAAACGCAACTTTGCAACAGAGTCTGGAGGCTCAGCAACAAGCCCAGCAGCAATCTGAGGCCCGCTTCATAGACCTGTTGCAGAAGCAAGAGCAGAGACTACAACAACAGATGGAAGCAGTAATGCAGCAACGTCCGCAGACCAGTGAGGAAAGCCGTCCCACTAATACCGCGTCCTTTGGGGTGAGTCGTTTATTGACAAAAATGACTGGAGAGGATGATCCAGAGGTATTTTTGACCACATTTGAAAGGACCGCTGAAAGAGAAAAGTAGCCTGAGGAGCAGTGGGCTGGACTAGTGGCTCCTCTGTTAACTGGTGAATCGCAGAAAGCTTACTATGACCTAGAGCCTAACCAAGCAAAAGACTATGTGATGCTAAAAGCTGAAATATTGGCAAGGCTGGGTGTCACCCTGGCTGTCCGGGCTCAGCGTGTGCATAACTGGACTTTCCAGCTTGGAAAACCCCCCAGGTCTCAAATGTATGATCTCATTCACCTGAGCAGAAAGTGGCTACAGCCAGAGACTTTGTCCGCACCAAAGATTGTGGAACGTGTTGTAATGGATCGGTTTTTGAGAGCTCTTCCTACTGCCATCCAAAAGTGGGTAAGCCATGGAGACCCAGAGACGGCCGATGGTCTTGTGGATCGTGTGGAGAAATACTTGGCTACAGAGAACCTGACGGTCTCTTCCAGAGACACTCGGACTTTCCACCCTAAGACCAGACCATCCCCAGGGGCGGATAAGATGATTCCAAGGGGTAAGGGTGGAGAGAGTGAGAGGGTGGGAGCTCTACCCCAAGTTTGGCGAGAACAGCCTGGGAAATCAGCGGCTCAAGAGGCGGCAAGAAGGATCGTTTGCTACCGCTGCCGGCAAGCGGGACATATTGCAGCAAATTGCCCGGTTGTGGAGGAACCCATGCAGTGTGACTTTCTGACGGGCAGACGTCAGTCGCTGTGTGCGACAGTCGCATGCACTGCCATTCGAGGAACTGAGAAACATTTATGCAAAATGTGTGTTAATGGTAGAAATGTTGTGGTATTGCTGGATTCAGGTAGCCTTGTGACCCTGATAAAGGCTGAGTTAGTTAAAACAGAGGTCTCTGGGAATAGCAAGGTAGCTGTTATTTGTGTGCATGGGGACACCCGAGAGTATCCAGTGACTACAGTGTGTTTCGAGACCCCCAAAGGTACCCTCTCTCATCCAGTGGGCCTTTCCCCGACTTGTTCATTCCCCGACTTAGTTGGGGTAGGCGGTACACTTTGGTGGGGGTCAGCCACGCCCACTGACCTTTGACCTCTGGGGACCCGCCCTCTGACCTTTGACCTCTGGGGGAGGTCCCTGTTCAAGAGCCTGGGTCCTAGCCTTGTTCTTAAAGGGAGAACCCTAACCCTAACCCTAACCCTAACACCCTAACCCTAACCCTAACCCTAACCCTAACCTCTGGGGACCCGCCCTCTGACCTTTGACCTCTGGGGGAGGTCCCTGTTCAAGAGCCTGGGTCCTAGCCTTGTTCTTAATAGGTGCCCCTATGTACCAGGAATGTGATAGCCAGAACTCCCCTTAGAGTGGTGAGGACTCTCCGGAATTTCCCTTGTCAGTATTGGCAGGGGAGACTCAAGAAACTGGAGAGGAGCCCACCTCCTCAGACGAAAACCTACCGTCTGTGGAGTTTTCTGATCTTGAGGTTCACAGGGAAAACTTTGCCACAGAACAGTTGAAAGACCCCGCCCTAATAAAGGCACGGGAAAACGTAGTGAAAATAGATGGCGAGTTAGTGAACCCAGATAATACCTGCACTTACCCATACTTCAGCGTAGAGAAGGACCTACTGTATCGGGTGGCAAAAAGGGCAGAAGAAACCGTTGAGCAGCTTGTGGTGCCCAAACCGTACAGGAAGTTGGTGTTGGAGTTGGCCCATGGGCACATTCTTGGAGGTCATCTGGGGACAGAGAAAACCCGAGAGAGGGTATTACAGAGATTCTATTGGCCGGGGGTGATGAAGGACATAGAAAATTATTGTTCCTCCTGCCCTGTGTGTCAGAGGTCGGCCCCGATGCCACATTTCCGTAGCCCGCTGGTCCCTCTACCCATCATTGAGGTCCCGTTTGAGAGGATCGCCACGGATTTGGTAGGTCCTATAATCAAGTCCGCTAGGGGGCACCAGTACATATTAGTTATAATGGACTATGCCACCCGTTATCCAGAAGCGATCCCTCTCCGAAATACCTCGGCCAAAACCATAGCCAAAGAGCTATCTCTTGTGTTTAGCCGGGTGGGTATTTGTAAAGAACTGCTTACGGACCAAGGTACACCCTTTATGTCCCGGGTTATGAAGGAGCTATGTAAATTGTTCAAAGTGACGCAATTACGTACATCTGTGTATCACCCCCAAACCGATGGGCTGGTTGAAAGATTCAACAAAACCCTAAAACAAATGTTGAAGAAAGTGGTGGATAGAGATGGAAAGGATTGGGACTGTCTACTTCCTTATCTGATGTTTGCTATTAGGGAGGTGCCCCAATCCTCTACGGGATTCTCCCCCTTTGAGTTACTGTATGGGAGACACCCAAGAGGGCTGTTGGATATTGCCAAGGAAACTTGGGAAAGTGAGAGTTCTCCCCACAGGAGTGTGATTGAGCATGTCGCCCTGATGCAAGACCGAATTGCACAGGTAATGCCCATCGTGAAGGAACATTTAGCCCAAGCGCAGTTAGCACAGCAGAGAGTGTACAACCGTGGAGCCAAGACCCGTACCTTTTCCCCGGGGGATAGGATACTGGTACTGGTCCCTACGGTTGAAAGTAAATTCCTTGCCAAATGGCAAGGCCCCTACGAGATAATGGAAAAAGTGAGCGAAGTGAATTACAAGGTCAGACAACCAGGAAGGCGAAAGCCCGAACAGATCTATCACGTTAATCTGTTGAAAGCCTGGAGGGATAGAGAGTCCCTAGTCGCAGACACTTGGTCACCAGCTCAAACTGGTTGCGTGATTCCTGAGGTTGGAATCGCAGCCACCTTGTCACAACCCCAACAACAGGAGGTTAAGGAGTTTGTGCTTCGCAACAAGGAGGTATTCTCTGAGCTGCCGGGACAAACATCTGGGGTAGAGCATGACATTATTACCCCGCCCGGTGAAAGGGTGAAGTTAAAACCCTATCGGATCCCAGAGGCCCGACGGGAGGCAATACGGGAGGAAGTACAGAAAATGCTGAACTTAGGGGTGATAGAGGAGTCCCAAAGTGATTGGTCTAGTCCCATTGTGTTGGTGCCTAAACCGGATGGGAGCTGGCGATTTTGTAACGATTTTCGTCAGTTGAACAAAGTTACAAAATTTGACACCTACCCCATGCCACGTATAGATGAGTTGATCGACCGGCTGGGAACAGCCCGATACATGACGACTCTTGACCTCACAAAAGGGTATTGGCAAATCCCCCTGGCCAAGTCGGCCAAAGAGAAAACCGCATTTGTAACCCCAGACGGGGCGTTCCAATATAAAAGAATGCCGTTCGGGTTACAGAATGCGCCGGCCACATTCCAGCGGAAAATGGACCAGATGCTGAGGCCCCATCGGAAGTATGCTGCGGCTTACCTGGATGACGTAATTGTCCATAGCACAGATTGGGCCTCACATCTGCCAAAAGTGCAAGCAGTCCTGGACTCTGTTCGGGAAGCGGGGTTTACGGCTAACCCCAAGAAGTGTACCATTGGGCAGGAGGAGGCCAAATATCTTGGGTACACCATTGGGAGGGGAGTAATAAAACCCCAACTCAACAAAGTCGAGGCCATCCAGAGTTGGCCACGTCCCAACAGCAAGAAGCAGGTACGAGCCTTTCTGGGAATCGCTGGGTATTATCGGCGATTCATTCCCCACTTTGCTTCTAAGGCTGTGCCCCTAACCAACCTGACGAAGGGGAAAGGGTCGGTCATGATTAAATGGACCCCCGAGGCTGAGGCAGCATTCCAATTCTTGAAACAAGCCTTATGTAGCCAGCCAGTGTTGTACTCACCCGACTTCTCTAAAGACTTTGTCGTACAAAGTGATGCGTCAGATGTGGGGTTAGGAGCAGTATTGTCCCAGGTCTGGAACGGGGAAGAGCACCCAGTCATTTACCTCAGCAGGAAGTTGAAGTCCCATGAGGTAAATTACGCCACCGTTGAAAAGGAGTGTTTAGCGGTGAAGTGGGCTCTAGATTCCCTTCGGTACTACCTGCTAGGTAGGCACTTTGACATGGTTACGGATCACGCTCCGTTAAAGTGGATGGCTCAAAACAAGGAAACAAATAGAAGAGTGAATAGGTGGTTCCTGGCCCTCCAGGAATTCAACTTCACAGTAAAGCATCGCCCTGGCGTTCAAATGGGGAATGTGGATGCTTTGTCTCGAGTACATGAATGCCTGATTGCTGGTGTTCCAACCCCGAGGTTAAAACAAGAGGGGGGGGTATGTGACAGCAGGAAGGTAAAGTCACCTGGTTGCATCCAGGGGGGTAGATATATTTCGCCCAGATTCAGGCTTTACGCCGACTTATACAACTAGGTGGAGAGTTGTATAAGCCCAGCTGAGGATAGTGGGCTCATGGATGACTCATACCTCTAGGGAGAGTGTGGGGCGTCGTGCAGACAGGGAGTTGATGAGACCAGCTGAAGCTTGTCAGCTCATTTAGGCCTCTATAAGAACTCCCAGCTTCATTAGGGGTTAGCTCATGCCTGGAAGCAGACCTGTGTGGACTTCCTGGAGAGAGTGAACCCCTGTGCGGTGAGACAAAGCCTGTGTGGCTATTTGCTTGGACATTTAAAACCAGGGACTTAGGGACTAGGACAGCACTAGGCTGATCCCAGTTGTTAGTTAGGAAACCTGTATGTTTAGTCAGAGGTCAAATTGACCAGGATTTATTTTGTTTATGTTTCTTTTGCTTTGCTGTGTTTTTGTCACTGTAAATAGAAAATAAACCGCACCTTTTTTGATTTGATTTGAAAACCACAACCTCCGTCTGCTGGGCCTGTTTTTGTGTGGGGAGCCCATCCCGGGGGTCACACACACCCGCTGCCGAGCTAACCCCCTCACAATATATATATATATATATATATATATATATATATATATATATATATATATAATCAGACCCCCTTAAATTTTTCACTCTTTGTTATATTGCAGCCATTTTCTAAAATCATTTCAATTCATTTTTTTTCCTCATTAATGTACACACAGCACCCCATATTGACAGAAAAACACAGAATTGTTGACATTTTTGCAGATTTATTAAAAAAGAAAAACTGAAATATCACATGGTCCTAAGTATTCAGACCCTTTGCTCAGTATTTAGTATTTGCCCCCTTTTGATCTAATACAGCCATGAGTCTTTTTGGGAAAGATGCAACAAGTTTTTCACACCTGGATTTGGGGATTCTCTGCCATTCCTCCTTGCAGATCCTCTCCAGTTCTGTCAGGTTGGATGGTAAACGTTGGTGGACAGCCATTTTTAGGTCTCTCCAGAGATGTTCAATTGGGTTTAAGTCAGGGCTCTGGCTGGGCCATTCAATAACAGTCACGGAGTTGTTGTGAAGCCACACCTTCATTATTTTAGCTGTGTGCTTAGGGTCATTGTCTTGTTGGAAGGTAAACCTTCAGCCCAGTCTGAGGTCCTGAGCACTCTGGAGAATGTTTTTGTCCAGGATATCCCTGTACTTGGCCGCATTCATCTTTCCCTCTATTACAACCAGTCGTCCTGTCCCTTCAGCTGAAAAACGCCCCCACAGCATGATGCTGCCACCACCATGCTTCACTGTTGCGACTGTATTGGACAGGTGATGAGCAGTGCCTGGTTTTCTCCACACATACCGCTTAGAATTAAGGCCAAAAAGTTCTATCTTGGTCTCATCAGACCAGAGAATCTTATTTCTCACCATCTTGGAGTCATTCAGGTGTTTTTTTTAGCAAACTCCATGCGGGCTTTCATGTGTCTTGCACTGAGGAGAGGCTTCTGTCGGGCCACTCTGCCATAAAGCCCCGACTGGTGGAAGGCTGCAGTGATGGTTGACTTTCTACAACTTTCTCCCATCTCCCGACTGCATCTCTGGAGCTCAGCCACAGTGATCTTTGGGTTCTTCTTTACCTCTCTCACCATGGCTCTTCTCCCCCGATAGCTCAGTTTGGCTGGACCGCCAGCTCTAGGAAGGGTTCTGGTCTTCCCAAACATCTTTCATTTAAGGATTATGGAGGCCATTGTGCTCTTAGGAACCTTAAGTGCAGCAGAAATTTTGTTGTAACCTTGGCCAGATCTGTGCCTTGCCACAATTCTGTCTCTGAGCTCTTCAGGCAGTTCCTTTGACCTCATGATTCTCATTTGCTCTGACGTGTACTGTGAGCTGTAAGGTCTTATATAGACAGGTGTGTGGCTTACCTAATCAAGTCCAATCAGTATAATCAAACACAGCTGGTCTCAAATGAAGGTGTAGAACCATCTCATGGATTATCAGAAGAAATGGACAGCACCATTTAGTTAAATAGTTAAAGTTAAATATATGAGTATCACAGCAAAGGGTCTGAATACTTAGGACCATGTGACATTTCAGTTTTTCTTTTTTAATAAATCTGCAAAAATGTCAACAATTCTGTGTTTTTCTGTCAATATGGGGTGCTGTGTGTACATTAATGAGGAAAAAAATTAACTTAAATGAATTTAGCAAATGGCTGCAATATAGCAAAGAGTGAAAAATTTAAGGGGGGTCTAAATACTTTCCGCACCCACTATATATACATACACATATATATATATATATATATATATATATATATATATATATATATGTATGTATGTATGTATGTATGTATGTATTTATTTTTATTTTTTATTATTTTATTTTTTTTAGCAGAGACCCTAGAGTATAAAATGTCATTGCAATTTTTTGTCACACAGTATCTGCGCAGTTGTTTTTCAAATGCAATTTTTAAAATTCACTTTAATGAATTTTAATGCAAAAAAAAACACAATATATATACCAATTATTTGGTAAAGTATAAAGGTTATGTAAATAGATACTTAATATGTCAGGCTTTAAATTTGTGCACGCTTGTGGAATGGCAACAAACTGTGATGCTTAAAAATCGAAACGCTTTTAAAAATTTTATGCAATTTTTTTATGTCACACAGCATCTGCGTAGTTGTTTTTCAAACACAATTTTTTTAATTCAATTTAATGAATTTTAATGCAAAAAAACACAATATATATAACACTTTTTTGGTAAAGTATAAAGGTGATGTAAATAGATACCTAACATTTTATGCTTTGAAATTGCGCACACTCGTGGAATGGCGACAAACTGTGATGCTTAAAAATCTCCATAGGAAACGCTTTTAACATTTTTATAGGTTACCAGTTTAGAGTTATAAAGGAGGTCTACAGCTAGAATTATTGCTCTTGCTATAACGCTCCTGGTGTGAGTTACAAACACCATTTACGAAGGCGGAAGGTCCAATTTTAAAAGGGATGCAACGCTAATGCTTCATGTTTTGATAGTGTGAACAGCACTGTGTGCTATCTATTGTATCGTATGCATAGGCGTTTGAGGGGCGTTTTTAACACCTCTCAAGTGCCTGCTTTTAATGCCAGTGTGAACTTAGCCTAACATGTCTTGTTTCAGGTAACCTTTGGCTTAGCAATGTAACAAATCATCATAGGATGTAGCATGTACTGTAATGCTACTTACATGGCTGGTGACAGCGGCGCTGCGGTGCCCCTTGTATAGCAAACGGCGTTGGACCCGCCTGGGTCGGCGCTGAGATTGCCATTTTGCCGCGTGGTAGGCCGCAGCCCTCTCGCACAGCAGCGGAGGGGTGTTTACTTGATGGAACCCAGGAAGCAAAAGAGCTTGGGCCTAGTCTTCTGACCCTTTTTAAAACCTTTCCCAGAATTCCTTCCCTGGAGCAGATGGCATGCTGGGATGTTTAGTCCAGGGATAGTTCTGTAGATCCAGGATGTCTGTTCAAGAGACTACAGTCCCCACACTGCTGCTCTCTGCTGGGCTCAGGAAGATGATTCAAGTACTTTTCAGCCCAGCACTAGAGGAACACAGAGACGGTCTAAACTAAAATAAGAAGGGTACGTCTGCAGTGCCAGATAACTGTAGTCCGCTGTCGGCTACATATATATTTGTTAATGAAAAATACCTTCTTTGATGTGTTTTTCTCCTGGTGGGATTCTTATCAAAGCTGCTGCAGGTTTGTGTAGCACCCTTGGAGGCAGGTGGGGTATGCCAAGAGACAGGGCGGGCTAGCATTTGCCCGGGGTTGAGTCAATGGCTTAAAGGTGGGGATATGCAACAATTAGGCACCAGTCACCTTAAGGGCTTTTTTAAAGGACTTTAATTCTTCACAGACATAACATGGAAAAAGGGGTTAGGAACTCAGAACACACTTGCTGCGAGCCTAGTAATGGCACCGACATCTTGCGGGAGTGTTTAGGTGAGACGCCGGGTCTCCAGATCCCTCTCTGGGATGAATAGGCGAACCTAAGACCCCGCAACACGATCACCCCCCCCCCGCCTGGAAGTACGCTTACCCTCCCTGCATGCTCCGGAGCAGCCGGCAGGACAGACCACTAGCAGCCCGCTCTGCGGGGACACAGCCAGCAGGTGAATGGATGTGAGAGATCCGGAAAACCGGCAGGAGGCTGAGTCAGACAGAGCGGTGGCTCTGCATGAGATCCGGGAAGAGCTGCCGGACGCTGGAGACGACGGCGGGCAGAGAGAGGGAGCAAGAGACTGGAGTCGCAGCCCCGACCTTACTATAGTACGGGACCCCCCCCCCTGTTGTGCCTGCCTGGTCTCCAACACCTCCACTTGTCCTCCTTTCATCGTGCAGGATGTTCGCCCCCCGCTGCGCCAAATGAGGAAGCGGGTAGTACAGGAAAGTACTGAAGAAACGTGAGTAACCCTCATATGGGGACTTTTTGAAAAAATGTGGAGTTCTGAGAAAGTGCTAGACCTGTAGAAAGTACCCTGAAATTGAGTAAAACTGACTGTATTGATTGCCTTTTTTCTTCCCAAAAAAATGGCTGAAGAAGAATTGGGCGACGATAACAAACAGTGAGCATTAGAAACCGCACAGAAAACCAGCCACTATTGCTATGCTTCTATTGTCTGTACATAGCCACCTGAAAGGTTTTGAATAGACTTTAATAGACTTGTATGGCACTTTTGAGTTTGAACAATGCCAACAGTAAGCTCTATAAACATCAGGATGCTGTTCCTCTTTGTTTTGTATTTTTTTTTCCCTCTCCTGCTGTTTTGACGACTAATTTTACTGGTATTTGCCTGATACGCATTCTTCCGTGCTGCGCAAGCGGTTTTGATCTAGCTTGTAACAAATAAGGGGCACAGTGTGCAGGATGGATATACCTGATTAATAGGGGTGCAGTAATAAGCAGCGGGGTGGAACATAGCAAAGGGGACAAGGCCCCAAGGACAGTACCCAAAAGAAACAGTATGTGCACGAGGGGAAAGGGAGCAAGAGGGGGAGCAATCCCAAAATCACCTCGCTTAAGTTTGATCCCTAGTCCGGGTCCAATGAATAAATATGTAACCCATGGGGGAAATGGTGACAAACAGGTGGTGGAGAAGCAGCAAGGAGTTAAGAGCATCCAGATGGAGAGTAAGAAGAAGAAAAAGGAAAAGAAAAAAATGCAAAATAAAAACCTGGCGGAGACAGACACATTATCAGAGTCCAGAATAGAACAGGAGACCGAAGTAGAACTGGAACAGAGAAGAGAAGAGGAACAACAAAACAGGGCGCTATTACCGACAAAAATAGAAATTGAGGGGATGTTTGCTGCCCTGGAAAAATCGTTAAAAGTACAAATGGAGGTAATACAGGAAAATATGGGGTACTTGCGTGAAAGAGTGGAGGGAGTGGAAAAGTAATCAGATCATAATGAAACCACCATAAAAAAACTAGAGGGAGAGATAAAGTCAATAAGGAGAGAACAACAGGAACATGCATATAAGCGGGAGGACCAGGAGAATAGAGACAGAAGGAAGAACATAAGAATTCGGGGGGTACCTGAGTCACCCCAGCCAGAGAACCTATCACAACTAATAATGAAAATCTGCAACCCATTGCTGGACAGAGAAACAACATCCCCAATAAAAATAGAGAGAGCACATAGAATAAGAAGACCAAGAGTAATAGCACAGGATAAGCCAAGAGACATCATTGTGCGTTTTGAAAGTTGGGAGGAAAAGAATCAACTATGGAGAAACCTGTGAGGAAAGTCACCAATAAAATGGGAAGAGAGCCAAATTCAAAATTTTCAAGATTTATCGCAAGAAACGTTGCAAAGAAGAAGAAACCTAAGACCGTTATTGAAGGCACTCCAGGAACATGAGATCCAGTATAACTGGGGTTTCCCAGCCTGCCTGATAGGAAGGAAAAATGGCATCTCGGCGAGACTGAGATTCATAGAGGAAATACCGGAATTTTGTAAAAAGCTGGAAATTCCAGCCCCGGACATCTAGGTGGGGGACGTGGGGGAGTGGGGGGCGGGAGGGGGTGGGGGAGATGGACTTCTTTTTCCTTCTCTCTTTTTTTTTCTCCTCCTCCCCAAAAAAATGGCTGAAGAAGAATTGGGCGACGATAACAAACAGTGAGCATTAGAAACCGAGGGAAAAAAGGAGACAGATGAAAGGAAAAATCCTGCACTAAGACCACAAGGTCAAGGTTTTATTTGGGAGGGGGAGGTGGGGAGGGAGTTGGGGGAGGGGAGGTGGTAGGGAGGGGGGAAATAGGATCTGTCCATCCTAGGAAGGGAGAAGGAAGAGGAATAAAAGGGGAGGGCGGAATAAAGGGAAATACATATGACTGACATAAGTTTTATTACATATAATATAAGAGGGCTGAATTCCCCAGAAAAAAGGCACATGACATTAAAGGAGCTTGAAAGGTATACCGCAGAAATCGTATTTCTTCAGGAGACACATTTAGCACTAGATTCTAACACAACAATTTATTTGCGTGCGATTCCCACCTGGTATTACGGAGACTCCCCAAAATAAAAGAGCAAAAGAAGTAGCTCTAGGGATTGGGAAGAATATAAATTTCACAGTAGGGGACAGAAGAGTTGACCCAGAGGGCCGGTACTTGTTCCTAAAAGGGAATCTCCAAGGAAAAGAAAGTACACTAGCAAACTTATACTGTCCAAATAGTCACCCCAAAAGATACTTGAATGGAATCTTAAATATCTTAATGGGTTTTAAACAAGGTTATGTAATTCTCGCCAGGGATTTCAATTTCTCAATAGATCACAGGTTAGATAGTACGTCTGGTGCATCGATACGAGACAGCAAACAATTAAAATTGGTCAAAAAAAAATACATAACCCTCAATTAATAGACCCTTGGAGAGTGGCACATCCAAGTAAAAAAGATTATACGTACTATTCATCGGTGCACGACACGTACTCAAGATAGGACTACATGCTGGTGGATCATGGGCTCTTGGAATATGTAGTGGATACATCGATAGGAGTAAAATCAATCTCAGACCATGCCCCAGTTACGGTAAAAATAAGATTTAATAATATAGAACAAAGAAAGGGTACGTGGAGTCTAAATGAAGACCTTTTAGATAATAAAGAAGTAGGTGAGATAATATCGAGAGAAATCGAAGAATATTTCAGGATAAATAATACACCAGAAGTTAGTGTGGCAACAATATGGGAAGTCCATAAGGCTTGTATAAGGGGTAAATTGATCTCCATAGGGGCGGGGAAAAAGAAGGAAAGGGATCAAAAGAGGAAAAATCTGTTAAAGGAATTACTTGATCTAGAACAAAAAGATAAAAAACAACAAAATAAGGAAACACAACAAAAAATAATAATTAAGAGGGGTCAACTTAGAGACTTGATGGAACAAGAAACTAGAAAAGTATTCAAAAACATAGCAAATGAAAGGTATAAATGGGGGAACAAGCCCGGGAAGTACCTCACAAGAGTAGTAAAAGAGAAAAAAAAACTAAACTATATAGATAAAATAAAGAACCAGAGATGAGAGATGAAATTTAAAACATCTGAAATCGCAGAAGCGTTTAAGACATATTATAGTGCATTGTATGACATCAGAGGAAAAGAGACATTGCAGGAAGGGGAAAACAGGAAAGGAAGAATACAGGAATACCTAGAACAAACTAACCTACCAAAGATAACACCGGAAAGCGCAGAGCTCTTAGAAAAACCAATTACACAAGATGAAATAAACAAAGCTCTCCAAGAAACAACAGGGGGGAAAAGTCCAGGACCTGATGGGTTTCAGATTAAATATTATAAGAAATTGAAAGATCAGTTAGTCCCAGAACTATGTAATTATTTTAATAGAATGGGGGGAGACCTAGAAATAAGAAAATAATCTCTCCTTGCCAATATTACTATTATACCAAAACCAGGAAAAGATGGAACAATATGCTCCAACTATCGGCCCATAGCGTTATTGAATACAGACACCAAGTTATATGCAAAAGTATTGTCAACGAGACTAAAAACCTTAATGCCAGAACTAGTTAATGCAGATCAGGCGGGCTTTGTGGCAGGGAGAGAAGGCAGAGTTAACAGTATAAGAACTCTCTTACTAATCCAGAAAAAGAAGGAGAAGAAACCCCCAGTCGTACTCATGTCGATAGATGCGGAAAAAACATTTGACGAGTCGACTGGGGGTTTATGATGGACACACTCCGGTATGTAGGTATGGGACCAAAGTACATGAAATGGGTTAAAAACGTATATACCCATCCGACAGCTAGGGTAAAGGTAAACGGGAGTGTATCGTTGGTGTTTGAGACGTACAATGGAACGAGACAGGGGTGTCTGCTCTCACCCCTCCTGTATGTGTTAGCAATGGAACCTTTGTTACAAAATATACGGAATAATCGAGATATAGGAGGGGTGAGAATAGGTAGGGAAGAACATAAAGTGGCGGCATATGCTGATGACATACTCCTATACCTAACGAAACCAAGGTTGTCTCTCCCCAATGTAGTAAAGGAAATAAAAAAATATGGGGACCTTTCAAATTTCAGGATTAATCCAGTAAAGACTGTAAGCTTGAATTTAGGAATAGATAAAAAGGAAGAAAGATTACTACAGAAAGAATTTCCGTTCACTTGGGAGATAAAAACATTAACATACCTAGGTATCAAAATAACAACAACATTAGAAGAACTGTATCCTGACAATTTTATCCCCTTATTAAATGAAATCAAAGTAGAATTAAAAAATATTTCTAAGAGACCCATCGGATGGACAGTAGACATGGGCGCCGTCAAAAAATTTGTTTCGTTCCGTTTCGTATAAAAAAAAATCGTATTTCGTAATTTGTGTACGAAATGTAGTTCGGATTCGTACGAAATACGAATTTCGTACGAATCGTAAATTTTTCCCGTGCTTAGAACTGTCTCTGCACTAAATGTCATTTTTGACGGAAAAAAAGTCATTTAAAACTCACTCGCGGCTATTAATGAATTGTTGGCTTTTATCAATACATAGAAAAGTCATTGATAAAAATAAAAAAAAATTGTGGGGGTTCCCCCAAATTCAATTACCAGGCCCTTCAGGTCTCGAATGGATATTAAGGGGAACCCCGCCGCAAATAAAAAAAAAATGGCGTGCGGTTCCCCTAAATATCCATACCAGGCCCTTCAGATCTGGCATGGATTTTAAGGGGAACTCCACCCCAAATTTTTTTTATATTTGCGGCGGGGTTCACCTTAATATCCATTCCAGACCTGAAGGGCCTGGTAATTGAATTTGGGGGAACCCCCACGCTTTTTTTTTTTTTTATCAATGACTTTTCTATGTATTGATAAAAGCCGACAATTCATTATAGCCGCGAGTGAGTTTTAAATTACTTTTTTTCTGTCAAAAATGACATTTTGTGCAGAGACAGTTCTAAGCACGGGAAACATGCGCCACTTTACATGCATATCATACACTACCCCCAGGTACGAAATTTAAAGGAATTTTTCACCTTTGGATCCGAAATTCGTAAAAAAAAAATCGTAAAAAGCATCCTCCAAGCCGAACCCCTATCAGTCCCCAGACATATCCAAGTATCCCATAACCACTCTCCCCTAAGGCTGGGACAGTGGGGTGTCCCTCCAAAAGGAATCCTCAATATCCAGCCAGGGTTGCCAGATTTTAGTAAATTTCTTCGAACAGGCCCTACCCTTGTATATGCATTTAAAGATGGGTATGACCTTATTCACCGTCCGGTATAGCATTTGGATATCCGGAGCAGAGGCACTTTTCCATTGCAACAATACCATTTTCCTAGCATAAAATAATATTGTGCGTACCAGGGTCCGAGCATGGACAGTGGGTACAAATTCATTTAGCACTCCCAGCAACCCTACCTCCGGTGTATGAGGGACGGGTACGCCCAGGGTGTCCTTAAAGAAAGCAAACACCTCCCTCCAAAACGCCAATAAGCCAGGGCAAGACCAAAACATATGCATGTGACCAGCTTCAGTAGAACCACACCTGGGACAAGAGGCAGCAGAACTGAAACCCATACGAGCCAGCCTAGCAGGAGTATAATGTAACTGGTGTATGTATTTAAATTGTACATACCGATCGTTGGAGCCGATAAGATCGAGAAAGCAGGCCTCCGAGGCCTCCTCCCACGCCTCCTCGGACACCGTCGGAATTTCCAGCTCCCATTTTCACTGAGCAATCTGGAAGGGTTTGACCCCAACCGATTGCAGGCGAGAATATATAGTTGTAACCAGCTTTTCAATCTCCTGGCATGACATGAGTACCTCCAGAGGCGTCTCCGTGAGCTCCTGGGTCACCCCACCAAACTGCGCCCGAACCGCGTGGCACAGTAATAGATATTTATACAGGAATTTGTCCTCCACCCCATACCATGTTTTAAGCTCTGCGAAGGAAATAAACGTGTTTTGTACAAAGATGTGGAAAACTTGCGTGACACCCAGTCGGGTCCACCACATAGAATCGGGGTGCCCCAGGAGCTCATAGAAATTGGAGTTTTTCCACAGGAGAGCCTTGGGAGACATCCCGTCTGAACTTGTAAGTACACTGTTACCCTCATGCCAGGCTAACCAACTGATGTCTATTGGAGAGTCTCGGGAGCAACTTCTAGGCACCGACCTATGTAGGCCGTCAACCAGAGAGTTCCCGGGCTCTGCAAATGCCCTCAGCAGAGCGGTGGAACAGGATCAGGAGGTCTCCAGGAACCAATCATAAACGTACGTTAGCTGAGTCGCCAAAAAATACAGTCTCAAATTGGGATACGCCAGCCCGCCATCAAGTTTAGCAGCTTGAAGAGAGGCCCTCGCAATCCGTGGGTGTGAACCATGCCAAAGAAAGGTGCAGAGGAGGGAGTTGAGTTTTTAGTAAAAAGTTTTTTAAATAAAAAAATTGGGGATGCCCGAAAAACATATAAAAATTTGGGCAGGTATATTATCTTGAAGATATTCACCCGGCCAATCAGATTAAGTGGCAGGAGGCCCAAGTCCGTAACCTGGTTTCCATACTTGCCACTATCGGGTAAACATTAAGAGCCTCATAAGAAGATAGGTCCGCATGAATGTATATCCCCAGATATTTAAACGTGGGTCGGATGGACAGTTTAGACGTTGAAAGGTAAGTATAATCACGCATAGGGCCTATGGGGAAAGCCACCGATTTGTTCCAACCCACTCGCAACCCGGAGATTCTCCCAAACTCCTCCACAACCCCCAGAAGGGAGACAAAAGATTGCTCAGAACCATCCAAGTAAATTAAGGCATCGTCTGCATAAAGGGAGATTTTTTCAGAGAGGGCCCCATAACAGATGCCATCCACCGCCGCCGACTGCCGTACCACCAGAACCAGGGGCTCAATAGCCAGAGCGAACAGGAGCGGCGACAGCGGACACCCCTGCCTGGTGCCCCTCTGCAAAGTAAAGACATCAGAAACATCCGTATTAGTGCTTACTCTAGCCCTAGGGTTGGTATAGAGTAAACGGACCCATTGAATGAAACGAGGACTAAATCCCATACAGTGCATGGTTTCCCAAAGGAAAGACCAACTAACCGTGTCAAAGGCCTTGAGCACATCCAAGGACAGTACCAGGCCACTCTTGTTCCCGGCAGCTGCCCTGTGAATGTGCAAATACAGCCGGCAAATATTATCATACATACTCTTCCCAGGCATAAACCCAGTCTGGTCCCTGTGGATAAGGTGGAGAATAACTTTTTGCAGTCTTAAAGCCATAATCTTGGCCAACACCTTAACATCACTATTCAGCAGGGAGATTGGCCGGTAGGACCCACACTGTAGCCTGTCCTTGTCAGGTTTAGGGAGCACCACTATCAAGGCCTCACACATAGAGGAGGGGAGCTCCCCCTCCTGCAATGCATGCTCAAACAAGGAGTGTAGCCTCTGAGACAGCTCTTCAGCATAATTCCTATACCACTCAGCAGGTAAACCATCTAATCCAGGGGCTTTGTTAGGAGGGAGCGACCCAATGGCCTCAGCAACCTCCTCCACTGTCAGGGGCTTGTCAAGGATCAGGTTATGCGTGTTCCAAGACAGGGAATTGGAGAGATTCAAAGAATCCCAGTACCTCAAGTTCGTCCGGGGGGGGCGGGGCGGTGTACAGGTTCTCATAGAAGGTTTTAAACGTGGAGGTTATAAGCAAGGGGTCCGACATGATTGAACCGTCCGGTAATTGAATTTGCTGTATAGTCCTATCCAAGAAGTCCGTGCGGGCCAAATAGGCCAGCAACCTACCATTTTTACCGCTATGTTCATGTAATCTAGCCGACAAATACAGCTGCTGTTTATTCGTCAATTCCACCCTGTGGAGGTCCAAAGCCCTATGCGCCCCCACCAGGACCCCATGGGAGTCCGGGGTGGGAGGCGCAGAAAAGCTGGCCCTGGCCACCACCAGGGAGGACTCCAAGGCCTCCAGGGTAGCCTGAGATGCCTTACGATACAGGGCAATGTTGGAAATGTATGACCCCCGTACAGATGCCTTAAAGGCATCCCACGTGGGGCCAAAAGAGGCCGATCCGGCATTATCTCCCCAATAGTGGGACATATCCAGCCGAACCGTCTTGAAGTTCAGAGGTGGCAACCCAAAGAGGGTTGAGCCTCCACACCTGAAACGAGGGCCTGTGGCCCAGCATCACCTCAATAGATAAAGCCGAGTGGTCAGATAACGTCTGATGAACATGGGATACTGTCTCAATATTGGGGACCAAGTCAGGAGTCCCCAGAGCATAGTCCAGCCTGGAAAGAGTATGGTACGTACGAAATTGGCACGTATATTCCCGGTCCACAGGATGGCCATGTCTCCATAGGTCAACATAACCAAAGGAGGCACACCATTGGCAAAACAGTTTAGAGTCATACTGTAAGGGTTTCAAATGGTCCCGTTCAGGATCGAGTACCGAATTGAAATTCCCCACTAGTAGAGTAGCTAGCGTTAGGAAAGTGGAAAACTGTACACTTAAATCAGTGAAAATCTCAGCCGTGACAGGGGGAGGAGCATATACAACCACCAATAGTAACGGCTCAGAATGTACGCTGCATTGGAGAAAAACATAGCGACCCTTAGGGTCCAGGACCACCCTGTCACATGAAAAGGGGAGGCCCTTCCGTACCAGAACGGACACCCCCCTTGCATAGTTAGAATATGTAGAGTGATACCTATGCATAACCCAGTGTTTTTTCAACGCCAACACCTTTGATCCCATAAGGTGCGTCTCCTGTAGGCATAGTACATGAGGATTGTGCACCTTAAGGAAATCAAACAGAGAGGCCTGTTTAAATTTGGAGTTTAACCCCCGGACATTCCAAGAGATACACTTAACTGTAGACATGGTGACATAATAAAAAAATGAAAGAAACAGCAGCAGGCCAGGCAAGGCAAAGGTGGGGGTGGAGGCAAGGCAGAAACAGTCACACACACAGCATTCAATCCAACATTCAGGAAACCAACGATCAACCCATACAAATACACCATAGGCCACAGCCCAACATGTTCCCCTGCCAGGCCCCAAAAACAAAAACATAGGGCTGGCTTTGACCCCAAACTGCAAAAAAATGCTAGGAACATGGCCCGACTAGACAGGCCAGCGGACTGATCAGTTCTCGATCAGTAGAAGGAACATAAAACAAACGGTCGAGAAAAACAAAAAGGAGAGTCAGCAAACGGAGAGCAGCATAGTCTTCCAGTGGAGATCTTCATCCTCTTGACACAGGAAAGTACTAAGTATACCTACCCCAGGTACTATCCCAGAACATGGGAGCAAAAGTGGAACTCAATGAAAAATATAAGAAAAAGAAGCAATAAATCAAGTGTCCGGTGCCCGGTCAGACATGCGTCCAGGGTGTTGCAGGGACTCGAACCAGGATAGAGCATTAGCAGGGGTCTGAAAAAAGTGCACCTGGCCTTGATGCACAACTCTCAGTATCGCAGGAAACAGCATGGAGTACTGGATGGTCTTTTCCCTCAATTTCTGTTTAACAAGCTGGTACTTAGCTCTTGAAGCACGGACAGCAGGGGAAAAGTCAGGGAAGAGAGACACAGCAGCATTGTTAATCTTCAGGCTCCCTTTAATGCGGGCCGCTCGCAGGATGGCATCCCGATCCGTGTAGTTAAGGAGGCGCATAATCATGGTGCGGGGGGGTCCTCCAGGCGGAAGCGGTCTGCCAGGCACCCGGTGGGCTCACTCCAGGACAAAACAGGGGGATAAGCTGTCCTTCCCAAACTCCTGGGAGAACCGGCTTTCCAGGAAAGTGACCGGATCAGAGCCCTCCACCCGCTCAGGCAGACCCACCAAGCGCAGGTTGTTCCTGCGTAAACGGTTCTCTAAATCGGCCATCTTGTCCTCCAACGATCGGATTTTAGATTCCTGGGTTTTTAGAGCAGGGAGGACTGTCTCAGAGACCCGGTCCCGCACCTTATGCATGTCCTGGCGCATGATTGTAATGTCCAGCTTCAATTTCTCCACCTTCCCCATAATATCAGAATGGTTTACCTTGATGGTTTGCAGGACCGTCAGCGGCGTGTGCTCCGGTTCCGGGCCGTCCTCCAGCCCATCCTCAGTAGGGGATGCAGGGGCCGGCAGCACCGGTGTAGCGGAGGTCCCTGGGGAAGGTGGCAAGGACAGATCAGGGTCTTCCGCAAAGAGATCCGGGGTGGATGCCAGAGAAGAGAATGGCGCGGAGTTGCTGTTGTTGCGGCGGCCATCTTGGCAAGAGCGCGTTGTGATGCTCATCCTTACCGCTGGCTGCTTCCTTCCCTTTCATTTTCCCATCCACCAGATTCCACCAGAAAGTAGCCCAGGGTCTTCCCCGAGGGGGCAGCGAGGTTTGCGGACGTTTTTATGAGGCAGGTAAGGAGGATTGCGGAGGATTGTTCAGAGGGATCTCAGAGCTGCTAGGAAAGACGTCCGCTCACATGTCGTGCCAGGCCACACCCCACAAGGCGATAATCTTAGCCAGATTAGCAGAATGGGCAAATCCACACACAAAAAAGAAGTGGGCACAAATGGAAAATATACTAAGCACGACACACTTACAAAATAACATATGGATACAACCGAAATTCAGAGCACTAGGTATAGATACACATAATATAACAAGGAAGGTATTTAAAATTTGGGACATATTGCACCGACACGAAAAATGGAAATATAACTCTCCATTAATTCCGTTAGCAGGCACAGTGTTTTTTATACCAGGAAACGGGACACGACTAGGAAAATTACTGGGAACTGCACAATTAAAGGACATAACCACATTAGGTAAAATAAGAATAAAACAAGACTTAATCACGAGACATGGATGGAGTCAGCTTAGTCATTGGGAATATGTTCAATTTAAGCACTTAGTAAGCACTATTCCACAACCAATTAGAAATGGAAAAGCACTAACCCCACTGGAAAAGATATGTAGCAAAGGAAAGTCCCTGAGACATGGCATATCACAGGTGTATAAAATACTAACAGAATTGGAAATAGAAGGACCATTACCCTTTATAGAAAAATATAGATCTGGGCAGAGAAATAGAGGAGAAGCAAATGATTGAGGCAGTGTATAGCTATGCAACGGACATAACCACAATAGAAGCAAATTATAAGAACATGGTACGCTGGCACCTGACGCCAGAGAGAATGAATAAAATACATCCTAACAACTCCTCACTATGTGGGAGGGGTTGTAAGCAACTGGGAACAATGATGCATATGTGGTGGGAATGCCCAATAATAGAGGAGTACTGGACAGAGATCCTGGACTAGATTGAAGCAGTTACGGGGGAAAAAATATTACAAAACGCCTGGATATGCCTATTTCATGGTACAAATAAAACAAAAAAGCAATATCAGAAAACACTAGTCCCATCACTGCTTAACGCGGCAAAGGGGCTAATCCCCAAAAACTGGATATCAACAAAAAAAACGACCATAAAAGAATGGATACATCGGGTTGAGCATATCTCTGAAATGGAATACCTGAGCCAGGGAGAGTAGGGAAAAGGGGAAAATTATAGAACAACATGGGAAAAATGGAGAATCTTTAAACTGTCAGATAAATATGTTCGGGGAATGACAGAAAAAGACAAGGAATAAAACAAAGTAAGAAAGGAAGTGGACAGAACAGGGAGGGCAAGGGGAGAAGGGGATAGGGAATAGGAAGGGGGAGAAGGTAGTGGGGATATAGGTAAAAGGGAAAGTAAGGAAATATGTAAAGTTATTTTTGTATGAAGACTTTTTATAACCACACCAATGCGGGTGTATGTAATACATGTTGAATCATTTTCCAATAAAGAATAAATATTAAAAAAAAAGAACACACTTTCTGATTTGCAGACTAAGACCCCATCCACAGACCTCAGTAAAGGCAAAAAGGGCCTTTAAGCTGAAACCAGGAAATCCTTCCCTGAGTTAAGGACCTCTAGCAGCAGGACCATTCTGGACAGGCAGGCTCCTGCTGGTTCCAGGAAAATATATTAGGCCTTAACGATTGCTCAACATGCACTCTCCACAGGCCGCAGACCAAGGAAAAGAGAGGGCTCGCTTGGTCCACCTCAAATATTTATGCTCTTCCTAAGCAGGCATCATTGGCAATAATCCAGAGAGATGATCCGCACACCAGTTGTTGCTGTTAAAAAATCATAATTTTTATTCAAAAAACAGTGTACAAATGCAGATAAGATCAGTTGATGCATTTCAGCCTATGATTATCAGTATGTTATATGGATATATGGATAGTAGCTAGACATGTGCATTTCGTTTCGTTCCGAATCGAAATTCGGATGAATTTTTCATTATTCGGACATTCGGATGCATCCGAATTACCGAATTACAATACTAACGAATTTAACCGAATCTGAATTTTTTCGAATCGAAAAATCGCGGACGAAATTTGAATCGAATTCGAAATATTTTCAAATCGAATTCGAAATATTTTCGACTCGAATTCGAAAATAAATTTGAATCAAATTAGAAAAAATATAAATCGTTTTTTAAAAAAGAATACAATAAAATAGAATATAAAAATAAAAAACAATAGAATAGAAATAAAAGAATAGTAGAGAATAGAATAGAATTGAATAGAATGTAATAAAATACAATAGAATATGACCGTCTATATTTTTTTTTATTCTATTCTTTTCTATAGTTATTATATTCTAATCTTTTCTATTTGAATTTGAATTCATTCTGTATGAATTTCGAATTTCAGAAGATAGTTATATGTATAAATATTTCGTATAGAATGAATTCGAATTCGAATAAAAAAGATTAGAATAGAAATAGAAAAAAGACTAGAAAAACAATAGAATAAAATATAATATATATATATATATATATATATATATATATATATATTCTATTGTTTTTCTATTCTAATCTTTTCTATTCGAATTTGAATTTATTCTATACTAAATTCGAATTTCGGAAGATGGTTATATATATATACATATATATACATACATATAAATAAGCATTTTCCAAAATTCGAATTTCATATAGAATAAAATCGAATTTGAATAGAAAATATTCTAAAATAATAGAAAAAAATATCATAAAAAAAACAATAGAACAATAAAATATATATATATATATATATATATATATATAAAACCATGTTCCAACATATAGAATGAATTCGAATTCCAATTAGAAAAGATTAGAATATAAATATAATATAGACTAGAAAAACAATAGAACAGAATAGAATAAAATATAATATATATATATATATATATATATATATATATATGTGTATTTTATTCTATTCTGTTCTATTGTTTTTCTATTCGATTCTTTCCAATATTTTCTATTCTATTATAATCTTTTCGATTCGAATTTGAATTCATTCTATACGAAATTCGAATGTCGGAAAAAAAATATATATAACCATCTTCCGAAATTCGAATTTAGTATATAATGATTTCGATTTTAATAGAAAAGATTTTAATAGAATATAAAAGAATAGACTAGAAAAACAATAGAACAGAATAGAATAAAATATAATATATTCTATTCTGTTCTATTGTTTTTCTAGTCTATTTTCTATTTTATTATAATCTTTTCTATCCAAAGTTAAAATTAATTAATAAAAAAAATTTAATTCCTACTATTCGAAATTCGAATTTCAGAAGATGGTTGTATATTCTTTCTATTTTATTCTATTAAATTATATATATTTTTCTATTCTGTTCTAATCTTTTTTATTTGAATTACCGTATTTATCGGCGTATAACACGCACTTTTTTCCCCTTAAAATCAGGGGAAAATCGTGGGTGCGTGTTATACGCCGATACTCCGTCGAATTCCCCTGCTGAAAACGAGCGAGAGGAGCGAGCGGAGCCGAAGTACAATCGGCTTTACTCGGCTCCTCTCGCAGTCCCGCCCATCTCTGACTGCGCCGCTGACATAGAGAAAGCCGAGTGTACTTCGCCTAGTCTCGGCTCCTCTCGCAGTCCTGCCTGTGACTGTGAGCAGACACGAGTCTAGCCGAAGTACACTCGGCTTTCTCCGTCAGCGGCGCAGTCAGTGGAGATGGGCGGAACTGCGAGAGGAGCCGAGTCCAGCCGAAGTACACTCGGCCCCGCTCGCTCCTCTCCACAGAAATCGGCGCCAAATTTTAAAAACCGTCGGGACTGACACGATCGCAAAGGCACTGGGCAAGGCTGCAGATGGACAGATGGACACTGGGCAAGGCTACAGATGGACACTGGGCACGGCTGCAGATGGACAGATGGACACTGGGCAAGGCTGCAGATGGACCGATGGACACTGGGCACGTCTGCAGATGGACAGATGGACACTGGGCACGGCTGCAGATGGACAGATGGACACTGGGCAAGGCTGCAGATGGACACTGGGCAAGGCTGCATGCTGCATTTAAATGTAAGTTTTTTTTCCTTGAATTTCCCTCCTAAAAGTTTTTTTCCTTAAAATTCCCTCCTAAACTTGGGGTGCGTGTTATACGCCGGTGCGTGTTATACGCCGATAAATACGGTATACATTTTGGAAGATGGTAATTTGTCCACTTGCCATGTCACCTGCCACAAGTTATGGGGTTCCTAAGACCCCCAGATATGGGCGATATGTCAAGTACTTTTCTGCAGCAGAGAATGACATTTTGTGACCCGAATTTGGGGCCACGTATCTTGGGTCCACTTATAGCTAGAAACCCCAAATTTTGGTATGCAAACACAGTAACACTAGCACTACAACATCTCCAAATTTGGGGTTTCTATCACCAAGTAACCCAGAGATACATGGACCCAAAGTCGGGTCGCAAAATATTTTCGAATCCGGTTGAAAGACTATCAACATGATTGGAAATTATTTCAACTGCATTTGAAACTATTTCAACCGGATTCGAAAATATTTTGCGACCCGAATTTGGGTCCACGTATCTCGCGGTTACTTGGTGATAGAAACCCCAAATTTGGGGTTATTGTTTTTCTAGTCTATTTTCTATTTTATTATAATCTTTTCTATCCAAAGTTAAAATTAATTAATTAAAAAATTTGAATTCATACTATTCGAAATTCGAATTTATTCTATTCGAATTTCAGAAGATGGTTGTATATTCTTTCTATTTTATTCTATTAAATTATATATTTTTTCTATTCTGTTCTAATCTTTTCTATTTGAATTATAAATTTTGGAAGGTGGTTATTTGTCCACTTGCCACTGTCACCTGCCACAAGTTATGGGGCTCCTAGCACCAAGTGACCCCCAGATATGGGCGATATGTCAAGTACTTTTCTGCAGCAGAGAATGACATTTTGTGACCCGAATTTGGGGCCACATATCTCGGGGCCACTTGTATCTAGAAACCCCCAATTTGGTATGGAAACACAGTAGAACTAGCACTACAACATCTCCAAATTTGGGGTTTCTATCACCAAGTAACCCCGAGATACATGGACCCAATTCGGGTCGCAAAATATTTTCGAATCCGGTTGAAATAGTATCAACATGATTCGAAATTATTTCAACTGCATTTGAAACTATTTCAACCGGATTCGAAAATATTTGGCGACCCGAATTTGGGTCCACGTATCTCTGGGTGATAGAAACCCCAAATTTTGTTGTAGTGCTAGTTCTCCTGTGTTTGCATACCAAATTTGGGGTTTCTATCCCTAAGTGATCCCGAGATACGTGGACCCAAAGTCGGGTCGCAAAATGTCAAGCACTTTTCTGCAGCAGAGAATGACATTTTGCGACCCGACTTTGGGGCCACATATCTCGGGGCCACTTGTAGCTAGAAACCCCACATTTGGTATGCAAACAGAGTAGAACTAGCACTACAAAATCTCCAAATTTGGGGTTTCTATCAGTAAGTGACCCTGAGATACGTGGACCCAAAATATTTTCGAATCCGGTTGAAATAATTTCGAATCATGTTGAAATAATTTCGAATCATGTTGAAATAATTTCGAATCCGGTAGAAATATTTTCGAATTAGGTTGAAATATTTTCGAATGCGACCGATTTTCGAATTCGGTCGAAAATGAAACGAAATCCGAAAACGAATTTAACGAATCTAACTAAACAAAATTAATTAATTAACGAATTAAAACGAAACAAAGATTTTTTTTCCTTTTGCACATGTCTAATAGTAGCACTGATTTTTCTGTTTGCAATTGACAATAATCCATCAACTGGTTTACATAAATGTTTATAGCCCAGATTTACTAAAGCTTCTCACACTATTGCCAGAGATACCAGTGGCACCTACTGGCCACAGAGAGAAATCAAAACTCCAATAAGTTTAGGGGAAAACCAAGTGAGCTAATAGACTAATAATCAGTCTGGGCTGACTACCACCCAGCATGACTAAATTTAGATGGTCACTTCTGTTTAGGAAAGGATGGCTACATGTGTCTTTAAACAACATCCATATGATCATGGATGGCTGCACCCACTTTTTGCCACAGTGCACTATGTGCACCACATCCTGCCATGTATGTGGCACAGTATCTCACAAAAGTCAGTACACCCCTCACATTTTTGTAAATATTTTATTATATCTTTTTATGTAACAATACTGAAGAAATGACACTTTGCAACAATGTAAAGTAGTGAGTGTACAGCTTGTATAACAGTGGAAATTTGCTCTCCCCTCAAAAGAACTTAACACACAGCCATTAATGTCAAAACCGCTGGCAACAAAGGTGAGTACACCCCTAAATGGAAATGTCCAAATTGAGCCCAATTAGCCATTTTCCCTCCTCGGTGTCATGTGACTCATTAAAGTTACAAGGTCTCAGGTGTGAATAGGGAGCAGTTGTGTTAAATTTGGTGTTATTGCTCTCACTCTCTCATACTGGTCACTGGAAGTTCAACATGGCCCCTCATGGCAAAGAACTCTCTGAGGATCTGAAAAAAATAATTGTTGCTCTACATAAAGATGGCCTAGGCTATAAGAAGATTGCCAAGACCCTGAAATTGAGCTGCAGCACAGTGGTAAAGACCATACAGCGGTTTAACAGGACAGGTTCCACTCAGAACAGGCCTCACCTCGGTCGACCAAATAAATTGAGTGCACATGCTCAGTGTCATATCCAGAGGTTGTCTTTGGGAAATAGACGTATGAGTGCTGGCAGCATTGCTGCAAAGGTTGAAGGGGTTGGGGGTCAGCCTGTCAGTGCTCAGAACATACGCCGCACAATGCATCAAATTGGTCTGCATGGCTGTCGTCCCAGAAGGAAGCCTCTTCTAAAGATGATGCACAAGAATGCCCACAAGAAGTTTGCTGAAGACAAGCAGACTAAGGACATGGATTACTTGAACCATGTCCCGTGGTCTGATGAGACCAAGATAAACTAATTGGTTCAGATGGTGTCAAGCCTGTGTGGCGGCAACCAGGTGAGGAGTACAAAGACACGTGTGTTTTGCCTACGGTCAAGCATGGTGGTGGGAGTGTCATGGTCTGGGGCTGCATGAGTGCTGCTGGTACTGAGGAGCTACAGTTCATTGAGGGAACTATGAATGCCAACATGTACTGTGACATACTGAAGCAGAGCATGATCCCCTCCCTGCCTTGCTAAAGAATCTGGGGGTAAAGGTGAAGGACTGGCCAAGCATGTCTCCAGACCTAAACCCTATTGAGCATCTGTGGGGCATCCTCAAACAGAAGGTAGACGAGCGCAAGGACTCCACCAGCTCCTGGATGTCATCATGAAGGAGTGGAAGAGGACCTCAAGTGGCAACATGTGAAGCTCTGGTGAACTCCATACTCAAGAGGGTTAAGGCAGTGCTGGAAAATAACGGTGGCCACACAAAATATTGACACTTTGGGCCCAATATGGACATTTTCACTTAGTGGTGTACTCACTTTTGTTGCCAGCGGTTTAGACATTAATGGCTGTGTGAGTTATTTTGAGGGAACAGCAAATTTACACTGTTATACAAGCTGTACACTCACTACTTTACATTGTAGCAAAGTGTCATTTCTTCAGTGTTGTCACATGAAAAGATATAATAAAATATTTCCAAAAATGTGAGGGGTGTACTCACTTTTGTGAGATACTGTGTGTGTGTGTATATATATATATATACCGTATTTATCGGCGTATAACACGCGCCGGCGTATAACACGCACCCCAAGTTTAGGAGGGAATTTTAGGGAAAATAACTTTTAGGAGGGAAGTTTAAGGAAAAAAATATTACATTTAAATGCAGCCTTATCAGTATCATTTGCAGGTCTTGTCACAGTGCAGCCTTGCCCCAGTGTCCATTGCAGCCTTGTCACAGTGCAACCTTGCCCCAGTGTCCATTGCAGCCTTGCCCCAGTGTCCACTGCAGCCTTGTCACAGTGCAGCCTTTTCCCAGTGTCACCTTGCCCCCAGTGTTCATTGCAGCCTTGCCCGAATTTAAAATTGGCGCCGCCGAGATCGCCGCAGAGACTGGGCGGAGCAGGGCGAATGCCGCCGAGAACGCAGGGAATGCAGGGACTGGGCGGAGCCAAGATACACATAGCCGAGTGTACTCGGCTCTACTCGGCTCTTCTCAGCTCCGCTCACAGTCACACCGAGTCCCGCCCTATGATGGACATAACACAGGTCCAATGGAGGGACTGGGCGTGACTGTGAGCGGAGCCGAGAAAAGCCGAGTACACTCGGCTATGTGTATCTCATCGGTGATTGCTCCGCTCCGCTGACAGTCAGCGGAGATCGACGGGGGATAGGTGGGTATCGCACCCACGGTATCGCACCCACGATTTCCCCCCGATTTTAAGGGGAAAAAGTGTGTGTTATACGCCGATAAATACGGTATATATATATATATATATATATATATATATATATATGTATGTATGTCGCGCCACACTCACTCCCCTCCCTTGCTCTTTCTCGTCTGTCTCTTGTCTAGGGGTATCTCAGAGGGGAGAGAGCGGGGACACCACGCCAGGCCTCCACCACATGTATCAGTGCGGTGTAGGCAACGTTCTTAATTTACCTTCGGGTCAGTGTTGTGCACCTGGATCCTCCCTCCGAGAGTCACCTTGAGCCATGTCCGTCAGAAATGAGCCCCACACCATTAAAGTCCAACACTCCTTTATTCTCATGCGAATGAACACAAACAGTTGAACTCCCTTGAAGAACAGAATAGGAAAGGAGGTGTGGGTGCGAATAGGCCCAGACACAATCGTTCTCCACTTTGTCCCCTGAAAGTGGGTTGCGGTCTCCGCACGAGGGGGATTTCCTTCCAGGCGGTCTCCATCGAGAGACTCACCTGTCACCGGTAATATGCTGCACCGGGTCTTCAAGTGAGGAGCTC
Organism: Rana muscosa; assembly: GCA_029206835.1. Lineage (NCBI taxonomy): Eukaryota > Metazoa > Chordata > Amphibia > Anura > Ranidae > Rana > Rana muscosa. Next base: position 300,256,302 of record CM055118.1, read on the forward strand.
CCCCCGGTCCATTGCGCCTTCCGGATTCGGGTACCCAATCCCTGGGTTCCCTAGGATCTCCTTCCCTCGAGGAACTCAGTGTTGGGCACTGAGCTCCGGACCTCCATTCAAGTACCTCACCCCAGGCTAAAGGTGACTGAGATGGAACACGATCTCCGGTGGTCCTCCAGGCCTAGGCCACCCAGAGGACCGGCACGAACCACCGTCCGCAGACTAAAGGTGTCTGGGACTACGAACCCCTTGACCAAGATGGCCGGCCCCCTTTATACCCTCTCCCAGCAAGCACGGCGGGTTTCCCGCCCCACCATACCGCTGCCGAGGGAGGACAAAAAGGGGTACGGCACACAGCAATGGTTCAACCCCCAGCACGTGGCGACAGCACCACCTTCTGGGCTACAGGGAATCACACATCACTGGTGTCACCGCCAGATTCAAATTTACACCCGGGAAAGTGCATACCCGCTACATATATATATATATATATATATATATATATATATATACATACATATATACACACACATTCTATATATCGTTTTATAAAATAAGTTTCAACTTACCCTGGAAAGAAGCAAATCCAGTGACAAATAAAGAGACCATAAAAGGGAACACAAATAGGCCTGCTAAAAGCCCAATGCAATCAAGAGGAGGATGTAGCACCAATATATTTTAAACTAGTCGTTCTGGAGGATAGCAGTGACAGATAGGTGTTTAAAGCCCAACTCAAAACTTTATTAAAATAATTTGGATAGGCTGGAGAACTTGTCATTGATGCAGGTAGCCCTGTTTGTAAGATGTTTATATACTTCCTTCTTGACAGGTTTCAGGACAAGAAGCTAGGGGAAATTTTCAAATGGAGACAATAATAGAAACTATTTTTCTAGCAGGATAGGGAGAGCTTAGAACCTTTGTCATTTATTTTTTTGGGTGTCCGTGACCCCACTGCGATATTTCCACTTACTTTTTTTCCAGGGGAGAGAGCTCAGACAGATCAGGAATAGATTAGAAAATTTCTGCTATGGGAACATAAACTATCCAAACTTTGGCTGGAGTTGGGATTTGAATCTTTGGAGAAAAAGTGTCCAAAGTGAAATTTACCCAGATCCACTGTGAGGTTTAGCAGCATATTCAGTGGCCATGACTATCTCTCCAAAATGTTATGTCAATGTAATCCAAAGTATCTTTATTTATTGGGTATACTTATTAGGGGAAAGTTCTTTGCTTTACAAACTGGTTAAAGCTGAACTCCAGATATGGGTACATATGCCATACCTGTGGGATCCCTGTGGAAGCGGAGAATCACTGCAGTAGTCACCACCAAATGTTTTCTCTGTTCTATGCTGAGTGGCAGGCCCGCTGCAATGGGGGTCTTTCACTCCACATGGGCGCTATTCACAGAATACTTTAAAATATATGGAAACCCTAAGTAACCCCCTATGTCAGGGGTAGGCAACCTCAGCACTCCAGCTGTTTGGAAGCTACAAATCCCATCATGCCTCTGCCTCTAGGAGTCATACCTGTGTAGCGGGGTCTTCAAATTTAGAGGAATGTTTGAGTGGTAGTTGTACTCAAACACCTTATTTGATAGGGCTTTGCTAACCATTTTTATACCGCAGGTGGGATACTGGTGTATAGTTCCCTGTGGCCTGTGGATGGCGCTGCCATCAGGGCCTAGGGTTGAACCGCTGGTATAGTGCTGTACCTTGGATGTCCTCTCTCGGCGGTGGCATGGTGGGCATGGTCAGCCTGCTGTGCATGCCGGGAGAGGATATAAAAGGGGCAGACGCTGCCTGTGGGGTGTTCTTCTACTCCCGGGGGTCCTACCCCGGGGAGTGTGTTGTTGTTCTGTTCGTTGGCCACCCCAGGCACCTTCAGCCCGAGGGTGGGGTTCCAGGTTCGAGAGTACTGGGCCTTCCTGGCCCGGTACACTGGCGTATCAGTCCCAGGCACCTTTAGCCCTGGGGCTGCAACTGAAGGCCTTGGGCCCAGCACCTTTGGCTGGGGCCCACGGAGGGAAGAAGAATCCCAGGGTGCTGCCTTGCGAGGAGACCCGTATCTGGAAGAGGAGGCTGGGGGAGGACCGTTCCGAGGGACTGGTGAGAGATCACGGTGAAGGAAGGGGCCCGGTAACTCTCTGGAGGGATGTCATCTCCCTGAAAGAGGCCTAATACCACAAGCAAAGTTCACCAGGTCCGTGGCAGAGACCCAAAGTTCACCAGGTCTGTGGCAGAGACCCAAAGTTCACCAGGTCTGTGGCAGAGACCCAAATTCACCCGTAACAGTTTGTGCAGAGACTGTGTGTAATCTAAATCGAGCATCATTCCGGCTGCTAGGATCCACTCTAATGGGAGACTATCCGGGTGAGCTAAGCCTACTTGAGAGACAGGTAGTGAATCGTACATTCGTTTGTGCCTGGACCTACTCCAACACCTTTTGCTGTCTTGTTCTCCATCCACCCTTTCCTATCTAGTGACTGTGCATATGAGAAAATAAACTCTACGTTGGAGTTGCAACTGGTGTGGGCCTTGGAGATATTGGGGGAAATAGAGACTTGTCTTTATCGCATGAAAGACGAGAACCATTCTCTGGAGAACCTAGCTGTGGAGACCCAGTTATATTTACACCGCTCAACCTCTTCACACAGGAGGGTAAGGGCATGTGGTACAGTGTGCCATTTTCCTACAAGTAAGCCAAAGGTAGGGAAAAGGGTCCGTGGCTCGAGTCCGGGATTCTACAGCTAAAGCCCCAGAGTTTGGACTTTATTCCCCCTGTGAGGCTCCGTGGAGGTCGGCCATCTTTGGAGGAATTTTGACTGCGCCACGAGGAGAGCCCAAGCTGCGTAGTTCGTGGGCGTGCCCGCGAACGTTGCAGGAAAATGGGAGGAGCTTCGCCATGCAGTGAGATGTGCGTGGTGGCTTTGGCACCAAGTGAACAGTGTGTGATGGATCAGCGAGTGACCAACATGGCGACTGCCCCATTGATTTCTGTTCCTACAACCATGAACGTTGCCTCACTGGCTACTCCCTTGATGGATACGGGGATTCGGCTGAAGCCTCGGGGTCGCTTCGCTCTCTATGTCTGCCAAGACGCGGAGGCCCTTGGAGTGGTTTGTCCCGGATGCCAGGGACTGGTGGTGCACCTTCGGCCCTTTGGAAGATGTGATAAGTGTAAAGAGTTTATCTTCGAGGTGGAGCAACCTACAGAGAAACCTCGGGCCTACCGTTTGAATTGCCTGACAGGCGCCACCACTCTAGAGGAGGAGACCTACGCTTCTACAGTCACCCCCACGCGCACTGTCGTGACTTCGGAGGAAGTCGTTGCTGATGTTCCGTTAGTTGAGGAACCGGAGACGGAGAAGCCGGCGGATGCTGCCTCCGTCATTACGGAGTCTTCTCTCCCACTGCCCAAGCGAAAAGTGGGCTATGTGAAAGCTTCCTGCGGCCATGGTCGAGGTACACCCCAGCGCTTGCCTGGATCGGATTGTTTAGTCTGAGGGACCTCCAGACGATCCACGACAGATACAGGCCGAGGTAAGCTGGGGAAAGGGACGAAGATTAGTGTCCGTGGTATCAGGGATGCTTGGGTTCCCGACCCGAAAGCACTTTTAAGAGACAGTGATTCCTCCACCACCAAGAATTACCTGCCGGCAGAGGAGTGCCATACCTCTGACTTGGAATCGTCCTCTGATGTGGGAGACGATGTGGAGATTGACGAACTGTTTGCCAGAAAGGGCTGGGATGGAGTACCCCTGTCCTCATCCAAAAGTAGAGGGGATTCACCCATGGAATCTGGGGACATTACACCCCGGATGGAGGACCTCGTGCTTGAGGAGGGACCGGACCCCATGCCTGCATTATCTATACCTGTGTTGCCTGTATCTACCGCTGTGGCTGAGTATGCGCCATTGCGGGCTGCTATGTTGCATCTTAAGGCAGTGAAAGTGCCTAGACATCCGGATACCATTGTCCTACCAGGTGCAGGAGATTGTGCTACTCTTCCTCCGCTTTCCAGGATGCAGCGGCTGTTCAACCAGAGAGTGGCTGCTGATTATGGATGGGAGTACCTGTATGTCCCAAGAGATTTGCTGTTTGAAGTAGAGGCCTACAGAGAGAGATGGTACGCTGACTTTCTGTGGAACTGTTTGAAGGTGCCCAATGCCCGCAGGTATCTCTCTTGTTCTGCTACTGTTGCTGAGAGGTACAAGGGGTGTAAGCAGGAATGGGTACTTGGTCGGCACATACACGCAGATCGGGTGGTTGTGTGTCGGAAGGAGCGTGAGGATGCTGTGTATTCTATTGAGACTTTCGATAAGAACTGGAAGCTCCTTGTTTTGCCCGATCCAAAATTCTATCTCTAAAGAGACTGGATTTTATGGTGATTTCTTTTTGTTCCGGAGTGTGCTCTCTTGGAGTCCAGGGGCTTTGCCCTTGTGAATCGGGGTAATCTACTCAGCTGGAGAGCTAGGAGAGCTGTTGCCACTTTCTCTCCACTCACAGCGCCACAAAGACAGAGACTTTGGGGATAGATACAGTTAGGGCCACAGTCGGATTTACATGAAAAAAAAGAGAGAAGAAGATGTATTTCCAAATGTTTTGGGACAGTGTTATGACGGTAGCACTTCCACTAGGTGGCGGTGTTCGTAAAGGTTTTCTGTGCGCCCAGAAAAAAAATACTAATGTCTATTTCACACTAGGACTAGTGTATTAGGAACTTGTTTTAGAAGGAAAGTGTCCTTCCCTCGGGGAGGATAGTTCCCTTCTTATGTAGAAAGTAGTATAGGATGTTTATTATGCTGGTTTTATGTGTGTTTTCTCCCTCTGCAGGTGAACGACTGGCAACCACGGAGCATGGGTGGGTCAGCTAGTATAGGAGGGGAGGAAAATGTAAATGTGAATATAATGTGTTTTATTTTGATATGTGACATTGAGAATGGGATGTACACATTTTGTTTTGCTTGTTGATCTTCCTTCATCTCTTCATTCAAATCCCTCTCCCCACATTCAGGTTCCGTCACAAACAAACCATTTAAAAAAAACAAAAACATTTTTTTCTTTGTACATAGTTCAGGAATATACCTTCGTGGACCCAGGCTTGAGGTACGTGAGTTTACTCCAGACACTGGGGACAGTGTCTATCTGTCTAGGGGGAGTGCGTAGCAGGGTCTTCAAATTTAGGGGAATGTTTGAGTGGTAGTTGTACTCAAACAGCTTATTTGATAGGGCTTTGCTAACCATTTTTATACCGCAGGTGGGATACTGGTGTACAGTTCCCTGTGGCCTGTGGATGGCGCTGCCATCAGGGGCTAGGGTTGAACCACTGGTATAGTGCTGTGCCTTGGATGTCCTCTCTCTGGTATGGTGGGCGTGGTCGGCCTGCTGTGCATGCCGGGAGAGGATATAAAAAGGGACAGACACTGCCTGTGGGGTGTTCTTCTACTCCCGGGGGTCCTCCCCCAGGGAGTGTGTCGTTGTTCTGTTCATTGGCCACCCAGGGCACCTTCAGCCCGAGGGTGGGGTTCCAGGTTCGAGAGTACTGGGCCTTCCTGGCCCGGTACACTGGCGTATCAGTCCCAGGCACATTTAGCCCTGGGGCTGCAACTGAAGGCCTTGGGCCCAGCACCTTTGGCTGGGGCCCACGGAGGGAAGAAGAATCCCAGGGTGCTGCCTTGCGAGGAGACCCGTATCTGGAAGAGGAGGCTGGGGGAGGACCGTTCCGAGGGACTGGTGAGATATCACGGTGAAGGAAGGGGCCCGGTAACTCTCTGGAGGGATGTCATCTCCCTGAAAGAGGCCTAATACCACAAGCAAAGTTCACCAGGTCTGTGGCAGAGACCCAAAGTTCACCAGGTCTGTGGCAGAGACCCAAAGTTCACCAGGTCTGTGGCAGAGACCAGAATTCACCCATAACAGTTTGTGCAGAGACTGTGTGTAATCTAATTCGAGCATCATTCCGGCTGCTAGGATCCTCTCTAATGGGAGACTATCTGGGTGAGCTAAGACTACTTGACAGACAGGTAGTGAATTGTACATTTGTTTATGCCTGGACCTACTCCAACACCTTTTGCTGTCTTGTTCTCCATCCACCCTATCCTATCTAGTGACTGTGCATATGAGAAAATAAACTCTACGTTGGAGTTGCAACTGGTGTTGACCTTGGAGTTATTGGGGGAAATAGAGACTTGTCTTTATCGCATGAGAGACAAGAACCATTCTCTGGAGAACCTAGCTGTGGAGACCCAGTTATATTTACACCGCTCAACCTCTTCACACAGGAGGGTACGGGCATGTGGTACGGTGTGCCCTTTTCCTACAAGTGAGCCAAAGGTAGGGAAAAGGGTCCGTGTGCTACACCTGTAATTGTCAGGGTCTTGCAATGTCTCATGGGACTTGTAGTTTCACCACAGCTGGAGGGCCGAGGTTGCCTACCCCTGCCCTATGTTAACTATGCAGAAGCACAGCCGATTGGCATGGGAATTGGAAGAGAGCGGCAACTACTACAGCGATTCCTCACTTCCACAGGGATCCCACAGGTATGACATATGTACATTGTTCAAAGCTGTAATTTATGCAAAAGAACCCATAACTGAAGTTAAGTGTTAATGGTAAGTTGGAGAGCAATACTTTCTAAATTCTGGAAACGTTCCACTTATAGTAAGTACTTTAGGAGTCTCACGAGATTCATAGGTGTTCATTAAACACTTCACATATGGTGTGTGTCGATTTTTGATTTCCTTGGTATGTACAAGTACCAGATACAGTCAGATCTACACTTGTTTTTTTTTCTTCTCCAGTTATCACAGAAGTGTGCAGAAAATATCAAAGGAGATAAGGTTTTATCAGCTCCATGTCTATCAGTCCCATGCTCTTTATCTGAGCAAAAGTATCTTCTAGCATAGAATATCCTTCTTGCATTACCTGAGATCTCTTGTCTCTTGCTTGCAAAAGTCACCACTTCAACACCATGTTCTATTATATTTTGATGGTATTATCTTGTCTTTAAGGATTTGTAGAGCATCTCATTAAAGGAATTTCAAGATCTGTGCAAAATGGTCAATCAAGAGGAGATGCAGGAACTGTGGATTGAATATTAATTCCGTTACTGAAGACTTTACACTGATATTAGAGCACACAGAAAAATGGTAAAACCACCTAAAAGTTTCCAGCAGCCAACTACAGAAAGGTGAGCTTGGTTTGTCTGAAATACAGAGTGTAAGGGCTTTAAAAACTGCTGAAAAACCTTAAGCTTCTTTTAGCCACTTGGCCTGATAGTAAACGAAAAGTCACACTGGAAGTGTGAGACTCATCGCTAGACCTGCTGGCTATGGATCATGGTAAAAGTCTTGATAATATAAAAGTAATAGTCCCAGTGGATATAAACATTCCTTGATAGTACAGTAACTTTAAATGTCTGCTGGAGGTGGTAAGGCTGCTTCAATAACACCACCTTTATTAGTAGAGAATAAAACATAAAAGCAGATTGTGTACTCACAAGGTATCCAGTACAACAGGCATGTAGGGTTGACAGCTCGTCAAAGCAAGAGAACACAGTGGTGAGCAGCTAGAGCCGTGCGTCGGTCTCAGCCGCGGCTGGGGGAGCCGGGAGTCCCGAGGACGCTTTCTGGTTCTTTCAATGACAGAAGGAATCTGTAGCTGTCAGAGTTCGGCCCTGCCTGGAAGTGTTCTGGCCAATCGGAAAGTGTTTCGGTTGGCCAGAACACTTAAAGATCCCTCACCAATTCATGTGCGTTTTTTGATACCAATAAATGTATAATTATTTTATGAATCCCAGTCTATTTATAGACCTACTGTCGTTAGAAGTAGCCACTTTCTTATCCCAGTAGCAATACTTGGGGTTCCCCCTCCCTTTTTCCTGTATGCCTATAGTGTTTGGCTATGACGACAGTACTATACTTAGTAAATGGTAACACGATCTGAATCATCGGATCGATGACTGGTTGATTCTATAGGACTCGTTTTTCTTTTTCTTCTTTTTTGTTCCCTCATCAAGAGAACCCGCTCCCTTCTTTCTTTCCTTCTCTCTTTCTTTCTTTCCTTCCTTCTCTCTTCCCTTCTTTCTTTCTTTTTCCCTTCTTTCTTTCTTTTTTCCTTCTCTCTTTTTTTCTTTCCTTCTCTCTTTCTATTTTTCTTTCTCTTTTCCCTTACTTCTTTCTCTTTTCCCTTACTTCTTTCTCTTTTCCCTTCCTTCTTTCTCTCTTCCCTTATTTCTTTCCTTCTTTCTTTCTTTTTCTCTCACTCTCATTTTAATATGTTTGTGTACATTTATTTATAGCAGCTAGTTTGCCCTGCTGGTTTCCTGGCATAAGGGGCTCTGCCCCATCGGGCAGACTGCCGGAGTGTGCTGCATGCTCATCGAGGTCCCAGCTCAGTGGATGTTGGAAGGAATCTGACTGTCCTGTGACATTGTGAGCATTAACCGCTCCCTCACTGAAGAGTGTCCGGTGGACACTGAAAGGAGGTATCTGGTGATCTCATGACATTGTCACCTGAGCTCAGGGTCCTGTCCTAGCTGAATTTCTTTGGGTGGAAGAGCCAGTGGTAGTTCTGTCTAGGATAGTTTTTAAAAAGGGACTCAGTTATGCCTTCTGTACTTGCTTCTACATAGTGGGTCATAAATACCTTAGTTGGAATCCCTAGAATATGCATATCTGTCTCTTGGTAGAATCCATCATCCCAGTATATTCCATAACTTCTAAAATAACAATAAGCCAGAATATAGACATATTTACTTTTCTGAGGTAATTTGTAACGTTTCAAGTCCAGACACCCCTATGTCAGACCATATGGGGCACCCCTTATCTCTCCTAGGTAAAGTAGACATCTGGAACCTGACGTAATTATATTTATTTTGAAGCAAATTTCACGCTGGACAATAATCTTTTGGTTAGCAAACTGTAAACTAGAGATATTCAGAGATATGAATACTTATTAAGTTAACCTTGTCTTTAATTGCGATATGCAAATTAAAAAAAAAATCCTGTCTTTTGAAGAGTGCTACTGTAGTATAAATCTCTGAACATACCGTGTGTGGTGACAGTGTGTGTTACAGATGTTTATTCTAAAATCATAATTGGTATTGCTGAGACTACGAGTTCCTCCTTCTCGGTCAAAAGGGATAGTGGTAGCTTAAAGGGTTAATTTCTTAATTCATTTAACCCAGTGACAATCACTCTCAGGCTGCTGGCACCTAGATTGGATTCGGCAAGCTGGAAAATCTTTGTGCAGCTGAGAGTGGCATTGTTACGCAAGTGACAGCGCGGTGTGAGATTGGCCAGTCCATTGTCACGAGTTAGTGAGAAGGGCAGGGATCTGAGGTCTGCGTTCGTCACAGCAAGTGCCCCAGCTGTAATTCTAACCCTCTGGCTTCACTAATATGAGTAGGTATGATATGCATAGAGGTCTAGCAAAATTTATGGCTGCATCTGCACAGTAGCTTCCCACAGATTTCTATGGGGCCATTTTCCGGGGCATGGGCACAATTGCAAGGCAAGGATGGAGGTAGTGTAGCTCAACACGTTGGCAGAAAATGGGGAAAAAAGGATAGGGGCATGTTGTTTGAAAGTGTATTCACGCTTTAAAGGAAGACAAAAAGCTTTAGAACAAAATAAGAATAAGAAACGCCTTTTGTGTTCATCAGTCTTTATTTAGCAGTATGTGTCACAGTGTTAATGACTGGGATACAGGTCCCATTACATTCTGACTGATGAAACACCTGCACAGTAACCGCTGGCACTGTCTACTTTAGAATTTCAACAGACCTGGTGTTTCTACAATGAATACACACAACAGGATACCTTGAGAGCTGTACAGGGGTAACTCTATAGCTTACATTCCCAGAGCACTTGGCACCTGGCAGACACAGGGCACAAAGAGAATGGCAACTTGTAGATTCAACACTGGCACTTAGACTTGGTGATACAGCTGGGACATGAAAACAAGACAAATCTAGAACTGGGAACAGCTCGACACTGACAGACAAACATTTTTTAATCTAAAGCCGTACCAAAAAGACACTAGAAGTGTGTTCTATGAGGAAGGGGAAAAATAGATGACTTGGCCATGGAAGAAGGAAGGGAAGAAAGAAAGGAAGGAAATGAAAGAACAGAAGAAGGAAGGAAAAGAAGGAAGGCAGGGAAAAAACAAAGTAAAAAGTAAGAGAAAGAAGGAAGGAAAAGATGTATGAAAGGAAAGAAAGCAAAGAACATAAAGAAGAAAGCGAGAAAAAACAAGAGAGGAAGGAAGGGAAAGAAGGAAGACAAAGAAAAAAAAGGGAAGAAAGGGGGAAGAATGAATAGTAGTAAAAAAAAGGAAGGGCAAATGCAAAAGAGAAAAAGCAGAAAAAAGTGAGGGAAAAACAGAATGTTTGACTCACCAGTAAAATCAATTTCTTAAAACAGTACGGGAAACAGGATCTGTAGTATTTATATGGGTTTATGCGCAGCTATGTTCAGGTAATTGGACACTGGCAAAAAGAAAGCTGCAGGAACATCCCCTACATAACGTCTCATGCCCCGTACACACGATTGGAATTTCCGAGGAAAAAAGTCAGATGGAATTTTTTTATTGGATATTCCGACCATGTCTATGCCCCATCAAACTTTTTCCGTTGGAAATTCCGACGGAGTTAGAAAGAGAACATGTTCTCTTTTTTTCCGATGGAAACTATTTCCATCGGAAATTCCGTTCGTCTGTATGGAACTCCGACGGAGAAAAAAAACATGCATGCTCAGAATCAAGTCGACGCATGCTCGGAAGCATTGAACTTATTTTTTCTCAGCTCGTCGTAGTGTTGTACATCACCGCATTCTTGACGGTCGGAATTTGGTGTGACAGTGTGTATGCAAGACAGCTTGAACGGAATTCCGTCGGAAAAACCCGTCAGAGTTTATTCCAACGGAAATTCTGATTGTGTGTACACTCCACACTCCAAGGCAGCCTCAGCTTTGTAGCAAGCAATCATGAGTGTGTAAGCTCCTTGAGGGTAGGGACTGATATTAATGTACAATGTATATGTAAAGGGCTGCGTAAATTGACGGCGCTATAAAAGTACCTGGAATAATAAAAATAATAAAATAAAGAACAGAGTCCTGTGTCATGTACTATGCTCCAAGAAACAGATTTTGCTGGTAAGCCAAAAATCCTATTTACTTAGTCGTATAGTACTGAACACAGGATCTATAGTCTTTGGCCATGGGACATCAATAAGCAGATCAAAAAGGGGTGGGCAACATGGCAGCTGGTAGCACCTTATGACTGAAACTGGCATCAGAAACCTGAGCATCCACCCACTAAATTTTAACAAACGCGTGAACCAGGTTTAAATGGGAAAGGGGGAAACCATATCCTTTAGACTATAGGATTGAATGATGACTTTTTATTCCACCTAGCAATGAGTGAGTGAGAAGCATGGCGTCCCTTGCAGGAACCTTTGAGAAGAAAAAAATTGCCCATTGCCAAAAAGAGGTCGTAGCTGAGAGGAAAACTCTCAAGCCCCGTACACACGATCGGATAACCTATGGATTTTCGTCCGATGGATTTGTCCATCGGATATCCGATGAAACTGTTTTCCATCAGTCTTGCCCACACACCATCAGTCAAAAAACCGACCGTTCCAAACGCGGTGACGTAAAACACTCCGATGAGCCGAGAAAAATGAAGTTTAATGCTTCTGAGCATGCGTCGACTTGATTCTGAGCATGCTTGGGTTTTTGATCCGATGGACTTGCCCATAGACGATTGGATTTTTCGATCGGTTTTTTATCCATCGGAAAATTTTAAAACAAGTTCTATTTTTTACAACCTATGGAAAAAAGACCGATGGGTGCCATACACGATCGGTTGGTCTGATGAAAACCATCCATCGGACGGTTTTCATCAGTCAAACCGATCGTGTGTACGGGGCTTCACAGTGTGTACTACGTCAAGACACTGGAGAGAAACTTCCTTGGGCTGTTTTCGAGCATGATTGTTATTTTTTAAGAATAAAAAAATTGCCTTTTGAATCACTTTAATTTTCTGAAGTTCCACTTCCTGCTTGTTCCCTATTCACTTCAGAGAGAAACTGAGTGTGGGTGGGAATAATACAATTCCATTCCTCTCCTTTCACCACCCACATAAAGGCCCAAAAATCTCCACAGTCTGATCAAATCACAAGCTATTACTTAACCCTGGTAGTATGACTGGATGGTAAGCCTGGTGTGAGCAGCTGCTTCCGATGCAATTGACAGCATTGTCATTTTAATTTGTGCAAAGGTAGAGGTATCTTTTATACATTTTTGTACTGATTTTTGTCAAACCTACGTGATCCTTTGAAGTAACCACCTTTTTGGGTTCCTTTCAGCCCACTTGTTTTGTATTTCAATGGGTTACCTAGGTTGCACCGACATATCACGGTGTGTCAGTGGACATTTGCTCACGGTAAGCTTGGGTGATTAGATTTTTCTTACCGAGTTACCAATAGCTATAGGGAAGGTCCTTTATTTTTATTTATTATGGTTTAAAGGAATATCCCTTATAGATTCGAAAGGTTGGTCTCTGAAGGGCTCAAAGAACCAAGTTAAGGTCCCACAGAGTCACAGGGGAAAGTAGAGGGGAATTAGAATAAGAGGGAATGACAGGCCAAGGGTCTCTGAAACAGAACTACCAAGGCCATGATTTGCTCCTTGATGGTACTCCAGGCCAGATGCTGATCTAGACCAGACTGAAGGAAGGACAGAATACAGAGTATCACCTTGGATGAAATTACCTGGTCTTGCACCATGTAAAAAATGTTTTCTAGGTGTAATGGTACGCTTTATGGAAGTTGACTATCTGCCCTTCAAGGGGGTAGGGATGACTAAATTCTTCCCTTAGGGCCTGGGATTCAACAAACATACCAATAAATCCAGTGACTGAGAAGCAGAAGAGAGGACTGGACTGGCTCTTCACCTGCAAAGGTCCAAGGGTCTAAACTTGATAACATACCTGTCGAGTTTGTAGCGGAATCTGTACGCCAGAAGATCAATGTCCAGCATACCCCCACCAGAGGTAAAGGCCTTGGAACTATGTTCTCCTACTCCAGTTTTGTGACGTAGAAAGGTGGAGAGCAAAGGTGAAGTGCCCATTACCCTGGATCCAGGAGCTTCAGACGCTATCACCTGAGGGAATCTGCCTGCCGATTTTCCACACCTGATATGTTAACAGAGGACAGAACTGGAACATGAAGTTCTGCTTAAGCAAGGATCAAGTCCACTTTCTTTTAATCTGCATGACTTCTGGTGCCTTCTTTATGGTTGCCAATGTATGCCTGGATTCTGGTTGGGAAGCCTGACTACTGAGATGTCCAGTTTTGAAGGGACAACTGAAACACCCTGAGCTCCAGAATGTTGATTGGAAGATGGGCTTCTTCCAGTGACTACAGCCACTGCATTAAAAAGGGCATACAGGGTCCTCGTCAGCCCAATAGGCTGAAATCCATCATGAGAACTCATGGTTTTTGGGGGAAAGGGTTTCCCTGACTGTGTTTCAAAGCGTGTTTCAAAATTAGACTTGGAGCTGGAGGCCTGAGAGGGAAGAAAGAATCTTTTCTTAGTCTCAGGAGTAGAAAGTCTACCTGCAGAGATATGAGACCACTTACTGTATTTGGTTAGGAGAGTTCTCTTAACCCCTGTGTTGCCTTGATGTACTTGTACAAGGAGGGGCCAAGCAGCCATTCTCCCTTGAAGGGCAGCTGCTTGAGGCATATCCTGCATGGGAGTACCGCTGACCAGCATTTGAGCAAAATAATCCCTCTGCATATATATAGAAGGATATAACAAAGCTATTCACACAGCAGCATAAGGCCACAGGTGAAAGCTCCAGGCGGTAGTGAATGGAGGGATCCGTCAAGACAGTGGTCAACCCTGTCCTCAGGGCCCTCAGGGCCCGCTAACATGCCAGGTTTGCAAGATAACTGAAATACATCACAGGTGATATCATTTGCTGCTCAGTGATTGCAGTATTCTAGTCTGCATCTCCCCAAGGTAACACATAAAATCTGGCCTGTTAGTGGGCCCTGAGGACAGGGTTGCTGACCACTGTGTTAAGAAAGATCTAGAGTTTCAGAAAATGCATTTAGTCTAGATAGCTAAGGTGTGAGAGACTGTAATGAAAGCATGGTTGCATGGCGAGACCCCCTCAGAAAAATAGCGCCTTAAGGAGAGCTTCCAGCTTCTTATCCACTGGGTCCCTGAACACTGGATAATGCTCCACAAGGATCTTTAGTGTCTTATTAGGACAAGAAATTGCTGGGTCCACCACAGGGACTTGCCATTTTCTGCAGAAAACTCTCCTCAAAATGATATAGCTAAGTAAAATGTTTAGGAGGAGCAAAATGTGAGGCCAGGCTCCAGGAGCGAGTAGACTGGGAAGGTCTTAGCAGATGTGGGCAATTTTAGGGCACTTATGCTGGAGACCTTAGGGTGCAAAGACACAAGCTGCTCTAATGCTAAACAAGAGCATACCATGTCAATAACAATAGCAATATTATCCTCATGGTTGGATAAAATCTCAGCAAAAGGCATTTTATAATAATTCAATTCCTCAGAAAAGGGTGGATCATCCCCATCTACCTACTCCTCAGGCAATGTATCAGCCACATAGGCCAAGTCGAGACTCTGGAGGTGAGACTGAAGGGACTAATTTGTGACCTGTACAATCTGCATCAACCAAAAGGACTGAGACCCTGCCCATGAAATCAGACGTAGTGGCAGAATACTCCACTCTAGAAAGATATGAGGAAGCATGAGTGGGCAAAGGGCCGGCGGAATACCCAGAGGAAGGCCCTGTGGAGAGAGACTTTCACCCTATCTCTGTAGCCATGAGCTGGGTCTGAGCTAGTGAAGCCATCTGACCCTATGCCCCTGCACTTGCCAGCTGCCATGTGCAGTGTAAAATATCCCCCAAGGTGTACTAACAACCTTCACTGCTGTGGAGTAGGAAGGATAAAGATTTATGTCCCAGACGTTATCGGCTGCTGAACTCAGAAAAGTGTCTGAAGATCTGTGTGCTATATTACAGGAGCCAGGTGCCGACTGAGAGCATGCCAAAAGGAAGAAAATAGCACACACATATGAGCAGTGAAACCATTGCAGTTGAGACCATGCAGGTGCAACAGCAGCTGTGTGACAGACTTACAGACTTGCAACAGATGGCCGGGTAAAAAATGGCAACAAATTTAAATGGTTGGTGCTTCTTCCACTCGATGGCTGTAACACACTGTTTAAAGTGTTGCACTCTGTTGCAGCTAAAGACATAGAAGCACTAACAGCCTGGGGCAAAGAAGAGCACAAGCCGTGTAACTCACCATGGTAGCTTACTAGCGTTCTTCATAATCTGGCCAAGATGTTGGGAGCTAGCCTAATTTTGTCTTCGCTGTACACAATGGGCATACCCCCAAAGGGGTCTTCAGGGACAGGGCACTGCTGCTGGTAGAGCACAGTCCTGGACCTGTATAGCATGTGCCAAGGTGAGTGTCCATGCAGGATCCAGTACTCAAATCAACGTTACAGGACAGTCCCACATCTTCTCCCCATAAAACAGAGAAGCTGTCACTGCAGCTTTTTTTTTTTTTGCCAGTGTACAGTCACCTGAAGGTTTCTGCATATAACTCATGGTTAAAGTCTAAAAATCATGTGTCCTGTACTGTACGACTAAGTAAGAGGGAATATAGAAAGGGAGAGAGGGAAGAAAAGGATGGGATAAAAATATAGGGGGAGGGAAGGAAATAGGAAGGATGGAAGGAGAAGGTAAGAAAGGGAAGGAAGGCAAGAAGAGAGCAGAGTAGAGAAAGGACCTTTTTCTTTTATCTTACCCTTTTTCTCTTGTTCTAGCTTTCTTTTTTACAATTTTCCATCTCTCTCCCATTGTTGCCCCACTGCCTTTACTCCCTAATCCTTCTCTCTATAGACAAAACCCCTTTTCCTTTTCTTTCACTTGTACAATACCATTAACAGTGCATCATGTTACCTAACAAAATATAAGGAGAAAATATGTGTACATGTAGTTATGATATCTGGCTGTATTAAAAAAAAAAATCCATAACAGCGTTATACTCAACCGGTACTCCCAGCAGATGCTGCAACGCATCCCATTACCACTTCCAACATGGACTACCACCCCCATATTGCAAATTCTATCAAAATATAACAATCTTTCTTATTGCAGAAGTGTAAAAATATAGGTATATCATTAAGTAGGGAAGGATGAGATGCACAATCTTTCTGCACCACCAAACTCCGATACATGGAACAATTTATCCTATGGTATTTAGCATCAAAATGAATTACATATACTATAATCATCTGGACCTATATACAAGAAATGGCTCAATTTAGGATTAGTTCTTTTATGGTAGGATACACCTGGGCTTTAAGTGCTGGGTTTATCTCAAGCATCAAATAAACAGTGTGGATATGTAACATAAATCTGTGGAATAGTTCACATGATTAAATCCCCGATCTTTGATAGCTAAAATGTACAAGTTGGCTTAATGAATGTTTTTGTGCAAAGATACTAATGAAATAATTCATTTAAATTTATCTATCTTGAGTTCATTGTCATCCTCAAACCTATCAATTAAACATGAAATCCAAGTCTGCCAGGTCTTACATTTATAATTATTTGGCATTCACAACCAGCACTCTGATTATCTGATTGGCTATTGGGTGCTCCACCCCTACCTACTTTAAAAACAAGGTAAGCAGAGTTAAATAGAGCTGTAAAGACTGAACAAAAGGTGATCAAATGCTATTCAGAACTAACTTAAAGTCAGTTGCCAAATCTACCACTAGCACATAAAAAAAAAGATAACACAACACCACTTGTACAAAGGTCATCATCCCAACCTGTACCATTCATGTCTAGACCATGGCCTTGTCTTTGGGATAAAGATATATGGGCCCATATGAAAGATTTACAACGCTGCGGCTAAAATAGGCAAGACCAGTTCTTATATTGAGTCTGATAGAATCAGACTTTGAATTGAAAAAAACTGTTTTAGTAGGACCTAAAATGATATACTTTATGGGTTTGACATGATATACTCTATAGCTACTGTAGTGCAACTTTAGACCTGAGCAAATGGAAAGAATTACTTGGCATGTCTGAGATTGGCTAATCAGTATACATAACTAGTCAAATTCTACCTCCCTTATCTTGCTCCCTACCATAGCCTTCCTGATAGTCTTCATTAAGGAGCTGACAAAACGGGAGAAGTTAGAGAACGAAATATAAGGCGCTAAAGCAAGCCGTGGAATATATGCAGCAAGAAGCCGTGTACATAGGTTTCCCGTGTTTGGTCGGGAGGTAGCGATGGAATAAAGATGGACACGGAATCCTTGGCTCAAAGGAGGCTTTGCTTCCTCACATCTTCTTATACTCTTCTCTTCATCACCCTGATTATGGTTCATAGATGGGTGCTATTCTTGGTATTATAAACCGGAACCTCAGTTCGCGTTACGCTCGCCTTTCTGGCATTGCCGGGAGCGAGGGTTAGTGGATCAGAACGAATCAGGTAGCTGTGAAAATAATGTGAAGTATAATATTAAACAGCTATCCCAGCCAACAGATGAATCCAGTTAGTCATTAATGCTGTCTAGCAAACAATGCAGCTAAACTAAAGACCGAAATCTCACTCAAATTGGTTTACTCTCATCTACATTCTCTGTTCCCTACTACAACCAGAATTCAAAGATTACCTTACAGGACCATTGGTAGTATACTTCCTGAAGTCCAATCACATTCAAACTTCAAAAGGCAGGTTTAAGGCTGGGTTCACAATATGTGCGGCACGGGGGACACAGGGGTCTGGTGTGTCCCCGTTGACCATTTCAGGTCCGCATTAGGTCTAAACCCAGCCTTAATCTGATTCATGTGATGAAAATAAGACTCTGCCTATTAGCTAATTCTAGAAGTAGAATGGATAGGTAGGAGCCCATGATTCTCCCAGAAGGGCCCTCTGCAACAAAAAGTGAACTTTACCAGTTCACTAAAAAGATCAATTTGTTTGTGAATCAAATAGTAAGCCACACTAATCAGTCTGATTCCTCCAGCTTTAGACTATCCATTGGTGCATGTGGGTCAGCAATGCACTGAACATTTAAAAAATTCCCCTGCACTCAATCCAGCTAGCCAGGACAATAAAACTAACAATAGCACAGAGGTTTTTTTGCACATATTTGCAAATATACATGAAGCCACAGTGCCACACAAGGGCACTCTGCAATGTACAATCCCTGACTCTAAACTGTGTTACTAATTAAATAACATGTTTATCACCCCCATCGCTCTCCGTCCTAAAACAATCCCCCTATATACCCACAGCAGATGACAGATAGTGGGAGGGAGAGGAGAAGAAGTCAGCAGTACACATGGGGATCAAAGCTGCAGGAAGAGGGAGGAGTTAGATCGTGGACAGGGGGGGGATAGGGGGATTACTGGAACTGATCCCCCGTGGCTCCCCCTGCAGCAGCTGAAAGGCTGCATGAGGGAAAGGAGAAGCCTGCTGCACTGCTGGGAGAGGCACAGGGTGATCGGTTTCAGGGATCACCCCCTCTTGTCTTCAATCCCCTTCCCTCTGCCTGTCAGCTACCCGGGTCCCCCTGTTAAACTGATGGGGACCAGGTCCCATACAAGAGGGCCGGTGCTACCCCCCTTATCAGTGACTCTGGTTCCAGTTATCCAGAGAGACAATACGTTCTAATTACCACCACCTGCTACAGCTGCAGAGAGCTGGCTTGAGAGGGAGGACTCTTTCGTCAGCCACCGAGGGACCACTCAGGACCAGAACCAGAGTCATCAAGGGTGAGAGGTTTCTGGCCACTATCTAGTTTAGCTAGCTGAGCACTCCAAAGCAAAGGCCCCATCCCCAACAGACTCCCTAAATTGTCCCACTGGCTAGTGGTTAGGTAGGGCATCTCTGCAGTAGGTAGGCTGTACTGCTATTCCAAAGTCATTCATATTACCGTACTGTGTATAATAAGGTACCTGTATTGCTGCAATATTTATTGAAAACTATTGTCTAACTAACTCATTCTCTTTTAGGGCTTTGTCTTTAAATAAAACTTATTCAAAATGTATTACAGGTGTGTCAGTGTTCTCAGGTCCAGGCAAGGGTGGGGTCATCACAGATGCAAGGCAGAAGAAACCTAATACAATTCAGTGGCTTCTTGGAGGGTGAGCGCTACAATAGCCTTAAAGTACAACATATGGGATAACAAGATGAAGATCAAGGAGACAAGAAAATAATTGTCAGGAGAAAAAAAAGGAGGCAAAGACAAGCAATGAAATCAAAGTAATGAAAGACATTCCAAGACCAGATGACACAGAGTTTTTTTTAAGAGATCTTGAAGATACTAAGAAATAACCATAGGTGTGCGCAGCCCATTGCATTAGGGTGTGTACCCCAAAGCTCAAACACTCATGTCTTTCTCTGCAGCCTCAGCTGCACTGGACAGTGAATGAATAGGAAGTGCTCTGTGCTTAGCAGCTTCCTGTTCATTCTCAAACTGAAGCATAATAAACACAGTTTGAATGGACACAGTGAGTGTGTTCATGGTGTTCATTTACAAAAGGAAGGGGCCGGTAAATTACATATCTACTAGCCCCTTTCTCCGCTCTCCATCCTAAAGCATACCCTATAGCACTGGAGAGTACAAAATCTGGTGCAGCTCTGCATAGAAACTAATCAGCTTCCACGTTTTTTTGTCAAAGCTTAATTGAACAAGCCAGAGTTAGTAGCTGATAGGCTAGCATGCACAGCTGCGCCAGATTTTGCACTCTCTAGTTTTAGTAAATCAACCCCATAGTTATTAGGGTGTGCCCAGGCACACCTGGCACACCCCCTGCGCATGCCTATGGAAACAACATAAAATTATGCAAAATACGGTACATAATATTGGCATGGGAAGATGTCACCAGAAAGCTGAGAGATGAAAAAAGATTAAGAAAGGCAAAAGGCAATCTGGAAGAGGAAAGAGCTTGATGTTGCATAGAATATTTTTTTTACAAGTAGATTTAGTCTTTTCTATTAATTTAAGTAGAGAACGTGCTAAAGGAAACCAGTCTGGCTTTTCCATCTGCACAGCACTCAGTTCCACCTACAGGTGATGCCAATATGGAACTAAAGAAGTGTCACTTTATTGGCTGCCTTTAGATAATATTTTAAATTAAAAAAGATTCATCAATGAGAGTAGGTATCTTTTAAAATGGATCATGTAGGTGGGAATTAGGAACCATTGGCCATGAGACAGGGTAAGCTGGTGGCCTGAGTTGTTAGGTTCAGATAAGGCAGAGAATGGAAAATATGTTTGTGATGGACCCTGTACTCAATAGGAGTATGTACGCCGTATAAGCTTCCCTTGCTCGGTACCAGCGCGATCCAAGATCCCTTAGCCCACCCAGTCACTTGTCGAGACATCAGTGCAGGGTGGTGAGAAACATAAGACTGTTTACTCAAACACAGGCACAAAGAGACATACACTCAGGGAACAATCCCCCCTTATTTGCATAATGACACAGAGCGGGGTAAACTACATTCAGTAACAAGAGACACACACAGGTTTCTCCCAAGGCAGACAGAAACAATAGAACAATGGGATACAGCCACCTAACAATAAACACATAACAAACCCCCACCCCACCTCCAACTATCTAGCAATGGTCTATGAGACACTCCTACAATATTAGAAATTGGCATTTTTATCAAAATATCCTAATCCCTCCTGTGAGCACAGTCTTTGGATGCAGGCTTCTCCCTGGTGGCCCTGACCTCCACAGTGATGAATGTGTGCTGTTCATAAAGCATGATGATGCCAGTTTTATGCTTGGTGGTACAGCCTTCACTCTCTATAGCAGGCATGTCCAAAGTCCGGCCTGCGGGCCAATTGCGGCCCGCGCTCCGGTTTTGAATGGCCCGCCTGGTTATTTGGACATATATATCTTTTGTGGCCCCCGAAGATCTCCCAGCGCCGGGGCCACAAAAGATGTATATGCCTTGGAGAGGACGGCGAGGAGGCGGGACGAGCACCGCCACGGTACACACACAGGAGAATTTCCTGTTTACGGGCGGCCTCTGTAATAGGAAGTCCCGTCTCCGGCACTGCCATTGGACGACTGTTCTGTCCATCAAAGGAGGTGGGACTTTCTATTAAAGAGGCCGCCGTGTAAACAGAAGATTCTCCTGTAGGTAATCTTTGGTGCTCGTTAGTGCATTCCTGGCAATGGTGCTGCATTCCTGGCAATGGTGAGTGCATTCCTGGCAATGGTGAGTGCTTTCCTGGCAATGATTCTGCATGCCTGGCAATGGTGAGTACATTCCTGGCAATGGTGAGTGCATTCCTGGCAATGGTGCTGCATTCCTGGCAATGGTGAGTGCATTCCTGGCAATGGTGCGTGCATTCCTGGCAAAGGTGCGTGGATTCCTGGCAGTGGTGAGTGCGTTCCTGGCTATGGTGGGTGCATTCCTGGCAATGGTGAGTGCATTCCTGGCAATGGTTGGTGCTGCATTCCTAGCAATGGTGAGGCTACATTCCTGGCAATGGTGGGTCTGAAGATGGGCCCTTGTGAGGCTGCAGATGGGCACGGACCCTTATTTTGCATCACAGTTCTTTATTAAGAAAAAAACAATTTTTTCCTGAAACTTCGCTCTTAAATTTAAGGTGCGTGTTATACGCCAATAAATACGGTATATCCAAATAATACGCCCGAGCTCATCTCTTTTCTCACACACAGCCACAAAGGCAAGATAATTCTTGTTGGGCAGTGTATTAGTGCTTGAAAGAACACACTTAGACCAAATTTTAATGGTTCAAAGAATGTCAGGCAAAATGGTCGGCCCTCACGCATGTTCACTTCATCAAATCTGGCCCTCTTTGAAAAAAGTTTGGACACCCCTGCTCTATAGCATGTACCTGCATAATACAAGTCTACCTCCTCCTTCTCTTTTTTTTGAGTATGTAAGTATTGCTCAACCCTAGGCAGGCCAGGGCAGTATTCATTGGGAGGAGTTTTCATTTTTGGTTAGTTAGGACAGGGAAGGGGTGATTTGACCATTCTTATACTGAAGGTACAGTTGTCTTTCTATGAACTAAGTTCTTGACTATACAGGATTGAGTCGGCCATGTACTGACTGGTAAGCCAAAAAGCAGCAATGAGGAACTATAAACAAATTCTGTCTTTGACAGGGAATGGTTCAATGAACTGGTGGTGTCTTTTTCTTTTCCTTAATGCCCATTTGCTGCCTGGCTGAAGTGTCATGTATATCGGTAGTGGTCAGTTTGAACATGAGAGATCCTAATGTTCAGCTCCACTGCTTCAAAAGGGTTGCGCACAATAGCAGCTTGTTTTCATGCTTTGAGGTGCATTGTGTCAAGTTAGGCAGCCTATTTTTAATGAATTGACCGTAATGGCCAAATTCTTTGGTCCTTCTAATTTTCTTGCAGCATAACACACTGCACAATAAAGAGAAGTGGTAGTAAAAGAAGCCTCATTGTTATGTCTGACCGTTAAAGTAAATGTCGGCATTGGTGTTGGTGGCTGCAATCAAAACTCCTAGTGTTGCTCTCAGTTGATGCAATGATAACCACCCCCCAGCACTGGTGTCAATGTCCACGATGACCACCCACAGCATACTGGTGTCAGTGGCTGCACTGGCTACCCCTGACATTGGTGGACGTAGCCACAATGCTCCTGTGCCCCTCGTCCAACCACAGAACACCTTTTTATTATTTTAAAAGAATACAGGACATTTTCTGAACATAGGAGCTGCATGGCGTGTGAGCACTGTGCTTCAGCCCGACTGTCAGTTTTACAATGGGAACTTTAGCGGTGACATCAATATTAGAGCCTAAATGTAAGTACTAAGAGAGAAGCAGCAGTGTGCAGTGGGGCGCACATCGTTTTAGGTACCTTACTGGTACCACACTTTGAACCGGGTACCGGTAACATAATATACAGTTGTTTTGTAGTCATTGCATTTAATTAGTACAGGACCCCTTAGCAGAATTTTGCTTAGGGCCCCAAGGAGGTCATGATCAGCACTGCTGGTAAATATATACCCAAAAAGACTTGCAGCTGTGATTGCAGCAAAAGATGGTTCTACAAAGTACTGACTCTGGGGGGAGGGGGGCTGAATACAAATGCACGCCTCACTTTTCACATATTTATTTGTAAAAAAAATCTGAAAACCATTTATCATTTTCCTTCCACTTCACAATTATGTGCCACTTTGTGTTGGTCTATCACATCAAATCCCAATAAAATACATTTATGTTTTTGGTTGTAGCATGACAAAATGTGGAAAATTTCAAGAGGTATGAATACTTTTTCATGGCACTGTATTTATCTTTATATATTTCCTGATGGAGATTGATCAGAAATATTACTGTCTCAAGTGAAAGAACCCCTTCATTCTTTCAACACAAACCACACATATAGAACCCAGGTTAACAGGAGGAAAACTAAATGCTGAGTCCGGTGTGGTTGTGCTGGGAGTCTGGTTAGTGCAGAGCCGACTGTGGTTCTCGGTCACCCTGTGTCCCTAATAGACAAATGGGTGACATACACATAGGATGGGCCTGGGGAGCTGGACAAGGAGTTTCACGACCTCTCTAAGGTAAGCTGGGTTCTACAAGCCCCCCCACCCAAAGTGACTCCCGTCACAATGTTCACCTATGTAGTTCAGCAATGTCTCCATTTTAAACTATCTACTAAGAGGACCGAACTTAGATGCTGAATGACCCAGCTACAAGTAAATAGACGCTTTTTGTCACTTCCTCTGAGGAAATAACTTTACTACCCGAAACAATGAAATACTTGTATTTGCTTGAAGCAGGGTTGTCCAGCATCTGAAGTCTGAATGGAGGATTAGTTAGGTAATGAAACACTGAATCACAAATGGACATAATAACCCTACCATCAATTTGTGATCTGTGGGGTGGTTGATAAAGGCTTTCACTATGCTTCACATCAGGGTGATATGGACACAAAATAAATCTCTCTCTACTAGATGGCCAGTAGGTCATGGGAAACAGACACAGAAAACCATCAAATGCTAGAAAGTACATGGCAAGCTCCCAGAGACAAGTCATAGCTGTCTTCTTCTATCCCACGGATTCTGACACTGAAATGCATGGTTGGCCAGCATTTACAGTATACTGTAGTCCTGGTACACAGCATCACCCAATGATATACTTAGCTAAAGCCTAAAAATTACCTGCACAGTGATGAACTAAGAGAAGTTTATGAGACTTACACAACATCATTAAGTTCCAGCTTTGTATCCGGAGGAGGATTTATTAGTATATAAGATACTGAATTATCTGTATCCATTATGTCCACTACAAGAAAGAGAGAAACAGTAGTTAAACAGTATTAATAAAATAAATTATTTATAATATTTATACACAGTGTATATATACACACACACAGTATACACACATTAGATGGGGGGGAAGCTCCTCCCATCTGGGTCACCCTGTGGTGGGAGGGACAGACTACATGTTACATAGCTCCTTCCATCCCTGTCACTCTCTGGCAGAAGAGACAGACTTCATGTTCATAGCTCCTCCATCTCTGTGTCACCCTGTGATGGGAAGAACAGACTCATAGTTCCTCCTGGGTGGTGTCACCCTGAGGTGGGAGGGCCGGACTTTGTGTCATATAGCTGCTTCTGGGTGGTGTCACCCTGTGGTGGAAGGGACAAACTCCATGTCGCATAGCTTCTCCTGTCCCTGTCACCCTCTGGCAGGAGGAACAGACTTCACATCCCATGTTTCCTCCATCTCTGGGTCATCCTATGGTGGGAGGGAAAGGCTCCATGTCACACAGATCTAACCTGTATGTGTAAAACTGAGCATATGTGTTATCATCTAACTGTAAAGTCCTTCTTTAACCACTCACTTATGTACCTGTATGTCTAAAAACGCTGCAGGAGTGGTGGTTCTTTTCCATAGTGCCGTTTTTAAATAACACTGCAGAAATCATCTTTGAGCGCCCAGTGGACCCATTAATATTATTATTATTATTATACAGCCTTTATATAGTGCCAACAGTTTACGCAGCATTTTACAACAGCGGGGAAGACAGTACAGTTACAATACAATTCAATACAGGAGGGACCAGAGGGACCTGCTCGTTAGAGCTTACAATCTAGAAGGGAGGGTCAAGTGAAACAAAGGGTAATAGCTGTGGGGGTGATCAGGTGGAGAAAATGAAAATACAGTTGTTAGGTGTTGGTAGGATAGGCTTCTCTGAAGAGGATAGTTTTCAGGGATCGTCTAAAAGCTAATAGAGTAGGAGATAATCGGACAGATATCGGGTAAGGAGTTCCAAAGGATTGGAGAGGCTCTGGAAAAGTCCTGGAGGCGAGCATGGGAAGAGGTGATGAGGGAGCTAGAGAGCAGGAGGTCTTGAGAAGAACGAAGAGAATGATTAGGTTGGTATTTTGAAACTAGGTCAGTGATGTAGCTGGGGGCAGAGTTGTGGATGGCTTTGTAAGTAGTTGTTAGTATTTTGAATTTAAGCGGAAGCCAGTGGATGGATTGACAGAGAGGAGTAGCAGACACGGAGCAATTGGTAAGGTGGATGAGTCTGGCAGCAGCATTCATGATGGATTGAAGGAGGGATAGACTATGTAGAGGTAAGGAGGAGAGAGTTGCAGTAGTCAAGGCGAGAGATGACCAGGGAGTGAATTAAGAGCTTTGTTTTGTCATTAGTTAAAAAGGGGCGTATTTTGGAGATGTTGTGGAGGTTGAGGCGGCAAGATTAATAGCTCTGAACCAAGCTATCATTGGATGGCTTAGATCACTTATACAGCATACAGAGCTGATCTGAGTGGCTCTCTACCTTGTGATCATTGTGATAACCAATCACAATGATCACAAATGTAAACAGACTAGTGTTTACATTATAAACCCCTCCCCTTGTAGGCAGGTGCAGTCTCTTTTTTTCCACTGTAGGTAGTATTCATCTGCAGCAGCAATGCAGGAGAGGAGAACATGGTTCCTCTATGGTTTCCTGGCTCACTGGGGCAGCGATCCGGTTGGATGCTGCTGGCCTATGTGACTCTGGCAGCCATCTTCTGTCAGGCAGAGCCTATTAAGCTCTTGCCTTCTGGGTTTAGCACACATTTCGCATGTGGACAGCATAGGGACAGTTTACCTGTCTGTCAGGGATATCAATATCGGCAGGGAAAGGTTCCAGACGAGAAGGGAAAGTTTAAGGACATGCCACTCTTCTCTGAAATCTCCTCACTTGGGCTTGAATGGCCAGGTCGCATTCTGTCCCTTAAGACAGACGCTGTCAGCTCAGCTAAGACCTGCTCCGCTATACAGAGTGCTTCCAGTTGGGCTGCCTTCCGCTGGGTTATTTGAACTGTTTATCTTTGTTTAATACATGTTCTGCATTACTTCTGGACCCAGTGTGTGTTATTGCTGCACTCACCCACACCCGTCCTCTTACAATGGAGAAAGGGGAGGGAAGAGGAACTAATAAATAAACAAGTCAATAATTCATTAGTAGAAAATCAAAGGCAGCTGCATTCAGTTTTCTTTTGATACTAGGATCATTTTTAACCCTTTTGCCACCCTCCTCTTCTGTACATCTGCTCTCCATCCTGTCTTTTAAGTGACCATATATTAACCCCTTTTCCTCCCTTATTCTGCCCATTAACCCCTTCATTGCCATCCTCCCATTGCATGTGCTCTGTACATTAACCCCTTCACCTCTTCCTCCTTCTGTGTATGACCTGCACTGTATCTAGTGCATCATTACCAAACCCAATGTTTTAATGCCAGCATGTTTCCTCATTTTCAGAAAGTTGTGGAAAACCAAGTTCCTATTGGAGTGTCTACTTTTCAAAATAGGGTAATTTGTAAAATGTTTGTACTGTTCTGTCACTTTCTATTTTAAAACATATCAAATAAAAATAAGGTAAACAGATTTTTTTTAATCTTTGGACTTTTATCCTTTACACAGTAGCGGCTGGTGCTCAATAATTTAAGGGGGGGCGGCTAACCCCCGCCCGCGGGAGACAGACGGGAAGGCAGCGACCTTACCCCCCCCCCCCATGGGAGATGGAGATGGGCGAGTACGCGACGATCCCCCCCCCCCCGGGGATGGACGATTAGAGGCCTCCTTACCTTAGGAGGCAGATGACAAGATAATAGGGTCCCAGGACCCGCTTCCTGATTGGCCGGGAGGAGAAGCAGGAAGACAATAGCAAATATTCACTCGCTATTGTCCCACAACTGGGTGGGCTCAGGGCACAGTACTCTGCACCCAGAGCCCACCCTTTTTTAAAGCCAATTAGAGCCTCAGGCTTTAATCATGCGCTTAAAAAAAAAAAAAAATGAAAACCATGCATCCGACATGTAGACTAGGGGCCGGGCGCATGGATTAGGGGCAGCGTCCCGCCACTGCCTTTATAAAAATACAAATATAACAGTGATTATAAAATTCTACTAATAGAAAGCTCTATCTGTCTAAAAGAAAACAATATAAAATTATTTTGCTACAGTGTTGCATGATTGAGTATTTGTCAGTCAAACCATCACAACACGGAAAAATGGTCTGGTAATGAAGAGGGTATTATAGGCTAGTAAGGTAAAAGAGACCAGATAGGTAGTAGGCGAGTTGCCCATGCATAGGTCATACATTTGTGTTAGTATGTTCTAAAATAATTTATATTGTCCCCTTAAAGTACTTTCATTTAGTATATTCTAATGCATACCATAAAAGCCCTAGGAGGGCATCTTTCATATTTAGTGTTCATGCACATCGTTCACCGCCCAGAACAGTGTATTTCTGCAGAGGGTACAGCCAGGTGTTTCCAATTAGCCACTGACTGTACAAATACTGTACTTAACCTTGGGGTGGAGGTATCAGACTCCATTGTCACACAGCTCCCACTTGTTTGTATCCAGTTTCCATGGTTAATATAGATAATTTGTGCCTCTTACTGTACTCTGCTGTGGAAAGGCCCAGATGCTTCATCCTGGTCTTCACCAACGCATTGAGCTCCTGCCGTTCTGACCGCCTGTAGAGGCTCATTCTCTGCTGGCTGATCCTTTCAGAAGCTGATTTCCCAGGTTGCTTTGCTCCTTTACGACTTAGTCTTCTGGCCCATTGCATACTCTTCCGGCGCAGTAATGGGTGATCAGACTGGTCACTAGAGGTGGAGTTGCGGTGTGGGCCTCGGCTTTGGATTGTGTCTCCCCAACGAGTCTCTCTTGTGTCTTCATAGTCCTCCACACTTATAGAGACCTGTGACTGTAATAATGGAGAAGTTTGATGTATGAGAGCATTCGTTCACTTTCATAGGTCGATTCTGCCATTCATTAAGGCATTCAGCAGCAAGATTAACTCCCAATAAATCATACATGCACACAAACAGGGAAGAGCTAAAGTGCATGTAAACGCTAACAACAAACTTCTCATATTTGATTTATTTAGAATTTAAAAAAAGGAGAACGTTTATTAACATTTCGAGAAGGGCTTAATTATCAATATCTGTACTGGCTGTGTTTCATCAGATGAGGCGACCCGTCAGAATCTGTAACAGAAGTGACATTTCGCCACCGCCATCTTGCTACACCCCGCACTTCTCCACAGTAAGGATAGAGCGAGAAGGTGAAAAGCGGAGTTGCGCTCCCCCAGGAAAAAAAATTTAAGTCAGCAGCTACACATACTGTAGCTGCTGACTTTTAATATTAGGACACTTACCTGTCCTGGAATCCAGCGATGTTGGCACCCCAGCCGATGTTTCTATTGCCGCCATTGCCTGTAAGGGAAACCGGCAGTGAAACCTTGCAGCTTCACAGCCAGTCCCCTACTGCGCATACTTAAAGCACACTGTGCTTTCTGAATGGCTCAGTGTTCTGTCAGCTTAGTGAACTCGTCAGATCAGCGAACAAAAGTGACGTTCTGTCAGCTGACTGACCAAAAATACTCAATGCGCATGCGTTCCACCACTAGCAGGTTTGCAAATCTGACAGAACACCTGTCAGAAGGCGGCAGCGGACATCTTGTTACACCCAGCCAAGTCTTGAATTTCACACTCATTATAGCAATAAAGTGAGCATATATACTTAGATACAGTATTTTGAAACCCGTGAGACTTTTTTTGATGTTAAATTTTGAAAGCCTGTGTTTCATCAGGTGAGGCGACCCGTTAGAATCTGTAACAGAAGTGACGTTTCGCCACCGCCATCTTGCTACACCCCGCACTTCTCCACAGTAAGGATAGAGTAAGAAGGTGAAACGCGGACATCTTGTTACACCCACCGGAGTTTTCCATTTTACACTTTTTTTTAACAGTAAACAGAGTTTATATAATGAAATTCAGTACTTAGAACTCCATCTGACTGTTTAGATGTTGCATTTTAAAAGCAGCGGCAAGCCTGCTGATCTCACAGGTTTTATAATCAGACAGAAGTTCGCTGCTTTTAAAATTCAACATGTAAACAGTCAGACAGAGTTCTAAGTATTGTATTTCATTATATAAACTCAGTTTACTGTAAAAATAAAGTGTAAAATGTAAAACTCTGGTGGGTGTAACAAGATGTCCGCTTGCCCCTTCTTAGTGTATCTTTACTGTGGAGAAGTGCGGCATGTAGCAAGATGGCGGCGACAAACCGTCACTTCTGACGCCTAATCTGACGAAACACCTGCAGTCAGAAGGTGGTCAACGGCCATCTTGGTACACCCCGCACTGCTCAGCACCAAACCTATAGTTATAAGGTACCGGCAGACATTTTAGGACACCCTCACTCGGTTGGGGTATTCTGTCAGATTAGCAAACCCATATGCTCACTTTATTGCTATAAT
This sequence comes from Rana muscosa, assembly GCA_029206835.1. Taxonomy (NCBI): domain Eukaryota; kingdom Metazoa; phylum Chordata; class Amphibia; order Anura; family Ranidae; genus Rana; species Rana muscosa. The sequence continues at coordinate 300,286,160 of CM055118.1, forward strand.
GAGTGTAAAATTCAGAACTTGGCTGGGTGTAACAAGATGTCTGCTGCCTTCTGACTGCAGGTATTCTGTCAGATTAGCAAACCTGCTAGCGGTGGAACGCATGTGCAGTGAGTATTTTTGGTCAGTCAGCTGACACGGAACGTCACTTCCGTTCGCTGATCTGATGGCTTCACTAATCTGACCGAACACCGACGGCGGGTGAAGGAGAAGGGGGGCTGAACTTCCAAGTGATCTTGCAGCGGCGAGATCTCTCGAAAGTGGGGACAGGTACCTGTCAAAAACAGGTACCCGCTCCGCCCCTGAAAGGTGCCAAATGTGGCACCGAGGGGGGAGGAGGCAGATAAGCAGAGCTTCCACTTTTGGGTGGAACTCCGCTTTCATTTTTAAATTTAAAGGGACAGTTCACCTAAAAGTGACAGTTACAGATGGAGTCTGGTGTGCTAAAGAAGCCCTGGCTTCTTAGATTTCATAATTTATTACTCCACCTGGGAATTGTGTGTGTTTACACCCACCTTTGTGTGTTCAAGCACCTCCTGTTACAGTCTCTATATTATAAAATAAACTTCCAGAGAAAGGGAGAACCCATCATAATGAGCACAGGAGGCGTGCAGACCTGGAAGCCTAGAGATCTCTCCAAAAAATGTTCTTCAAAATATATACCGGTATAAAGAACTGATAGGTGGTTTAAAACCCAACTCAGAACTGCTGTACGTAGTGGGGCTAACCCTGCACTGCATGGCGAAAATGCTTTGGGTGGCCCTTCATCATCCTCCCATACAATGCAGGACTGCTGGTCCTGGGTTGTATGTGATGACAAAGTGAAGTAAAGCAGCAATGGAAGACTGGTTGTATGAAGAGAAGAAGCCTGCAGGAGCGAGGAATAAGGTAAGTATTTGTACTCATTCCTACCCCTAGCCAAGGATGCATTTAACCCTTGTAGTGCATGGGGGACCCACTGCGTAGGTACATTTAATAACAGCCCTGAGTCAAGCTTAAATTCTCCACCATCTTAACAAAAAACTGAGCTGTTTGGTGGACTAATGCCGCGTACACACGATCGGAAAATCCGACAATAAAACCGTGGATTTTGTTCCGACGGAATGTTGGCTCAAACTTGTGTTGCATACACACGGTCACACAAAATTCCAAACGGCAAGAACGCGGTGACGTACAACACTACAACGAGCCGAGAAAAATTAAGTTCAATGATTCTGAGCATGCGTCGAATTGATTCCGAGCATGCGTGTTTTTTGTGCGTCGGAATTGCATACAAACGAACGGAATTTCCGACAAGAACTTTTCTTGTCGGAAAAATTGAGAACCAGCTATTAAATTTTTGTTGTCGGAAATTCCGACAGAAAAAGTGCGATAGAGCCTACACACGTTCGGAATTTCCGACCAAAAGCTCACATCGAACTTTTCTTGTCGGAAATTCTGACCGCGTGTACGTGGCATAACCCTTTAACTTTTGTCATGATGTACCAGTTAGTTTTTTTCCTCGTTCATTAATCAGCAGGGGCAATGGGGCAGATTGGTTCACCGAACTCTCTCCCCTGCATTCTACAAGTGAATATACAAAGAATGTTTTATATCAGTCACAAAGTATATAAAAAGTCACAAAATATATAAAAAATAAATCACATGTTCATCTAAAAGCACACGATCTTTACTCAAAAGATAAATGTGACTGACATTTTTTATTTATTTATATATATATATATATATATATATATATATATATATATATAAACATTATTACATATGTGAATAAAAATGTATCTATAAATAAAGACAAATTCCATAATCAAACATAAAATCACCTGATTAGATTAGGAAACTCGTAATTAACTAGCAGTCCACTAGAGGGAGCTTGTATTTTACTCAAAATGATTCAAATATAGAAATTCATTGAGTTAAATACACGCTCCCTCTAGTGGACTGCTAGGTAATTATGAATTATGAATTTCCTAATCTAATCAGGTGCTTTTTTTATATATGTGGAATTTTTCTTTTTCTACATATGATTTTTTTTTTCTTTTTTGTTATATAGCATATAATATCTATCTAGATATTATAAAATCAATAGATTTTATTATCACAGACATTTCACATTTGTTCTTATGGCACACTCAAGAGTTTCTTGCTCACCTTATGTTTCCACATATGATTTATACACATTTTACTATCTGTGTATATACAGTATTTGTCTTTTAGCCCTGGCTCATTGGCCATTTCTTTTCTGCTGGTTGCAACATTGTTATCAAGAATAAAGAATATATGGGCTTTTAATTCATATTTTGGAAAACACAGGTAACAATAAAAAAAACAAAAAACGTTCAAACCGTTCCGCATTCAATCCAAACCCCCCCCCCCCCTACAAAAAAAAAAAGATGCTTTAGAAACATTTTGGTGTACATTTATAAAGCAATGAATCTTTACCAAAAATTCTCTGCAGGTGAACCTTCCATGTGCATGGCAGTGATGCACCACCAGTGAATGTTTGATTAAGGCTGGGTTCACCCCACCCCAGCATCCATCGCACAGCAGGGGTCCGGTGCGTCCTGGTTCACCGTTTCAGGTCCGATTTCAGCCTGAATTTTGGGCTGAATTTGTGACCTGAAACGGACCAAAAGAGGCACAGTGTTTTTCTGCAAGACGCACCGGACCTGCTGCGGAGCTATGTGAACCAGCTCAATAGAGAGCCGGTCAAAATCTCCTGCTATTGCGAATTGGATGCATCCAATTCGCAATGGTGTGAACCCGGCCTAAAGTAAAACTATGGGCAAAACGTTTATTCTCATTTATGATAGAGCAAGGGAGGGTTAAAAAACCCTGTCAGTTTTTTTTTTTACCATCTGTGTTTCATTGCAGAGATTTTCATTTGGGTACAGTGTTGCATGACCGCGCAAATGTCATTCAAAGTGTGACAGCGCTGAAAGATGAAAATTGGCCTGGGCAGGAAGGGGGTAAAAGTACCCAGTAGGCAAGTGGTTAAGGTCACCATATTCACTGTTTTATAAATATACACTTTTACATGCACAACTTCAATTGTAAATGCATATGGGGTTCTGCTGCTGGCAGGGCCCAAAGTATACCTCTGAAACTGGCAGCATGTGGGTTTCAGTCCGAAAAATGCCGATAGGTATGTCCCCGGTAGTGGAGCAGAGCTTCTGATACAGCCGACCATAGCTACGAATCCAAAGGTCCTCCTCTGTCACCTGCAACTGTGAACAAGCAGTACCATATACTGTTACTACAGTAGATTACCCATTTCAACAGCAGAGGGCGCAATATCACAGGCAGGAGGGAATCACAGTGCTCACTATACACAAAGCTTCTCTAGTTTTGTTGAAGAAAAAAACAATCCCCACCCCAGTAGTTTTACAAATTGCACTGATTTTAATCAAGCTTTTTTGCAGAGCCGTACTTACTTCTGTTCTGCAGATATTGAAATATCTAGATCCAGTGGACCTGTTAGCACAAAGTGGGCAATTGCTCTTTTACTATCATCACCTTTACTCTGCTTGAATAAGAGAGCCCCCCTGAAACAATACAACTTGCTTCTCCTTTTTTGGCCTAATGCCGCGTACACACGATCGGAATTTACGACAACAAGTCGTAATAGGGAACCTAAGGGTACTGTTTTTATGGCCCTGGAGAAATATGTGCCTCATTGGCGTGGCGGAAATGGCAAGAGGAGTAAATCTAGATCAGAAACCAGTTGGATACATAAGCTTGTCATATTCCGGGTGGTTTGAATGTGGAGTGGGATATCAACTGTTTTATAAATAATAGGTGATGTCCCACTCCTTTAAGATCTGTCCCCTCTTTTTGGCCTTTCTGGTTGTATAATCCCTGCTTCTGTCAAACAAGGGTAATATTTGAGTTAATAGTTTACAGGACATCTTTGTCCTTGTTTGGTTTCAATATACTATTTTTTGAGGGAATGTGAGGGACTACTTAATTTAATTATTAGGGTTCTTCATTTGTTCTATTTTAATTTAATTTTAATTAATTTTTTAAAGTTTAATCAATTTTTGGTTTAACTGAACTGATTTTAAATAATGAGTAGCAGTTCCACTGTGATCCACATGATGGCATTGTTTTTCTTGGAATAGCTTTATAGAGGTATTTTCATGTTTACTTTTTTGCTTTCAGTTTGGTGCATTACCATTAGTGCCCACTGGGTGTCATGGATGGACTGTTTTTTGTAGTACTATGTTCCTGTTTTGGTAATCAATACCTCTGGAACCTGTCCAATCAGCTCCGTATGTCAATCTGTAGCCGAACCAATGAGGGAGCTTTTCTGGCACCTCTGGGTAATAAAAAGTGTGTGTGCAGATATATGGGTGTGCCCCTGATGACGTCAGTTGTAACAAACAGTCGTAGGGCGTCATGCACACGTAATGCGCATGCGCGAGGGGGGAAAGGGAATTACCGCTCCAGGTGGATATGCTTCCACAATCAGTGTCCTCCCAGGAAATCACGGGTGCCAGCAATGCACAATGCAAAGTGGTAAAGAAAATTGATGGACAGCCGCACTCCAAAAAAAAACGTAGATGGTTGTCTTTATTGTAAAAAAGTGGAATGAAAGCACTACAAGTCACAGCAGAAAAAATGCAGGGATGTACAGCCTACGCGTTTCACACTTCAAGTGAGTGCTTAGTCATGGCGCATGCGCGAACCGGACTTTTGATTGACACACCACAGAGCTTTTTATCCTTGCAAGGAACGTTGTTTTTACCATTTGTATCATTTTATCAATAGAGGACTTGGTCCCATTGCTATATATTCTGTATACTTTTTTACCAATAAACATTTGGAAGTTTTTTTTCTTCCCCCATTGGATATCACTTATCCCTTACCACCGGATGTTTACCCACCTCAACCCGGTAATGAGTTCGCGGATTACTTCCGGATCATCAACCTGGGAAGTGCGGATGTGACATCTGTGGCTGGTCGTATCTGAGAGGATCCCCTAATGCTCCAGTGAGGACCATCACTCTGCTGAGCCTGATTTGACCCCCCCTGAGAAGGGTGGTCACTGGCTAGTCAGTAAGCCTTCATTTCTCTCCACGCATCAGATGTCACTTACGGTATTTGCTTGTCTCTCATCACTGGATGTTTGCACCAATTGATTGAACTTCTATTTTTATCTCCAGATAGGGAAAATTCACATAGATTCATATGAACTATATGAACTTTATTGATTCACTTTTTAGCACATGTTTATCAATATTTTTGGTATTTTTACACATTTTTACACATTTTTTACCTTATATATCCACCTATTGAACTATATGGTTGCATATAGTCCATCGTCCAGTGCTACACTTTTATTGTATATATTTTGCTGTACCTTATATCAAGGTTGTGGTGTTTAGCGGCAGGATATCTGTCAAGGATACATTTATTCATTTATTTTTCATTTTGCACCTAGCACAAATTTTTCTTTTTATAACTAGTGCCATCAGTGCCACCTATGAGAGCCCATCAGTGCCACCTATGAGTGCCTATCAGTGCCACCTATCAGTGCTGCCTATCAGTGCCACCCATCAGTGCTGCCTATCAGTGCCACCCATCAGTGCTGCATATCAGTGCCACCCATCAGTGCTGCATATCAGTGCTGCATATCATTGCCCACCAGTGTTGCATATTAGTGCCTCATCATCAGCGCCACCTCATTAGTGTCGCCTCATCAGTGCCCGTCGGTGCAGCCTCACTCAGTGGTGATCAAATACCAACAAAAGAAATCTATATTTGTGGGAAAAGAAATAATAAATATTTTGCTTGGGTAGAGTGATGCATGACCACGCAATTGTTATTCAAAATGTGATATCGCTGAAAGCTGAAAATTGGCCTAGGCAGGAAGGGGGTGAAAGTGCCCTGTATTAAAGTGGTTAATATTATCAGATCTTTGATAGGCTAGCTAATTATAGAAACAGATGAGATAATACATATTTATAATTTAAATAGGGGGAAGTCAAAATCACCCCCTATTTATGTCACCCTCCCTCTCCCTAGTCAGAATGTTGCAACTAAAATAACATTTAATATATTTTTTTTTAATAAATAAATAACTGCATCATTTTTTTCTTTTTTTTTATCTACTTCAAATTAATCTGCATCAGGCTTCACATTCACTTCCGGCCTAAGAATCTTGTATCTAATTATAAAGCTCATTTGAATATGTCTAAGTAATGCTTCGTAATTGCTCGTGGGAGAAGAGAAGACAGGATTTGCCCAGGGCTTTGTTTTATCTCCCAGTAATATGTCTCAGTCAGCTGGTGCCATAGACTAAAGAGACTAAGGGGAGAGCACAGAAATAGCCCCAGACAGAGCCTCTGCCCACCAGTCATGCCAATAAACACAACGATCAAATTAAATAAAAACTGCCAGCCAAATATCCTCAATTCAAGGATTGAAGTGAGCTTTCCGACTCTGCCAAGATGATCGGCTGCGGTGGAATTTTGTAGATCGCTTAAAATCATTTGAACAAATATCTGCGTAAATTGATTGGAATTACAATTGATTGCTTTTAATAGATCGAATACATTTATAACTGATAGATCATATGATTCTGATTTCAATATTTTCAGTTGATTGTAAAATGCAAAACAATAATGTATGTGTTGCATCTTTCGATAACCGATCACTTGTTTGCGATTGTTAATCAATCATGATCATGCTACCTTTGGCCACAGTTATGGTGTTTTTAATCTAGGTCAGTTACACTGATTGACTGGCGCAGAAAGAGAGGAGCAGGGATGCACAGTCGCTATGCAGTAAGAGTAAGCAGGAAGTAGAGCATGGGTATATAATGTGCAAAAATGGTTGCCCAATGTAGACTTTCAAACTATACACACAAGGATTTTCTTTTAAACATTAAAGTGGATGTAACCCCAAATGTTTTTTTCTTTTAATTAAGGCGTGCACCTTGTACAGTCTAGGATTTCATGTCATCTGTGCCCAGCCTTGCCAAGAAGAGTTAATCCAGCTCTGAGCAATCCTCTTATCTTTTTTCGGTGAGATAAAAACTGACACACAGAGAAATAGGAGTCAGTTCTTCCCCCTTGCTGTGAGTGACAGGTGATTTACATATCTCATGCATGAGCCTTTAGATTCCTTCCTCCTTTCTTCTCCAGCTCTCCCAGGATTGGCTGCTCCACACCTCGGCATGGTTGGGCATGCTGAAGTCATGTGGTGACTTTTTGGGGTTTTGACTGGATGGTAGTAGGGTTGCCAACTGTCCGGGATTCACCCGGACAGTACGGGTTATGAAACATGTGCCCGGGTCTCTGCCCGCCTGAGACCCGGGCACATTATTCAGACCCACCAGTGGCTCCCTGAGTCCCTGTGCCTGTGCCGAAGCTGTGCCGCCACCGCTGTGTGTGTCTCGAGTTCGGTCCGCTTGATTCTGCAACTGTTGCCTTCCTATCAAGTATCAACCCCCCCCCCCCCGCACTGTTGGTTCACCTCCGTCCGCTCTGTGTGCTGCAGACGGGACACAGAGGCAGAGACGGAGCCTCCATGTTGCCGGAGGCTCTCCTTTGGTTGGCTGCAGAAGGGACAAGGAGGTGGGGTTGAAGACAGAGCCTCCCCATTCCCTGCTGCTCTGTTGGAAAGTGTGCAGAGATCGCGCTGGGATTGGAGCTCAGCTTGAAAGGTAGGTTCCCCCCCACCATACACTATACATACAGTTCTGCCACCCCCCTCCCATACACCATCCATCCATCCATACAGTTATCCCTCTCCTCCTCATACACCATCCATATACACATTTATCATCCCCTCCATACACCATCCATATATACAGTCCCCCCATATATACAGTTCTCCCCCCCATACACCATCCGTATATACAGTCCCCCCCATATATACAGCCCCCCCAAACACCATCCATATATATACAGTCCCCCCATATATACAGTTCTCCCCCCCCCATACACCATCCATATATACAGTCCCCCCATACACATCCATATATACAGTCCCCCCATATATACAGTTCTCCCCCCATACACCATCCATATATACAGTCCCCCCATATACACAGCCCCCCCCATACACCATCCATATATACAGTCCCCCTGTATATACAGTTCTCCCCCCATATACTATCCATATATACAGTCCCCCTATATATACAGCCCCCCATACACCATACATATATACAGTCCCCCATATATACAGTTCTCCCCCCCATACACCATCCATATATACAGTCCCCCGCATACACCATCCATATATACAGTTCCCCCATATATACAGTTCTACCCCCCATACACCATCCATATATACAGCCCCCCCCATATATACAGCCCCCCCATACACCATCCATATATACAGTCCCCCATATATACAGTTCTCTCCCCCATACACCATCCTTATATACAGTCCCCCCATATATACAGTTCTCTCCCCCTCATACACCATCCATATATACAGTCCCCCCATATATATAGTTCTCCCCCCATACACCATCCATATATACAGTCCCCCCATATATACAGTTCTCTCCCCCCCATATACCATCCATATATACAGTCCCCCACATATATGCAGTTCTCTCCCCCCCATACACCATCCATATATACAGTCCCCCCATATATATAGTTTTCCCCCCATACACCATCCATATATACAGTCCCCCCCATATATACAGTTCTCCCCCCTATACACCATGCATAGATACAGTCCCCCCATATATAAAATTCTCCCCCCATACACCATCCATATATACAGTCCCCCCATACACCATCCATATATACAGTCCCCCCGTACACCATACATATATACAGTCCCCCCATACACCATCCATATATACAGTCCCCCCATATATACAATTCTCCCCCCCATACACCATCCATATATACAGTCCCCCCATATATACAGTTCCCCCATACACCATCCATATATACAGTTCTCCCCCCCATACACCATCCATATATACAGTCCCCCGATATATACAGTTCTCCCCCCCCATGCACCATCCTTATATACAGTCCCCTCCATATATACAGTTCTCCCCCCCATGCACCATCCATATATACATTCCCCCCCCATACATCTACTGACACCGTCCACCGCTCTACTGACACCGTCCACCGCTCTACTGACACCGTCCACTGCTCTACTGACACCGTCCACTGCTCTACTGACGCTGTCCACTGCTCTACTGACGCCGTCCACTGCTCTACTGACACCGTCTACTGATCTTCTGACAACGTCCACTGCTCTACTGACACCGTCCACTGCTCTACTGACACTATCCATTGCTCTACTGACACCGTCCACTGCTCTACTGACACCATCCACTGATCTTCTGACAACGTCCACTGCTCTACTGACACCGTCTACTGATCTTCTGACAACGTCCACTGCTCTACTGACACCGTCCACTGCTCTACTGACACCGTCCACTGCTCTACTGACACCGTCCACTGCTCTACTGACACCGTCCACTGCTCTACTGACACTATCCACTGCTCTACTGACACCATCCACTGATCTTCTGACAACGTCCACTGCTCTACTGACACCATCCACTGCTCTACTGACACCATCCACTGCTCTACTGACACCGTCCACTGCTCTACTGACACCATCCACTGCTCTATTGACACCATCCACTGATCTTCTGACACCGTCCACTGCTCTATTGACACCGTCCACTGCTCTATTGACACCGTCCACTGTTCTATTGACACCGTCCACTGATCTTCTGACACCATCCAATGCTCTATTGACACCATCCTCTGCTCTACTGACACCGTCCTCTGCCCTACTGACACCATCCATGCCCTACTGACACCATCCATGCCCTACTGACACTGTCCTCTTCCCTACTGACTCCGTCCACTGCTCTACTGATGCCGTCTTCTGCCCTACTGACACCGTCCTCTGCCCTACTGACACCGTCCTCTGCTCTACTGACACCATCCACTGCTCTATTGACACCGTCCACTGCTCTTCTGACACCGTCCTCTGCTCTACTGAGACCGTCCTCTGCCCTACTGACACTGTCCTCTGCCCTACTGACACTGTCCTCTGCCCTACTGACTCCGTCCACTGCTCTACTGACACCGTCCTCTGCTCTACTGACACCATCCACTGCCCTACTGACACCGTCCACTGCCCTACTGACGCCGTTCTCTGCCCTACTGACGCTGTCCCCTGCTCTACTGACGCCGTCCTCTGCCCTACTGACGCCGTCCTCTGCCCTACTGACGCCGTCCTCTGCCCTACTGACGCCGTCCTCTGCCCTACTGACCCCGTCCTCTGCCCTACTGACCCCGTCCTCTGCCCTACTGACCCCGTCCTCTGCCCTACTGACCCCGTCCTCTGCCCTACTGACACCGTCCTCTGCCCTACTGACACCGTCCTCTGCCCTACTGACGCCGTCCTCTGCCCTACTGACGCCGTCCTCTGCCCTACTGACGCCGTCCTCTGCCCTACTGACGCCGTCCTCTGCCCTACTGACGCCGTCCTCTGCCCTACTGACGCCGTCCTCTGCCCTACTGACACCGTCCTCTGCCCTACTGACACCGTCCTCTGCCCTACGGACACCGTCCTCTGCCCTACTGACACCGTCCTCTGCCCTACTGACACCGTCCTCTGCCCTACTGACACTGTCCTCTGCCCTACTGACTCCGTCCACTGCTCTACTGACACCGTCCTCTGCCCTACTGACGCCGTCCTCTGCCCTACTGACGCCGTCCTCTGCCCTACTGACGCTGTCCTCTGCCCTACTGACACCGTCCTCTGCCCTTCTGACACCGTCCTCTGCCCTACTGACACCGTCCACTGCTCTACTGACGCCGTCCCCTGCTCTACTGACGCCGTCCCCTGCTCTACTGACGCCGTCCCCTGCTCTACTGACGCCGTTCACTGCTCTACTGACGCCGTCCACTGATCTTCTGACACCGTCCACTGCTCTACTGAAGCCGTCCACTGCTCTACTGGCTGACAGTGTCCACTTATAAGGTAGGCTAGTTTCATATTTTAACTGACATTTCTTTTATTAATTGACTGACACCGTCCACTGCCCTACTGACACCGCCCTCTGCCCTACTGACGCCGTCCACTGCCCTACTGACGCCGTCCGCTGCTCTACTGACGCCGTCCGCTGCTCTACTGACACCGTCCGCTGCTCTACTGACACCGTCCACTGCGTATGCCCACAGAAGCTAGTGCATGAACCGCCTTACCGGCACGGTGATTTGCGCAGCTGAGCCACCTTGCAGCAGTATAACTGTGCGGGTGGTCGGCAAGTGGTTAAAGAGAAAAAACATTCTCCTCTGGGTGATCAATGCACAATTGCAGCGATTTTAACAAACTTTGTTGCAGATTCCTACCTTTTGTTATTCTGAAGAAATAGCTGTTTGATTGTCTGTGTCCATGTGTAGAGTGAATGTCAATTGGAGTGACATTGATAATTATCAATCAGCTGCTGCACTTGCATGGTTTTAATTAGGACAGCTGAAGTGTCTGCATCTCTTTGGATGTGATTTCTCTTAGGAGTATCTCACCAAAAGTAAACTTTTTGTTGCAAGGATTGCCCAAAATCTGACACAAATGCAGGAAATGACATTTCTGGGGGGCGCTCTGTACACATCTGTGTACAAAATGCCTCCAGGTAGCCATATTGCCTTGCATTGTGCAGAAAATTACAGCACTACAGATTAGGAAAAGAAAGGCAATTTTTAATATAATTAATTTACAATATGACTTGTGTCGCTATTATATGTGTTATATTTTTTAAAAAGGGGAGTTAGCCTTCAATGATGGGTGATGGGACTTAATTGGATTGTACAAGATATATACAGTATATATATATATATATATATATATATATATATATAGTGATACCTCTGTTTGCGAGTAACGCGGTATACGAGCATTTCGCAAGACGAGCTATATTTTTTTTAAATCCTGACTTGACTTGTGAGCGCTGTCTCGCAAGACGAGCAGGACTCAAGCCACTGGTGTATGTATTACCATATGTGGCCAGAGGTCGGGGGGTGCTGGAGAACTCGGAGAGGCTTGGGGACACTCCCAGCTGGGTGGGGCGGGCTTAACGTGCTTTGGAGCACCTGAAAGTGTCAACAGTTCCAGAGTGTCTCCAAGTGTCACCAGTACCCCGGCCAGATACAGTACTGCATACACCAAAAGTGGTTGTGGAACGAATCATCTGAGTTTCCATTATTTCTTATGGGGAAACTCGCTTTGATATACGAGTGCTTTGGATTACAAGCATGCTTCTAATCCAAGGTATTACTGTATAATATATCTATTTAAAAAAAAAAAATAATAATAATTATTTGTGTTTATATGCGTGATTATTGATTTCTGATATTGTGTGGTGGTATTTGCGCAGAGTGAGTATTTTTGTTGACAGAAATGTTGTTTCACTTTATTAATCAATCTGAAAAGGATCAAGGATCACCCCTGTCGCCCATGCTCTTCAACATCTACCTCCGCCCACTCCTCAAAATCATCAGCAAACAGGACCTGCTCTATCACTCCTACGCTGATGACACCCAACTTTACCTTCGCATCACCAACAAAAAAGACCAATACCACACACTAGAAAACTGCCTCTCATTGATCGATGATTGGATGACGGAAAGTTCCCTCAAACTTAATGGATCCAAAACAGAACTTCTCTTTCTCCACGCAAACCGAAAGAAAAACCCTAGCACAACATGCACACCACCCACCATCCTTGGACAAACCATAACCCCAAGCACCAAAGTCAAAAGCCTCGGAGTCATCTTTGACTCAGACATGACTATGGACGCACAAATAGTATCAGTAGTCAGCAGATCTCACCACCTTCTTCGCCTGCTGCGTAGACTCATACCCTTCTTCCCGGAAGGAGACACAGCAGTAGTAGTTGGAACAATCATCAATTCCCGACTCGACTACGCAAACTCTCTCTACCTCGGACTTCCAAATAACCAAATTTCACGTCTACAAGTCGCCCAGAACACAGCAGCCAGACTGGTAACGGAAAAAAAAACCTGGGAATCAATCACCCCATCCCTGAGGACCCTCCATTGGCTAACCGTGAAGGATCGGGTTACATTCAAGACACTCTGCCTCACTCACAAATGCACACAAGGAAACTCTCCTCAATACCTATGCGAGAAAATAAAGCACTACACCCCTAGTCGCCCCCTCCGATCAACTAACCAAAACCTCCTCCACATCCCCAAGACCCGCTACAAATCAAAAGGAGAACGAACATTCGCAGTCCAAGGACCACAGCTATGGAACACTCTACCCACGGACATCCGCATGAAAGAAAACCATCTGGCCTTCAGGAAGAAGCTTAAGACCCACCTCTTCTGAAGACACAAGGCCGAGACTGGCTGCAAAAAGCGCCTTGAGGCGATTTAGTTCGCATTTGTAGCGCTATACAAGTTACTCACTCACTCACTCACTGAAAATGTGTTGCACTATCCATATAAAGTGCATAAATTCATAAAAATTGTCAAATCAAGTGAAAATTCTATAAAAATTATAAAACCATGTGTGCAGATAGAAAAATTTTAAGTTGCTCCAATGTGGATAGAGATTTCTTCACACCCAGAAGTGCACACCGCACTCACAGGCCACTTACCAGCTGCTATGATTTCAAGATGGGAGTCTGGCTGCACCTTATTTCAATATACCCATGGGATAGATGGTCAGGATAGATGGTCAGGATGAGCAAGTTTGGGGTGGAGGAACTTGACTGGTCTGCACAGAGACCTGTCCTTAACCCGAAAGAACACCTTTGGGATGAATTAGAGCGGAGACTGCGAGCCAGGCCTTCTAGTCCAACATCAGTGCCTGACCTCACAAATGCACTTCTGAAAGAATGGTCAAACATTCCCATAGACACATTCCTAAACCTTGTGGACAGCCTTCCCAGAAGCTGTTATAGCTACAAAGGGTGGGCCAACTCAATATTGAACCCTACGGACTAAGACTGGCATACCATTGAAGTTCATGTGCATGTAAAGGCAGGTGTCCCAATACCTTTGGTAATATAATGTATATCTATAAGCCTGTAAAAATCCTAAAGTTTGCCTTTAGAAGACCACAATAATATTCCAAAATATTAGATTACATATTTTTTTTTTAAAACGTAATAAAATAACATATAAAAACAAAGACAGACCCAATAGCTATTACTATAAGGTGCAAGAATATATCTTCCATTTTTATTCCATACCTCCAGCACACCCCGGGAGTTCCCACATCAAGTTGCCTTTCCAAATTTTACATCCAAAATTATTAAGGAAGGCTGAGTTGTAGTACATTATACCGTATATACTCGAGTATAAAAGCCGAGTTTTTCCAGCACATTTTTTTGTGCTGAGAAAGCCCCCCTCGGCTTATACTCGAGTCAGGTTCTCCTCTCCCACCGTGTCAGTCTTGATGAGGAGGGAAGGAAACCTGATTACGTTGTACATTGTCCCCTCTGATTCACAGCAGAAGTCCGCGCCGTCCATGCCATCCCGCCTCCTCCTCATCCGTCCTGGACGAGGAGGAGGCGGAGCTTTGTTACAGTGGACGGTGTGGACGGCGCAGACTTCCTATACATACAGCCCTGCTGTGAATCAGAGAGGACAATGTACAGAGTAATAAGGTACATGGGCACAGTGAGGCTGCTTATGGGCACAGTGAGGCTGCTTATGGGCATAGTGAGGCTGAAAATGGGCACAGTGAGGCTAAAAATGGGCACAGTGAAGCTGCAAATGGGCACAGTGAGGCTGAAATTAGGCACAGTGAAGCGGCAAATAGGCATTGTTGCAGTAGCTGCTGCATTCTCACCCTAGGTTTATACTTGAGTCAATAAATTTCCCCATTTTTTTGTGGTAAAATTAGGTGCCTCGGATTATATTCGGGTCAGCTTATACTCGAGTATATACGGTACTTTACTTATTTATGCTGTTTCTTTGTATTTTCCTTAAGCGCATTACTGTTAATCTTACTTATCCTGGCTTTTATTTGAGATTATATAGGCTGAGAGTCAAAGTAATCCTTGTTTGTAAAGAAAGCACACCTGGGTCTGTGTGTGTTCGGGAAATGAAAAGTTAATGCTTCACAAGATATCATCTTGCAATATTTAGCCACTGCCTGGCATGAAGGAAGAATCGGTCTAAAATCCATAAAGTGTAAAGCCCAAACCTCTATTACTTTATTTTGCTGTCTGTGTCTTACCAGGGAGGTGTGGTGGTCAGGTATCCACAAACTGTTTCCCATATTGTATATATAATTCACATGAGCTGCTTACAGAGATAAAAGTTGTTCATCATGGAATTAAAAAAAGTTTTTTTATTTTTAATTAGTTAAGCTTGATTGTCTAAGGTGCTACAATCCCGGTAAAGAGGTGTATAACTGTCATGCAAACATTAGAAGATTGGAGCAGATCAGAAAATAAACTTACAGCACACAGGAATCCAGAACCCGGCATGGAATCCAGACCCAGTAACAGACGGGTGATGGAGATCATGTAATCCTTAACAAAGGACTGTGCCATACAGGGGAGAGAGGGAATGAGAGCAGGGTTATAGGAGGAAACTACAGGAAAATGCACAGGGTTACAGAAAGGGGGGCTACAGGGAAGAAATATGGAGACAATTGGGTTGATTTACTAAAAGCAAATAGGCTCTGACCTTTACAAATTAATTTTACCCGAGCTTAATGAATGTGATGAAATTTCACAAAAAATGTCCAATCACGTTTAACCTCCCTGGCGGTATGATTAGGTCTGATTTTTGAACGTCAAAGCGATACATTGTTTTGCATGGAAATGTGTTGTTTTATATTGTAGGCCTGTAATTCTTAGTAATAACACTTAAATCTGTTCAAACAAGAGTCTTACTTCGGCTTCGGCCCCATGCATCCCAGGGATCAGAGCCCGGAACAGTGATACATAGGCGGATCCAGCCAGAGGATACAGCAGGAGGACATTGCAGGATCCTAGGGACAAGGTAAGTCTACTGGCTACTGCAGTGTAATCCCAAGTTTTGCCCAGGGTTACCGCTTTTGGTACAGAAAATTAACCCCGAGCCATACTCGGGATTACCGCTAGGGAGGTTAAGGAAAGTAAAAAAATAAAAAATCTGCATTTTTGCTTGCACATGGTTGGATGTTGGAAGTCAATAAAGCTTCACCTCCACCTAAGCTATGAGAAATTTCCCTTGAAAAGTGAACAACCTATTTGTCTTTAGTAAATCAACCTCACTTTATCATGGCTGCCATTGGGGGGTATAGCAGGGTCTTGAGAGAAGACACAGAAAAGTAGGCAATACATTGTTTGTACACCATGGGACATACACACTTACTTGCCTCTAGGTTCAAACTGCAAGGAGGACATACATAACAATATGCTAGAAATAAGATGGTAATGGTGGTGGAGATATGTGGTGTAATGGGAATGGAGATATATGGTAGTAATAACGAAGGAGATATGTGGTGGTAATGAGGGAGGATGTATGTGGTGGTAATAAGAAAGAAATGGGAGTGGAGATATCTAAAGGTAATGAGAGTGGAGATATGTGATAGGAATAGGAGTAGAGATATGAAATGGTAATGAAAGTGGACCTGCCGTGTATTCTGCATAGCTGGTGTTAGTATGAATTGGAATGGCAAGGGTTCTGCACAAGTGGAGAATTAAGATGGTAATGAGAGTGGAGAAATGTGATGGTAATGAGAGTGGAGGTATGTCATGGTAATGGGATTAGAGATATGTGTTAGCAAGGGAAAGGAGATATGTGGTGGTAAGGAGGGTGGGGATTTGTGCTGGTAATGGGTGTGGAGATAAGTGATGGTAATGGGAGTGTAGATATGTGATGATAATAGGGTTAGAGGTATGCGGTAATAATGGGGGAGACGATATGTGGTGGTATTATGAGTGGAGATATGTGGTGGTAACAGGGGTTGAGCTATGTGGTGGTAATTGGGGAGGAAATCTGTGTGGTAATGGGGGTGAATATATGTGGTGGTAATGAGGGTGGTGATATGTGGTCATAATGGGGGAGGAGATATGTGATGGTAATACAAGTGTAGATACTGTATGTGGAAGTAATGGGGAAGAGGGCAGGGATATGTGTCGTGTTAATAGGGGTGGAGAAAGCTAAGGGATACTGAACATTGGGATATAGCACATTAATCTTTATTCACACAAGAGGAGGTAGTTTACATATGGAGGATGGATGGAACATTCTGCACTTTTCTGTTGCTAGTAATATGAGACTTGTTGCCAGCACTATTCAGAGGAAACGGAACATAAGATCATGATTTTTCCCCAAAAAAATGATAGGCACCCCACACATTCATCATATTTTTTCGTTCAACCAGCAAGTTGAAAGATAAAAAAAATGATGAGATTTCTCCAACCACACATTTGAAGTGGATGGGGGAATCCTCCTGCTGTGCTAATGTGTTCTGGAAGAAGGGAACCTTCCCCACCGTCAGAATACAATGATTAGTGCTTTCGGCTGGAGCCGGTGGCACGGATTGATCCGGAGGAACCTGACAGGCTAGTTGTAGAGAAGTCGATTAGTAGACCTGACCGAATTTCGATCCATGTATGGCTGGCTTTAATCTTGGGAGGTGCAGACTTTTTCCAAACAAGAGGGAAGTCTATTAGATCAGGGGACTCCAAACTTTCTAAGCAAAGGACCAGTTTATTGTCCCTGAGACTTTAGGGAAGCCAGACTGTGGCCAGCGGGACTGGATATTTTTCTGGCATCAGTGGGAGTAAACATTGTTAC
This sequence comes from Rana muscosa, assembly GCA_029206835.1. Classification (NCBI taxonomy): domain Eukaryota; kingdom Metazoa; phylum Chordata; class Amphibia; order Anura; family Ranidae; genus Rana; species Rana muscosa. The sequence continues at coordinate 300,303,934 of CM055118.1, forward strand.
ATTTCGTATTAGGGGGAGGAATAGTGCCCTATTGTTGGTATCACTGAGAGGAATAGTGCCCCATTCTTAGTGTCAGTGGGAGAAATGGTGCCACATTGTTGATGTCAGTTGGCAGAATAGTGTCCCATATCAATGGGAGAAATATGCCCCAATGGCCAGATAAATGCAGGAAAAGGGCCACAGTTTGGGAACCACTGTATTAGATTGTAAGCTCTCATAAGCACAGCCCTCCTAACCCTACAGTTTTGAATTATATTGTAACTGTACTGCTCCCTTTATATTGTAAAACACTAAACAAACTGTTGAGCTCAGAGCTGGATCATCCACAAAGCAACCTAGGATATCCAGGAATCCTATCAGGATAAACCTAGAGTATAGTCAAAACTGTCCACCTGCCCATCATTTTTAGAAGAGAGGATTTGTAGGTAGTTGGTGTCTGATAGGGAGGGGCCATAACATAAAGACTAGACAAATGGGGCAGATTTTCTGTGCCTAGTGCAAACCATGTCATTGTCCATCAAAGTTTCTACTGTGCATAAGGCTCCATTTTGTCTTAACGTGTCTCTGGACTTTCTGCACACTGAGGGGAGAGTCTTGGCGCCCAACCAGGAAGATGTTTCAGCTCCCTAAGGGCTTGATCACAAAGGTGGCCAGGGGCTAATAAAAGCAGGTGGTTGAAACCTTGGATTTACCTTCCCTCCGCAATGCCCACATAAAGAAGGGTGTATAGCTGCTCAGAGCTGTACACATGCCATGTATGTAGAAAAAATGAAACCAGATGTAGCATTCCGTGAAAGGTACCACCACCGAGCACAACCCATTTAATTCTATAGGGCCTCGCCGCATCCACCCTGCAACACACATGGTTACGGCACGTGGTTCAGCCTTTTTTTCGGGTTTAAAACAGACGGTGAGGAGGCAACATAATGCCTCTTCATCCACCAAGGATCACTTTTCCGAGGGGTGGCAAGTAGGGTGACCACATTTCCAAGCTACCATTCAGGACACCCTTCCTTCCCAAAAATCAGCTTGTGATGTAACGAATCACAGCACAGTGATTAGACACAAGAGGAGGGATTTATGATTTCTCCAATCACAAGCAGGGGGCGGGGATTGTGCTTCTCCAGGCATTCCCGGCCAGGACAAGTACTGTCAGTGAGTAAAGCGGTGATGTGGCGGCCTTTTTTGGGGGCATCAGATTGGCCCGGGGGGTGGCTGTGTCAGTTTCATTCCGGGACACTGTATTGTCCTGGAATGAATGTACCCGGGACAGACTTGCAAAATGCGGGGCACGTGGTCACCCTAGTGGCAAGGTGTCCTGCATGTAAGAATGAGCCCAAATAGCTTATCTGAAATCTAAGGGGCCCTAAGATTTTAGGCCACAAGGAACCCTGTAAATTTTATTGACAGCCATGTGTTATAGAAAGTTTGATACAGTGTAGTAATAGTCAAGGAGATATGTTATGTGGAACAATTAATGTAATTGTAAGATGAGTATCTGTGGAGTAACAGGAAAAGTCAAGGATCATCAGGGTACCTGGTATAGGAGTGTATCCAGCATGCTGACACTGAAGACCTTTCCAGCAGCAAACGGCAGTCTGAACATGAAGACCAGATTAGATCCCCGCTCACGCTCCCTCTGCGAGAGGATAGAGCTTTGAGGGAGTGATTAGGAAGAGGAGCAGAAGACACAGGAAGGAGACAGACATCAAAGAGACAGTCAGAGATGAGGAAAGAGAGAGTCAAAGCATGTACCTTCTCCAGCTTAGATAGCACCACTGAGTATTTATCTTTGGCCTTGAACTGCATGAACCTCATATTTGCTGGATGTGTCAATTCTGTAATGATGTTTAATCCTGGAAAAAGCCTTAAAAAAAAAACAGATAAAAACTGTATACTAAATTTACTGTATAGAGAGGAAATATTACTAATGCAGCATATTCTCCATTACGTTAATTTCATGTAGAATGGATGGACTATTGATACTGTCCTTATTTACCTATTTATTTTTTAGCTGTAAAGGTTGTAGTGTATTTTAGAAGCATGGAAGTGTGCATAAAATCAAAACCGATGTAGGTGTAGAAATGAAGATGTATCTAAACCCAAAAACAAAAATGTAATAGATTGCAGCTTATCTGTTCTTAGATATGGTGGTTGCATAATTTTTTTCAGGCTTATTCCTTTTACTTTCACTTGATAATTCTGTGAATAACACACTTCCTCACTTCCATTATTTCTTTGGAAGGAGCTATAGTTGCCATCCAGGCTGCTATCCTAATTCTGACTTGAAATATGTGTTCCTCTATGCATCTCCATTACAGGGGGGTGTAGTAGTCTACAGAAGGAAGATAACACTGTTTGTGCTAAAATTTTAGCTCACAAAGACACTACACTTCTGGCAAGACTACAAAAAATGGCATCTAATGTAGCCACCTCATCCAATTACTGGCAAGCAACACGATTTTAAATGTTGTTCTTGGGTTAGCCAAAGTTTTTTGGTTTTTTTTGGTTATACTTCTCTTGCGGGTAACAGAAGACCACTTAATTTTGTTCTCCTGTGACCCAGATTCAGCTGATAGCAAACTATTGCCTACTATAAGCCGACATGGCAGAGCTGCTCCAAGCTCTGGAAGGATCCCAACAATATTGTCAGGATCCACCCAGCTGCCTGATTGACAGCTGGCTCTGCCTCTCATCCCACAGCTAAGAGCTGGACCCAGCTGTATCTGCCCCCTCCCCTACCTGTTGTTCTAGTGAGTGCAAAGTGGAAAGCAGTGACTTAAGCCTCGTATACACGAACCAATTGTTGGCAGGGGATTGTCTGTTGACAGACTGTTGTCCTAAAATCCGACCATTAGTACGCTCCTTCTGACAATTGTTGCCCAACTTGTTGGATGGCAGACTAGTAAATTTTTGGCGGACAACAGTCTATTGTCTGATTTTCGTATCGTCAGTCACACAAAAGTCGAAAGTACAAACACGCATGCTCGTAATCAATGCTCACCAAACACTAAATTAGCAGAAGGGGCCTAAAGGGTGGCGCTCAAGAGCTGAAATTCCTTGTAGTACATCGCTACGTTCATGTTTTTTGGCATGACAATTGTGTACCGTTAGTATGCAAGACAAGATCCAGGCACACGCTCTTTGGACAAAAAGCAGGCGCTCGGTTGGCCAACAATCGGATCGTGTATATGAGGCCTAAGTCACTGTTCTCTACTCTGAGCAGACCAAGAACTGAACAACCCATGGTCATGTGATCGCTCAGTTCTCAGGCTTAGAGCAGATGCAGCATAGAGACAGATGGGACAGATGCAGCATAGAGGTGAGTATGGCTGTTTGTTTTTATTACAAATACGTACTTCTCCTTTAATATAAAAGATACAATAGGAAAGGGAAGGGTTTAATTGTTTTTCAGGGTTTTCTTGCTGTGTCCCATTGGGGAAATTTCCAGTTATTTTACATTCCAAAGACACAAAATAAATTAGGAGGAAAACTCTCTAAAAGTAAGGGGAAATCACCTCTTAGATTGTTAGCACTGGAACAAGTGTTCCCAATTGGATGATTTCCCCTTAAAGTGAACCTAAAGTATTTACATATTCTGAACAAGCAGTAAAAGCACTTTAAAACAAGCCCTCACTCAACTCCGTATCTATAGGCATTGTGGAAATGTTTTTTTTTTTAAAAATTTAACAGAAATCCTGTCTTTTTATGAGAGCAAATCTTGGCATCCGGTCAGGACACCAATGCCCCAGATAGCATGAATAACTTGCCACAAATATGTGGCAGTGTTGAATTGTAAGTCTGTTAACTTGCTGCACATTATCACTGACAAATTGTACACTTGCAGAGCACTTGAAGCACAAGTTCTAGTTGACACTTTTAGAATTTGTAGCAAATTTGCATAGCAAGTCTCTAGCAAGAGCAAAGTTGCAGTGGTGAGTCTACAGCAAGAGCTCTGCAAGTCTACAGCATGTAAATTCAGCCACAGAGACCCCTGTGGTGGGATGACTATTGCACAACATAACTGAACCAGAACTTGCAACAGACTTGCAGAATGTTTGGAAAGAAAGTTGATCTGGAGTCATGCAATGCGGACTTGCTTCAGTTGTGCAACAAACTTGTGAAGCCTGGCAAGTCTAGCAATAGCTTAGCAAGTAATTTTCAATCTTACAGCACAATTGCTTGCTATCTGGGGTAAACACCCAGCAAGTGTTCCTAAGCTTGGAACATCAATGGATGCATACAGCATATAGAAGCTTACCCAATAAATACCAAAACTTAACTTTTTTTTAATTCCTTTTTTTTTCAACCACTTGCCGCCCACCTACCATCAAATGACTGAGGTACGGTGCGGCTCTCGTTTAGGGACGACGTCATTAGACAGCGCCCCAGAACAGCCGCTCTTGCAATAACGCAGCTCTTTAACCATGTGATTGGCTGTGTCCAATCACAGCCGGTCACATGTAAATGCGGAAGTACCATTTATCGGCTCTCCTCACCTCACACTTACAGAGTGTGTGACGAGGAGAGCTGATCAGCGGCATCTCCTCGCAGGGGAGACCAGGACAGGTAATCAGCGTACTGATCATCAGCACCATGATTACAGTAAAGTCCCAGTAGGGCCCATCAGTGACACCAATCAGTGCCCATTAGTAATTCCAGTCAGGGCTGCCTTTCAGTGCCCATCAGTGCCTGCTCATAAGTGCTGCCCATCAGTGCCACCCATCAGTGCCCACCAGTGCCACCTATCAGTGCCCATCAGTGCTACCTATCAGTGCCCACTACTGCCATTCATCAGCGCCACCTATCAGTGCTCATCAGAGGCACATATCAGTGCCACCTATCAGTGCGGCATATTAGTGCCTCCTCATCATTTCCATCTAATGAGTGTCCTTCAGTGCCGCCTCATCAGTTCCCATTAGTGCCACCTCATCAGTGCCCATCAGTGCAGCCTATCAGTGCTGCCTTGTCAGCGCACATCAGTGAAGGAGAAAATGTTTTCAAAACTTTCAGTCTTTTTCTTTTTTTTTGTACAAAATAAAAAACCCAGCGGTGATTAAATACCACCAAAAGAAAGCTCTATTTCTGTGAAAAAAATGATAAACATTTAATTTGGGTACAGTGTTGCATGACCGCGCAATTGTCATTCAAATTATGAGAGCACTGAAAGCTTAAAATTGGCCTGGGCAGAAAGGGGGTGGAAGTGCCCAGTAGGCAAGTGGTTAAATAAAGTTTCTCTGTCTATCTATTATTGATCTTTGTGTATTAGTTTTGCTTACACAAATTTTTACTACAAGGTGCGACTCATAGTGGGAATTGATGCAACAAAAAATTTACTACACCAGCAGTGCCAAAGTAAACTTTCCAGTGTTTTGACTCGTAGATCTCGTTATTCTCTTACTATATGGTTATTTAACTCTTGTTCTTTATCTTATTCTCTTATTTACTCTTAATCCTTTTTACTCCTGCTGGTGATATCTATTGCTACCCTTTCTGTCCCTTTTCAAAATGTACTCTCTCTTATTGCACCATTCCCATCAATGAAAACCATAAGTGCTTCCCAAATAAACCCTACATGTTTCACCACCTATTGTGGCTTCATCAGTGGTAAAATTTGTGCCTGAAAGTGCATTGTGGAAACAAAGTCAAGATGTTTATAGGTGATTAGAAAATGACTGAAACTTAAAGTGGATGTAAACCCATTTCATGAAAGTTGAGCTGGGCACATATATCTGCAGTATTTTGTTCTCTCTCTTCAAAGAGCTAAGTCCTGTAGATCTCTCCCGAACCCGTTCCTCTGTTATCAGCCTGATAACTCCTGACAAATTCTCGGACACATGAGATAAAAGTAGACATGTGCATTCGTTTTTGTCCGAATGCATTTTCGTCCGAATTTCAGGTATTTTCGTTATCGTTTTAACAAACGAAAACGAAAATGCAGAATCCGAAAACCGAAAGATCCGACATAAACAAATGCTTAATTTTCGTTGCAACAACAGTTCGATATAGATAGGAGATTCGACGTGACGCTGACAATAACAATCTGTGTCTATCAAACCTGCGGTCGAATGTGCCTAACCTTAACTCTATTAGTCCAAGATTATTCTACATAGAGAGAAAAGATTCGACATTATAGAGAGAAAAGGTTCGACATAGAGAGAAAAGATTGCTACTGGAATTGGGTGGGAGAAGTAAAATAAAAAAATGATGATGATGAATGTTATTGGCTGATTGTAACCAAAGAGGAGGAGCAGTAAAATAGCTAGAACTAACTTGACAATTCAACGTGAACGACGAAGATTCGACAAAGCATCGAAAAACATACAAACGTCGAATCTGTCATTTAAGGCTTATGGTGTCTGTTGAAAGTTCTAAGAAGATTAGACGGAGCAGCTAAACTGTACGACGCTGCAATCGTATATTTCCGGTCAAATGCTCGGCCCATAGGCTATAGAAGAATTCTAATGTTGGTTGACTAGTAATAATAATTAATAAATATAATTATTACTAGTCATACAACATTAGAATTCTTCTATAGCTTGTAGGCGGAACATTCGACCGGAAATGTATGATTGCGGCGTCGTACAGTTTCGCTGCTCGGTCGAATCTTCTTTGAACATTCGACAGACACCATAAGCCTTCAATGACAGATTCGACCTTAACTAATTCAGATTTTCGGACGAATGCAATTTCTAACGAAAAACGAAATAAATAAAAACGAATTTCGGGAGTAACTAAATAAATTTATTTTTCTAACGAAAACGAAATTCCGAAACAAAATATTTCAGTGTGCACATGTCTAGATAAAAAGCAGCCTGAAATTTCTGTCAGGGGAGGCTGCTATAAATAGATTTGCAGGCAGCTGGTCCTGTTACAAAACACCTCTGAGAGTCTCTGCCTATGTGGAGAGGGGGTGTGTGCCTTTCCTCCAATCAGCAATGTTAGCTATCTTGGCTGTATGCCCAGACATCACACTCTGTGTTAAACAGGAAGAGAAAATTTCCTTACACAATCTGAACTTTCTAAACAGTATATAAATGTGAAGACAGCAGATATAGATGTAAAACCTATGTAGGGAGATTTGGTTCATCACTGTGTATCATCTGAGGCTGTGTGTATGGAGGGTTTACATCCACTTTAACTCTGGAGTTTTTGTTGTTATCTTTGAGGGTATTTGAGAATGGATTATTTCAAAGTACATTCAGCTAGAGAGATCAGTGGAGGCTTGTTTTAAATCTATGTTATGGATTGTTAAGAATATGTAAATAGTTTAATATCCATAGTCTGGGCACAGGTGCAATTCAACTCTAACATTTTATTTCAACCTTATTTTCTCTCCAGGGGAAAGTGGTCCCCAAAACATATAAGGAAGGTGAATCTACCTAGTGGGGACACAAACAGCATTAAAATATTTATGTAAGTAAGTATATGCGTCAATTTCAACCAATTGGATGGTGCAACCATACTTGTCCTATCTGTTCAGATTTCCTGTCTGAGTATAAATTAGGTTTTTATACCTGAAGAGGGTCTGTACATTGACGATGGTCCGTGCATCAGCCATATAATCCTCCTCTGCGATCATTGAGCTCTCTTCCCCGACCACCACCATGTGTGCAGCGTAGCTCACACCACACCGTAGCATGTCATCTAGACTGCAGAGAAAATGATAACGTGGTGGTCAGAGAACACACAAAAATATAAATCACATTTTTTTTTTATTGCAAATCTGCAAAAATAAAATGAAGTCCTAATACAATAAAAATAGATGGACCTCTTCATTGATAATGCTAATATGTAAAGTCACTGGTCACTCACTGTATACATCACAATTTTTAATTACAGAACAGTTGTAATGATGTATTTACATTTTTTGGGTTGTCAGTGTCCCAACTCTGTAAGGATTTGGTGCCTGCGGTGTAAATATTGGGCGCATAGTATAGGAACCTTTTACTACTAAGAAGGTATTAAATGATAGATAGCAGTTAGTCTCATTCAATTAGGCTTGTTCTGCGATGTTGAAGATCTTTCGCAGATCCAGAATGCTTTTTAGTTCCAAGAATTGAAGATGTGACCTGGATAAGCTGAAAAACATCTTCAGTATACAGAATGAATCAGCTACTAGCCTAGATAAATGAGAATCTGTAGAGATATATTAAGTGATACGCAACCTGGGGCCCAGGGACTAGAGCCTTGTACCACTTATTGTTCAGACCTAAGGCCCTATCAGTGTAGGAAGAATATTTGTTAGGGAGACCTTTTCTATTTAAAAGGTTTGATTTAAAAAATTTCACCTTTCTTATGTTTTCTCTGTTGTCCATTCACCTTTCTCTGTTTTCCCCACTGATCTGGTATAATAGTTCTTGCTGAGAGATATATCAAATACTAATAAAAAGTATATAAATAGTAATTTAAAAATAGTAATTAAAAAAAAAAAATTTATTTCTTTAGGGACCCATAGGGAGCATAAATGTGGGAGCATTGACTTGTAAAGGGGATGTAATAGCAGTAATCTCAGGAAGTTTCATGGTATAATCTCTCACTGTCTTCCCAAGTCTGCAGTCTCAAACCACTCCTACAGCATGTTAGCAGTCTCCAACCATTTCCTGTAGCCTGTCACCTGCCTCTGGTGATCCCCTATTGCATGTAAGCATAGGCATGCGCACAGGGTGTGCCAGATGTGCCTGGGCACACCCTAATCACCCCATGCGCATTAGCATTATTGCCCCGTGTGACAGCAGGAAGATGGAAAAGATTTTCCTCTTACCGGCTCTGCCATAAGAGAAGTGTTTATACACTTCTTTTTCACTGTGCCAGCAGGGAGATCAATGTGCTGGGGTCATATATTTGTAGATACACACACACACACACATTTGTGTTTGAGCTTTTAGGGTGCACACCCAAATGCAATAGGCTGCGCACACCTATGCATGTAAGCAATCTCTGAGCACCTCCTGTATCACATGTACAGTCTCTGAGCATCTCCTCTATCATGTCGACGGTCTCTGACCACCTCCGGTATCACATATATAGTCTGAGCATCTCCTCCGGTATCACATATATAGTCTCTCTCTGAGCATCTTCTGTATCATGTCGGCAGTCTCTGAGCACCTCCTGTATTACATGTACAGTCTCTGAGCATCTCCTGTATCATGTCGGCAGTCTCTGAGCACCTCCTGTATTACATGTACAGTCTCTGAGCATCTCCTGTATCATGTCGGCAGTCTCTGAGCACCTCCTGTATTACATGTACAGTCTCTGAGCATCTCCTGTATCATGTCAGCAGTCTCTGAGCACCTCCTGTATTACATGTACAGTCTCTGAGCATCTCCTGTATCATGTCGGCAGTCTCTGACCACCTCCTGTATCACATGTACAGTCTCTGACTATCTTCTGTATCACGTCGGCAGTCTCTGACCACCTCCTGTATGAAGTGTGCAGTCTCTGGATATACCCTCACGGAGGTAAATTAATTTGGGTTGTTCTGTGGAAATCGTGATTCAACATACAGAAGTACACCAACCAAGGAAAATTTACCAGTGTCCGGGGGAACCGTGGAGTGATCTGCAGCCGTTTGGAAGCCATCCCCAAGCCTATGACCGATCCGTGTGTGGAGTATCTGGAAAGGATTCCCCACGGGCAGGTCGGCCTAGTATTGAGCCCAATACTATCATCTATCTGGTAAGCGGCCATTTACTTATCAGTAGAAAATCGGATATGATTGTATGATATCAACCAGCTCACCAGTGACGTTCGGTTTGACATGACAATATCTTCACAGCAACATTGTGCACTTACAGTATATGGCATTTTATTTTGGACTTTTATCACATATAGTTTTCTCTATTTTTTGGACTTTAATCACACAATGTCCATTGTGCTGTGGTATCACACACATATATATTTATACATTTTTTTACTTGTGTTTCTTGGTTTATAACACATTGTTTTTTTGTTATCAATATGTTTGACACCTTCAGCATCAATTATTTTAGTATCAATTAGTTTTGGGTTGCGCATTTTTTAATTTCTTTTTACCACTGTTTGCGAGCCTTATTCAGGCAAATTAAGTTGCAGCACCCACATGCTTTGTAAGTGAAGGTCTTATCCCTCCACCTACTCCTGTAGTAGTAGATATTAACTTTCTACACTTATTCACTTTATAGGGGCAGCGGAGATTTTTCACTTTTACCATACCCTCTATCATGTATGCAGTCTCAGAAAACCTCCTGTATCAAGACTCATGAATCTTGTCCTGTACCATGTCTGCAGTTTCTGACCATCTCCTGTATCATGTCTGCAGTTTCTGACTATTTTCTTTGTCATGCATACAGTCTCTAAACGTCTGGTGTATCATGTCTACAGTCTCTGTTCTGCCAGTCAGCTGTGCTACAGTGTTTATATGCTAACAAAAAAAGCTAGGTACACGTGGGCCAAATGCCAAGAGACACCGGCCGGTTAAAAAAAAAACACTGACATTCGGCCCGTGCGTATGTTGGTCTGTCGGACGAGCATGCTGGAAGACCAGCAGCCAGCCGGCTTCCGATCAGTGCTCTCAGCCAATGACAGAGAGCGCGATCAGAGTGTTCTGATGGGGGGGCAGGGCAGGGTAGATCGTTGCACTAACTTCACTTCACATAGTTAGTACAGTGGTTCCCACTGGAGCTGACAGGTTTTTTTCATTCAACCCGCTGGGTTAAACAAAAAAAATACTTGTAGCGGCCTCACCCCTCTCTCCCCTTCTCTTTCTCGGCTTGTCTTTTCTTCGTCTAGGGGTGTTAGTGCTGGGGAGAGGGATGAGATACACTACGGCCCATGTCCTCCATAGTGACGAGGTGAAGGGCAGAAAGATCGGGCTTTGTGTAGGTGTCCTAGAGTCAAGTCCCGTACTTCGTCCCTGACTCCTTTGCTCCTAGTAACCAGAGTTCCACACAGTGAATAGGTCCAACTCAGTTTTATTCTTCTCAGCGAATAAACATACAGCACAGTTGAGTTGGATTCTTTTGCAACAACTCAGTAGTAATGGGAATAGGTCGAGGCACAATCCTTTCCCTTCTTTTGCCAACCACTGCGGTATCACCAGTGGCTAATAGTCACTGCCACTGACTATGTGAAGCAGAACGTGAATTACCTTCACTAGCAAGGTCCCTGTCAGGGGAAGGATATCCGTCCAAGGGAGAACCGGAGGTCTCTCCGTCACCAGCGAAGCTGCGCCGGACTCTCCAGAGAAGTTCTGCTCACCAGACCTCACAAACTCAGACACCCAAGGAGTTAGGGCCCCCTCGGATTCCTCCACCCTTGCGGAACTCAGTCGAAGGTACTGAGCCCCAGGCATTCGCCATAGTACCTCACCCCAGGCTAAAGGTGCCTGAGATGGACTCCATCTCCGCTCCAGCCAGGCCAAAGGCACCTGGGCCCGGAACACCGGAACGCCAGCACCCAAGCTGAAGGTGCCTAGGTGCGGCCACGTCCTCTGACTCCAACTCTGGACTCTGAACCCTGAACCCCGTGGTCAGGGCGTCCGCCCCTTTTATCTCCTCTCCCTTCGCGCCACAGCGGGTTCCCCGCCCCGCTGTACCAGCTCCAGGGGAGGACAAAAAGGCACAGTCTTGTGGTGTGAGTTCAACCCCAGCCCAGGGCCACAACGCCACCTGCAGGCCGCTGGGAACCTCATACCACCAGAGTCCTCCAAGAACCATAAAAGGGTCTCAGATTCCCTAGCAATCCGTGCATCTGGGTTACACTACCACCCAGATGCTTCCCCTAAATTCAAATACCCGCTACATACTCATAGTGTGCATCAGGCTTAAAGTGTTACTAAACCCACAACCATTAAATCAGTCTGAATATAAAGTAAAACATACTTGTTATACTCACTGTGGCACCTAAGGGGTTAATTTACTGCATTGAGTAAAAAGGCTCTTTGATCCTGGCTTCTATGATCCCTCCCTTCTTCCACTGTCCTCTTTTAATTTCCTGATGACATAGAGTCTATGGAGTCATGCTGCACATGCTCAGTTTGGTGTGTGTTGCTAGAGAGGTTTTTTCTTTTTTGGGGGGGGAAAGTTCATGTGATCAGCACAGGGCCAATCAGCACTGTCCAGACAGAGGGTCGGGGGTCCTGCAGCCTCATAGGACAATCAGAAAACTCCTTTTACAAGCTTTAACCAGTGCTTGGATGGACTCTGTTAGAAGTCACAAGATTGCTCTAACTGCTAAAGATAAAAGGTGTTTAGCAGTATATTTTTACAAAAATAATTGCATTTCCATGTTCTGTGTACTGTGGGAGACCAGATATAGTGAATGCAGGGTCCTGGGTTTAGTAACACTTTAAGTGTAAGTGAACTGCAGCAGAGAAAAATCAGGTCTCTTGCCCTGCCAGACAGGCTGCCCTGCTGGCAGGGCTGTGTATATCTCAAAACTGGGTAGACAGACATACAAATCCGTTAGCACATAAAGCTCCTTTAGATATGCCTGCTATTGCCTGTGCACCTCTCTAGAATTAGTCTCACTTTGTCACTGGGGTTCTCTTCGCTGACTTTTAAGCCTAGTACACATGGGCCGGATGTTGGGCGACATCGGCCGGTTCAATAAAAGATAGCAGACATCGGCCCCTGTATATAGCAACCAGTCCGACAGAAGACGGCTGTTCGCCTGGCTTCTGTCGAACGTGCATGCTGGAAAACCAGCGGCCGACCGACTCTTGACCAGCACTCTCAGCCAATGGGTGAGATCGCTGACCGGAGTGTTCTGATAGTGTGTACTAGGCTTTAGGTCACGCATCACCAACTGCCATCCACTGCCAAATGAATAAACAAACCTTATTATCCATTGAGGCACTGTCATTGGACAGTGGGTTACAGTGGAGGAGGGCTTTCTCGGTAATATAGTGTGCTGTATGCTCATTAGACATGTGCATTCGTTTTCGTCTGAATTTCTGGGATTATCGCGTTCGTTTTAACAAACTATAACAAACGCGCAGAATCCGAAATCTGAAAGATCCGACATAAAAAATGGTTTATTTTCATTTAGTTGTGACAACAGTTCGATATAGATAGAAGATTCAACATGACGGTGACAATAGCGATCTGTGTCTATCGAACCTGCAGATGAATGTGCCTAACCTAACTCTATTAGTCTGAGGCCTCGTACACACGACCGGTTTTCTCGGGAAGAAAACTGCTGGGAGAGCTTTTTGCCGTGAAAACCGTTCTTGTGTATGGTTTCTCGTCGTGAAAACCTGCTCTCTATTTTTCTCGTTGTGATTCCCGTTGGACTATTTCTCGTCGTGAAAACCGGTCGTGTGTATGCTTGTCCGAGGGGAAAAAAACGCGCATGCTCAGAATCAAGTATGAGACGGGAGCGCTCCTTCTGGTAAAACTAGCGTTCGTAATGGAGATAGCACATTCCTCACGCTGCAAATTATTGCATCGTTTAATGCTGCGCATTCAAATCTTCTTTATAATGCTACAATAATGAAAAAGAATGAACTTGTTTTGCTGCTGATATTCACACAGAGTTCTGACTATTTTTTTTTACATTTTTAATCGTGATCTCATGAATATTATTTTTTATATTAGAGCAAGATCTCCATAAAAATCATTTGGTTTTAAATCGTTCTTGTTTTTTGAAAATGAAAATCCATATCTGCATTTTTTTTTTGTTTTTTTGTTTTTTGATTTTCTAGTGATCTCCATGATTTTATTTTCAATTTTGTTTTGTTTTTTACCTTCAAGGAGATTGGTTGTTGGATTCTATCCCTTTTTAATTAGACCTTTTTTTTTTAAAATCTACCTGCCTACTCACAAACAAAATGTATTTGTTTAAGAAAAACACATAGGCAAGTATTAACTGTAAAAATAAATTCCATTTATTCTGGCTCATAAAGAAAATAAATAGGAAGGCAGCGCTGGAGAAGCTGCTGCAATTTGTGCAGCCTTGGGACCCCAGGGCACACATCAACTCTGTGTGGACAAGAAAATTGGGACCTTGAGAAGCACATACAGTTGGGAGCACAATCTGATCCTGAACTCCCAGAGGTCAGGAACAGCAGCAGATGATATATATGTCCCAAGTCTGTGGTACTACAACAGCCTGCCTTCTATCAGACCACAATGAAGCAAGGCCATCACTTTCTAGACTAGACTTCTTGGTAACCTTTCCTGTAGCGTTCTTTGCAGCCTTCTCTGCAGCCTTCTGTGCAGCCTTCCTTGTACGCTTTTCTGAAGCCTGTGTCTCTGGAGGTGGAGTTGTGTCAGGAAGAGGAGAAGGAGGTGGTGGAGAAGGAGGTGGTGGAGAAGGGGGTGGTGGAGAAGGAGGTTGTGAAGAAGGAGAATTATGATGATGGGCGAGCTCACAAATTTCAGTGTTTTCAGTAATAGTCCCCATCAACCCCTTATTAATTAATCTTAGAAGGAGGGGCTCAAATAGGAAGCGTTGGCCCCTCTCCATCTCCCTCATTTTGCCACCAAATAGGCCGGCATAGTCCTCTTCAGTGGTGGTTGGTTCTTGGAGACTGACATGAGCATCTCTAATCAGTGCCATTGCTGCCTCACTCATGCTCCTATCCCTCCTGGTCCTTCTTGTTGGAAGGCGGAGGGGAGGCACCTGAGATGTTCTTCCGCTTCGGCCACTGGGCCCGGCCACCTCCTGGCGGCCACTGGGCCCGGCCACCTCCTGGCTGCCACTGGGTCCGGCCACCTCCTGGCTGCCACTGGGCCCGGCCACCTCCTGGCTGCCACTGACCCCGTCTGCTCCTGGCTGCCACTGACCCCTGCCTCCTCCTGCGTGTCATTTTACCCACCCTCATCCTGGGTGTGGTCATCCTGTGTATAAAAAAGGGACATAGTTTTACTTTTTGCTTCATCAATCACACACAATTTTCAGCTAATGGCTGTTGCAAATTGAATGTTAATAAATAAAAATCATTCTGACCCCAGCAGGTTTCATTCTTGTCCCAATCATTTTTAGGCCACTACTGTCTATTGATATGTTAAACACTTTTTGATCAAAACATTATTTTCTTTGCAATATTAACATTAATTTTACTGCATTATTTTTATCACAATAAATCTTTTCTAAAATACTATACCTGGCTCCAGAAGGTCACATCCGGGTCTTCCAGGATGTCAGGCTCTTCTTGCTCCAGAGAAGGATCATCTAGGCTGCTGGGAAGGCTAGAAAGTGATTGCCTTGCTTGAAGGTGGTCGTTTAGAAAGGACAATCTGTTGTAGTACCACAAAGACAGGACATATACCTTTGCTGCTGCTGCTCCTGACCTCTGAGAAGCCAGGACCCTAAAGCGCTCCTTCCTGCATGTGCCTCTCAAGGTCCCAACTTGCTCTGGGCATCCTGGTGTGCACAAATTTGAGCAGAATCTCCAGCGCTGCCGTCCTTGCCCCTTTTTTCTTATGGATTGGGTTTTTGGTCTCCGACAGAGCAGGCAGCTCCCTTAATCTGTCTATGAACTCGCCCATAAAGTCTTTATCTCTAAATGCATTCATTTTTTCTGCAAGCCAAAACACAAGACAAAAATACTAATGTCAGTCTAAACTCTAGTAATCTTTATCCCCATATAGGCCACAATCTCGAAGCAGTATAGGCCACTGATGTGACAAGTTCAAATCTTACCTTCGGTCTCAAGTTTGTCGCTTTTCCTCCTATCTCCACACACTGAACATAGATACAACACATGTGTGTTAGCTCTATATACACTATGCATGCGTGAAACTCCGCACACGTCGCCCACCCATGTCGCCCGCCCATGGCGTTCTTTCACGAATATTCCCCGCCCCTTCTCTTTCGGCGCGCACTGGGAGACGACATGGCGGAGTCTCAGCAGGTGTCAGATAATTCGTCAAATAACGACGAGACAAGCCCGGAAACGTCAAGATCAAGGAGACGATACAAGGCCAGTAACATGTCATTCACAGAGATGACGGAAATGGTGGACATATTGCGCAAGTCCGATTATGATGGGAAGCATGGCCCATATACCCACTCTAATCTTCGGAAGACAAAAATTATGTGCAAAGTTGTAAAAAGTCTGCAGACTAAATTTGGCGTGAAAAGATCCAAGGAGCAGCTGCAAAAGAGGTGGTCTGACCTCAAAATCAGGGAGCCGGAGCAGTACAGGAGCATCAAAAAAAGTAAGTATTTCTCCTGTGTTCCTCTGATTTTATTTTCCTAACTTGCATGTAGCTCCATGTGCTTTTTCTAAAATAGTTGACATTAGAAAATGCCAAATTTCATGTTAGTGGGCACATTAATCGGTCGTTAGACACATTGTTCAATGTTCACCCACTACATACAATGTTTTTGGAAGATACACATGGTTCAAATCTTTTTTTACATGCTTGAATTCCAAAAATGTTATTACATTGTTGTCTAGATGTGTTCGTAACTAGAATTAAATGCAAACTTGATTCAGTGTATAAAGGAGAGGACACTCAGCAAGTGTTTACACACCTGGACTCTTGACATCTGGAACTCTGCCCAGACAATTGTACCCCACTTCCAAACAATGTATGATATTCATATTTTTGCACTGAAATATCTGTGTGCTAAACCTTTTTATTTCATTCTCATAGGAGAGAGAAGACTGGGAGGACAACACTCCGTGGAGCCTAGGAACCCCACACCTCAACAATACCCCCAACCTCAGAATGTGGAGGAAGGAGAAGTGGAGGAAGGAGAGGTGGATGACGTGGTGGAACTGGTCACCACAACAGGTCAGTGTCTGTCAGCACAGCTTCAGGTAAGAGATGTAGGCCTGCATATTTTTAATACCTTTTTTTTTTTTTTTTATAGGGGATGAACATGGCGGTGTGGCAGAAACTCCTCCTCGTTTCTCAAGCGCTAGTGCACAAAGATTGATACAAGCAATAATGGCATGTAGTCGTGAACTCAACATCATGAGGAATAGGATGAATGTGATTGAGCAAAAATTTAAGGACATCATTGATGTTTTGGGGCGAATAGAATGAACCCCACCCCCCCCTTTTTTCATTTTTGTTACTTTTTGTAAAAAAAAAATCGCACTTTATTCCACAAGCCAAATTTTGAAGATGCACACAGTGGGGTTTATTTACTAAAGCTGGATAATGCAAAATCAGGCTCACTTCTGCATAGAAAACAATGAGCTTCCTACACCAGCTTGTTCAATTAAGCTTTGGTAATAAAACTTGGAAACTCATTGGTTTCTATGCAGAATGAGCCTGATTTTGCACTTTCCAGCTTTAGTAAATAAACCCCAGTGTGTCAACATGTTCCATGTGCCATCACATGATATCTATGTCCGTGTTTTGTGGGTGCAACCCTTTTCTTGCAACTCCAATAGGTGAGAGGAAGGGTTTGCACCCCCAAAACACGTCCATTGATCCCCCATGATGGCAGATAGCACATGTTGACATTATAGACATTGGATCAGGAGGGAAATCCCCATTTTACATCCCAAACTGTGTGCATCTTTAAAATTTGGCTTACTATATAATGTATGATTTTGCCTAGAGGTTTTTTATGTTGAAGTTTGTACGTTAATGAGAGTTGTATATTTAAAAAAATAAAAATAAACATGCCTGTGTAGCGGGGTTTTCTTTAAGACTCATGGACTACCTTTCCCAGAACCCCCCTTGGCACCCAGGATGTTTTGCTTCCACCCCAGAGACTCATGGGAGGGGTTATATAAGGAGGAGGCGCGGCCTCTTTTGGGACACGAGACTTCAGTGACTGATCCTCCTGTGCGGATGTGCTGGTGTGCAAGGCCTGAAGCCTGGGGCCTTGTGCAGCTACCAAAGAGCCTTCCAACCCATCTCGAGCCTGGGTGGCATCTGACTTCGCTTATCCACAGCCTTGGTTGGATCGGGGACCCGATCGCTGGAGAGACTGTGTGTGAAGACACAGTCGGTGGAAGTTCCCGGACTGGGATCACGTCCGGAGGGGTGAGCGAGCGTATGCTCAGACCATATACTGTTTATTGCTGATGTGCCTATAGACTGCCGTGGCCCACAAGTTTATATCTGATACCCTCACTGGAGATCCATATCAGAAATGAACTCAGAGGTTCTTCAGTAAAGTGTTTGTTCTATCACAATCTTCCCACTGGATTACAAATGTTGTTCTGTTATGTGCACCACCTTTAAAGACTTGCCGGTGAAGAAACCATCATCCCCTAGAGACTGAGTCTTAGTATCTGAGCCAGGCCTAGTCAGATAGATAGTTCATCATTTAGTTGCTGCGCCACAGGGCGCCTAGTTAACGGTCGCCCGCGCGGCGCGCCTTTACTGTTCCATTAATACATAGTGTGTTTATTGCTGCAGGGCTCTGCAATCAATTTCATGTAAACTGTTACCACTGTTGATTCTCTTACCACAATTTAAAGTAAATCAGATATTCCCTTATTATTGCCTTGGTGTCTGAGTTTGATCATAGAGCATAAGAAATATATTGTTACCCTAGACTAACTGTGCCAGAAGGGGGTCGAGTAAATTGCCGGGGGTTGGCGGAGCTGTCCTCAGGGCCCAAACTAATCTGCGGCCCTCTTAATTGAAGGTATCGCTACACGTGGGGGTTCTTGTCCGGGATCCTGATACAGCAGGTGAACGCCAGAAGTGCCGGCATGGACCCCATGGATCCACAAGCGAGTGGTGCAAAGCCTCTAGGGCAGAGCCAAACAACTCGATAGTCATCAGCCTCCCTGGGGAGGAATGGTCGACTGAAACGGTAGAGGAGTTAATGAAGTCAGTGTCCCCAGATCACACACCGTGGGTGACGGAGATAAAGTCAGACCCAGACATCTCATATCAGTATGCACTAGTGGAGTACTGGGACGGGATGCCAGAGGCTTGCAAGCGCAAGTGTGTGCGGACGCCAGATAACAGAACCTATAGGTTGGCGCACGCAGTAACTGTGAAGAAGGAGCCATCACCAACGGGATCACCGCAGGCTGTGGCCCGTACCTCGCCAGAAAAAGGAGACGGGGTGACGCCCCCAGTGACACCCACACCTGCCACTGCTTTATCACCAGAATTGATAAAGGCAATAGGGGATCTGCTAACCAAATGTCAGAAGACAAGCACGGTGCATGTAGAGACTAGCTACCGGAGACTGAAGACATTCTCAGGGAAGCTCCCTGTCCCTGCAGGGGAAGAAGATTTTGATACCTGGGTGGAGCAAGCATTGCAGGCAGTAGAGGCATGGGAGGTGCCTGAAGCGCAGAAGAGGCAACGAGTTATAGAAAGCCTCAAAGGCGCAGAAGCAGTGAAAAGTTTTCGGTTTGGGAATGCAGACTGCACGGCTCAAGATTGTCTAGCCATGCTACAGGAAGAGTTTGGTCAATTGGAAAAGGTGACAGAGATGGTCTACCAATTTGAACATACTTTCCAACAACCGAAGGAGAAACTTTCGGAAGATTGTTAGGAGACTGAACAGGTTGCTGTGCAAGACTGTGTTGAAGAAGAGAATGAAGCCCCAAGATACAGATGCGGCAAGAATGAAGCAAGTCATAAAGGGAGTGTTGCGCTCGGATCCAGTCTGGCTGCACCTGAAAACCTCGGGAGGAGGAACGTCACTGACTTACTCTGATTTGATAAAAATCATCAGAGATGAGGAGGCACTACAACAGGACCAGCAAATGATTAAGACGAATGTTGACCCCGCACAGGTGTTAGTCAACCCAGTAATGACCCCTGAAAGAGACTCAGAGGTGTACACTTTAAAATCGCAAATGTCCAAGGTGTTAGAGATATTGACCTCTCTGATAGCAAAAGACCCAGAGGGCCCTGGGAGAGAAGTACCAAGGAAGGAACTATTCCCAGTTGCCTCAGCACCCGCATCTTTACAAGAATGGGGAGATATAGTCTGCTTTAACTGTGGTGGAATTGGCCATATTGCAGCTACATGTTCCAGTCCCAAGAAGAAGAAAACAGATAACCGCAAGCCGGCGGGAAACTCCAGAGGGCCCCGGTGAAGGAGTCAACCGGGTGCCCATCATCTTCAGTGAGCTCCAAGCTGATTGCGAAGCAGAAAAAAGGAGGAGACAAAACCCCTCAGAGGAAACACAACATTCCTCAACAGAGATACACCCCAGAGAAAGGGGGCAAGACCCCTCAGAAGAGGCACCGCATTCCTGCACACCTAAGAAAAACAATAACATCCCTCAGCGGGTCTGTACACCCATTGAAAGGAGGGAAATCAATGCATACCAGGCTCAAGAAAGACTAAAGTCCAAAGGGAGTTGGACGAGAGAGAGTCCGAAGGGAAAGGACCAGAAAAAGGCGACCCCTGCCAGGCCATATCCGGAGAAGCTGGTAGGCCCATCTCCTATAGTGCCCATTCAAGTGGAGGGAGTCTACACCAGAGCCATCTTGGATACTGGGGCACAAGTGACCCTATTATACCGGGATTTCTACGATAAGCACTTGAGTCACCTACCCATCCAGAAGATAGAGGAACTGGAAATATGTGGGATTGGAACCCAGAGCTTCCCCTACAATGGCTATCTGCCCGTCAAGATGACCTTTGACCCATCTGTGGCTGGGAAGGCCGAAGTGTTTGATACCCTGGCAGTTGTGTGCCCTCGGCCGCCAGGAGCCAACAAGAGTTCCCTTATAACAGGGACGAACACGGACCTGGTCCGAAGACTCCTAACCCCTCTAGTGAAAGAGAAGGGGCCAGCGGCCACCAAGATCCACCCCATGCTGAAGACGGCCTACCAACGGCTGGTCCTAGAGCAGAAGACCCCTGGGGAGGGGATAGGCAAGGTGTGGAGACTTGGAAATGAAGGGGTAGTGTTGCAGCCCGGCGAAGTAACCTGTCTCAGGGCCACTGTGAAGCTTACTTGGGAGCAACCTGGACCCTTTGTCATGCTGGAGTCCGACCCGATGGAAGAGTCCTCCGGTCTGCAAGTGATACCAGAAGTGATTCCGCTGAAGGCTCTGAAGAAGGCCCATTGTAGAGTTCCGGTGAGTGTTAGGAATACTACAGGTGGCCCCATGGAAATCCCAGCCAGGATGCTGCTGGGCCAGGTGAGCCCTGCTGCCCCGGTCACCCTGTCAGAAGTCAAGGGGACGGGTGAAGGAGGAGACGTTTGGGAGAAGCTGTCCATGGAAAACCCGAATCTGCCCAGGGCTTGGAAAGAGAGAGCCAACGCCCAGTTGACCAGATGGGAGAAGATCTTCTCCAAAGACGAGTTCGATGTGGGGTGTGCAAGGAGTGTCACCCATCGAATCCGCCTCCAAGAAGACAAGCCCTTCAGAGAGAGAGTCAGGCGGGTCCCACTAGCAGACCTGGAGGATCTGAGGGAGCAACTCGCAGTACTCAAGAGGACTGGTGTGATTCGGAAGTCTAGAAGCCCCTATGCCTCCCCGATAGTGGTGGTCCGGAAGAAGAATGGGTCGCTGAGGCTATGTATTGACTACAGGACCCTCAACAGGAGAACCATCCCCGACCAGTACACCACTCCGAGGATAGAGGACGCTTTACAGAGACTGTCTGGAGCCAAGTGGTTCAGCGATATGGATCTCAAGAGTGGATACTACCAGATCCCTATGCATCCGGAAGACAAGGAAAAGACAGCTTTCATAACCCCAGTGGGGTTCTTCGAGTTTGATCGAATGCCTCAGGGACTGTCTGGAGCTCCTGCCACCTTCCAACGTCTCATGGAGAAGACTGTAGGAGACATGAACCTTATTGAAGTCCTTGTATACCTGGACTATGTCATTGTCTTTGGGAGAACCTTGGAAGAACACGAAGAGAGGCTGGAAAAAGTGTTGAGAAGACTCAGTGAGGAGGGACTCAAGCTTTCACCTGAGAAGTGTCGGTTCTACCAGTCTTCTGTGAACTATCTGGGGCACATAGTGTCTGAAGAAGGGGTGGCCACAGACCCTGAGAAATTGGAGGCAGTTACCCCCTGGCCATGGCCCACCACAGTAACAGAGCTCAGATCCTTCTTAGGGTTCTGCTCCTATTACAGGAGGTTTGTGGAAGGATTCGCCCGAATCGCCAGACCATTGAATGAACTACTCAAGACCGAGGGGGAAGAGGACGACTCTGGGCCCAGGAAGCCGGGAGAGTCAGTCAGAGATCAGTGGAACCAGAAGTGTGAAGAGGCCTTCCAGGCATTGAAGAAGAGCCTAACCACTGCCCCAGTCTTGGCCTACGCAGACCCAACCAAACCCTATGAACTACATGTAGATGCTAGTCATGACGGTCTGGGAAGAGTACTTTACCAAGAACACGAAGGACAACTGCGGCCTGTTGCCTACGTGAGTAGGAGCCTGACCCCCTCTGAGAAGAACTACCTCACTCACAAGCTGGAGTTCCTGGCCCTTAAGTGGGCGGTAGTAGACAAGCTCAAAGATTACCTGTATGGGGCGGAGTTCACTGTGAAAACTGACAACAACCCCATTACCTACCTTTTCACCACGGCCAAGCTGGACGCCACTGGACACAGGTGGCTGGCCGCACTGTCTGGATTCAACTTCAGCCTAAAGTATAGGCCAGGGGCTGGGAATCGAGACGCAGACGCTCTGTCCAGGAGATCTCATGCCCCCACCAGTGACATAGAAGATTGGACTCAAGTGGCACCCGACGGGGTGCGAGCCCTTTGTCAAGGGGCTGAATTGCAAGCCAGAGGAGGCTCAAGGGCAGAAGAGATAGGGGTTACCATGGTAGGAGTCCCCAAACAATACTGTGGAGTAACCAACTCGAAGAAGACAATCTGCCGAAACTGTCCAGGAAGGAGCTGAGATGCGACCAATTAGAAGATCCCATGGGGAAATTGGTCCTGGAAGCCCTGGAGAATCAGGACCGAAATAGGCTCCTCTGCCACCCTTCAAAAGAAGCTCGCCTGTTGAGGAAAGAGTGGGACAGATTACAGGTGCATCAGGGAGTGGTCTACCGAAGGGGCCCCTCTGATGGCCTGGAAGATAAATGGCAGCTGTTCCTTCCAGAGAAACACCGAGAGACTGTTCTGATTGCTCTGCATGACAATCATGGCCAACTAGGGGCCGAAAGGACCTTTCAACTTGTTAGAAGTCGGTTCTATTGGCCCTGCATGAGGGCAGAAGTAGAAGAGTACTGCCACTCATGTGCACGATGCATCCAGAGGAAGACTTTACCCCATCAAGCTGCCCCAATGGGCCATCTGCAAAGTCAAGGCCCAATGGATCTGGTATGCATTGATTTTCTCTGCCTCGAACCCGACCTGAGTGTACTAGGAAATGTTCTGGTGATAACCGATCATTTCACTCTGTATGCCCAAGCTTTCCCAACCAAAGACCAGAAAGCCTCCACCGTAGCCAAGGTACTCATGGAGAAGTACTTTGTCCATTATGGGCTGCCACAGCGACTTCATTCAGACCAAGGAAGGGACTTTGAGAGTCGGCTGATCCGGAAACTCCTGGATTCGTTAGGAATCAAGAAAACCCCGAACCACACCTTACCACCCACAGGGAGATGCTCAGCCGGAGAGGTTTAACCGAACCCTGCTCAACATGTTGGGAACTCTGGGTAGTGAAAAGAAACAACATTGGAGCAAACACATAGCAGCTATAGTACATGCCTACAACTGCACCACAAGTGATGTTACAGGATACTCCCCATATCGACTCATGTTTGGGAGGGAAGCAAGGTTACCTGTGGACCTGGCCTTTGGCACCTCTTTAGACCATTCCTCAGCCACGTCCCACAAAGGATATGTGGACAGGCTCAGACACAGCCTGAAAGTAGCCTATGAACAAGCTCAAGCGGCCTCAGATCAAAGGGGAGCTCGAAACAAAAGAAACTTCGACCTGAAGGTCCGGGTGCAAGACTTGCAGCCCGGGGACCGAGTACTACTGCGCAATCTAGGGGTCCCTGGAAAACATAAACTTGCAGACAGATGGAGATCTGAACCCTATGTCATCTGTAGGAAGCTGCCAGGCCTGCCTGTTTACAAGTTAAAGCCAGAAGGGAAGGTAGGACCACTGAAGACGTGGCATCGAAATCACCTGCTCCCACTCACTGAAGCAGTCAGGATACCTCCAATAAGGGACTCCCCTGAACCAGTCTCTATTCTGGATACCCCCAGGCCAAACACTCGGTCCCAGACCTCTCGAGCTGAAGATGGAGAGGCCTCTGAACTCAGTGGAGATGAAGGAAGGGAACTTGACTGGCTGTGGCCTTCCCCACCTCCAGGAACTTCTGCTATAGATCTTCCAACCGCTGAGGACACTGTAGATGGAACACTGAATCCCGAAGCCACAGAGTTCTTCCCATTCAGTCCCTCCTCAGACTACTGGGAAGATGCCTGTGAAACTTACTCAGAGGAGGACCCCAGAGACTCCATCCCTGAGCCTATTCCTGAAGAAGAACCGGTGGCGCCAGAGCCAGAAAACCTAAGAGAACAAAGGACTCGAAGAGTCATCAGGCCTCCTAAGAAGCTGACCTACCCACAAATGGGGAAGAGCTCAGAAGACTCTGTAGTTACTGCCAGGAGGAGTGCTGAGGATCCGGATCCCTCCACTGTTCATTTGGTGGAGGACAACCCCAACTCACTCTCTGGCACAGTTAGGCAGGCCACTCATGATAGTGTGACCTGTGGGCAGGGGAATTCTACCCCTCGGTTTTGGTGGGAATTCCCTGTGCCAACATCATACGCAACATTGTCTAGGGTTTTACGCAGTGTATGTTAGAGTTATCTTTGGGGACCAAAGAGTTTTAGTGGGGGGAGTGTGTAGCGAGGTTTTCTTTAAGACTCATGGACTACCTTTCCCAGAACCCCCCTTGGCACCCAGGATGTTTTGCTTCCACCTCAGAGACTCATGGGAGGGGTTATATAAGGAGGAGGCGCGGCTGCGCTCGGCCTCTTTGGGACACGAGACTTCAGTGACTGATCCTCCTGTGCGGATGTGCTTTTGTGCAAGGCCTGAAGCCTGGGGCCTTGTGCAGCTACCAAAGAGCCTTCCACCCCATCTCGAGCCTGGGTGGCATCTGACTTCGCTTATCCACAGCCTTGGTTGGATCGGGAACCCGATCGCTGGAGAGACTGTGTGTGAAGACACAGTCGGTGGAAGTTCCCGGACTGGGATCACGTCCGGAGGGGTGAGCGAGCGTATGCTCAGACCATATACTGTTTATTGCTGATGTGCCTATAGACTGCCGTGGCCCACAAGTTTATATCTGATACCCTCACTGGAGATCCATATCAGAAATGAACTCAGAGGTTCTTCAGTAAAGTGTTTGTTCTATCACAATCTTCCCACTGGATTACAAATGTTGTTCTGTTATGTGCACCACCTTTAAAGACTTGCCGGTGAAGAAACCATCATCCCCTAGAGACTGAGTCTTAGTATCTGAGCCAGGCCTAGTCAGATAGATAGTTCATCATTTAGTTGCTGCGCCACAGGGCGCCTAGTTAACGGTCGCCCGCGCGGCGCGCCTTTACTGTTCCATTAATACATAGTGTGTTTATTGCTGCAGGGCTCTGCAATCAATTTCATGTAAACTGTTACCACTGTTGATTCTCTTACCACAATTTAAAGTAAATCAGATATTCCCTTATTATTGCCTTGGTGTCTGAGTTTGATCATAGAGTATAAGAAATATATTGTTACCCTAGACTAACTGTGCCAGAAGGGGGTCGAGTAAATTGCCGGGGGTTGGCGGAGCTGTCCTCAGGGCCCAAACTAATCTGCGGCCCTCTTAATTGAAGGTATCGCTACACCTGTTTATGGAAAAACATTTTTTTTATACAAAGACCATGTGAATGAGCACTGATTAAAAAAAATTTAACAAAACCAAGTGTGGCTTCTTTTAAAAATCTTCTCTAAGCTTTTTTGGCATTATTTTGGGTGTTTACAGTGGCAATGGTTGGTATTTACTAAAGGAAAAGCCACTTGCGACTACAAGTGCACTAGAAGACAGCTAAAAGAAACACAAGCAATACATCAAAAACTAAATTAAAGAATAATATTTTTTTTATTGTGAAAAAAATTATTTAGACATTGGCTGGCATAGGAATGGCCCTCCTACCCATGAAATATTCAACATATTGCTGCCAAACTTGACGGGCGCTTTGGGGAGGGCAAGCTGCAGAAATTCCGGGCTCAGGCCCAACTGTGGCAAGATAATTGGGTGCACGTTGGTGCAAATAATTGTGCAGGATGCAGCAGCAAAACACAATGTGGTTGAGTTTATACTCCACCATGTGGATTGAAGTCAGAAACAGGTGGAACCGGCTGGCCATTATCCCAAAGCCATTCTCAACAACCCTTCGGGCTCTGGCCAGCCGGTAGTTAAAAACCCTCCTCTCCGGGGTGAGGGTCCTCTGAGGGAATGGCCTTATCATGTGTGGTCCCAGACCAAAGGCTTCATCAGCCAGAAACAAAGGCTTCATCAGCCAGGGCAAACTCCGTCTGGGCGAAGCCTCCCCCATCCGACATCCGGCCATTCTTCCCCACGTCCACATAGAGGAATTCATAGTGTGCTGATACCACCGCCATCAACACGATGCTATGAAACCCCTTGTAATTGTAGAAATAAGACCCCGAATGGGGTGGTGGCACGATGCGGACGTGCTTCCCATCGATTGCCCCTCCGCAGTTAGGAAAGTCCCACCACAGGGCAAACTGGGATGCCAAAGTCTGCCATTCCTGTGGCGTGGAAGGAAGCTGTGGAGTCAAACAAGAAAAAAAAATAGTACTTTTGCACATAACATTGCTAGCAGATTAGACACAAAAACATTCTTGGCCAACATCAGTATAAATTTTATAGGATTTTTTAATGCCCAAAATATAAGGCCCTCTTATCAAATTCCTCACCCCCTCTGATGGCCCATTGAAAAAATTTGAGGGGGGGGTTCTAGAGGAGTTTGTGACCCCAAAAAATAACCTCTACTAGGGATGAGCTTCGAGTTCAAGTCGAACTCATGTTCGACTCGAACATTGCCTGTTCGCCCGTTCGCCGAACAGCGAACAATTTGGGGTGTTCGCGGAAAATTCGAAAAGCCGCGGAAACACCCTGTAAAAGTCTGAGAAATCTAAAGTGCTAATTTTAAAGGCTTATATGAAAGTTATTGTCATAAAAAGTGTTTGGGGACCTGGGTCCTGCCCCAGGTGACATGTATGAATGCAAAAACAAGTTTTAAAAACTGACGTTTTTTGGGGGCAGTGATTTTAATAATGCTTAAAGTGAAACAATAAAAGTGAAATATTCCTTTAAATTTCGTACCTGGGGGATGTGTATAGTATCCTCAGGTTAAAAGGGAAGAAAAGACTCACAATAGTGTGATCCCGTTTCACCTTTTTATTCAAAAGTCCTTGGTAACATCCATAAATTTAATAAAATTCATAAAAGATTATTCAGCATGCACTTTTTCAAATAACTCGCCGTCCTTAGCACCGGGCTTTCCCAGTGACATGACGGGTGACCCCGCCCCCCTTTGATGTAACGCAGGTTTCCCGTTGCATCAGAGGGGGCGGGGTCAACCGCACGTCACTGGGAAAGCTCGGGTTTCCCCTTGCGTCAGAGGGGGACGGGGTCACGTGACGGGTGGTCCCGTCCTCAGCTACACAAGACCTGTCAGGCTGCCGCAACGTCATTCCCGGGGTGTCTCCGGTGTAGACAGGACCTTGTGTTGTTCCTCGCTGGACATCATCGCCGGAGCCTGCAGATCATCCGTTGCTGGATACCGACATCACTGGAGTGGAGATCGAGAGTGGATTACCACCATCTTTTTTTTTTTATTTTTTTTTATTTTTAATAAAGGACTTATCCCAACTGTGTCTGTGTGTTTTTTTTTTAAATGTTACACTTTCTTTGTGAAATAGTAGGGGTACAATGTACCCCTTACCAACTCACATAGGGGGGGCCGGGATCTGGGTGTCCCCTTTGTTAAAGAGGTCTTCCAGATTCCGATAAGCCCCACCGCCCGCAGACCCCCACAACCACCGGGCAAGGGTTGTGGGGATGAGGCCCTTGTCTCCATCAACATGGGAACATGGTGCTTTGGGGTCCAGACCCCAAAGCATCCTCCCCGTGTTGAGGGCATGTGGCCTGGTACGGTTCAGGAGGGGGGGCGCTCTCTCATCCTCCCCTCTTTTCCTGCAGCCTGCCAGGTTACGTGCTCGGATAAGGGTCTGGTATGGATTTTTGGGGGGAACTCCACGCCATTTTTTATTTTCAATTTGGCGCGGAGTTCCCCTTAATATCCATACCAGATCTGAAGGGCCTGGTAATTGAATTTGGGGGGACCCTTTTTTTATCAATGGCTTTCAATGACTTTTCTCTGTATTGCCGGGAGCCGACAATTCATTACAGCCGCGAGTACTTTTAAATGACTTTTTCCTTCAGAAATTACATTTTGTGCAGGGACAATTCTAAGCACGGGAAACAAGCGCTGCTTTACAGGCATACTATACACACCCCCCAGGTACGAAATTTAAAATAATATTTAACTTTTATTGTTTCACTTTAAGCATTATTAAAATCACTGCTCCCGAAAAAACGGCAGTTTTTAAAACTGTTTTTTTGCATTGATACATGTCTCCTGGGGCAAAACCCGGGTCCCCAAACACTTTTTATGACAATAACTTGCATATATGCCTTTAAAATTAGCACTTTAGATTTTTCATGTTCGTGTCCCATAGACTTTAACGGTGTTCGGATGTTCGAACAAATTTATTGCCTGTTCACATGTTCTGATGCGAACCGAACTGGGGGGTGTTCGGCTCATCCCTAACCTCTACCACTCCGTCTGAATTTAATGTAAAAAAATAAATTGGGAGACATTTTAGTTTTTTTTTAGGGTAAAGCATTACAATGGAGCTGATAAAATACATTGTTAAGTGACTAGGCTAGGTGTGTTTGGGCCCAGGATAGCATGCTGGAGAGGTTAGTGAAGGGAAAGATACATGTAGGCCAAAAAAGAGCATTAAAAGCTTCCAGCATGCATGGGGACAAAGGGGACATTCACAGCATATTACAATCATGGTAATTATGGAATGATGAAAGAAATACAATATACATTAGCAAACATTAAATGCATAGAATGTGATGTTAAATGAGTAAACTTACCTTAATATAGTCCTTCTGCAGAACTTGAATTATAGCAGAACAGGTTTCTGGGATAATGAGCCCCAGAGCCTGGGGGGAGATGCCTGTTGAGAACTTGAGGTCCTGCAGGCTTCCCCCTGTCGCCAGGTATCTCAATGTGGCAACTAGCCTCTGCTCAGCAGTGATGGCTTCCTGCATGACGGTGTCTTGTCTCATGATATAGGGGGATACCAAAGCCAACAGATGCTGAAAAACGGGGTCCGTCATCGGAGAAAATTCCTGTAGTCATTAGGATTATTCTCCTGGATCTCCCACAGCAAAGGCATGTGACAGAATTGTTCATGCTGGAACAACCAATTCTTGGTCCATGAACTCCTCCTCACCCTGTTCATGGACTGGTCTTGGTCCAAGACCAGAAGACCAACACCAAACGCACGCAAAGCACGATCTCGGGCGACAAGAACATACCCACAGCATAGCTTGAAAACGGTCGGCTGGACAGAACGAACTAACAGAACACACTGAAGAACAGCAAAGCCTATGAAGAACGACCTGAAATTCAGAAACGAGCGGACAAGAACGCACTGAAAAACAGATACCACCTGACTACACGCTCTGAAGGACAAGATACGAACCCACAAGCACAAACTGAACCGCAGAAAAACTAACTGAAAGCACGAAGACTGAAAAGCGCGAATCGTCTCTCACCAAACTTTTACTAACACGAGATCAGCAAAAGCAAGCCCAAAGGGTGGCGCCATTGGAATGTAACCTCCCTTTATAGTGCCGTCGTACGTGTTGTACGTCACCGCGCTTTAGAACGATGAGATTTTGAATGTACGCAAGACAAGTTTGGCAGAATCCCGTCGAGCTTGACAGGAATCCCGTCGAGAAAAACCAAAGTTTTTTTTACGACAAGATTCACGCCCGTGTGTACAGGGCTTGAGATTATTCGATATAGAGAAAAAAGATTCGACATTATAGAGACATGAAGATTCGACGAAGCAGCTAAAAACATACGATCGCCGCGAGCGGACATTTATGGTCAAATGCTCCGCCCATAGGCTATAGAAGAATTCTAATGTTTGTTGACTAGTAATAATAATTAATAAATATAATTATTACTAGTCATGCAACATTAGACTTCTACTATAGCCTATGGGCGGAGCATTCGACCGGTATTGTTCCATTGCGACGTCGTACAGTTTAGCTGCTTCGTTGAATCTGCTTAGAACATTCGCCAGACACCATAAGCCCTCAATTGACAGATTCGACCTTAATTCGGATTTTCAGACTAATGCATTTTTTAACGAAACAAAATAAATAAAAACAAATTTCGGGAGTAACTAATTACATTTATTTAGACGAAAACAAAATTCCGAAACCAAATATTTCAGTGTGCACATGTCTAATTGCTCATAGGGACAGGACTTTTAAAAGTTTAAAATGATAGACAGCCTCAAATTGTATTTTACACACACACATATATATATATATATATATATATATATATATATATATATATATTCTCTGCAAAATTTTCAGAAAAATGAAACTGTAATTGAAGACAAATGCTTCTCAGAAAGCCGTGAGCTATCAAACACTCTGACATGTGTCATAATATGAGAAGAGGACATTGTTCTTGATCTTACAAAATGTAACAGGTTTTTCTCCATATGTATTTCGTGCCCAAGCCATAATGTATAAGTGTTAGAGACATAACTAGGGCATTGTGGGCTTAAAGAGATATACCAGTTTATGCCATGCTGTTTTCAAATAACACAAAAGTGCAAAAACTTTGTAATGTATATGCTGTGAAAGTTTACCTGTGTTGCCTGCATGAAATAAAAAGTAAGGATAATGCTAAATAAAAACACCAAAAGGTGTAACAGCTTGCCCCCATAGAGAACTGTATAAATCCTGAATATTCTAAACAAATATCGTATATAATCGAGTATAAGCCGACCCGAATATAAGCCGAGGCACCTAATTTTACAACAAAAAAATAGGAAAACGTATTGACTCGAGTATAAGCCTAGGGTGTCCATCTGCATGCCTCACTTTGCCTTATTGTGTCCATGTGCATGCCTCACTGTGTCCATGCCTCACTGTGTCCATGCCTCACTGTGTCCATGACTAGACTGACGTTTAACATGGGAGTCTACGGAAGGGGTGCCTGGCTTTGAAAAATCGGTGCTCCCCAGCCATAGGTCCCTCAGACAAAAAACTTTGCACACTTGTAGAGGAAGAGGGGGGCTACATGTGTGCCACGTTTGGGGTCCAGGAGACCTACGGCTGGCCAGTACCGGGTCCCCAAATTACGGGAGATAAGGCGCAAAAAAGGTGACTCGAGTATAAGCCGAGGGGGCATTTTCAGCACAAAAAAATGTGCTTAAAAACTCGGCTTATACTCGAGTATATAAGGTACTGACTTTCTGATAGCCTGCCCTCTGCATCCACATGGAAATGCTCTAATCTGGCCATTGGTTGAGGCAATAAATATTGCCCTGTGGAAGGTAGGAGTGGGTACACATACCTCCCAGTATTTTGAGATGGGAATGAGGGACACCTACTAACAAACGTATGTAGGCATAGGACACGCCCTTTGCCACACCCCCTTAAACGAGAATTAACAAAAAAAAGGTTAAGTAAAGCGGAGCTCCACCCTAAAGTGGAACTTCGGCTGATCGGAACCCTCCCCCCCTCCGGTGTCACAATTGACACCTTTCAGGGGGGAGGGGGGTGAAGATACCTGTCTAAGACAGGTATTTGCACCCACTTCTGGGAGTCCTCTCTGCGGGAAATACCCGTTGTGTTCTGGGAGACACTCGGCTCCCAGAACACAGGGGACCATTCAAAACGGCACAGCGCGATTCTCGCATGCACTGTAGGGAACCGGGCATGAAGCCGCAAGGCTTCACTTCCTGGTTCCCTCTACGAGGTTGGCGGTGGGGGCAGCAGAGTGACGATGACGAGCGATTGCTCGTCCTCTGCTGCGGACGTCGCTGGACTCCAGGACAGGTAAGTGTCCATATATTAAAAGTCAGCAGCTGCAGTATTTGTAGCTGCTGGCTTTTAATATTTTTTTTTACGCGGCACCTCCGCTTTAAGTAAATCCACAAGGGCTTTTTTTTACCACTACTATTCCTTTATATTGGCTTTTAAAATGTACAAATGCAGCAATTTAGAAATTGGATGAAAGGTTTAGCACTGGGAAACACTTTTTAAAAGATAAAAAGTGCATTTTATATACAACTATATAGATCAAACCAAAATGAGGGACAAATGAGGGGGAAAGAGGGACAGAGGAACATTGCTACAAATCAGGGACAGTCCCTCGAAATTAGGGACAATTGGGACCTATGAGTACACACACCCATTCTCCATGTTTCAGGGAGATTTCAGCAGCACTCTTCCAGGGTTGGATGTAAAACGGTACACCAAGTTTTTTTTTTTTTTTTCTGCCTTACAGTCCACTTTATTTTTTATTTTTATTTGTGCCTTGAATACAAGTTTGCTGTTACCTAGCAGGAGTTCAAACTACAGTGGGAAAATTCATTCAAGGCTCTTTGGAAAATTTATGCAATGAACTTCTCCATAAAGAGGAAGGACTTTTAGATGCATGCCATGTTTGAATAGCATATGCCTAAACGAGTGCTCTACCAACCATGTTTTTAAAGTGTACCTGTGGGAACCAAATAGTAAATATGTCAGAACTGTTTAATTTCACCCCCTCCTCTCCCTCTGCGCTACCTTCTAAAGCAGTTCCTCTAACCTCAGGGTACATGGTTATACAAGTACTGACCAAACTATTATGAACATGGTCAATAATAAAAGGTAATACTGCGCTAATGTGAACAGATGAAAATATCGTGCTTATTAGCAGCTAGGCTGCGACATAAAAAATATGTGAAACCATATCAAGTAAATAGGAATTAGAAAATGTCGCGCACAGACATGTGAAAAGAGTAAAACACTGATGAGAGTTCCTCTAAAAAAGTGAAAAATATATATGAGTGAAGGTGAATAAATTAATATGTATATAAACACCAAAAAATAAATAAGCAAAACAGGGACTCAACCCCTACTCAAAATACTAAAACAGTCGACTGGAGGGAGGAAGAAGACGCTTCTCATTCAGTGTGTCTGAGGTCTGTTGGTTCTTTTTAAATGATTGGATTATACCAGCCACCAGTGGAGGAAACAGTACAACGAGAGGCAGAGGGAATATAATGACTCCGGAGTCGTGACACCCCCAGGATCAGTACCAATACCCCGCAGAGGGTGATATCTGCAGGCTCTTCTGACCTTGCCACAGTGGAGGTCCACCTTTTGTGGTAAGGTACCCATCTTGATTCCCTACACACCGTGGTGGATGCAGTTCTTCTATGCTTTCTGTGGATTCATCTTGGGCTCTATCTTTTTCCAAACATCTCCTCACAACCATCTGTTTTTTCATCTGAAGCAACTGTTTGTCGCATTGGAACTGTTTGCTATATTGGACCTCATTTGAACTATCAAGGAATAGACTATTCCCTCTTCTGTCTTTTCAATATTTAGAGCACTATTGCAGTAATACTTGACAACAGTATTGTGCCTTATATGTTTCATTTTAATATCACATATTAAGTTGATCACTATTTTAGTATTCTGAGTAGGGGTTGAGTCCCTGTTTTGCTTATTTATTTTTTGGTGTTTATATACATATTAATTTATTCACCTTCACTCATATATATTTTTCACTTTTTTAGAGGAACTCTCATCAGTGTTTTACTCTTTTCACATGTCTGTGCGCGACATTTTCTAATTCCTATTATGAACATGGGCACTGGCCAGTGCTTCACTGTTGGTCAGTGAGGTCCATCATCACAGCAATGCGCCAAAAGTGAGGTGCAGAGCCCACAACCATAGCAGCCAGTGTTGGCAACCGTCAGTATTTTTACTGGCAGCCAGTAAAACACTGGCACTTTTCTCCCGCCAGTAAATGTCAGTGTAGCGGGTATTTGAATTTAGGGGAAGCATCTGGGTGGTAGTGTAACCCAGATGCACGGATTGCTAGGGAATCTGAGACCCTTTTATGGTTCTTGGAGGACTCTGGTGGTGTGAGGTTCCCTGCGGCCTGCAGGTGGCGTTGTGGCCCTGGGCTGGGGTTGAACTCACACCACAAGACTGTGCCTTTTTGTCCTCCCCTGGAGCTGGTACAGCGGGGCGGGGAACCCGCTGTGGCGCGAAGGGAGAGGAGATAAAAGGGGCGGACACCCTGACCACGGGGTTCAGGGTTCAGAGTCCAGAGTTGAAGTCGGAGGACGTGGCCGCACCCAGGCACCTTCAGCATGGGTGCTGGCGTTCCGGTGTTCCGGTCCCAGGTGCCTTTGGCCTGTCCGGAGCGGAGATGGAGTCCATCTCAGGCACCTTTAGCCTGGGGTGAGGTACTATGGCGAATGCCTGGGGCTCAGTACCTTCGACTGAGTTCCGCGAGGGTGGAGGAATCCGAGGGGGCCCTAACTCCTTGGGTGCCCGTGTCTGAGTTCGTGAGGACTGGTGAGCAGAACTTCTCTGGAGAGTCCGGCGCAGCATCACTGGTGACAGAGAGGCCTCCGGTATCTCCCTTGGACGGATATCCTTCCCCTGACAGGGACCTTGCTAGTGAAGGTAATTCACGTTCTACTTCACATAGTCTGTGGCAGTGACTATTAGCCACTGGTGATACCGCAGTGGTTGGCAAAAGAAGGGAAAGGATTGTGCCTCGACCTATTCCCATTACTACTGAGTTGTTGCAAAAGAATCCAACTCAACTGTGCTGTATGTTTATTCGCTGAGAAGAATAAAACTGTGTTGGACCTATTCACTGTGTGGAACTCTGGTTACTAGGAGCAAAGGAGTCAGGGACGAAGTACAGGACTTGACTCTAGGACACCTACACAAAGCCAGATCTTTCTGGCCTTCACCTCGTCAGTATGGAGGACATGGGCCGTAGTGTATCTCATCCCTCTCCCCAGCACTAATACCCCTAGACGAAGAAAAGACAAGCCGAGAAAGAGAAGGGGAGAGAGGGGTGAGGCCGCTACATCAGTAACAGGAAAAGGTTAGCCATAAAATATATGGCTGTGACGCTCAAGTGCCTGCTACAGTGTGGTTGGGGCGGCGCTGACGGGGGCAGGTATGGCGGAGGCGGTGCCTGAGCGTGTTGTGTGATGTCATAGTGCAAGATAGCTGAGCAGAGCGGCCAGAGCCTCATGTGTGGGTCTGTGGGACCAGAGCAAAGCAAGCCGGGAGCGGGACTGTCAGTGTTGTTTGGACTGTAGTGGACTGAAGGGACCACCTGGCGTGGAGAGAGGCTGTCACAGTGACTCAGGAGGGTACGTGTCATGTTGGTGAGGTGTCATCATCATCTGTGCTGCTGCACACTGGTGTCAGTGTCACTTTGAGAGTCAGTTTTATGTGTGTGTGCCGCCCATTCTAATTTCTTGAGTAGTGGCGGCCGCTCATTAGGGGTGCATGGGCTCCACCCCCCCCCTGTAATCTATGTGCCGGCCCCCTAATCTCCATGCAGGGCGATAAACGCATGGATTTCTATGTTGTTTTTTTTTTTTAAGCCAATTAGAGCTTGAGGCTCTAATTGGCTTTAAAAAAAGGGTGGGCTTAGGGTGCAGAGCACTGCGCCCAAAGCCCACCCTGTAGTGTGACATTAGCGAATCAACATTTGCTAACGTCTTCCTGTTTCTCCTCCCAACCAGCGGGTCCTGAGACCCCATTGGCCGGGAGAAGAAGCGATGGCCGGGACAGGGAGGAGATGGAGGGGGGAAGCCACTGCCGCTGCGACCTGTACGAGGTAAGTGTGGGGCTGACGGGGGCCTGGCAGGCGAGAGGACGAGCCGGCGACCAGGGGGTGGGTGGTCGCTGTTGTCAATGGTGTGGTGGCGGACTCGTGACGGGGGGCTCGTGTGGGGTGGCCGGCTGAAGCGACAAAGGGAAGGGGTCTGTGGTCAGGTCTGTCTGCCGCCGCCCCCCGACCACTAGCCGCCACTGCTCCTGAGGCTTGTCCCTGAGCTACTTACTATATCGAAAATAACATCAGAAAATATTTTTTGCCTTAATATGTACCCTAAATCACAATAATAATTGTATATTTGTAGCCTAAATACGAAATTGTGTACTTAAAACTGTAATTTTGAAACTTTTGTAAATGCCAGTAAAAACTTGGCTGTGCCAGTAAATTTCAACCTGTTAGGTTGGCAACACTGATAGCAGCTTGGTTAGTATTTGCATTTCAAAGCAACATGTCATACTTACATCCACTGTGCAGTTTGTTTTGCACAGAGTGGCCCGATCCTCCTGTTCTGGGGTCCCACGGCGGCACTCGCGGCTCCTCCCTGCAATAGCTAACCCCCTCTGGGAAGCTCTCTCCCGGGGGGTTACCTTGCAGGCACGCTCCCAAGTCATACAGTCGGCATCCATAGCCGCAGAGTGTATGACTCGGTCCCGCCCCCGGCAGCCGCGTCATTGGATTTGATTGACAGCAGCGGGAGCCAATGGCTGCACTGCTATCAATCTATCCAATCAACGCAGAGACTCTGTGGAGAAGAGGACGCCGGGGACGAGCAGAGCAGGTGAACTGGCTCAGGTAAGTAAAACGGAGGGGCTGGGGGGGCCCGTGATTGCCAGGTGTTTTTTCACCTTAATGCATAGGATGCATTAAGGTGAAAAAACACGAACCTTTACAACCCCTTTAAAGCATCCTTGCTGTTGAATGAGAACATCAACCCATGAGCTGTAATTTTCACTATGAGCGCTGTGATCTCCGTGTTTATTAGTATTTATTTTGCCTCAAAGATGATGGGCTTTTGTTCGCAGATCTAAAGAGGATTTAGCGTGTTACACATTCTTTATTACTTGTTACTTTGACTTATTGAACCTCATTAACACAGGGCCAAATCAGTACTGCCTCAGGTCAGTGGTCTGCTTCAGCAAAAGCTGTTTTTGATTATAAAACTCAGGGAGTTGGGCATTAGGAAATTTCCTCGCCACAATTCTGGCATCAAAGGTGGACTCATATTCCAAGGGGAACTTTTATTCTCACAACCAGCATGCAGCTGCCTTTGATGAAGATTCTCTTGAAATGTGCTAGGCTAGTCACTGTTGCTGGCAAGCGCATTCCGTTTTCGATTTAAAATAAATAAATAATAAAACATCAGCTGTTTATATATTCCAAACCAGGGGTCTTCAATCTTTCTAAAAAAAGGCCTGTCCTTTAGACTTTAAGGGGGGCACACTGTGGTCAGTGGGAGTATAAAATGCCCCATCATTGGTATTAGTGAGAAGAATAGTGCCCTCATTGATTATATCAATGGGAGGAGTAATGCCCCATCGTTGGTGTCAGTGAGAGAAATAATTCTCCAACATTGGTGACAGTGTGAGGAATTGTGCCAGATAAAGACAAGGCAAAGGACAGCATCTGGCCTGTAGGCCACAGTTTGGAGACCAAACACATTGTAGAATCGGGGTTGTGAGAATCAAAGATCCTCTCAAAACACAACTTCACTTTTGCTGCTAAAACTGTCTGGGGAAGATACCATGGCATCAGTGTTTTTGAAGCCATTATCCACTTAGCCTTGTGAGATCTCGATTAGTGCTGGGAATGTAAAACAGAGGGAGATCGGAGAAGGCTCAGGAACACACTGCTAATCCGATGAGCCAATATTTGGGAGGTTGTCATACAAGCGCATATATACCTACTTATGTGTAGGCCTAACTTTTAAATGAGTGGGATACAGTATGTGCCAGGTTATTCTTGGTTGATTAAGACACAATTGCATAGTATAGTAAAATGTTAATGCAAAACAAGATGGCAGAAAATGGGATGGAAAGCTCAACTCTATTAGGGTGAGCTAAGATGAATTTCCAACCCTATCACCTGTTGAATGCAATGGATTATACCTATTTTTTTTATCATGTATATAGTATTTTTTTAATACTTACTTGTCAATGGATCCCACCATGTAAAAGACCTGAGGAAACCAGCAGATGGCCTCAAGGAACTGTGTATCAGGTCTGAAAAAGAGTTATCCAATTGTTACTTGACCGACCTATTTTAGCTGTATGAAACTTTTACCGTTGCACTAAATAAAGCTGTGTATGAGGTATAAGATGACCTGTTTGGGCAATAGCCTCCTATGGCACAAGCAGACCATGCCAGTCAACTGTATGAACACTTGTTTGACTGCCATTGTTTACACAGAGATAAGCCAGTGCTGATGCTGTTTCCTGCCTATTTTATAGGCATACATTTGTATACTTGGCAACCCACAAATTCATATTTTCTCTCACATCCAGCCATAAAAGAGCTCTTCTGAATGTCAGATTTTGCAGACACTGCCTGAGGTCAAGATTAAAAGAGAAGTATGTTTTTTTTTTCAGAATCATACTTACCTAGATGCTGAATCTATCCCCCACCGACCCTAAGACTGAGAGCCGAGCGTTTAAACACCGCCGATCACTAGGTTCTCAGGGCTCCCTGAGCACAAAGCAGGTGACTATGAGTCATCGCTGTCTGCTCTGCCCCTCCCTTGCTCACTGGAGCGCTGGGCTGTGGAGGGGGCTGGAGCAGCCAACTCAGGCTCTTAGCGGCTTGCTGAGAGGCTGAGCCGGGTGTCGGTCAAGGCATGTGGGCCAATTCCGACTTTATAATTGCAATCTTGCCCGAGCCTGACCGGCTCTTTGACATCAGCCAACAGCAGGCTTCAGCCTGCTGTCTGCTGAAAACTGGTTACAGAGTGCATAACGTACTGCACTCCTGTGATCCACAGGAGAAGTACAGCCAAACAAGCAACATTTGCTTTTGAAAAAAAAAAAAGTGCCAAGTTGAAATAGCCGAGGGTGCCTGTCTGTGTCATTTAATGTATCCTTGATTGACCCAGGACATCCTAAAACGAATAAGCTTTGCAAATACCAACGTTAGGAAGACATTGGCCAGGAAGTCCAGTCCCAAATATAACTATTTAATACTAAGGCAGACCATCATACCTAAAGACCAATAGTCAGGAGACAGAGACAGGGTGGAAAAGACCAGCCCTCAACTTTTGTTCCCAAGGTCAGAATTTGCATATCCAGCATTCTGAGTTTTTAGGGTCATGGAGGGTTTAAAAAGACATTTAACGATACTACAAGCACCTGAAAATACCTGTTTTGCAGAAAGGTTTTCACACCTTTTTTATGGAAGGGCTCACTTTAAAAGGAATATACGATGCCATTGCAGAACTGTGTTTGAAAATGCTAGTTCCCTGGTTGTGATATTAAAGCTTTGGCTTAAATGCTGTCAGAGTACCTGACTCAATGTCAAGATAAGGACTTGTGCATTTTTGAACACTTCTTTACAGCATAAATCTCTTTACAGCATAAAATCAGAGCAGCGACTCAAAGGTTTTGAAGTCAGACACAGTGAGGCATTTATCCTCATCTTTCTCCCATGAAAGATTCACTTTAAACCTCAGGCATGAAATATGAACAAAGCATAACCCTCTATAATGTTCACTTGCCTCAATCCAGAGCCCTAAGAAGAAGGAGATTTACTAAAACTGGAGCACACAAAATTGGGCGCAGCTGTGCATGGTAGACAATCAATTGCTAATTTCAACTTATTCAATGAAGCTTTGGCAATAAAACCTGGAGGCTGATTGGTCACTATGCACAGCTGCACCACATTCTGTGTGCTCCAGTTTTAGTTAATCTCCCCCTAAGGCCGGGTTCACACTGGGGCGACAAACGCTCAGACATTGGGAGCTCATTTCGCATGACGTGTGAAAATCAATGTTTCCCTATGGGAGCCGTCTTAACTGGTCCGACACATGTCGGTCCGACTTTGAAAATGCTCCCTGTACTACTTTGGTCCGACTTTGATCCGACTTCAGCCCATTGACTATCATTGAAGTCGGATCAAAGTCGGACCTCAGTCTTGCATGATCCGACTTTGGCATGCGACTTGTGCTCTGCTGCTCTTGAGGGGGAACTCCACGCCAAATTTTAAATAAAAAAACGGCATGGGTTCCCCTCCAAGAGCATACCAGGCCCTTGGGTCTGGTATGGATTTTAAGGGCAACCCCTACGCCGAAAAAACGGCGTGGGGGTCCCCCCAAAATCCAAACCAGACCCTTATCCGAGCACGCAACCTGGCAGGCCGCAGGGGAAGAGGGGGGACGAGAGAGCGGCCCCCCCTCCCTCCTGAACCGTACCAGGCCACATGCCCTCAACATGGGGGGTTTGGTGCTTTGGGGCAGGGGGGTTACCTGCAGCCCCCCCACCCCAAAGCACCCTGCCCCCATGTTGATGAGGACAGGGCCTCTTCCCGACAACCCTGGCCGTTGGTTGTCGGGGTCTGCGGGCGGGGGGCTTATCGGAATCCGGGAGCCCCCCTTTAATAAGGGGGCCCCCAGATCCTGGCCCCCCCACCCTATGTGAATGAGTATGGGGTACATCGTACCCCTACCCATTCACCTGGTGGAAAAAAATGTCAATAAAAAAACCACACACAGCTTTTTAAAGTAATTTATTACACAGCTCCGGGGGTCTTCTTCCGACTTCGGGGGTCTCCGGTGTCGTCTCCGCGCTCTCTGGTTCTTTCTTCTTTCTGCCGGGCCTCCGCTATCTTCTTCTAGCTCTTTTGCTAGCGGGGCCCGGTCTTCTCCGTCGCCTTCTTCCCTCTTCTTCTCTCGCTGTCCGGTTCTTTCTTTCTTCCTTCTGCCGGGCCTCCGCTATCTTCTTCCAGCTCTTTTGCTAGCGGGGCCCGGTCTTCTCCGATGCCTTCTTCCCTCTTCTCCTCTTCAATGTTGACACGTCGCTTCCTCCCGCTGTAATGCTGGCTGTGCGGTGCGCTCCGATTTATATACTGTAGGCCTCTCATGACGTCACAGTCACATGCTCCAGGTGGCCCCGGAACATGTGACTGTGACGTCATGGGAGCATGTGACTGTGATGTCATGAGAAGCCTATATAAATCGTTGCGGAGCGAACAGCCAGCATTACAGCGGGAGGAAGCGACGAGTCAACATCGAGGAGGAGAAGAGGGAAGAAGATGCCGACGGCGACGGGAAGACCAGCCCCTCCACTCGCAAAAGAGCTGGAAGAAGATAGTGGAGGGGCCGGCAGAAGGACAACGGAGAGCCGGACGAGACGACGGGAAGACGGGAAGACCGGGCCTCTCCGCTAGCAAAAGAGCTGGAAAAAGATAGCGGAGGCCCGGCAGAAGGAAGAAAGAACCGGAGAGCGAGAGAAGAACCGGAGAGCGCGGAGACGACACCGGAGACGCCCAAAGTCGGAAGAGACCCCCGGAGTCGGAAGAAGACCCCCGGAGTCGGAAGAAGACCCCCGGAGCTGTGTAATAAATTACTTTAAAAAGCTGTGTATGTTTTTTTTATTGACATTTTTTTCCACCAGGTGAATGGATAGGGGTACGATGTACCCCATACTCATTCACATAGAGTGGGGGGCCGGGATCTGGGGGCCCCCTTATTAAAGGGGGGCTCCTGGATTCCGATAAGCCCCCCGCCCGCAGACCCCGACAACCAACGGCCAGGGTTGTCAGGAAGAGGCCCTGTCCTCATCAACATGGGGGCAGGGTGCTTTGGGGTGGGGGGGCCGCAGGTTGCCCCCCTGCCCCAAAGCACCAAACCCCCCATGTTGAGGGCATGCGACCTGGTACGGTTCAGGAGGGAGGGGGGGCCGCTCTCTCTTCCCCCCCCCTCTTCCCCTGCGGCCTGCCAGGTTGCGTGCTCGGATAAGGGTCTGGTTTGGATCTTGGGGGACCCCCACGCCGTTTTTTCGGCGTAGGAATTCCCCTTAAAATCCATACCAGACCCAAGGGCCTGGTATGCTCCTGGAGGGGGAACCCATGCCGGTTTTTTATTTAAAATTTGGCGTGGAGTTCCCCCTCAAGATTCATACCAAACACAGTGCCTGGTATTGGCGGAGATCCAAGTCGGATCCCCGTTCATTGAAAGTCTGACATATGTCGGCTTCATGTCGCAGGGCAAAGTCAGATCCAAAGTAGGACGGCTGTCGTGTCACACCAGTGTGAACCCGGCCTAAGTGTAATTTCTGTTTGCTGCTTTG
The DNA here is from genome assembly GCA_029206835.1 of Rana muscosa. NCBI lineage: Eukaryota > Metazoa > Chordata > Amphibia > Anura > Ranidae > Rana > Rana muscosa. The sequence goes on from CM055118.1 coordinate 300,346,066, forward strand.
GTCCCCTGCTATCAGCATGAATCACTTCTGACAAATTTTCCTGACACCCACAGGTAAAAAGGGGTGAGGGACCTCCAGCACACACTCTGCGATTGACAGCCTCAGCTCTGTTCCTGTGTGTTGTGTGAAGGGGGTGGGTCCCTTCCCTCCAATCAGCTCTCAGAGCTCTCCTCATTGAGCTCTGCAGAGTGTAACTTCAGCTCTCGGCCCCCTTTTTTCTGATGCCTCAGACAAGCTTTATAAATTCTGGACTTTGAACAGATGCGGAGAAGAGAAAATTCAGATAAACACATACAACTTATGTGGGAGGATTTGTTTCATCTCTGTTTATCACCTGAGGCCAGTCACTTCACTGGGTATATGTAAGGGTTATCAATCACTTTAAGTTTGATATTGTGCAGAGAACTAAGATTTTTTTGGGGACAGATTTAAAGAAGCCAAACCAAAAGCATGTCCTTTACTGTCCTTTTCCTGATATTGTAAGGCAGGAGTGGAAATGGGGAATGGAGGCTGCTGTGTTAAGAGCAGGCCAGAAGTATTATAATATCTGGAGACCCACTCATGAACTTCTGCTTTGGTTGGTGGGTACGAGTATTGGTGGTGCTGGATTTTGGCTCCCCCCCTCAGTATATGACCCCTCCATACGGACACGTTGGTGTGGTGGGTCTTTGTATGCTTGTCTCCGTTACATCTTGGGGGACTCTTTCCAATGTCAGCACACTGTTGTCCTTGTATACACATCAGACCACCAAAACTACTCCTGATGGAGCTTTACCGCGAAACTCGTTGAGAGTTTACATCCGGAACAATATGTTATGACTACGATCTATTCTCATTTGTTTATATTGTAACATTCTCATATGTATTTATCTACAAACTATTTTTGGATGTGATATGGTGTCTGATAAAGGATATGCAGGTTTTGATACAGTAATGCTCTTTTTATACCTCCTTTTTTAAATATTTATACTGTGAGGGGGTTAGCTCGGCAGCGGGTGTGTGTGACCCCCGGGATGGGCTCCCCACACAAAAACAGGCCCAGCAAACGGAGGTTGTGGTTTTCAAAATCAAAAAGGTGCGGTTTATTTTCTATTTACAGTGACAAAACACAGCAAAGCAAAAGAAACATAAATAAAATAAATCCTGGTCAACTTGACCTCTGAGTAAACATACAGGTTTCCTAACTAACAACTGGGATCAGCCTAGTGCTGTCCTAGTCCCTAAGTCCCTGGTTTTAAATGTCCAAGCAAATAGCCACACAGGCTTTGTCTCACCGCACAGGGGTTCACTCTCCCTAGACAGTCCACACAGGTCTGGTTCCAGGCATGAGCTAACACCTAATGAATCTGGGAGTTCTTATAGAGGCCTAAATGAGCTGACAAGCTTCAGCTGGTCTCATCAACTCCCTGTCTGCACGACGCCCCACACTCTCCCTAGAGGTATGAGTCATCCATGAGCCCACTAGCCTCAGCTGGGCTTATACAACTCTCCACCTAGTTGTATAAGTCGGCGTAAAGCCTGAATCTGGGCGAAATATATCTACCCCCCTGGATGCAACCAGGTGACTTTACCTTCCTGCTGTCACATACCCCCCCCTCTTGTTTTAACCTCGGGGTTGGAACACCAGCAATCAGGCATTCATGTACTCGAGACAAAGCATCCACATTCCCCATTTGAACGCCAGGGCGATGCTTTACTGTGAAGTTGAATTCCTGGAGGGCCAGGAACCACCTATTCACTCTTCTATTTGTTTCCTTGTTTTGAGCCATCCACTTTAACGGAGCGTGATCCGTAACCATGTCAAAGTGCCTACCTAGCAGGTAGTACCGAAGGGAATCTAGAGCCCACTTCACCGCTAAACACTCCTTTTCAACGGTGGCATAATTTACCTCATGGGACTTCAACTTCCTGCTGAGGTAAATGACTGGGTGCTCTTCCCCGTTCCAGACCTGGGACAATACTGCTCCTAACCCCACATCTGACGCATCACTTTGTACGACAAAGTCTTTAGAGAAGTCGGGTGAGTACAACACTGGCTGGCTACATAAGGCTTGTTTCAAGAATTGGAATGCTGCCTCAGCCTCGGGGGTCCATTTAATCATGACCGACCCTTTCCCCTTCGTCAGGTTGGTTAGGGGCACAGCCTTAGAAGCAAAGTGGGGAATGAATCGCCGATAATACCCAGCGATTCCCAGAAAGGCTCGTACCTGCTTCTTGCTGTTGGGACATGGCCAACTCTGGATGGCCTCGACTTTGTTGAGTTGGGGTTTTATTACTCCCCTCCCAATGGTGTACCCAAGATATTTGGCCTCCTCCTGCCCAATGGTACACTTCTTGGGGTTAGCCGTAAACCCCGCTTCCCGAACAGAGTCCAGGACTGCTTGCACTTTTGGCAGATGTGAGGCCCAATCTTTGCTATGGACAATTACGTCATCCAGGTAAGCCGCAGCATACTTCCGATGGGGCCTCAGTATCTGGTCCATTTTCCGCTGGAATGTGGCCGGCGCATTCTGTAACCCGAACGGCATTCTTTTATATTGGAACGCCCCGTCTGGGGTTACAAATGCGGTTTTCTCTTTGGCCGACTTGGCCAGGGGGATTTGCCAATACCCTTTTGTGAGGTCAAGAGTCGTCATGTATCGGGCTGTTCCCAGCCGGTCGATCAACTCATCTATACGTGGCATGGGGTAGGTGTCAAATTTTGTAACTTTGTTCAACTGACGAAAATCGTTACAAAATCGCCAGCTCCCATCCGGTTTAGGCACCAACACAATGGGACTAGACCAATCACTTTGGGACTCCTCTATCACCCCTAAGTTCAGCATTTTCTGTACTTCCTCCCGTATTGCCTCCCGTCGGGCCTCTGGGATCCGATAGGGTTTTAACTTCACCCTTTCACCGGGCGGGGTAATGATGTCATGCTCTACCCCAGATGTTTGTCCCGGCAGCTCAGAGAATACCTCCTTGTTGCGAAGCACAAACTCCTTAACCTCCTGTTGTTGGGGTTGTGACAAGGTGGCTGCTATTCCAACCTCAGGAATCACGCCACCAGTTTGAGCTGGTGACCAAGTGTCTGCGACTAGGGACTCTCTATCCCTCCAGGCTTTCAACGGATTAACGTGATAGATCTGTTCGGGCTTTCGCCTTCCTGGTTGTCTGACCTTGTAATTCACTTCGCTCACTTTTTCCATTATCTCATAGGGGCCTTGCCATTTGGCAAGGAATTTACTTTCAACCGTAGGGACAAGTACCAGTATCCTATCCCCCGGGGAAAAGGTACGGGTCTTGGCTCCACGGTTGTACACTCTCTGCTGTGCTAACTGCGCTTGGGCCAAATGTTCCTTCACGATGGGCATTACCTGTGCAATTCGGTCTTGCATCAGGGCGACATGCTCAATCACACTCCTGTGGGGAGAACTCTCACTTTCCCAAGTTTCCTTGGCAATATCCAACAGCCCTCTTGGGTGTCTCCCATACAGTAACTCAAAGGGGGAGAATCCCGTAGAGGATTGGGGCACCTCCCTAATAGCAAACATCAGATAAGGAAGTAGACAGTCCCAATCCTTTCCATCTCTATCCACCACTTTCTTCAACATTTGTTTTAGGGTTTTGTTGAATCTTTCAACCAGCCCATCGGTTTGGGGGTGATACACAGATGTACGTAACTGCGTCACTTTGAACAATTTACACAGCTCCTTCATAACCCGGGACATAAAGGGTGTACCTTGGTCCGTAAGCAGTTCTTTACAAATACCCACCCGGCTAAACACAAGAGATAGCTCTTTGGCTATGGTTTTGCCCGAGGTATTTCGGAGAGGGATCGCTTCTGGATAACGGGTGGCATAGTCCATTATAACTAATATGTACTGGTGCCCCCTAGCGGACTTGATTATAGGCCCTACCAAATCCATGGCGATCCTCTCAAACGGGACCTCAATGATGGGTAGAGGGACCAGCGGGCTACGGAAATGTGGCATCGGGGCCGACCTCTGACACACAGGGCAGGAGGAACAATAATTTTCTATGTCCTTCATCACCCCCGGCCAATAGAATCTCTGTAATACCCTCTCTCGGGTTTTCTCTGTCCCCAGATGACCTCCAAGAATGTGCCCATGGGCCAACTCCAACACCAACTTCCTGTAAGGTTTGGGCACCACAAGCTGCTCAACGGTTTCTTCTGCCCTTTTTGCCACCCGATACAGTAGGTCCTTCTCTACGCTGAAGTATGGGTAAGTGCAGGTATTATCTGGGTTCACTAACTCGCCATCTATTTTCACTACGTTTTCCCGTGCCTTTATTAGGGCGGGGTCTTTCAACTGTTCTGTGGCAAAGTTTTCCCTGTGAACCTCAAGATCAGAAAACTCCACAGACGGTAGGTTTTCGTCTGAGGAGGTGGGCTCCTCTCCAGTTTCTTGAGTCTCCCCTGCCAATACTGATAAGGGAAATTCCGGAGAGTCCTCACCACTCTCAGGGGAGTTCTGGCTATCACATTCCTGGTACATAGGGGCACCAGTGGGGAGCTCAGGATCATCCCACAGTTCCCAGAACTTCGGAAAATCCCTTCCCACAATGGCGTCATGCGGTAACTGAGATACTAAGCCCACTGGATGAGAGAGGGTACCTTTGGGGGTCTTGAAACACACTGTAGTCACTGGATACTCTCGGGTGTCCCCATGCACACAAATCACAGCTACCTTGCTATTCCCAAAGACCTCTGTTTTAACTAACTCAGCCTTTATCAGGGTCACAAGGCTACCTGAATCCAGCAATACCACAACATTTCTACCATTAACACACATTTTGCATAAATGTTTCTCAGTTCCTCGAATGGCAGTGCATGCGACTGTCGCACACAGCGACTGACATCTGCCTGTCAGAAAGTCACACTGCATGGGTTCCTCCACAACCGGGCAATTGGCTGCAATATGTCCCGCTTGCCGGCAGCGGTAGCAAACAATCCATTTGGCTGCCTCTTGAGCCGCTGATTTCCCAGGCTGTTCTCGCCAAACTTGGGGTAGAGCTCCCACCCTCTCACTCTCTCCACCCTCACCCCTTGTAATCCTCTTATCCGCCCCTGGGGATGGTCTGGTCTTAGGGTGGAAAGTCCGAGTGTCTCTGGAAGAGGCCGTCAGGTTCTCTGTAGCCAAGTATTTCTCCACACGATCCACAAGACCATCGGCCGTCTCTGGGTCTCCATGGCTTACCCACTTTTGGATGGCAGTAGGAAGAGCTCTCAAAAACCGATCCATTACAACACGTTCCACAATCTTTGGTGCGGACAAAGTCTCTGACTGTAGCCACTTTCTGCTCAGGTGAATGAGATCATACATTTTAGACCTGGGGGGTTTTCCAAGCTGGAAAGTCCAGTTATGCACACGCTGAGCCCGGACAGCCTGGGTGACACCCAGCCTTGCCAAAATTTCAGCTTTTAGCATCACATAGTCTTTTGCTTGGTTAGGCTCTAGGTCATAGTAAGCTTTCTGCGATTCACCAGTTAACAGAGGAGCCACCAGTCCAGCCCACTGCTCCTCAGGCCACTTTTCTCTTTCAGCGGTCCTTTCAAATGTGGTCAAAAATACCTCTGGATCATCCTCTCCAGTCATTTTTGTCAATAAACGACTCACCCCAAAGGACGCGGTATTAGTGGGACGGCTTTCCTCACTGGTCTGCGGACGTTGCTGCATTACTGCTTCCATTTGTTGTAGTCTCTGCTCTTGCTTCTGTAACAGGTCTATGAAGCGGGCCTCAGATTGCTGCTGGGCTTGTTGCTGAGCTTCCAGACTCTGTTGGTGAGCTTGCTGCTGGGCTGCAAGGCTCTGTTGATGAGCTTGCTGCTGGGCTGCAAGGCTCCTTTGCAAACCTGCATTTGTCTGCTGTTGATTGGCATTTGCTAGAGCCAGCTGTTTCAGTATCTCCTCCATGCTGGCTTAAAAAAAACTACCTGCATTCTCCACCAACTGTGAGGGGGTTAGCTCGGCAGCGGGTGTGTGTGACCCCCGGGATGGGCTCCCCACACAAAAACAGGCCCAGCAAACGGAGGTTGTGGTTTTCAAAATCAAAAAGGTGCGGTTTATTTTCTATTTACAGTGACAAAACACAGCAAAGCAAAAGAAACATAAATAAAATAAATCCTGGTCAACTTGACCTCTGAGTAAACATACAGGTTTCCTAACTAACAACTGGGATCAGCCTAGTGCTGTCCTAGTCCCTAAGTCCCTGGTTTTAAATGTCCAAGCAAATAGCCACACAGGCTTTGTCTCACCGCACAGGGGTTCACTCTCCCTAGACAGTCCACACAGGTCTGGTTCCAGGCATGAGCTAACACCTAATGAATCTGGGAGTTCTTATAGAGGCCTAAATGAGCTGACAAGCTTCAGCTGGTCTCATCAACTCCCTGTCTGCACGACGCCCCACACTCTCCCTAGAGGTATGAGTCATCCATGAGCCCACTAGCCTCAGCTGGGCTTATACAACTCTCCACCTAGTTGTATAAGTCGGCGTAAAGCCTGAATCTGGGCGAAATATATCTACCCCCCTGGATGCAACCAGGTGACTTTACCTTCCTGCTATCACAATACCTAATGAAAAAAAAATTGTTTTAGTTACATTGTGAGTGTGGTCCATTCCTGAGATTTACATTTAAATCAAATTCGAATAAACTAAACGAATTCCGAAAATAAATTAATCAAATTTAACTAAACAAGTTTCTGTAAATAACATTTTTTTTTTATTCTGCACTTGTCTAGTTTAGACATGCAGCAAATCTTACCACCCTTCTGAAACGTGATCTGCAGTGGATTGTGCTTCAGAGGTGTTTGACAGGCAGCAAGGAGGTGGTATGTTGCTTCCTCACCATCTATTTTAACCCTATAAATACCACAACACCGTGCCACAACCACATGCATTACACACAGTTGCAGGAGGGCTCCGGCGTAGTCTGATTCACTTAAAGTGGTTGTATACCCAAATTTTACACTTTTACCTACAGGTAAGCCTATAATAAGGCTTACCTGTAGGTAAAATTAATATCTCCTAAACCTGCACTTTAGGAGATATTCCCTTTGCATGCAGCCGCTGACATCAGACGCTGCCGGACCTTGCCGGGAAGAAAACTCCCGCGCGCATGTGCGAGAGTGACGTCATCGCGGCTCCGGCCACTCACAGCGCCGGAGCCGCAAACCCGGAAGACACACTGAGGGCAAGATGTCAGCTCCCTTGGCGTGGACCGGGCTCCTATATGGGGGCCTTCGTTCTGAGGTAAGTATTTCATAATGAGCTAGTATGCGCTACATACTAGCTCAAGCTCATTATTCATTATGCCTTTGCCTTGCAGGGTTTTTTTTTTTGTTTTTTTGTTTTTGTTATTGTGCGGGTTTACTACCACTTTAAATGGGTTGTGTTTAACAGTTGGATTGCTTGCTAAACAAAACAGGGAGTACAATTTTTACCGCGGACGCAAAGCATTACAGGCTGCAGCATGTGCACAGCCCTGTCCAGCTGTCTTTGCAGCTTAAGGGGGGTCAGTAAAAATGCAGCTCATCCACCTATGTTTACCTCCAGCCCCCTTCCTTTCCAGCCACAAGTGTAAATACAAAGAATTAAATACAAGAGCATGATATTTTAAATAGCCAGCTGGTTCTCACGGGTTTTCCAGGAGAAGTATAATAGGGCTCAGCTCCTTCTTGGCTCTGTAGTACGCTCGGAGAGGAACAATGAAGTTATACAACCCGTTTCCCGCTCGCTCTGCTGATACAATTACCAGAGCGTTCTTGAAGCCGTATGCCCGTGCATCTTCATAGGGGAAATGGTGGCAACCCTTCATAAAAAACAAGACAGTGACATCACCTTAATACATCTACAGTAAAAACATAATGATGAATGCTTATAATGTTGTATTAGAGCACAATATATGTAATTAGAGTTTAGTACTTTTAATATTTATTTGAATTAATAAGCAGCGCAGGCGGTAAGGAAAATTAGTTCCTGAATTAATAATGCTATTCAGAAAAATAAGTTCACTTAATGTAACATAAGATAATACTGTGTGAAGAGTGAGTACATGCTATTGGTTCTTCCAGTGTTCCAATCTTTAAGGTACTTTAGAACAGTGTTATTAACCAGGGTGCCGCAAGCACAGGACCCAGCTTGGCCAGGGTCAGCCTCATGAGTTGACATGGTTTGGGTGGGCCGGCCACGAGCAACATAACAGCCAATGCTGCTCTAGGTCTAGGACACAAGGCGTCATTCGTTACTATGGTGACCCAGGCCAGCTTGCCCCCACCATGGCAGAGCTTGCCAATGATCCAGGGCAGGTAGCATGCAGGTTTGCCACAGCATTCAGGAGAAAATGGAAGTCTGTCTGCTCCACACCCCCTCCACCTCCTGCCCTCTGCCACACTGTTGGAGCTAAAAGGTAAGGTTCTAATGCAAAGAGGGGAGTGTGTGATTGTGGAGCTTTTTGATAAGGGGAACAGGGGGTTGGAGAGCTCTGTGACGAGGAGGGGGGGGGCTTTGTGACTGGGTTACTTTGTGATGGGCAGACTTTGTAATTGGGAGGCTTTGTGATGGGGGTGCTCTGATGTGAAGGGGGACTCATGTATGGGGCCCTTTGATATACTGGGACCCTTTGATGTATAGGGACAACTCTCATGTGATGAGGAGCTCTCATGTGTAGGAGGGCATCTGATGTATAGGGGTCTCTAATGTGAAGCAGTGACTCTAAAGTAAAGGAGGGGCTGTGATGTTATGGGAGGGCCTCTAACAAAATGGGGAACCTCTTATGTGATGGGGGGGCTTCTAGTGTGAAGGGGTCTCTGATGTGATTCAGGGGGACCGCTGATGTGATGAGGGAACCTCTGATGTGAAGGGGTCTTCTGATGTGAAGGAGGGGGCCAATGTGATGAGGGAACCCCTGAAGTGCAGAAGGGGGCCGATTTGTTAAGGGAACCCCTGATGTAAAGGAGGGGGCCGATGTGATTAAGGAACCTCTGATGTGAGGGAGGGGCCGATGCTACATAGTTGGTGAGGTTGAAATAAGACACAAGTCCATCAAGTCCAACCTGTGTGTGTGTTTTTATGTCAGTATTACATTGTATATCCCTGTATGTTAAAGTCGTTTAGGTGCCTATCTAATCGTTTTTTGAAACTATCTATGCTCCCTGCTGAAACCACTGCTTGTGGAAGAGAATTCCACATTCTTACCATTCTTACAGTAAAGAACCATCTGAACAGTTTAAGCTTAAACCACTTCTCTTCTAATTTTAGTGAATGGCCGCATGTCTTTTTCATTTTGCGTAAAAGTTTTATCCCCATTGTGGGGTCACCAGTACGGTATTTGTACATTGAAATCATATCCCCCCACGATGTGATGAGGGAACTCTTGATGTGAAGGAGGGGCCGATGTGATGAGGGAACCCCTGATGTGAAAGAGGGGCCGATGCTATGAGGGAACCCCTAATGTGAAGGAGGAGCCAATGTGATAAGGGAACCCCTGATTTGAAGACGGGCTTCTGATGTGAAGTTGATTTCATCAAGAGGGTTGTGTGCATTGTTCCAGGCTAAGGTTTCCCATTGAAAAGTAACATTAATGCTTTTTACACTTTACACTTGGGTACCTCAAGATTTTTCCTTTATTTAAAGCAGAGGTCTCAAACCGGCGGCCCTCCAGCTGTTGCGAAACTATAAGTCCCATGAGGCATTGCAAGGCTGACAGTTACAAGCATGACTTCCACAGGCAGAGGCATGATGGGACTTGTAGTTTTGCAACAGCTGGAGGGCCGACAGTTTGAGACCCCTGATTTAAAGGATGCCATGACTGTAAAAATGGTTGGGAAATGCTGCTTTAGAAGTGCTATGAAGTGATGTGCCTCCTTTTTTTTTTGCCTGTTACTATAGTAGCACTACCCGGTTAGTATGTGAATATATTAGGTGGAACATGCTAAACCATTTTTTTAAAACCTCAGAATACTACAGCTGATGTATAACAAAAGGGGGTGGTACAGCCAAAAGTGGCTCTTACATTTGCACTGGCAAGAACTGGCATTGTTCTGGCCACTAATTGGCAAGAACAGGGCTTGGCTCCAGTGGGGCAGGAAAACCTACAGTGTGTTAACACTATCACCAGGATAGGGGGGTCCCTTAACTTTTGCAAGATTTAAATAGTACTTGCAGGCACATTTTGCTGCTGCTCAGCCATATTGATAGCTTATACACCAAACATTATGAAGGTGCCTGAAAGAGCCTCTATCCATCTGCAAGGTGTCTGTTGCGTGACTAATCCTTGGCACACTATGAAAAAAAATCTATGACTTTGCCTCTGATGCTGCCATGTCCCCAGTCCTCTAATTATTCAATCATAGCAATGCTTTTTGCCTCTACAGTTCTCTAAATACTTGGTGTGATCACTGGTGCAAAAAACGCTACCAGATCCACTGTGGCAACTCTGATCCTGGATCAAAATTTTTTCCACCTTTCCCTATAATGTATAATATCATTTTCCTGTCAGCTAATAGAGCAGGCCTTCTCAACCTTTTTACCTCAGAGGAACCATTGAAATAATGTTAAAGACTCAGGGCACCCCTGCTAAAATCCATTCATCGGGGGTCAATGAGAAGAATGCCTCCCTTACATTGGTGGTCAGTGGGAAGAATATGCCCTTCACAGTGGTGGTCAGAACACCACCCTTACAGACAGCTCATTGTGTCATGCTGCTAGATCTGCCAAGTAGTGTTGGCCCTGGAACTTTGCAGATAGGAGGTCAATCAGCCACAGCTCAAGGAACCTCTAGCAATCTCTGGAGGAACCTTAGAGTTCCACAGAACCCTGGTTGAGAATGGCTGTAACAGAGGATTTCATGCCCATGTATGCAGAATTTGTGTGTAAATTGATGTTATTAATCGTTAGATGTAGTGGAACAGGTGCATCCGAGCTATTACCTTCATGTAATCATGCATGCCATGATTAAGGCCTGAAGGTCTAAAGTTTATATGTTTTAGCCGATTTTCCGTGGCACCAGCTTTTCCCCTTTTGTTAGCTGTAGTGGGTCTTTGGTTTTCAATATGAATCAGAACCCAAAGCTTCTCATTTGGAGGTAACTTCCTTTGGACGTTCCTCAAGAGCAAGAATGTGAGCAGCAGATATCGATCCTTGACTCATACATGATAATAAGCAAGAATCCAACCATACTTTTAAAGAGCTAATTTATGGGATGTGATAAAATACTTATACAGTAAATAAAATACATAATCCGAGTACATGCCTATATTACCTTATCAAGTCGCAGACAGCAGTACGGACTCTTTTGCTGGAGTAAGTGACATAAAGTGGGTGAGCTGCCAATGTAAGGTGTGTTAGAGGGATAGCCCTTTACCCAGCTGAAAGAGAAGAATTAGAGAATGAGCCTTTCAGGCATTTATGAAAATTCCATATTACCCTCTACGCATTGTCATCAGCTTACTCATTGTAAGAGCCCAGCTCTTCATCTGACTGACTGATCTCATCCTCAGACTGGTCACTCAAAAGGTCGAAGGATGTGCTGGTATCACCATCAATTAAGTCAGGCACGGGATCAATGCTGTGTTTTCTTTTATGAGTGGAGTCGGCCGGCGGGCTTAGCAAGTTGCCATCAACACTCTCTGGGCTTCTTGACCCCTGAAGATCGATGGCCACTGTGCCTATAGAAGAAAATAAGGAGGCTGTATAAATGGGGAGCTTTCTGCATGTCTGCCATGTGCTTTTCAAAAACCCTGTAACTACTTCCTGCTGTAAGTCTTGAGGAGGAATTACTGCACAGTGTCTGCAGCTACAGAAATCAGTGAGGGTTTTTAAAAACATTTTTTTTTTTACAGCTTCCAAATATTTAAAGTGGTTGTAAACCCACTCTGACAACTTGCACCTACAGGTAAGCCTAGATTAAGGCTTAACTGTGGGTGCAAGAAATATCTCCTTAAAGTGGATGTAAACCCAAAAAATTGTATTTCTTTTTTTATGTCATAATGTAGAGTATAAGATTTCCTATCATCTGAGCCCAGTCTTTTATTGTTCAGTGAGACAAATCTTGACAAACAGAGAAAACCTTTGTCAAATCCTCCCCCTTGCTGTAAGTGACAGGTGATTTACATATCTCGTACACTAGCCTAAGAGACATGCATTTTTTTTTAATTCCCTCCCACTCCTTTCTTCTGCTGCTCTGCCAGGATTTTAGGTCTTTCTAGTATTAGTAGATTGAGGTGGCAATCTATAATTTTTTTGCATGCTCGAGCTGTAAAAAGCCAATGGGTGTTCTTGGTGCTAAGTGGCAATCATTTATCTGTCTGTTAGCAGCTCATTGGTTCCAGTGCTCCAATATCCAGGACAAGAAGTGTACAAGAAGAAAGCTGCTGCTGATATCTAATGACTGATGAATGTATGTAGGTGTCACAGAGCCTTCCAGCACCCTGTAGTGTAACAGGTGCCTACAGATGGAGTGGTCTCCTACCCGATGGTGCATGTGTAGCCAGGGACGAGAGGGATGACACAGAATATGGAACATGCAAGTCTGCCTCTCTGCGTCTCCTTCTCGTGCTTCCTGGTCTGCACATGCGCAGGAGTAACATGAGCGCGCTCTGCTTTCATCACAGAACGTGCTCTGTCACTCCTGCACATGCACGCGAGTCTCACCAGGCACAAGGCTCGTCCTGGCTGGCCATGGGAGTGTAGTGGTGGATGTCACGACTCCGCCCACCGAGCGCTGAGAATTAAAACGCCCACAGAATCAGGAAGATTGCAGGGCTCCTAGCAGGTGAGGGGGTGACTATTTAAATATAAGGATACATGCAGGAGACATGTAAAACCTTATATATATTAACTCTGCCAATGCTTTCAAATTGATGACAGTGGGTTTACATCCACTTTAACCTACACGGTTAACCTCCCTGGCGGTATGATTCTTTCTGGAATTATGTACTAAAAGCGGTACAATTATTTTGCATGGAAATTTGGTGTTATGTATTATAGGCCTGCAATTCTTAGTAATTACTTACTTAAACCTGAGCAAACCAGAGTCTAGTAGACATCCCGGGTATGATAAAGTTTGAAACACAAAATTATAAATTATAATATAATAAATAACTATAAATAATTATAAAAAATAGTAATCTAATTATAATAAAAATTATTCAATAATGTAATCAAATCAAAAACACTGAAATTTGCTCAGTTGCAGAATTGTCGCTGTCATTAGATTTAGTGTTTGATGACGAATTTCCCCAGAAATCGCTATCGCTCAATTCTGCGAGTGATTCTAATTTATTATCGCTGTTTTCTAGTTGGTCTAAAACCACTTTTGACATAAAGGGACACTTTTTGGTTGCTATGGACAATCTCCAGTTTCCAGGCAGAAAGAACAGTTTTTAGAATATAAAACTGCATGCAGGGCACTGGACAGACCACTAGGGACAAAGGGGGTGTGTAATTATTACATACAGTACTGTAATCAGTAAGATTACAGTATACTGTATGTATACTATGTGTTTACCTTTTTGAATTTGCCGCCCAGTTCCGCTCCCATGCGTCGCTGCGGCTCGCAGGGAACGGAACTAGGAAGTCAGATGGGGTCAGAAAGTGCCGACACTCGCCGGAGATCTCGCTGGCGATCACAGCAGAGGACATCATCGCTGGATCGCCAGGAGAAGGTAAGGAAACTCCGCTGCGGGCTCTGCAATGTCTACCCCGAGCGTGACTCGGGGTTACCGATCCTAGCATAAAAAAACAACCCTGAGTCACGCTCGGGATTACCAGCCAGGGAGGTTAAGGAGATATTTGCAGAAAACACTGCACCAATGTCTACAGCGCATGCGCACCGTAGACAACGGCGCAGGCACATTGAGCGTCCCGGTTTTATGAATGGGATTATGCCGGTCCCGCGCGCATTGCGCAGGATTATGCCGTCCCGCGTGCATGCGCGGGAGTGACGTCATCGCCGCTCCGGGCAGTCACAGCGCTAGAGCGGCGATACCTGGAAGGCGGAGAAGGGGATATGGTGGCGGAGGAGGGGAACGAGAAGCGCTTCGGGGGCTTCGATCTCAGGTAAGTCATTCATAATGAACTAGTATGTTATGCATACTAGCTCAATCTGCCTTTCTCTTGCAGGGTTTTTTTTTTTTTCCAGGAAAAAAAAAGAGGGTTTACTTCCTCTTTAAATTCCCTAACCAAACTACGGTTCTACTTCAACCACTTAATGTCCAGGGCAATTTTCTAATTTTTCGAACACCTATTTGCTAGAAAATTATAAAAAACACCCAAACAATTTTATGTTTTCTGAACACAGATGCCCTGTAGAATAAAATGATGGCAGTTACAATTCTTTCTGTCACACGATACTTGCGCAACTGTTTATCACACATATTTTCTGAAAATAATAAACTAAAATGATTTTCAGCGTGCACAAATCTATTTTTGGTAAAATATGATAGATGGGGCTATGTCAGGTATATAATATACCAACCATTTCTTAAAACTGAGCATGTCAATGAAATGGTGAAAAACGACAGCACCCAAAATTGTGAAAGTCTTTACTAATTATTTATTAAGAGTTAACTGTGAATTATGGTCATTAAATTATTGCTCTCACTCCAAAATCTGTGGCAATATCACTAATGTGTGGTGCAATTACTGTTTACATACCTGTGCTCACCTTATTTAACACTTTTTTTGTCCAATTAACTCTATTGCTATAACAAAATGTGCTTACAAGCCCACTATGTGATAGCATGGACAGTTGACTGGTTCTCCCTATGGAGACATCTGTGATCTATTAAACTCCCAATGTCACCTCTGCCCTCCACTGCAGCTAATAAAGCACAGGTTGTGCTTGATTAGCTGCTTTCCTGCACACAATAGCCAGGGAGTGATAACTATAATCTTGGAAGTCCCAAAGTACTCATTGTAGGGTGACCACGTGTCCCGGATTGCCCGGGACAGTGCCGCATTTTGCAGGTCTGTCCCGGGCACATTCATTCCAGGACAATACAGTGTCCCGGAATGAAACTGACACAGCTACCCCCCGTGCCAATCAGATGCCCCCAAAAAAGTTCGCCACATCACTGCTTTACTCGCTGACGGTACTTGCCCTAGCCGGGAATGTCTGGAGGAGCAAAATCCCCGCCCCCTGCTTGTGATTGGAGAAATCATAAATCCTGCCTCTTGTGTCCAATCAATGTGCTGTGATTCGTTACAGCACAAGCTGATTTTTGGGAAGGGGGGTGTCCCTGAATGGTAGTTTGGAAATGTGGTCACCCTAACTCATTGGGGTTGATTTACTAAAACTAGAGAGTGCAAAATCTCATGCAGCTCTTCACAGAAACCAAGCAGCTTCCAGATTCTTTTGTCAAACTTAATTGAACAAGCTCAGGTTAGAAGCTGATTGACTACCATGCAGAGCTGCACCAGATTCTAAGTGCTCCAGTTTTATTAAATCAACACTATTGTTTTCAGATTCATTAATCACAGAGGAAATCAAGGAATGGGTGTTCCCCAAGCACCTCCTGTTTGGCACTCTAACACAGCTTACCCAAAGATGGAGGGGGAACATGTATGTTCGGTATGTTAGAGGAAAATGACCACTGTTTTTTTTTTTTGTGGGGGCAAAAAGATTTAAAATTAGAAAGCCCTTTATCTAATATTTAAGGCCCATAAGATATTACCTTTATCTTCAAATTAAGAAGGTGCACCTTTTAGAAGGAACATGCTAAGAAAGAGAGTGCCCTACTCCGTAAACATAGATGTGATTGTGGAAGAAATATGTGCATTTTAAAATTTGTGACGTAATTATGTTGCGCACATACATGTGTAATGACATCATTGACATATCCAAGTGATAAATAAGGTTCAAAAAATCTATAAAAGGAAGATTTCTTTTGACTCCAGTGGCCATTACTGTTATACATTTTTGTTGATGTTTGCACATGCACCAGCGCACTGAGCACTTAGTAAATACTATATCCTTGAAGAAGCCACTAATTGTGGCAAACTATGTTGGGTCATTTAGGGTTACATAGTTAGTCTGGTTGAAAAAAGACATAAGTCCATCTAGTTTGAAGCAGAGTTCCACCCAAAAATGGAACTTCCGCTTTTCGGAACCCTCCCCCCCAACGGTGTGACATTTGGCACCTTTCAGGGGGGAGGGTATATGCTCCCACTTCCGGGCATAGATACCCGCGGGTGGCTCGGGTATCTACGCCACTTCCTTCGTCCCCCCGCCTTCTTCTGGGAGACACACAGGTCCCAGAAGACAGCAGGGACCAGTGAAATCGCGCAGCGCGAGTCGAGCATGCGCAGCAGGGAACCAGGAAGTGAAGCCGCAAGGCCTAGGTCATTGGCTATTCCCCGGCAAGAAGGGAAAGCTGGGGCTTACCCTATGACCCTGCCCCCTCCTACGTCATGGGGGTTTCGTGTGGAGTGGAGACTGGAGGTGGAGGAGACTGCAGCATCGCTGGACATCGGAACACCGCGGGACATAGAGAACAACGCTGGACAGACTGGATTACATCGCTGGAATGTTTTTTTTATTTTTTTATTTTTAATAAAGGACTTTTCCAACAGTGTCTGTGTGTTTTTTTAAATTTTTTACACTTTCTTTGTGAAATGGTAGGGGTACAATGTACCCATTACCAATTCACATAGGGGGGCCGGAATCTGGGGGTCCCCTTTGTTAAAGGGGGCTTCCAGATTCTGATAAGCCCCCCACCCGCAGACCCCCATAACCACCGGGCATGGGTTGTGGGGATGAGGCCCTTGTCCCCATCAAAATGGGGGCATCTTCCCCATGTTGGGGGCATGTGGCCTGGTACGGTTCAGGGGGGGGGCGCTCTCTTGTCCCCCCCCCTCTTTTCCTGTGGCCTGCCAGGTTGCGTGCTCGGATAAGGGTCTGGTATGGATTTTTGGGGGGACCCCACGCCATTTTTTTAAAAATGTTGGTGCGGGGTTCCCTTTAAAATCCATTTCAGACCTGAAGGGCCTGATATGGAATTTGGGGGGACCCCCACGCTTTTATTTTTTTGGGTTTGGGGTTCCCCTTAATATTCATACCAGACCTGAAGGGCCTGGTAATGGAATTTTGGGGGGACCCCCACGCATTTTTTTTTTTTTTATTTTGGTTCCCTGCGCAAAATGTCATTTTTGAAGGGAAAAAAAAGTCATTTAAAACGACTGCATCTATTAATGAATTGCTGGGTCCAGCAATACAGATAAAAGTCATTGAAAAAAAATGGCACGGGTTCCCCTTAATATTCATACCAGACCCAAAGGGCCTGGTAATGTAATGGGGGGGCCTAAGCCATTTTTTTCAATGACTTTTCTCTGTATTGCCGGGGACCCAGGGATTCATTATAGCCGTGAGTGGTTTTAAATGACTTTTTTTACTTCAGAAATGACATTTTGTGCAGGGACAATTCTAAACACGGGAAACAAGCGCTGCTTTACAGGCATACTATACACACCCCCCAGGTATGACATTTAAAGGAATATTTCACTTTTATTGTTTCACTTTAAGCATTATTAAAATCACTGCTCCCGAAAAAACGGCACTTTTTATGACAATAACTTGCATATTAATCTTTAAAATGAGCACTTTAGATTTCTCCCATAAACTTTTAAAGGGTGTTCCGCGGCTTTTCGAATTTGCCGCGAACACCCCAAATTGTTTGTTGTTCGCCGAACGGGCGAACAGCCAATGTTCTAGTCAAACTCATGTTAGACTCGAACATAAAGCTCATCCCTAGTCCCCACCATAGCAAGCCACTTGCTATGGGAGCACTCGTAGGGGTTCACTCCCAAACCGCCAATTGCTCCTACTGCTGTCTCTGAGCCTATGAGGAGGAATAGAGTAGAGAGAGCTGCTGCTCTCATGCACAGTGCTGGATCGAGATCAGGGGGCAAAGAATGCATTAAGGTGAAAAATGTTCATCCTTTACAACTTTAAATAAATAAATAAAAAAAATCACTACTATTCCTTTATATTGGCTTTTGAAATTTAAAATTGTAGCAATTTAGAAATTGGATGAAGGATTTAGCACTGGGAGACACTTTTGGATAGATAAATAGTGCATTTTATATACAACTATACTGTATAGATCAGATCAAAATGAGGGACAAATGAGGAAGAAAGAAGGACAGAGGGACTTTTATGTTTACTGCTAATAACCCCAATGGACTGGCTTAAATTTAATAGGTTTGAGTTTAATCTTTTGCAAAGTTCTGAATACAATACACTTTATACAGTTTGGCTCTTTAGGAAGTATGATAAATTTCAGCTTAGGAATGACCCCCACCCCCCAAAACATGCTTGACATACCCATGCTGGCTATTATGCTGTGTACTGGAAGCCTGGTCAGGCCATGATAAGCAGATTTGGGCGCTCCTGATCTTTGCATGTGCTCGTGTTCTTTAAAAGTGAAGGCTGAGTTCTCCTCCTTAGATATGTTGATGTAGAAACATGTATCTGTAGGTGACATTATATGGCAAGGACCTGGATTTAGGAAAATGTTGGCTTTATCTTCCCGGCAAACTCCAATCAGGCACACCCCATACCTAGACATGAGAATTGAGAAAAGAAAATGTGTAATATAGATAATGAGAAAGAATATAAGCATAAATGATCTAAGTATTTTCCCAGGGTCACACTTGTGCAGGTCCGTGCGTGCGCGTTAGCTCAGACACACCAGGAAGTGCAGGGAGAAAGTCCCTGATGGCTTTTGTAAAAACGCGGCCACGCGGAACCGCTGACATCTGCTGCTCCATAGAGGACAATGCAGGCTCCGATCAGGTCAGCCGGAAAAACTGACATTATCGGATAGCCCGTGTGAAAGGGGCCTAAGGGTACTTTCACACTGAGGCGTCGCGGGGGTTGGCAGTAAAGTGCCACTATTTTTAGCGGCGCTTTACCGTTGTTTTTGCTGTGATTTTCGTCCGCTAGCTGGGCGCTTTTAACCCCCGCTAGCGCCTGAAAAAGGGTTAAAACTGCCCGCAAAATGCTGCTGCAGCGGCGCTTTGCGGGTGGTTCGGAGACACTGCCCGCTGATTTCAATGGGCAGGGGCGCTTTAGAAGCGATATATTCACCGCTCCTACAGCCCCTCAAAGGCTGCTTTCACACTGGAGATAAAGGAGTGGCTCTTTCAGGGCACTTTGCAGGCGCTATTTTTAGCACAATAGCGCCTGCAAAGCACCTCAGTGTGAAAGCAGCCTAAGGGTCACATGCTTCCTTATATCCAGAAGTACTGATCAATTCGCAAGAGGAACAAGAAAGTGGTCTGTGCAGTATATAACAATTATATTTAATCCTACCTTCCTAACCCCTCAAATAGCCATTTTGGCTATGCTAAAAAAAAAAAGAGACCTTACTACAGTAAGTGTAATTAGATCAAACATATCTCGCCCATTAAAATCTGTTTGTTCCAGTGCACTGCATTAAAGTAGGCATCTTAATGTGCATTGCGTTAAGGCATCTCAATTAAATAGATGGGCTGCCAACACAACAGAACAGTTCAAATTTGGACATGCACCATATTTGTCTGCTATGGTGTTACCGCGCATTGTGGTGCGCTGAAATGCATGTGCACCAGAGTTGCACTGATTTAGCACGTTGGCGTGCCACGAATGACACTGCAATGCATCAATGCAAGTAACGTGTTGATGTGCTCATTCCTGCAACCTAAATGAATGGGCTACTAACACCCCAGAGCAGACAAAATATTTTACATGCACCATTATTTCTGTGCTCCAGATTTACCATGCATTGTGGTACGCTGCAACATGCGTGTCGGAGTTGCACTTGTTCAATGCATTGGGATGTCATTTACAATGAATGAATGATATGGCAACGCACCAACACAGGTAATGTGTTAATGTTCTCATTCCCACAATACACCACCCTGAAGCAATCTAAATGAACCCTAACTGGTATAGAAGGGCAATTCTCATAAATACAGTATATAAAATATAAATGGAAATTATTTCAAAATGTCTATATATTTTTTTAAATAAATGCTAAATACACAGAATAGTGTCCCTTTAAGTAGTCTATTTCCAAGAAGTCATTTTTTTTTCGAAATAATAGAAAGTAAAACCTAATTTACAAAGTTATAAGCACCTTTTTTGTTCATATAAAAGCAAGCAGTATGAACTTTAGAAGAAAGAGTGGATTGTTTCGCATCGTGAAATTATGACAAGTCTAATTTAAGTCTACAGGTAATTTCCTTTGAGTAGGTGGTCCTCACTTTTGTTTCTTTTGTGGCGCTAGGCAGGGGGCTCCACTCTCAACTACTTTAGTGTGTTAACAGCTGAGCAAATTAAAATGTTCAAATGTTCACGTGTACAAATGTTCAAATTAAAATATACAGAGAATGATGCTTGTCCTACAGTACATGACTGCAAGCACAGCAGCTTTATATATCTTTATATATATATATATATATATATATATATATATATATATAGAAACAGGATTTAATTACCCAAAAAATTCCTTTTACAGAGAATTTGTATATGTTCTATTTAAAGAACAAAAAAGTAATATGCTGGCTCATATAAGGAGTTTTGCGTGTTGATAGCATTTTTTAGTATGAGATTGTGTTTATTAAAAAAATTTTTTTAAAAAGTACGCCATTAACACAACTTGATTCTCATCCAGTGGCAGCCCGTAATGCAGGGCGCACAGGCGCCACCCTCCCTATCCATGCGTCCGGCTCCCTAATCTACATGCGGGATGCCATACACATAGATTCCAATCAGGGTTTTTTTTTTGAAGCACATGATTAGAGCCAGAGGTTCTAATAGGCTCCAAAAAAGGGTGGGATCGAGGCGCAGTGCTCAGTTGTGTGACAATAGCGAATTATTATTCACTATTGTCACACTGATTCTTCTCCCAGTCAATCAGGAAACGGGTCTGATACCCATTTCCCGATTGGCTGAAAGGAGAAGCGTTCCAATAGGCATAGGGGGAGACACATGGCGGAAAGCCGTCGCCCGGAGGAAATCGCTGCCTGTGGCATAGATGGGGTGAGTGCCAGGCTTGTAACATGGGGGAGGGCTTGACCCGACCGGGTGAGGGGTTTGACTGTAGGTGCACTGTTTGCCGCTCCCACAAAAAAATAATTACCACCAGCTGCCACTGTTCTCATCATACAGTATCTCACAAAAGTGAGTACACCCCTCACATTTTTGTAAATATTTTATTATATCTTTTCATGTGACAACAATGAAGAAATTACACTTTTCTACAATGTAAAGTAGTGAGTGTACAGCTTGTATAACAGTGTCAATTTGCTGTCCCCACAGCCATTAATGTCTAAACCGCTGGCAACAAAAGTGAGTATACCCCTAAGTGAAAATGTCCAAATTGGGCCCAATTAGCCATTTTCCCTGCCCGGTGTCATGTGACTCATTAGTGTTACAAGGTCTCAGGTGTGAATGGGGAGCAGGTGTGTTAAATTTGGTTTTATTGCTCTCACTCTCTCATATTGTTCACTAGAAGTTCAACATGGCACCTCATGGCAAAGAACTTTCTGAGGATCCGAAAAAAAGAATTGTTACTCTTCATGAAGATGGCCTAGGCTATAAGAAGATTGCCAAGACCCTGAAACTGAGCTGCAGCACGGTGGCCAAGACCATACAGCGGTTTAACAGGACAGGTTCCACTCAGAACAGGCCTCGCCATGGTCCACCAAAGAAGTTGAGTGCACGTGCTCAGCGTTATAACCAGAGGTTGTATTTGGGAAATAGACGTATGAGTGCTGCCAGCATTGCTGCAGAGGTTAAAGGGCTGGGGGGTCAGCCTGTCAGTGCTCAGACAATACGCTGCACACTGCATCAAATTGGTCTGCATGGCTGTCGTCCCAGAAGGAAGCCTCTTTTAAAGGTGATGCACAAGAAAGCCCACAAACAGTTTGCTCAGGACAAGCAGACTAAGGACATGGATTACTGGAGCCTCCTGTGGTCTGATGAGACCAAGATACACTTATTTGGTTCAGATGGTGTGAAGTGTGTGTGGCGGCAACCAGGTGAAGAGTACAAAGACAAGTGTGTCTTGCCTACAGTCAAGCATGGTGGTGGGAGTGTCATGGTCTGGGACTACATGAGTGCTGCCGGCACTGGGGAGCTACAGTTCCTTGAGGGAACCATGAATGCCAACATGCACTGTGACATACTGAAGCAGAGCATGATCCCCTCCCTTCGGAGACTGGGCCGCAGGGCAGTATTCCAACATGATAACGACCCCAAACACAAATCCAAGATGACCACTGCCTTGCTAAAGAAGCTGAGGATAAAGGTGATTGTCTCGCCAAGCATGTCTCCAGACCTAAACCCTATTGAGCATCTGTGCGGCATCCTCAAACGGAAGGTGGAGGAGACACTTTGGTCCCAATTTGGACATTTTCACTTAGGGGTGTACTCACTTTTGTTGCCAGCGGTTTAGACATTAATGGCTGTGTGTTGAGTTATTTTGAGGGGACAGCAAATTTACACTGTTATACAAGCTGTACACTCACTACTTTACATTGTAGCAAAGTGTAATTTCTTCAGTGTTGTCACATGAAAAGTTATAATAAAATATTTACAAAAATGTGAGGGGTGTACTCACTTTTGTGAGATACTGTATATCTAGGCAGTTCAAGCATATTTAAAATGTTCACTTTTTTTACTTTCTTCTCTAGTCATCAGCTATTCTAAGATCAATCACACCAGTTTATATATCACCAGCCACTTTATTAGGTACCAGTGGCGGTGCGTCCATAAAGGGCATGAATCTATCTATGGTCGCCGCTGCCACCCCCTATTCAGGTGCCCGGCCTTGGGCAGCTGAGTTACAGCGGCGGGGTATTTTTTTAAAACACCTGATTAGAGCCATAGGCTCTAATAGGCGTCCAAAAAGGTGACCAGCCATGCGGGGCGCTCGCAGTTCACTCAGCGTTGTGTTAGGAAAGCGAATAAATATTCACTTTCCTAACACTGAACTGCCTCTTAGCCAATCAATTACTCGGGTCTGTTACCTGTCACCTGATTAGCTGAAATGCGCTGTGATTAGACGCCTATCAGGTGTCCAATCATAGCAGAGGACAGGAAGAGAGGACCAGAGAAGACATCGAGGGGCGTGGAGGACATCGCCGCCGTGACCTGCTGCCCCACCGAGACAGGTAAGTGCCGGATGGGCACAGTAGTGGCAATTGATGGGCACACTGGCAGCAATTGATGGGCACAGTGTCAGCAATTGATGGGCACAGGAGTGGCAATTGATGAGCAGTGGCTGCATTTGATGGCACAGTAGCCGCGTTTGATGGCACAGTCGCTGCGTTTGATGGCACAGTGGTTGCATTTGATGGCACAGTGGCTGTGTTTGATGGCACATGGCGGCAATTGATGGGCACAGTAGCTGCGTTTGATGGGCACAGTGGCTGCAATTGGTGGGGTTTTTTTTTCAGTTTGTTTGCACCCACCCCAAACATTTTAAGCACCAGCCTCCACTGTTAGGTACACCTTGCTACTACTGGGTTGGACCCCCTTTGCCTTCAGAACTGCCTTAATTCTTCGTGGTATAGATTCAACAAGGTATTGGAAACATTCCTGAGAGATTTTGGTCCATAGTGACATGATAGCATCACACAGTTGCTGCAGATTTGTCGGCTGCACATCCATGATGCGAATATAACATTCCACCACATCCCAAAGGTGCTCTATTGGATTGAGATCTGGTGACTGTGGAGGCCATTGGAGTACAGGGACCTCATTGTCCAGTGGTGAGATGATTGGAGCTTTGTGACATGATGCATTATCCTGCTGGAAGGAGCCATGAGAAGATGGGTACACTGTAGTCAAAGGGATGGACATATACTCAGGAAGACTGGGGCGTTAAAACGATGCTCAATTGGTACTAAGGGGCCCAAAGTATGCCAAGAAAATATCCCCCACACCATTACACCACCACCACCAGCCTGAACCATTGATACAATGTTGTTTTGCCAAATTCTGACCCTACCATCTGAATGTCGCAGCTGAAATCGAGACTCATCGGACTATGTTTATCCAATCTTCTATTGTCCAATTTTGGTGAGCCTGTGCGAATTGTAGCCTCAGTTTACTGTTCTTAGCTGACAGGAGTGGCACCCAGTGTGGTCTTCTGCTGCTGTAGCCCATCTGCATGTGTGAAAATCCCAGCAGAACAGCAGTTTTTGTAATACTCTGACCAGCCCATCTGGCACTAACAAACACTCAACGTTCAAAGTCACTTAAATCCCCTTTCTTCCCAATTATGATGCTCAGTTTGAACTTCAGCAAGTCGTCTTCACCACATTTAGTTGCTGCCATGTGATTGGCTAAGTAGCAATTTGTGTTACCAAGCAACTGAACAGGTGTACCGAATAAAGTAGCTGGTAAGTGTATATTACATTCTATATCCCAATAAAGTTGTTTGCACAGATGTAAAGGTAAAAAGCAAAAAACTCACATTATCCCCCTATCCTCATAAAATTAAGTTAGGCATAAACCAGTTAGGCCTATTCTGTCTGAAAAAACTGTCTTGCCACTGGCTAATTTTACACAGTTTGCAAAAATATGCTTATAATTCCTGAATTAAAAACGGCCTGTGCCTTGTTTCTCTTTTTTGCTGCCTAGTCTTCCTCATCAAAACTGCCTTACCGCTGGTCACTTTATACACTGCTTTATCATTTGCAGTCTTTTAATTCTCAAACAAAAACACCTGCCTGAGCCCTGTATTAGGAAGACCCCTTTCACACTGAGGCGCTTTGCAGGCGCTATAGCGCTAAAAATAGTGCCCAAGGGCTTTCACACTGGAGCGGTGCGCTGGCACAGCGTCAGAAAAAGTCTGGTCAGCAGCTTCTTTGCAGCGCATTAGGAGCGGTGAATACACTGCTCCTAAAGCGCCCCTGCCCATTGAAATCAATGGGCAGCAGGGCCGAACCGCCGGCAAAGCGCTGCTGAGCGGGGCTTTGCGAGCGCTTTTAACCCTTTTTCAGACGCTAGCGGGGGTTAAAAGCTCCCCATTAGCGGCCGAAAAGCAGAGCAAAAACTACGCTAAATCGCCGCTAAAAATAGCGGAGTTTTACTGCCGATGCCCGGGCGCTGTGAGTGTGAAAGCACTCGAAATGAACATTTTATTACAGGTATAATACACTTGCTGTATTGGAGGAGATGTGGAACTATTATTTTACATAGATCTGCAGTTATGGAGGGCAGTATGAATAAAAATGTCCTTAAAATTTTACAAACAATACCCCATAATGACAACGTGAAAGAAGTTTGTTTGAAATCTTTGCAAATTTATTAAAAATAAAAAACGAAATAAATCCCATGTACATAAGTATTCACAGCCTTTGCTCAATACTTTGTTGAAGCACCTTTGGCACCAATTACAGCCTCAAGGCTTTTTGAGTATGATACTACAAGCTTGGCTATTTTGGGGAAATTTCTCCCCCATTCTTCTTTGCAGGACCTCTCAAGCTCCATCAAGTTCCATCAGGTTGGATGGGGGGTGTCGGAGAACAGCCATTTTCAGGTCTCTCCAGAAATATTCGATCAGGTTCAAGTCTTGACTCTTGCTGGGCCACTCAAGGACATTCACAGAGTTGCAGGTTTTCATCAAGGATGTCTCTGTACATTGCTGCATTCATCTTTCTCTTGAACCTGACTAGTCTCCAAGTTCCTGCAGTTGAAAAACATTCCCACAGCATGATGCTGCCACCACCATGCTTCACTGTAGGGATGGTATTGGCCAGGTGATGAGCGGTGCCTGGTTTCCTCCAGACTAGGCATAAGCTTTGAGTTCAAGACGAACGTAAGTTCGACTCAAACATCAGTCGTTCGACCGTTCGTAGAATTACGAACATTATGGGCCGTTCGCGCCAAATTCGAGTGGCACGTCAGGGCCCATAATTCACTGCGGCATCGCAGTGCATTGCTGGCTGATGATTGGCCAAGCATGCACTATGACCCGCATGCTTTGGCCAATCACAGCGCGGTAAGAACGGAGAGCCATAATTGGCCAAAGGCAGGGTGACTTTGGCCAATTATGCCTTAGGGGATTTAGTACACGCCCCACACTATATAGGCCACCTGGAAGTCAGCCTTGTGTAGTGTGTTCCGGCATGCTGAGAAATAGAGAGAGAGAGAGAGAGAGAGAGAGAGAGACAGTGTCATTTCATTTGAGTTAGATAGAGCAGGCAGGCAGGCGAGTCAGTTAGCTGTAGTCAGTGTATTTATTATATATATGCATCCTAGGTGTTGTGTGTGTGTGTGTGTGTGTGTATATATATATATATATATATATATATATATATATATACTGTGACAGCAGGAAGGTAAAGTCACCTGGTTGCATCCAGGGGGGTAGATATATTTCGCCCAGATTCAGGCTTTACGCCGACTTATACAACTAGGTGGAGAGTTGTATAAGCCCAGCTGAGGATAGTGGGCTCATGGATGACTCATACCTCTAGGGAGAGTGTGGGGCGTCGTGCAGACAGGGAGTTGATGAGACCAGCTGAAGCTTGTCAGCTCATTTAGGCCTCTATAAGAACTCCCAGCTTCATTAGATGTTTGCTCATGCCTGGAAGCAGACCTGTGTGGACTTCCTGGAGAGAGTGAACCCTTGTGCGGTGAGACAAAGCCTGTGTGGCTATTTGCTTGGACATTTAAAACCAGGGACTTAGGGACTAGGACAGCACTAGGCTTATCCCAGTTGTTAGTTAGGAAACCTGTATGTTTAGTCAGAGGTCAAATTGACCAGGATTTATTTTGTTTATGTTTCTTTTGCTTTGCTGTGTTTTTGTCACTGTAAATAGAAAATAAACCGCACCTTTTTGATTTTGAAAACCACAACCTCCGTCTGCTGGGCCTGTTTTTGTGTGGGGAGCCCATCCCGGGGGTCACACACACCCGCTGCCGAGCTAACCCCCTCACAGTTGGTGGAGAATGCAGGCAGTTTTTTTTAAGCCAGCATGGAGGAGATACTGAAACAGCTGGCTCTAGCAAATGCCAATCAACAGCAGACAAATGCAGGTTTGCAAAAGAGCCTTGCAGCTCATCAACAGAGCCTTGCAGCTCAACAACAGAACTTCGCAGCCCAGCAGCAAGCTCATCAACAGAGCCTTGCAGCCCAGCAGCAGACAAACGCAACTTTGCAACAGAGTCTGGAGGCTCAGCAACAAGCCCAGCAGCAATCTGAGGCCCGCTTCATAGACCTGTTGCAGAAGCAAGAGCAGAGACTACAACAACAGATGGAAGCAGTAATGCAGCAACGTCCGCAGACCAGTGAGGAAAGCCGTCCCACTAATACCGCGTCCTTTGGGGTGAGTCGTTTATTGACAAAAATGACTGGAGAGGATGATCCAGAGGTATTTTTGACCACATTTGAAAGGACCGCTGAAAGAGAAAAGTGGCCTGAGGAGCAGTGGGCTGGACTAGTGGCTCCTCTGTTAACTGGTGAATCGCAGAAAGCTTACTATGACCTAGAGCCTAACCAAGCAAAAGACTATGTGATGCTAAAAGCTGAAATATTGGCAAGGCTGGGTGTCACCCTGGCTGTCCGGGCTCAGCGTGTGCATAACTGGACTTTCCAGCTTGGAAAACCCCCCAGGTCTCAAATGTATGATCTCATTCACCTGAGCAGAAAGTGGCTACAGCCAGAGACTTTGTCCGCACCAAAGATTGTGGAACGTGTTGTAATGGATCGGTTTTTGAGAGCTCTTCCTACTGCCATCCAAAAGTGGGTAAGCCATGGAGACCCAGAGACGGCCGATGGTCTTGTGGATCGTGTGGAGAAATACTTGGCTACAGAGAACTTGACGGCCTCTTCCAGAGACACTCGGACTTTCCACCCTAAGACCAGACCATCCCCAGGGGCGGATAAGATGATTCCAAGGGGTAAGGGTGGAGAGAGTGAGAGGGTGGGAGCTCTACCCCAAGTTTGGCGAGAACAGCCTGGGAAATCAGCGGCTCAAGAGGCGGCAAGAAGGATCGTTTGCTACCGCTGCCGGCAAGCGGGACATATTGCAGCAAATTGCCCGGTTGTGGAGGAACCCATGCAGTGTGACTTTCTGACGGGCAGACGTCAGTCGCTGTGTGCGACAGTCGCATGCACTGCCATTCGAGGAACTGAGAAACATTTATGCAAAATGTGTGTTAATGGTAGAAATGTTGTGGTATTGCTGGATTCAGGTAGCCTTGTGACCCTGATAAAGGCTGAGTTAGTTAAAACAGAGGTCTCTGGGAATAGCAAGGTAGCTGTTATTTGTGTGCATGGGGACACCCGAGAGTATCCAGTGACTACAGTGTGTTTCGAGACCCCCAAAGGTACCCTCTCTCATCCAGTGGGCTTAGTATCTCAGTTACCGCATGACGCCATTGTGGGAAGGGATTTTCCGAAGTTCTGGGAACTGTGGGATGATCCTGAGCCCCCCACTGGTGCCCCTATGTACCAGGAATGTGATAGCCAGAACTCCCCTGAGAGTGGTGAGGACTCTCCGGAATTTCCCTTGTCAGTATTGGCAGGGGAGACTCAAGAAACTGGAGAGGAGCCCACCTCCTTAGACGAAAACCTACCGTCTGTGGAGTTTTCTGATCTTGAGGTTCACAGGGAAAACTTTGCCACAGAACAGTTGAAAGACCCCGCCCTAATAAAGGCACGGGAAAACGTAGTGAAAATAGATGGCGAGTTAGTGAACCCAGATAATACCTGCACTTACCCATACTTCAGCGTAGAGAAGGACCTACTGTATCGGGTGGCAAAAAGGGCAGAAGAAACCGTTGAGCAGCTTGTGGTGCCCAAACCGTACAGGAAGTTGGTGTTGGAGTTGGCCCATGGGCACATTCTTGGAGGTCATCTGGGGACAGAGAAAACCCGAGAGAGGGTATTACAGAGATTCTATTGGCCGGGGGTGATGAAGGACATAGAAAATTATTGTTCCTCGTGCCCTGTGTGTCAGAGGTCGGCCCCGATGCCACATTTCCGTAGCCCGCTGGTCCCTCTACCCATCATTGAGGTCCCGTTTGAGAGGATCGCCATGGATTTGGTAGGTCCTATAATCAAGTCCGCTAGGGGGCACCAGTACATATTAGTTATAATGGACTATGCCACCCGTTATCCAGAAGCGATCCCTCTCCGAAATACCTCGGCCAAAACCATAGCCAAAGAGCTATCTCTTGTGTTTAGCCGGGTGGGTATTTGTAAAGAACTGCTTACGGACCAAGGTACACCCTTTATGTCCCGGGTTATGAAGGAGCTATGTAAATTGTTCAAAGTGACGCAATTATGTACATCTGTGTATCACCCCCAAACCGATGGGCTGGTTGAAAGATTCAACAAAACCCTAAAACAAATGTTGAAGAAAGTGGTGGACAGAGATGGAAAGGATTGGGACTGTCTACTTCCTTATCTGATGTTTGCTATTAGGGAGGTGCCCCAATCCTCTACGGGATTCTCCCCCTTTGAGTTACTGTATGGGAGACACCCAAGAGGGCTGTTGGATATTGCCAAGGAAACTTGGGAAAGTGAGAGTTCTCCCCACAGGAGTGTGATTGAGCATGTCGCCCTGATGCAAGACCGAATTGCACAGGTAATGCCCATCGTGAAGGAACATTTGGCCCAAGCGCAGTTAGCACAGCAGAGAGTGTACAACCGTGGAGCCAAGACCCGTACCTTTTCCCCGGGGGATAGGATACTGGTACTGGTCCCTACGGTTGAAAGTAAATTCCTTGCCAAATGGCAAGGCCCCTACGAGATAATGGAAAAAGTGAGCGAAGTGAATTACAAGGTCAGACAACCAGGAAGGCGAAAGCCCGAACAGATCTATCACGTTAATCTGTTGAAAGCCTGGAGGGATAGAGAGTCCCTAGTCGCAGACACTTGGTCACCAGCTCAAACTGGTTGCGTGATTCCTGAGGTTGGAATCGCAGCCACCTTGTCACAACCCCAACAACAGGAGGTTAAGGAGTTTGTGCTTCGCAACAAGGAGGTATTCTCTGAGCTGCCGGGAAAAACATCTGGGGTAGAGCATGACATTATTACCCCGCCCGGTGAAAGGGTGAAGTTAAAACCCTATCGGATCCCAGAGGCCCGACGGGAGGCAATACGGGAGGAAGTACAGAAAATGCTGAACTTAGGGGTGATAGAGGAGTCCCAAAGTGATTGGTCTAGTCCCATTGTGTTGGTGCCTAAACCGGATGGGAGCTGGCGATTTTGTAACGATTTTCGTCAGTTGAACAAAGTTACAAAATTTGACACCTACCCCATGCCACGTATAGATGAGTTGATCGACCGGCTGGGAACAGCCCGATACATGACGACTCTTGACCTCACAAAAGGGTATTGGCAAATCCCCCTGGCCAAGTCGGCCAAAGAGAAAACCGCATTTGTAACCCCAGACGGGGCGTTCCAATATAAAAGAATGCCGTTCGGGTTACAGAATGCGCCGGCCACATTCCAGCGGAAAATGGACCAGATGCTGAGGCCCCATCGGAAGTATGCTGCGGCTTACCTGGATGACGTAATTGTCCATAGCACAGATTGGGCCTCACATCTGCCAAAAGTGCAAGCAGTCCTGGACTCTGTTCGGGAAGCGGGGTTTACGGCTAACCCCAAGAAGTGTACCATTGGGCAGGAGGAGGCCAAATATCTTGGGTACACCATTGGGAGGGGAGTAATAAAACCCCAACTCAACAAAGTCGAGGCCATCCAGAGTTGGCCACGTCCCAACAGCAAGAAGCAGGTACGAGCCTTTCTGGGAATCGCTGGGTATTATCGGCGATTCATTCCCCACTTTGCTTCTAAGGCTGTGCCCCTAACCAACCTGACGAAGGGGAAAGGGTCGGTCATGATTAAATGGACCCCCGAGGCTGAGGCAGCATTCCAATTCTTGAAACAAGCCTTATGTAGCCAGCCAGTGTTGTACTCACCCGACTTCTCTAAAGACTTTGTCGTACAAAGTGATGCGTCAGATGTGGGGTTAGGAGCAGTATTGTCCCAGGTCTGGAACGGGGAAGAGCACCCAGTCATTTACCTCAGCAGGAAGTTGAAGTCCCATGAGGTAAATTACGCCACCGTTGAAAAGGAGTGTTTAGCGGTGAAGTGGGCTCTAGATTCCCTTCGGTACTACCTGCTAGGTAGGCACTTTGACATGGTTACGGATCACGCTCCGTTAGTGGATGGCTCAAAACAAGGAAACAAATAGAAGAGTGAATAGGTGGTTCCTGGCCCTCCAGGAATTCAACTTCACAGTAAAGCATCGCCCTGGCGTTCAAATGGGGAATGTGGATGCTTTGTCTCGAGTACATGAATGCCTGATTGCTGGTGTTCCAACCCCGAGGTTAAAACAAGAGGGGGGGTATGTGACAGCAGGAAGGTAAAGTCACCTGGTTGCATCCAGGGGGGTAGATATATTTCGCCCAGATTCAGGCTTTACGCCGTCTTATACAACTAGGTGGAGAGTTGTATAAGCCCAGCTGAGGATAGTGGGCTCATGGATGACTCATACCTCTAGGGAGAGTGTGGGGCGTCGTGCAGACAGGGAGTTGATGAGACCAGCTGAAGCTTGTCAGCTCATTTAGGCCTCTATAAGAACTCCCAGCTTCATTAGATGTTAGCTCATGCCTGGAAGCAGACCTGTGTGGACTTCCTGGAGAGAGTGAACCCTTGTGCGGTGAGACAAAGCCTGTGTGGCTATTTGCTTGGACATTTAAAACCAGGGACTTAGGGACTAGGACAGCACTAGGCTGATCCCAGTTGTTAGTTAGGAAACCTGTATGTTTAGTCAGAGGTCAAATTGACCAGGATTTATTTTGTTTATGTTTCTTTTGCTTTGCTGTGTTTTTGTCACTGTAAATAGAAAATAAACCGCACCTTTTTGATTTTGAAAACCACAACCTCCGTCTGCTGGGCCTGTTTTTGTGTGGGGAGCCCATCCCGGGGGTCACACACACCCGCTGCCGAGCTAACCCCCTCACAATACATATATATATATATATATAAATATACACAACATATACACTGTATTCAGTTTAGCTAAATCCGTTCCTGTTATTCTCTTCCTAATATACTTACAGGCAGGCAGCTGCAGTATTTTCAGTCAGTGTACTGTATCCTGTGCACAGTGTGCAACTAAAGCTAACTGCAGACAATTGCTGGTGTTCTGTTCCTAATAATACCACAGGCAGGCAGCTGCAGTATTTTCAGTCAGTGTACTGTATCCTGTGCACAGTGTGCAACTAAAGCTAACTGCAGACAATTGCTGGTGTTCTGTTCCTAATAATACCACAGGCAGGTAGCTGCAGTATTTTCAGTCAGTGTACTGTATCCTGTGCACAGTGTGCAACTAAAGCTAACTGCAGACAATTGGTGGTGTCCCCTTCCTAATATACTTACAGGCAGGCAGCTGCAGTATTTTCAGTCAGTGTGCTGTATCCTGTGCACAATGTGCAACTAAAGCTAACTGCAGACAATTGCTGGTGTTCTGTTCCTAGTAATACCACAGGCAGGCAGCTGCCGTATTTTCAGTCAGTGTACTGTATCCTGTGCACAGTGTGCAACTAAAGCTAACTGCAGACAATTGCTGGTGTTCTGTTCCTAATAATACCACAGGCAGGCAGCTGCAGTATTTTCAGTCAGTGTACTGTATCCTGTGGACTGTGTGCAACTAAAGCTAACTGCAGGCAATTGCTGGTGTTCTGTTCCTAATAATACCACAGGCAGGCAGCTGCAGTATTTTCAGTCAGTGTACTGTATCCTGTGCACAGTGTGCAACTAAAGCTAACTGCAGACAATTGCTGGTGTTCTGTTCCTAATAATACCACAGGCAGGCAATCCCAGTAAAAAGATGCCATGCAGTGCTTGAGCTGGTGTGCTTGGGGGACAGGAGCCACACTGGGGCAGAGATTCTGTCAGCTCTGCAGGGACAGGCTCAGAGGTGGTTGACGCCACGCCAGCTTCAGCCAGGAATGGTGGTTTGCGACAATGGCACCAACCTCCTCTCCGCCCTCCGACAGGGACACCTGACCCATGTGCCCTGTTTGGCTCACGTCCTTAACTTGGTGGTACAGCAGTTCTTGGGCAGGTACCCAGGCTTACAGGATGTCCTGAGTCAGGCCAGGAAAGTTTGTGCATTTCCGCCGGTCATATAATGCCAGTGCTCGGCTGGCTGACCTCCAAAAGGAATTTAACCTGCCCAAGAACCGCCTAATCTGTGACATGCCCACCAGGTGGAACTCAACGTTGGCCATGCTGCAGTGGCTGCACGTGCAGCAGAGGGCCATCAATGAGTACCTGTGTTACTATGGCACCAGGACAGGGTGAGGGGAGCTTGTTTTTTTTCCCCCATGCCAGTGGGCCATGATCAGGGATGCATGCACTGTCCTGTCACCATTTGAGGAGGCCACAAGGATGGTGAGCAGTGACAGTGCATGCATCAGTGACACTGTCCCTCTTGTCCACCTGTTGGAGCACACGCTGCATGGAATAATGGACAGGGCACTTGAGGCAGAACAGAGGCAGGAAGAGGAGGACTTCCTTACCTCTCAAGGCCCCCTTTATCCAGACAGTGTTCCTGTGTGCCCGCCGATCACACAGGAAGAGGAGGAGGAGGATTGTGTCAGCATGGAGGTGGAGCCTAGCACTCAGCATCAGCAGCAGTCTTCAAGGGATCATTTACAGTCGGAAGAAACCCATGGACTTGTACGTGGCTGGGAGGAGGTGGCTGCGGATCATGTCGTCCTTAGTGACCCAGAGGACTCCGAACCAAATGCCTCAGCAAACCTACGCTGCATGACCTCCCTGATCCTGCAAAGCCTGCGGAAGGATCCTCGTATTCGTGGTATCAAGGAGAGGGATCATTACTGGCTGGCAACCCTCCTTAATCCACGTTACAAGGGTAAGGTTGCGGAACTTATCTTGCCGTCGCAGAGGGAGCAGAGGATGAAACATCTTCGGGAGGCCTTGCATAAAGGTTTGTTCAACGCGTTTCCAGAGCCTGGGAGGTTACAAATTCCTGGTCCTAGACAACGTGTTGCTGAGGCTTCGGTCAGTCACAGAAGGAGTGGTATAGAAGGTGGCCATCTGACCGATGCGTTCAGACAATTTTTTAGTCCGCAGCCCCAAGGTATGATCGGTTCCAGCAACCATCGCCAGCATCTGATTGACATGGTGCAGGAATACCTAGGGGAACGATCAGACTTGGACACCTTTCCCACCGAAAATCCTTTGGGTTACTGGGTCTTGAGGATGGATCACTGGCCAGATCTTGCACAGTATGCAATTGAGCTACTGGCCTGTCCTGCATCCAGCGTTCTTTCGGAACGCACATTCAGTGCTGCTGGAGGCTTTGTAACCGATCACAGGGTGCGCCTGTCCACCGAATTAGTCGATCGGCTGACCTTCATAAAAATGAATCAGTCTTGGATTACCAGCTACCAAGCACCTGATGCTGATGTAACCAAATTTTTTTTTTTATGTGAGATCCCTTAAAGACTGCCTCTGCTGATGCTGAGTGACTATCCTGTTATGCTGAGTGACAATCCTCTTCCTCCTCAAAGTTCATGCTGATAGCTTGTAAGAAAATTTTTGGTTCTGGGCACCGCCACCAGTGGCTAAGGCCCAATTTTTCTGCCCTTGTTTAACAGGGGCGTGTAATTAAAATTTTTGATGCAATACTGTGCAGCAGGGCTCATTCCTGCGCTCCAACTCGAGTATCTGTGAGGGGTTGCAGTGTTGTGGCACCAGCACCAGTGCCTAAGGCCCAATTTTTCAGCCCCTGTTTAACAGGGGAGTGCAATTACAATTTTTGATGCAATACTTTGCAGCAGGGCTCATTCCTGCGCTCCAACTAGAGTATCTGTAAGGGGTTGCAGTGTTGTTGCACCAGCACCAGTGCCTTAGGCCCAATTTTTCAGCCCCTGTTTAACAGGGGCATGTAATTACAATTCTTGATCTAATATTTCACAGCAGGGCCCGTTCCTGCGCCCACCAAGAGTAAC
This sequence comes from Rana muscosa, assembly GCA_029206835.1. NCBI lineage: Eukaryota > Metazoa > Chordata > Amphibia > Anura > Ranidae > Rana > Rana muscosa. The sequence continues at coordinate 300,381,071 of CM055118.1, forward strand.
TGTGAGGGCTTACAGTGTTGTGGCAACACCAACACCTAAGGCCCAAATTTCTGCAGAGTATATAGGGCAGGACCCTACTTTCAAACATCGAACTTACAAACGACTCCTACTTGCAAACGGAAGGAGACAACAGGAAGTGAGAGGAAATCTACCCCTAGGAAGGGAAATTCTCTCCTGTAAGAGTTCCTTGTTTCACTAAAAAACCCAGATTTTCTAAATACAATTGTCATTGGGATGGAAAGTGAGGTGAAATCTTCTGAACAGGTGCACAGACAGCAAAACAAATGCTACAGGGGTGATAACCCTTCCCTATGTTTTCCAAAAAGCTTAAAAAATTTTTTTGGGCTGGAGCCACACTTAAAAAATGTACCTGTTCCAAATTACAAAAATATTCTACTTAAGAACAAACCTACAGTCCCTGTCTTGTTTGCACCGCCTGTATACTGCTGTTCAGAGTATATAGGGCCTGGGGGTCCCACACCTTTCCTTTCTTTTTATTTGGGTGCGGGGTTCCCCTTAATATCCATACAAGACCCAAAAGGGGCTGGTAATGGGCTGGGGGGGTAACCATGCCATTTTTCTCAATGATTTTCATCCATATTGCCGGGACCAGACATTACATTAAAGCCGCAAGCAGTTTTAAATTACTTTTTTTTCCTTCAGAAATTACATTTTGTGCAGGGACAGTTCTAAGCACGGGAAACACGTGCCACTTTACAGGCATACTATAGACACCCCCCAGGCACGATATTTAAAGGAATATTTCACTTTTATTTTTTCACTTTAAGCATCATTAAAATCACTGCTCCCGGAAAAACGGCCGTTTTTAAAACTTTTTTTTTGTATTGATACATGTCCCCTGGAGCAGGATCTGGGATCTGGGTCCCCAAACCCTTTTTAGGACAATAACTTGCATATTAGCCTTTAAAATTCACACTTTTGATTTCTGACGTTCGCGTCCCATAGACTTTAACGGGGGTTCGAAACTTCACGCAAACTTTCGGTCCGTTTGAATGTTCTGAGGCAAACCGAACCGGGGGGTGTTCGGCTCATCCCTACTCCAGACATGACGCTTGCCATTCAGGCCTAAGAGTTCAATCTTTGTTTCATCAGACCAGAGAATTTTGTTTCTCATGGTCTGAAAATCCTTCAGGTGCCTTTTGACAAACTCCAGGCGGGCTGTCATGTGCCTTTTACTGAGGAGTGGCTTCCGTCTGGCCACTCTACAATACAGGCCTGATTGGTGGAGTGCTGCAGAGATGGTAGTTCTTCTGGCAGGCTCTCCTCTCTCCACAGAGAAATGCTGGAGCTCTGTCAGAGGGACCATCGAGTTCTTGGTCACCTCCCTGACTAAGGCCCTTCTCCCCCAACTCAGTTTGGCTGGGCAGCCTGCTCTAGGAAGAGTCCTGGTGGTTCCAAACTTCTTCCATTTACAGATGATGGAGGCCACTGTGCTCATTGGGACCTTCAATGCTGCCAAATTTTTTCTGTACCCTTCCCCAGATCTGTGCCTCGATACAATCCTGTCTCGAAGGTCTACAGACAATTCCTTGGACTTCGTGGCTTGGTTTGTGCTCTGACATGCACTGTTAACTGTGGAACCTTGTATAGAAAGGTGTGTGCCTTTCCAAACCATGTCCAATCAACTGAATTTATCACAAGTGGACTCCAATCAAGTTGTAGAAACATCACAAGGATTAGAAGTGGAAACAGGATGCACCTGAGCTCAATTTTGAGTGTCATGGCAAAGTCTGTGAATACTTATGTACATGTGATTTTTGTTTTTTGTTTTTAATACATTTGTAAAGATTTCAAAAAACTTCTTTCATGTTGTCATTATGGGGTATTGTTTGTAGACTTTTGTGGAAAATTATGAGTTTAATCTATTTTGGAATAAGGCTGTAACTTAACAAAATGTGGAAAAAGTACTGTGAATACTTTCCGGATGCACTGTTGGTTCACCGCAAGGGCACATAGAAAACAACTGTTTTCTCTGTGGCCTGTTCACACTGTGGTGAGGTGGGTTGAGGTGCATTGCGTAAAAATGTACCATGCTGAATTCTTTTACACTGGACCAAGTTGAATAAAGTATCATTTTGTGACATTTTAATAATGTAAAAAAAAAAAAAGCAAACAGAACTTTACATTGTAACAACACAAGGCACCACCCCTCAATGCCGTTATACACCATCTGGTGCAAGCAGGGCCGGCCCTACCATGGGACCCGATGGTACCTCGGTCCCAGGCGGCACTTTAAAGGGGGCGGCAAATTGCCGCCCACCAGCCAGCTAGCCCGTTCCCCTGCGCTGCTTATCCCATTGCGAGCAGGGCCAGTGTTCTGCCGAGAAAGGTCCCGGCATTTTTAAAATGCATGCCTTATGGCGCCAGCCTAGGGGGCGGTTGGGGCTGTGAAGACATCCCTGACAGACCACTCTATCCCCAGCCTGCAGTGCCGCCCTAGCAGCTGCAGTGAGAAGATGAGAGGAGAGAGCCGGGACGAGGAGCAGCTGGCCGGAAGTGCTGCATGTTTAGTGGAACCGGCTGGGGTAGATGATATGGAAGCCCTGCATCATGTAACTACGGGCTTGCCACGATATCTGCTCCCGCCGCCCCCCCTCCTCCTGGTCGCTCAGGGATCTGTTGTGGGAGGACTGGCAGGCAGCAGCGCCGCTCTCCAGTCCTGGAGTAAAGTTTACCACCACCTTCGCTGGCTCAGGTATAGTGGAAGCTCATTGCTGCAGCCTGCACCCATTCACAAGAAACAAAAATTTACTCTGCTGTCAGTTTATAGTGCATTGCACTGTGTACAGAGGGAACTGATATGTGTGTGTGTGTGGGGAGGGGGGGGGGGGTAGGTGTGCAGGGGGGTACAGATATGTGTGTGTGTGTGTGTGTGTGGGGGGGGGGAACAGGTGTGCAGGGGGTACAGATATGTGTGTGTGTGTGGGGGGTACAGGTGTGCAGGGGGTACAGATATGTGTGTGTGGGGGGGGACAGGTGTGCAGGGGGTACAGATATGTGTGTGGGGGGGGGGGGTACAGGTGTGCAGGGGGTACAGATATGTGTGTGTGGGGAGGGGGGGCAGGTGTGCAGGGGGTACAGATATGTGTGTATTGGGTACAGAGGGTGAACAGATATGTGTGTGTGTGTGTGTGTGTGGGGAGGGGACAGGTGTGCAGGGGATACAGATATGTGTGTGTGGGGGAGGGGTACAGGTGTGCAGGGGGTACAGATATGTGTGTGTGGGGAGGTAGGGCAGGTGTGCAGGGGGTACAGATATGTGTGTGTGTGTGTGTGGGGAGGGGACAGGTGTGCAGGGGATACAGATATGTGTGTGTGTGTGTGGGGGGGGTACAGGTGTGCAGGGGGTACAGATATGTGTGTGTGTGGGGGGGGGGGGTACAGGTGTGCAGGGGGTACAGATATGTGTGTGTGGGGAGGGGGGCAGGTGTGCAGGGGGTACAGATATGTGTGTGTGTGTGGGGGGGGTACAGGTGTGCAGGGGGTACAGATATGTGTGTGTGTGTGTGGGGGGGGGGTACAGGTGTGCAGGGGGTACAGATATGTGTGTGTGGGGGGGGGGTACAGGTGTGCAGGGGGTACAGATATGTGTGTGTGGGGAGGGGGGGCAGGTGTGCAGGGGGTACAGATATGTGTGTGTGTGTGTGGGGAGGGGACAGGTGTGCAGGGGATACAGATATGTGTGTGTGGGGGAGGGGTACAGGTGTGCAGGGGGTACAGATATGTGTGTGTGGGGAGGGGGGGCAGGTGTGCAGGGGGAACAGATATGTGTGTATTGGGTACAGAGGGTGAACAGATATGTGTGTGTGTGTGTGTGGGGAGGGGACAGGTGTGCAGGGGATACAGATATGTGTGTGTGGTGGAGGGGTACAGGTGTGCAGGGGGTACAGATATGTGTGTGTGGGGAGGGGGGGGCAGGTGTGCAGGGGGAACAGATATGTGTGTATTGGGTACAGAGGGTGAACAGATATGTGTGTGTGTGAGGGGAGGGGGGAAACGGATGTGCAGGGGGGTGTTTTTACACTTGAATATTGATTTATACACATATATAATGCCATGACCAGTTCTCTTTATACTCCTATACATGAATAGAGCCATAACACATCCTTTTTATTGAGCCATGACACGTGCTTTTATACTCCTATATTACCATGTATAGAGCTCCGACGGGTCCTTTTATACTCCTACATGCATGTATAGAGCCATGACAGGTCCTCTTTATATTCCTACATACATGTATTGAGCCATGACATTTCCTTTTACACTCCTATACACACGTATAGTGCCATGACCGCTCCTCTTTATAGTCCTATACATGAATAGAGCCATACCACGTCCTTTTTATAGAGCCATGACAGGTCCTATTTATACTTCTATATACATGTAAAGAGCCATGACAGGTCCTCTTAATTTATCATGATATACAATTATGAATGTGGGGGCCTTTTGGTGGGCGGCTGGGCGTGTTTTTTTTTGGAGGGGGGGGGGGGCAGCATTTAATTCTTGGTACCAGGCAGCACAATGTCTTGGACCAGCACTGGGTGCAAGTGAGCCCTTAGTTATTTTGTATAAGTTTATACCTTTTTTAAACCAATGCTTTATGTCTTTTTTTTATTTTTTTATTACCGATTAAAAAAAAAAAATGTAATTGTAAGTTCACCCTTTTACTAAAAAATTAAAGGTGAACTAACACCCTACACCCTCCCCACAGAGGAAATCTGGGATAAATCAGAGTAATTCCGATTGGTCAACATGGTCACATGCCAGCATGTAATTAATCAGAATCGCTCTGATCTGTCCTGGAAGCCCTAAGGAAAGAAGGGGATGAAGAGCAAGGCAGCGACAGCTAATCATCTACAGATGTTAGAACAGTGGGGACGGAGGGTGGGGAGGTTGTAGGGTGTTAGTTCACCTTTTAATTTTTTGTGAACAGGTGATCTTACACTTTTGGCCGGGTTTACATATATGCGTATTGGATGCGTTTTTAACCACATCCAATTCTCATAACATGTGAATGTGACTGTCTCTCAATAGGGCCGGTTCACACATGTCCGGAGCGGCCGTGGTGCGGTTTTGAAAAGGGTCCTGTGCGTTTTTGGGTCCCGTTCAGGTGCGAATTCAGGCAAAAATTTAAACCTGAATCGCACCTGATCTGGTGAACAGAAATGCATCGGACTCCGGACTGCAAACCGCAGCCAAACATGTGAACCCAGCCTAAATTTAAAACATTTAATACAGCCCCCATGATTCTGTATTCCCACTTCATTATGGGTTTTCTAAACAGAGAACAAAAATAAGCAGTTTGCTTTCATACTATCTCTTGTTAATAATCTGTGCAGACCCATCTAAAGCGAGCGTGCATGGAGGCTTTTTTTTCAACATAACAGCTAAGAATAGACAGGTATTAAAAATGAGCTTAAAGCACCACCTGCTGGATGACCATGTGAGCATGAAATATATTTCATATTTATATGATATCAGTCTTTAAATATTTTCCTGAAAAAAATATGTGCAGAAAACCTATATACTCCTTTAATAACAGGATTCTTGACTTACCGTAAAATCCTGAGACAACTGGATTATATTGCTGCATACAGGAGACTGGACACAGGCAACAAAAAAGCTGTTAGTCAGTCATATATATCCCCTCCCACTCCCATCATGCTTCATTTTCATGCAAACGCAGTAGTAGGAGTGATCATAAGATGGGATGGGACCTGTATCCCTTAACGAACTTCAAGTAAAAAAAAATTGGTAATCAAAAAATCAGGTTTTTCTAATTGTTCATTAAGGGAAACAGGGTCAGAAGGAATTGTAAGCAAACTCTGATATCCCAAAGCTGTTCAATGGCTATGTCCATGGTCCGTTTTGTTTCATGACACGGTCCCTTTAAATGTTAGAACTTTCAGTCAAAAATGTTTCAGGTTGTTGGTTCTATGGTACAGAGGTCTAGGATATTGGGACTCACTTTTTATGGGCGTGAAAGGAGGCATATGTGAAGCTCTTCCCTTCGTATTCTCCAAAGAATTTGCTCTCGCTCAGTCGTATGTGGTAGATTTCATTGGCGGAACAACGGCTGTAGTTCTTCTGCCACTGGTCAGGTGATGTGGGGTTATTATCTCTGCACATAATAGGGTATCAGGAGAAAATTACAATAATGACCCATGGCCAAATAAAAGGTCCGTGTATTAAAAAAAAAAAAAAACTCAGGCATCCCAGACAAATAATTTCCTTAGATCCCAAGTTCACAGGCATACATGTAATTGTAGCCCTAACATACACTATATTACCAAAAGTATTGGGACACCTGCCTTTACACACACGAACTTCAATGGCATCCCTGTCTTAGTCCGTAGGGTTCAATACTGAGTTGGCCCCCCTTTGCAGCTATAACAGCTTCAACTCTTCTGGGAAGGCTGTCCACAAGGTTTAGGAGTGTGTCTATGGCAGGGGTGCCCAACCAGTGGCCCAGGGGCCACATGTGGCCCGTGGAGCCCTTTGATGTGGCACGCAACCTCCTGCTCTGGGATGGAATAGAATAGAATACTGTTATTAAAGGTAAGTTTATTACTAAAATCACAGTGTATATATGGGCATATCTGTTCTGCAGTTGTTACTGGGCTGCTTTCAAACTGATCCGCAGGTGCAGAGCAGTGCACCTGCGTGTTACCTGCACTGAGCCATAGGCCCCTTTGACACGGTCCGTCCGACCCAATTGGACTGTCCATTCACCTCTAAGGAGTAGCAGATGTTAATAGACTTGTGTCCGTTTACAAACGCCTACCTCCAATCCGATCCGCAAAAAAAAAAGAAAAGTAGAGTGGGCTGCCATCCACCCGCTCCGCTCATTGTGGCCCACGACCGGTTATCAAGTCGCTTAGGTGGCCCTCGCTCTTCAAAAGGTTGGGCACCCCTGGTCTATGGGAATGTTTGACCATTCTTCCAAAAGCGCATTTGTGTGGTCAGGCACTGATGTTGAACGAGAAGGCCTGGCCCGCAGTCTTCGCTCGAATTCATCCCAAAAGTGTTCTAACAGGTTGATGACAGGACTTTGTGCAGGCCAGTCAAGTTCTTCCACCCAAACTCGCTCATCCATGTCTTTATAGACCTTGTTTTGTGCACTGGTGCGCAGTCATGTTGGAACAGGAAGGGGCCATCCCTAAACTGTTCCCACAAAGTTGGGAGCAAGAAGTCCAAAGTCTTTCCATCTTTTGGACGAATTCCAGTCTGGATTTCGACCTAGACATGGAACAGAGACGAGCCTCATCTGTGTTTATGATGATGTCCTTCACAGCTTGGACAGGGGTGACTCAGTAGCTTTGGTTCTCTTGGATCTGTCGGCCGCGTTTGATACCATAAATCATGGAATCTTACTGGAGCGGATGAGATCTGATTTGGGTATGAGCGGGTCAGCTTTGGCATGGGTGGCCTCTTTTTTAGAGGGTAGAGTTCAGGGAGTCAAGACTGGCCCGTTTTACTCTAAGTACACCGCCCTGGACTGCGGAGTGCCACAGGGCTCTGCCTTGTCACGCCTGTTGTTTAATATCTATATAAGGCTCTTACCAGACCTGCTAAAATCCCACGCTGTCCAGTACCATGTTTATGCGGATGACACCCAGGTCTACCTGAAGATTCCTAGGAACCAGACGGCTGATGCCACCCTTGCCAGCTGTTTGGAGGCCATCAACACATGGATGTCTGCCAAATTCTTGAAACTTAATGGGGGGGAAAACTGAGGTGATCATCTTTAGCGATCTGGCCACCCCCCAGATATCCAGCCTTGGCCTCCCTCATTTGGTCCTGCTCCGGAGGTGGCCCCTCAGGTCCGTGATCTGGGATTCGTCCTAGATTCAGGTTTAACCCTGGCTCCTCAAGTAAAAAAGGTTGTCAGTGCATGTCACTGGCAGCTAAAACTCCTGAGGGGCCTGTTTAAATATCTAGATATCTCAGACAGAAAAACTGTCATCTGTGCCACGATAGGTAGCTGCCTAGACTACTGCAAATCTCTTTATCTGGGATTGCCAAAGATGTTAGTGCAGAAGCTTCAACTTATTCAAAATGCTGCGGCTAGGTTACTCATGGATGTCCCGATGAGGGATCATATCACCCCTGTCCTCTGCGCCTTGCATTGGCTGCCGGTCCACTATCGCAGCTTATTTAAAGCAGGATGTATCATGTTTAAGATTAAAAGAGGCCTGGCCCCAAGCTATCTCTGCTCTCGTTTTCATAAACGAGATCTTGTAAGATCACTCAGATCTACCGGCAGAGATCTCCTCTACATCTCTATGCCCAAGAAGATCCGGCGTGGTGGTCTTCCGCGGGTTATTGAAGACTTGGCTTTTCACGCAAGCCTTTCCTGCGTAGCCTCTCTCTTCCACCCTTCCTGCCGCTCTGTGCTGCTTTTGGTTCCTGGGTCCTCTTTTCCCAGGAACTCTGCTATGCGCGCCGGGAACCTTCCGGGTAAGACCGCGCTATATTAAGATACCTCTCAACTCAACTCAACTCAAGAAATTGTCTAAAATGTCTTGGTATGCTGACGCCTTAAGAGTTTCCTTTACTGCAACTAAGGGGCCAAGCCCAACCCCTGAAAAACAACCCCACACCAAAATCCCCCCTCCACCAAATGATTTGGACCAGTGCACAAAGCAAGGTCCGTTAAGACATGGATGAGCAAGTTTGGGGTGGAGGAACCCACAGAGACCTGACCTCAACCCGATAGAACACCTTTGGGATGATTTAGAGCAGAGACTGCGAGCCAGGCCTTCTGGTGCAACATCAGTGCCTGACCTCACAAATGCATTTCTGGAAGAACGGTCAAACATTCCCATAGACACACTCCTAAACCTTGTGGACAGCCTTCTCAAAAGAATTAAAGCTGTTATAGCTGCAAAGGGTGGGCCAAATCAATATTGAACCCTACGGACTAAGACTGGGATGCCATTAAAGTTCATGTGCGTGTAAAGGCTGGCATCACAATATTTTTGGTAATATAGTATATCTTTCTTGTTTATTTATCAGTGGGGTCCGAAATCAACGAAGAACACGTGACACCAATTGAATCAGTTATAGCAGCAATAGGCCAGGACCCAGGGGTAAAAGTTCTACCCTTCTGGAACTAAAAATGTTTTGTTAAAAGGGTAGCTGTTCCTTTAACACCAAATGCATATCCCCACGTGGATTGTGCTTCTCATCAAACCTACCTATAGAATTACAGACTTTGTATACAAATGTCTGACTTCTCACTGTTGTTGTTTGATCAAGGTCAGGCAGTGTTTACACCCTGCAATGTTCCTAGTGTTTCTTGTAAATCTGTGTGTAGGCAGGTGCAGTCTGCTTCCTCCACGGTAGATGGAACCTGACTAGAGTGGTTTCTCTATGGTTTTCTGGCTCCTGGAGGCAGCATTCTGGTTGGCTGTGTGCTGTGTTCCGATGACCTTTGGAGGCCATCTTGGGTCAGCAGAGTCTTTTTAAGTCCCTGCCCGCAGGTTTTGGCACGCATTTGCAGGTGGGTAGTGCAGGGACAGGTCACCTGTCTGTCAGGGATAGTACTAGCCGCAGGGAAAGGTTCCAGACGAGAAGGGAAAGCGTAGGGTTCGAAACAAAATAGCCAGGCCACATTCTGCCCCTCCAAACAGGCACTGCCAGTTTGGCTGAAACCTGTTTCACTACACGCTGCTGGAATTCAGGAATGTTCTAGGTTGGGCTGTCTACCCACTGGGTTTGTTGTGAACTGTCTTGACTTTACTTCAACACAAGTTCTTTACATTGCAACCGGACTGTGGGTGTTATTGTCACCTGCACCACGCTGCACCCACCTACATGTGCGTGCCCTGAGTCCAGCCTTAGAAAATAATAGACGTGTCCATCTCCAGCTTGATGCATGTCCAAATGGCAAAATTCACCTGCCCAGTCCTGGGCATACCACACCATGAATAAGAGGAATTTTAGAGAGGAGAGTGAGTAGAGTGGCATATGGGTTTTGTTTTAAAAGTGTACCTATCTACAGTAAGAGCTCAGGAATCTACACAAGGCTGAGAAGTTAAGGCCCCTTTCACACCAGCGGACCATATGTCTGCTTTTTCATCCATCCGTTTATGGATGAAAAAGGGACATACATTGGCCTCTATGAGATCGCGGGTGTCAGCGGATGAACAATCCTCCGATTCTGCAGACGGAGGAAAATCCAATTTTTCTATCCGTCTGCAGAGCGGATCGGATAAACACGGACAGACGGTCCGTGTTCATCCGATCCCCCCATAGGGGAGAGCGGAGATCTGACAGGGCGGTCCCTGCACAGTGTGTGGGGACCGCCCTGTCATCCGCTGGCTCAGCGGGGATTAGCGGAGCGATCCCCGCTGAGCAAGCGGAGGTTCACAGGGCAGATCTTCACAGATCCGTCCTGTGTGAAAGGAGCCTTAGTAGAAAGTGGACAGGCCCTTGAAAAATTGTCAATTTTAGACAGGAAAAAGGAAGAATAAAAATTACACTACCTGGATAGAGCTTGCCAGGGACTAGGGCGCTGGCGAAAAGGGTCCATAGCAGCTGTCCTGAAAGAAAAAATAAAGTCTGGCTTAAAGGACAAAGATGGGGCACAGAAACATCAAAATCCACCATCATTATCAAATTAAAAGTACTTGGAAGATATCAGATTCTCACATTTGTAGACTGTGCTAAAAAATTGTTTGGGGAATGATATTGGTGTGTAAACCCTAAATAAAGCTGAAGAAATCCAAACGACTCCAAACTCCTACATGTGCATATCACCTGTAAAGGGTTTAGTATAAACCTTCCTAACCTGATAATGTGTCCACATATTTATCGTAAATCCCTGACTTTCAAGCCTGCAAGACCTCTGCTAAGAATGAGATAATCTCTAGCTAAGTTAACAGAATTCTTATCTTTATATAGGTACCAGGTCAGTGACTTAGGAAGAACTGATGCCAGCTAGGCAAGTGGCCTTTTAAAGCCTCCAGGCACTAGCAGTTGCCCACTTAGGCAACATGGGAACAGGTCACATGCTCCCCCATACCTGGAAGCACCGGGTATTTCACAGTGGAGAAAATATTGTCAGGGGAGCATGGCCGAGAAGCGTGAACCCTTTTCCAAGAGTCCTGCTTCCCATTCTTATACAACTTTTAAAGCCCCCATGAAGGAGGACTTCAATAGCCCCCAAACACACATGTTGTAACATCTTGTATCATCCCCATTAAGGACTAATACATTTAGACTTCTGGACTCTACAAAAATTGGAGTGGTGCTAACTTTGTTTCCTAACATTTGGCTTTCATCCCAGGTGCTCTCTGGCGTAAACTAGCTTTACCGCAACATTGTGCTTCATGAATTACACCTTTTCCCATTGTAATGGACTAAAATAGCCTATTATACTCCATATATTCTTTGTAGGATTGGTAGGCTTTCTTTTCCCAATTTTATTAAATGCTCTGGGACTATAGGCCCCTTTTATTGCCTAAAAGGTATTTTGTGCATTTCCATCGTTATGTCGTAAAAAAATATTATGTCGTAATATTTTGTGATGGTTGGTTCTGCCTAGGGACCTTTTATTTGGTCCCTCTTTACCTTTTGCCGTTATTTTGTATGGATAACTGGATGTGTTCATTTTGTTTTTCTTTGTGCTCTTCTGAGCTGCATTTCTGTGTAGTGCTTTGTTTGGCTTATTTTCGTTTTCTGTTACCGTATTTATCAGCGTATAACACGCGCCGGCGTATAACACGCACCCCAATTTAAGAGGGAAGTTTCAGGAAAAAAACTTTTTTTTTCAAATAAACCACTTTGAAGCAAAATAATGGTCAGTGCCAATCAATGCAGCCTGATTAGTGCCCATCTTCAGCCTCAATGCAGCCTGATGCCCATCTGCAGCCTCAGTGCAGCCTCTGTGCCCATCTGCAGCCTGATCTGTACCCATCCAATGCAGCCTGATGCCCATCTGCAGCCTTAATGCAGCCTCTGTGCCCATCTGCAGCCTGATCTGCGCCCATCCAATGCACCCCAATTTAAGAGGGAAGTTTCAGGGAATTTTTTTATTTTTTTCAACTAAAAGACTTTGAAGCAAAATAATGGTCAGTGCCAATCAATGCAGCCTGATTAGTGCCCATCTGCAGCCTCAATGCAGCCTGATGCCCATCTTCAGCCTCAATGCAGCCTTTGTGCCCATCTGCAGCCTGATCTGTGCCCATCCAATGCAGCCTGATGCCTATCTGCAGCCTCACCATCTCTCATGCAGTGCAGGAAATCAGGAGGGGGATGAGCACCGCCGGAATCACCAAGCCATCATCTTCTGTTTACAGTACTCAGCTCTCAGTCGGCAGTCACATACACAGTCCCACCTCCGCCATCGCCATTGGACCAGCTCCTGTGATTGACAGAACACTGGTCCAATAACGGTGGCGGTGGTGGGACGTGTGTGTGATGTCAGGGCCGAGTAAATAGGACACGACGGCTCGGTGATTCCAGCGGCGCTCGTCCCCTCCTTCTCCTCCGAGGTACGCTATTGGCGTATTATACACACCTGTGATTTTCCCCCTATTTTCAGGGGGAAAAAGTGTGTGTTATACGCCAATAAATACGGTATTTCATTTTAGTTTGCTGATGTTATGTCTGCAAAAGTTTAATAAAATGAACCTTAAAAAAATAATAAAAAATTAGTCTAAGATCCAGCTCCTCGTGTCCATACTCTTCAATTCGTTTTTTTTTACTGCTGTCTGTGTCCCTGTTGGGGATATTTACCCTCACTTGCTGTTCAGAAGAGGATGTCAAAAAGTCTAAAGCCTCGTACACACGACCGGTTTTCTCGTCAAGAAACGACAGGAAAACTGTTGGGAGAGTTTTCTTGCCGAGAAAACCGTTCGTGTGTATGGTTTCTTGTCGAGAAAACTGCCGGGAATCTCAACGAGAAAAATAGAGAACCTGCTCTCAATTTTCTCGTCAGGATTCTCGTTTTTCTCGTCAGGATTCTCGTTTTTCTCGTCAGGAAGCTCGTCGGCCTGTTTGCCGACGAGAAAACCGGCCGTGTGTATGCTTTTCCGAGTCTTAAAAAATCGCGCATGCTCAGAATCAAGTATAAGACAGGAGCGCTCCTTCTGGTAAAACTAGCATTCGTAATGGAGATAGCACATTCGTCACGCTATAACAAAGTGAAAGCACGAAGACTGAAAAGCGCGAATCGTCTCTCCCCAAACTTTTACTAACACGCGGTAACACAAGATCAGCAAAAGCAGCCCAAGGGGTGGCGCCATTGGAATCGAACTTCCCCTTTATACTGCCGTCGTACGTGTTGTACGTGACCGCGCTTTACGACAATGAGATTTGGAATTGACAGTGTGTATGCAAGGAAAGTTTGACAAGAATCTCGTCAAGCTTGACAAGAATCTCGTCGAGAAAAACGACAGGTTTTTTTACGACGAGATTCTCGGTCGTGTGTACTAGGCTTCAGTCCTTTTTCACACAAGCAGGTGGGATGAGACAGTTTTGTCTTACCATCGCCCCTTCCCTCCCAGTCATCCATAAAATAATTATTCAATTGAATTTGGATAATTTTCGAATAGTTTTCTAATCGAATTTGAATCTCAGAAGAGAATAAAATAGAATAGAAAAGAATAGAATTGAAAATGAAATAATAGAAAACAATAGAATAGAAAAAACAATAGAATAGAATAAAATAGAAAGAATATAATTTGAATTTCAATTAGAATAAATTAAAATTCGAATAGAGCAGAAAATGATAGATTCAAATAGAATAGAAAATGAAAGAATAGAATAGAAAATAATAGAATAATAAATGACATAATATAATAGAAGAGAAAAAACAATAGAATAAAATAGAAAGAATATAACCTTCTTCCGAAATTCAAATTTTGAATAGAATACATGTCTGCAGCAGCACTGACAGGCACAGCACTGGATTGAGATAAGACTCATGGTAGCTGCTACCCGCTTATCCGGATTTTTCCTGGTTGGATTGCCATTGATCCTGGGAGGAGGTGTCCTATAGATCCTGGTCGTCTCTACAAAGCCTGGCTGTCTGATCCGTCCACGAAGTGGACAAAGTCTTGAAGATCCACCGCCGTACGGTGTGTTGGATCCATCCCAGCTGGTAAGAGTACCTTATCTCTCCCCCATTAACACAAGGTGAAGGCACTCCCGGGTGTTACCACGTATATCTACATTGAACATCCATATCTACGTATTCTATAACAATCCCATATTGGACTTTGGTCTTTTTGGATGGTACTTTGTCTATTGTTAGACAACTACAGGGACATTTACTCATCTTTGATGTCTGATAGAAATATAATTCTAATTTCACTGGTTTAGGATTATCACTCTATTGCTAATCATGTTTCACAACATAATATTTGCATTATAATTTTTGTTGTACATTAATATGTTGGTTAAATACTTGTAATCACAGAAGGATTACAGACACTTATTTATGCTATATATGTATTTCTATATTTTTCACTAATTTCGAAATATATACCAGCATGGGTTTTTGATTAAATTAGAATATTTTTCACACCCTACTATATTTAGGACTTTTATCCTAAATTCTCATTAGCGCCACACTTATTATATATTTAAAAAATATTAGAAAAGAATAGAATAGAAAAAACAATAGAATAAAATAGAAAAAATGTGACCTTCTTCAGAAATTCTAATTTGCAATAGAATAAATTTAAATTTTAATAGAATTTTAAAGAATAGATTAGAGTAGAATAGAAAAGAAAAGCATAGAATATATAATGAAATAATAGAAAAGAATAAAATAGAAAAAAACAATAGAATAAAATAGAAAGAATATAACCCTCTTCCGAAATTCGAATATGAGTAAGCATCCTATGATGTGAAACGCGTTAGCTAATCCCTGTGTTATATTTTTTTGGGGTGTTTTTGTTGTGTTTCATGGATTTTACTAATAAACCAGCATCTTCTGCAGAATGCGGCCGTCCAGAAAATCTTTTTCCCTATCACCTACATTGTGCAGAGCCAGCACCTGTTTGCATTCAGAGTGGGGCGGGAGTATCATATGGACACAGTAGCTTGTGAGCGGTAATCTCTCTTCTTCCGAAATTCGAATGGAATAAATTTGAATAGAAAAAAACAATACAATAGAATAAAATAGAAAGAATATAGCCATCTTCCAGAATTCAAATTTTGTATAGAATAAATTAGAATTTGAATAGAATAGAAAATGAAATAATAGAAAATCATAGTATAGAAAAAACAATAGAATAGAATAAAATAGAATATAACCTTCTTCCAAAGTTCGAATTTCAAATAGAATAATTTGGTCGAATTGAGTTCGAAAAAACAAAATGAATTCCGAAAACAAATTTAATAAATTAAACAAATTTAACTAAACAAATTTATGTAAATAACGAATCGAAACGAAACACATTTTTCCGTTCTGCACATGTCTAATATATTGAAACTTACTAATCATTAAATGTGGTAGCTGCATTAATTTTTAGGCTTTTCCCCACTGTATTCACCAGCAGATTTACATAGCAGATGTACTAGCAGATTTACATACACTAACAATTTGAAGCAATGCTCCAGCTAATACTTTATAAGCAGTTACAGCAAACCGTTTTTTTTTTTGCATAAATAAATAAAAGCTGATCATTGTAGGTACCGCTGCTAGTATGAAATGGTTTGTATTATCTCTGTAACTGATACATTGTGCTGGACAGCTTGTTCTTTTAAAAAACAATAGACTTACTGGCTGGATCCCAAGATGAAAATAGAAGAAAGAAAGCCTTAAAAAGAAAAGGAATGCAGCCATCACCTCTAAGAATTGGTAAGCTGCAATATAATAAATTTTTGCTTTTGGGTTTAATGACACTTTAAGGTCACTGCAATTGGCAAGGGGTTACTCTTTATATCTAGAGAAAAAGAGGTTTAATCTCTGCATATGGGAAAATGTCATCATAGTAAAAGGCAGTGAACATGCAGAATAAACTTATTCAAGAACTAGCTCTAGCCAGCTCAGTATGTTGTTTAAAAAATGCTGGATGCGTTTCTAAATGCACAAAATATAATGAGCTATTAATATTTATAAGTAATAACACCGTAGATTCTTGGTCTAGGGAACTTCTGATTGACTTTAGGGGATTAGGAATTCATTTTATTTCCTGTTGTAGCAAAATGGACCATGCGTTATAAGGGTTTTTTTTTTTTTTTTTTTTTTGTCTTCCTCTGGATCAACTGTGGGTTTAGGATTCTCTATATTCAGGTTTATTTATTTTTCTATTATTGAAATTTGAGAGACTTTCAGCCTAACACCGTAAAGCTGGCCATACACATATATATTCCTTAATCCACACTACACAATGCGGATAGACGAATCTTCCACCGTGGCTGCCCTGCCAGCTGTCAAAACACCCGAATGACGTTTGCATCTCATTGGATGCAGGTGATGTCCAGAAGGTGGCTGGGGAGGTGATAAATGTTTGAGAAGTCTTGCCCCAGAGTGTTCTTTCCTCTCCAGGGAGGGCTCCAATTCTCTTGAGGGCTGCTGCCCCTGGCGGAAGCCTCACTGAGCTAAAGATTGTGGTCTGGGCCTCAGCAGCTGCTGGACTGAGGGTCTGGAGAGGATTGCCAAACGATTACATTTGCTGGAGGGCACTGTCTGGTCTGGTGAAGGATTTGTTTTGTCTCCCTCTTGGAGGCTCTAGCTGTAGATCAGGGATATGCAATTAGCGGACCTCCAGCTGTTGCCAAACTACAAGTTCCATGAGGCATAGTGAGACTCTGACAGCAGCAAGCATGACACCCAGAGGCAGAGGCATGATGGGACATGTAGTTTGGCAACAGCTGGAGGTCCGCTAATTGCATATCCATGCTGTAGATGATGGGTGGCAGAATACTGTGAGTGCCAAAAGGGAACTAAGTGCCAGAAGTGGATATATTTACTGGGACTGCTATTATAGGGTCCCAGAATTACTGGCCATTCCCTATTACCTCCAGGAAAGGTGGCTACAGAGAAGACTAGTGAGAAGTTTTTCCTTCCATAATTGCTATTGATCACTTTGGAGTATCCTGTGACCCTAAACCTCCTCTTTTGTTAAAGTTCTTCAGCAATAAATACTAAAAAGTAGTGATGCACCGATACCGATACTGGTGCCAAGACTAGGCATTTTCGCGAGTATCACTACTCGCGAAAATGCTCTGATATCAAAAACCGATACTAGAAGTGATGTCAGCTGGGGGTGGGATACCTCCTCCTCCCCCCTGGCATTGGGGTTCAGGGCAGTACACATCCCACCAGGATAGGGGGTGCGGGAAAATCCTTAGCCACTTACACAGGCGGAGGAGCTGGCTCCCATCACGCCCAGCACTGACTGCGCATGGTGGTCAGGCAATACAAACATGCAGCAGCACAGTGGGAACAGTCTGACAGCTGGCCACACTGACACTTCTGCTCCCGGCTGTCTTCTTTCATTATTCAGCACCACCGTAATCCTTTCCTGTCTCTGTAAACAAGAAGAGGGTGGGTGATGTCATTGCCAAGGGCAGGGGGCTGCACAGCATCAGCACGTGTGTTTCTTTAGTGTGAGGCAGTTATGGAATTGACCCTAGAAGCAGAACTGAGTACTGAGGGGAGCAACTGGAGCAAGTCAGTGTATTATGTACAGTACAGGGGCTTTGGTGAAATATCAGGGTTTTAAACTGGTGGAATCTGTGGCACACATTTTTTTTCATTATATCAGCTTCATCTTTTAGGTTTTACTTACTGTCCCCGAGAAGTGTGAATCAGTAAAGTGATCAGCGTAGAGGTGGCTGGGCATACACAGTTAAGCGCCAACATGGCATACTTAAATTCTTCTTCACAGACCACATGATCTGAGGGTGGAAATGAAAACAGAAATAAGAGAGAGAAGAGTCAATATATTTAATTTAAGGGAGAACATTTCTTATTCAGTGAAAGCAACTCTTTTAAAGGCTGAATTGATAAGAATGTAAAAACAACCTTACCAGGTTAAAGGGGTTGTAAACCCTCGTGTTTTTTCACCTTAATGCATCCAATGCATTAAGGTGAAAAAACTTCTGACACTGACCGGTCCCCCCAGCCCCCCCGTTTACACACCTGAGCCCTTCGTTCCCCCAGCGTAGACACGTTCTTTCTCTCTGCCCGGGGTTCTCGGCTCTAAATTAGATAGATTGATAGCAGCGCAGCCATTGGCTCCCACTGCTGTCAATCAAATCCAATGATGCGGGCGCCAGGGGGCGTGGCCGAGTCCATAGACACAGAATGCTGAACTCGGGAGCGTGCCCGTAAGGTAACCCCCAGGGAGAGCGCTTCTCCCAGGGGGTTTACCGATGCGAGGAGGAGCCGCGAGCGCCACCGGAGGACCCCAGAAGACGGTGACCGGGGCCACACTCTGCAAAAAGAACTGCACTGTGGAGGTAAGTATGATATGTTTGTTATTTAAAAAAAAAAAAAAACACAAAGGTTTACAATCACTTTAACTAAGATTCAAGGATAGCTAAACCCAAGAACAAAAATGTTATATATTTTTTCAGATTTCCGGTTCTTAGATTTGGTGGCTGCATTTGTTTTTATTTTTCAGGTCAAGGACATTTTAGCAAGTACAGAAAATACCTGTTCATCGTATAGAAACACTGTGTCCTTGTCACTTTTAGCGAAATCATCTTTCTTGTGTAAACCACTATCCCCTCACCCCTCCCCATGTAATGGAGATGAGCAAAGGCAACAATTTTTGAAGTCCAGCCTGTGTGGTAGTCATGGCTTTCTCCACAGATACAGTGGAGGATTGATGGTAGCCACGCAGAGATGTAAGTTGTGGAAGTCACAGATCTATAGAACTATCTATTGCCTTGACTTCTGCTGAACCTTGAACTCTTTACTTCTCCAATGAACTTCCTGATTTAAAAGTCTTGTAAACCTTTGTGTTTTTTCACCTTAATGCATCCTAAAAACACCTTGCAGTCACCGCGCCCCCCCCCCCCCTTGAGTCCCCTTTTTACTTATCTGAGCCCCGAATTTCCGAGGGCGCGATCCTGCGTCGTTCTCCCCATGCCTGATCGGCTCTTCATTGGATAGATTGATAGCAGCGCAGCCATTGGCTCCCGCTGCTGTCAATCAAATCCAATGATGCGGCCGCCGGGGGGGGGGGGGAAGTCATACAATCTGCGGCTATGGACGCCGATTGTATGGCACGGGAGCACACCCGCAAGGTAACCCTCTTGGTAGAGCTTCCCAGAGGGGGTTAGCTCTTGCGGGGAGGAGCTGCGAGAGCCGCCGTTGGACCCCATAAGAGGACGATTGAGGCCACACTGTGCAAAACGAACGCACAGTGGAGTAAGTATGACATGTTTGTTATTTAAACAAAAAAATTCTCGTTCTTGTCTTCCTTTTTGCCGTCCATATTTTTGGTAGCACTTGTTACCAACCTTTGGCTTGTTTCTCGACTATGTTTCTGCCTGATTCCTATCTGCAACCACATGTTACCAACCCTTGGCTTTTTTACTGACTACTCTTCTGTTTGATCCTTACCTGCTATATATGCTACTGGACGCTGGCTTGCTCACCTCCTGGTTAAAATGAGGACCGCGACCTGGTACTAACATGCAGCAAAATCCATCTCTACCATAAGGTGCTCTGGCGAACACTAGTTAGTATTTAGACTCCACACCTCAGATGAGCCTGTGTCATCTGCTAGGGTAACCTGCTTGTATACCTATCCTGCTCGGTGAGAGTCCCTCTACTGCTATAGCTACTTGTCTCTGAGCCTGACCCCCTGATTGTGACAGGATCACTGGGTAAAAATAAAGGGGTAAATAAATGAAAAATAAGAAAACAAATGCGGCCACCTAATCTAAAGACTGGTAACCTGCAATTTATTAAATTTTGGTTTTTGAGTTTACGCTTTAATCCTTCTGATATTGGGAATGAACGGCCCGCATCTCTCACCATCACCAGCTTATTCCACAATTCTCCTAAAAGGCTGGCATTACCCCTTCTCAAAATACTACAGTGGGGCAGTATAAGAATGAACAAGTTTCCAGTTTCAATACCAGGTGTCAACATGATATAGTCAGCAAAGCTCTGGATTATAGAAGTAGTCAGGTTATCTGTAAAGTTGTAACGGCACTTCTACAGCTGGAAAAAAATGCCCTCTACCTTCCTCTGTGGTTCCAGGGCTTAAAGTGGAGTTCCACCCTGAAAAAAAATTTTTCACCAAAAATCATTAAAATAATTGAAAAAAAAAAAGTTTTTTTTTTTTATACTTACCAGAAATAGCGGTTGCTATGCGGAAGTCCCTAATCTGCCTCTTCATCCTCCTTGGTGGATCTTCTCCCTCCGCCATCCTCGCCGTGTCTTCTGGTGAATGGGGCGCACTGCTTTTTGGGAACTGTGTGTATCCCAGAGAGCAGCCGGCCCATTCACAAAGAGCCGCGCGGCTTGCGCATGCGCAGTAGGGAACGGGCAGTGAAGCCGTAAGGCTTCACTGCCTGTTTCCCTTAGTGAGGATGGCGGCGCGGGACCTGCAGTGACCGAGGGATCAGCATGGGGGGGGGCATCAGCGCGGGCGAGTAGGACAGGTAAGTGTCCTTATTAAAAGTCAGCAGCTACAGTGTTTGTAGCTGCTGACTTAAAAATAAAAAATAAATGGGGGTGGAATCCCGCTTTAACTACTTTTCCTGGGAAGCCAGGACTCCAAAAACTGCCCAGGACAGCAAGGGTAAGGATTTTGTGGAACAGCCCTTCCCCGATCTCCTCTACAGAATATGAACTTAAAAGTGCTCATCTCTGAGCACTTCTGGGTTCAAATCTGTTAAATCCCAGGTCAAGAGCCAGGTCAACAGCAGATTGGTGACTCTTTGTCCTCGATCTGCTTTGGTTAAGTGCAGGGTAGAAATTATGACCGCTGGTGTTCCAATTAAGAGAACCTGTCACCTGCACATATAAATTTGATAAACAGTTGTGCAAATATTGTGCAACATAATAAATCATAACTGTCATCTTCTTGATTCACGGGTCATTTATATTCAGAAAAAGAAAATATTGTATAATTTTGTTTAAATACATGCTTGATGTAAAAAATGTGCAGTTTAGCATATGTTTGTGAGAAATGGAAAAAACTGGCCTATCAGTAAAAGGGTTATTTATACAGATGCGGGGAAAAAACATTTGTCACAGCAACATAAAAAAAGTCGGCTTTCTGGGAGGACAGACTCCAACCATCAGCATTTCAAAAGGGAGATGTTACATAAAAGCCTTCTTATTCACTATCTCCAGAGGTTACATAACAGACGCCACGGTTCACCGAACCAATGAAGGGAGGCCTTTCCTGGTATTGTGTTCTTGAGGGCAATAACTCAGGCGGTACCAACGTGTTGAACCTGATGTTAAATGGAAGAATGGGAGAAGAAAAGAAGGCACATAGCGTAATACAGCGATGCTGCATTTGCTAGCATCTCCTAAACGCAGCATCGCTGAGTTATTGCCCATAAGAACACAATACCAGGAAAGGCCTCCCTTCATTGGTTCGGTTTGCCAGATATCTGTGTGGAATGCAGCTGAGGATTCAGCTTCTAACCGTGATTTTACATCACGCTCAGTTGACCCTTTGAACGTATGTTCTTTAGACCCGGTTTACACAGGGGCGACTCCGGACGCGACTTCTGGTCGCCCCGAGTTGCCCCAAGTCGTGCTATTTTTAAAACTAATTGAAGTGAATGGAGATGTTTTAATGCACATGACTGCAGTCGCTCCGACTTCAAAAAAGGTTCCTGTACTACTTCAATCCGACTTCTAGGTGACCTGTAGGCAACTTGTACCCATTGATTTCAATGGAAGTCGCTTAGAAGTCTGATCAGTGTTCATTTTGAAGGCAACTTTACAGGAAGATAACATACATTTCTCAGGCAAACCCCTCCCTCCCCCTCCCTCCCACTCCCTCCCACAGAGCTGATTCTTGTTTTATTGGCCACTGGAATGTCTCCTGTCCTGGAGGCAACTTCAGTCCTGTTGTAAATCACCACTTAGTCGCTCTGTGATTCATGCTCAAGTTGTGTCTGAGTCGTGTTGAAGTCTGAAGTCTGAAGTCGTGTTGCCCCTGTGTGAACTGGCTCTTAGGGTTCACTGTTTCCAGTAAGCCTCTTACCTGCTGGTGGCGGTTGATTCTACTCTATTCAGTTTTTCACTCAATCTTCACATGTGAGAATATCATCATCTTTTGAACTTTCATTTACTCATCAATATTAGAGACTTTTTTTCAGTGCACTTATTTCTGGTTTATTCACAGATATTTGTTCAGTTTTTATTTGTTCATCTACTGTAGTTTTGCTTTATTTATTCATTTACCGTATTTATCGGCGTATAACACGCACCGGCGTATAACACGCACCCCAAGTTTAGGAGGGAATTTTAAGGAAAAAAACTTTTAGGAGGGAAATTCAAGGAAAAAAAACTTACATTTAAATGCAGCATGCAGCCTTGCCCAGTGTCCATCTGCAGCCTTGCCCAGTGTCCATCTGTCCATCTGCAGCCGTGCCCAGTGTCCATCTGTCCATCTGCAGCCTTGCCCAGTGTCCATCTGTCCATCTGTCCATCTGCAGCCGTGCCCAGTGTCCATCTGTAGCCTTGCCCAGTGTCCATCTGTCCATCTGCAGCCGTGCCCAGTGTCCATCTGTCCATCTGCAGCCGTGCCCAGTGTCCATCTGTCCATCTGCAGCCTTGCCCAGTGCCTTTGCGATCGTGTCAGTCCCGGCGGTTTTTAAAATTTGGCGCCGATTTCTGTGGAGAGGAGCGAGCGGGGCCGAGTGTACTTCGGCTAGACTCGGCTCCTCTCGCAGTTCCGCCCATCTCCACTGACTGCGCCGCTGACGGAGAAAGCCGAGTGTACTTCGGCTAGACTCAGGTCTGCTCACAGTCACAGGCAGGACTGCGAGAGGAGCCGAGACTAGCCGAAGTACACTCGGCTTTCTCTATGTCAGCGGCGCAGTCAGTGGAGATGGGCGGAACTGCGAGAGGAGCCGAGTAAAGCCGATTGTACTTCGGCTTCGGCTCCGCTCGCTCCTCTCGCTCGTTTTCAGCAGGGGAATTCGACGGAGTATCGGCGTATAACACGCACCCACGATTTTCCCCTGATTTTAAGGGGAAAAAAGTGCGTGTTATACGCCGATAAATACGGTATATATTGATCCCATTTTTTGGCACTGTGTTTACTCACCACCACTTGCACCTTCATTTATGTTTAGCACTACACTTTTATGTAATAGTTGTAATATATATGAACACTCCAACTGTGAGATTAAGAAACCCTGGCAGACAAAAATAGTACATTTTTCTTTAAAGCAGAATGTCACCAAAAAAGAAAAAATACTAAAATAATGACTCAATAAAAGATCAAATAAAAAAAAACAGCTTATACTCCTATACGCACCTTCAATCTGGGGTTTTTTCTGGGTTACAGGACAGCCAGCATCATTCAACCCATTTACTCTTAGCTCAGGCTGTCATAGACTGCCCCCCCCCCCTGCAGCGCCCTTACAAGCCTGATCTCAGGTTATTGCTCCATTGCACTGGACATACATCACTTTATGAATGCTGTTTAGTGCAGCAGTAATGACCACCAACACTGGATGAGAAGAGGAAAGACCGGTGATATCATTGGACCAGCATGAAGACCCTTGAAAAAAAAAATGTTTTTGTTTTTTTAGATATGGTTATATGGAGGGGCTGGGTGGTAGTTTTTTAGCTTTAGCTAGTAACCGGCTGGCTCCAGGTGGTATCACCATATAGATTTCAATATCGCTCATTGACTCCTCATAGTAGTTTCCGGCTCTGTTGCTGTCTAAATTAGTGTACCCACCTATTGTATGCTCCTCCTCCTGCATTGTCCATGATAAGAAATAAAGGTAAAAATCCAGAAGAAAGCGTGGGGACTTCTTATACTGACTAGGGCAGGCATGCAGACCTAGGAATGCAGAGATCTAAGCGATACAGTCCCTGAGACATACAATAAATTGTTAAATGATTCATTTTACAGGTGGCACTATAGTGTACATCTATGGTGATGTAATCAGAGGAAGTATTATCTCTATCAGTGTATGTAGTTGTATCCTCCTTGTTCCTATTCTATTATAAAGACATGCTGTAAGATATGTTCTGCCATTCTCCATGAAAGTAAAGCCGTATTGCTGCAAACAAGAAGCTTCCAGGGCATTATTTCCATTCTCTGACAACAGGTTATGGGCCCAACGCACCCAGTAGCACCCAGAGGCACTAAAAAGAATACTCAGTGAGTATAGTGAGTCAGTGAGTACTGTATACAAGCTAATGAAAGAAGGCAAGTGGTTTAGATGTGAAGTTTGCAATTGCAAAGCTGAACAATGCCAATTACCAGTTGTAAAAGTTCAAACTACAAATGCTTCTTAGCAAGGACGACTTGTGACAAGTGCTGAATACAGACTGACCAACAAATGGAGAGGTGGGGGATTGGGACAGGAAGGATAGACAGGTAAAAGTGACTATAAGCTTGCTAGTGGAAGATGACCAGCTTATCCACATAAGAACAGAGAAAATGGCCAAAGGTATGTGGACTTCATTACAAAAACTGCATGAGCGTTCAAGCCTCAACAGTAAGCTATTTCTCCTAAGAAAGCTTTATAATATGAGACTAGAAGAGGACCAGCATATGTGTAACTACGTGAAAGCTATGCTAAAAATCAGAGAGGACATCAAAGATAACCATATTGTTGCCCTGCTCCTCTGCAGCATTCCAGAGACATATACTGCTCTTATTAACACTTTAGAAACCAGACCCAAGCAGGAACTAACACTAGAATATGTCAAAGGCAAAGGAATTGATGAATATGACAGAAGGAAAGAAAATACGCACCATGATGACAAAGCTTTTAAGATGTACACAAAGCATAACAAAAAAAGCAGAGCCTGTTTTGGCTGTAAAAGGACCGGTCACTTAAAAAAAAAAAACTGTTCTATCTGGAAAGCCGAGCAGCTAAAGCTATCCACAAAAGAAAGAGTCAAAGCAGCCCCAAAGGAAACTGCAGACACATCATGGAGTGGCACCTTTAAAGTGGCACAGAGCAGCGAGCCAAGCGGCTGGTGCATAGACTCAGGAGCGACAAGCCACATGACTAGTAATGAGAGCTTCTTCACAAACATTGATTACAGTGCAAAAGACAAAGTTTTCCTAGCAAACGGGAAAAGCATCACAGCAGAAAGTAAAGGCCAGGGCTTCCTGAACTGCATTACACCACAAGACAAGCAGAGTATCCATGTAAATAAAGTGTTCCAGAACTAGAAGGCAGACTTCTACCAGTGAAAAGACTTGCAAACGGTTAAGTTCCAGAGCGATGAATGCCCAATTCACAATGATAAGCGATTGCTCGCTAAAGGAAAACTGGATGATCACCTATACAGGCTCATCAACAGAGACCAGGAAGCCAATATAGTCTCTAATGACCTTCACAGTAAATGTATTCACTTATGCCCTGTACACACGATCGGATTTCCGATGGAATTTCATCAGTCTTGCCTACACACCATCAGACAAAATTCCAACCGTCCAAACCGCGGTGACATAAAACACTCCGACGAGCCGAGAAAAATGAAGTTCAATGCTTTTGAGCATGCGTCGACTTGATTCTGAGCATGCGTGGGTTTTTTCTCCGTTGGAGTTCTACACAGACGATCGGAATTTCCTATCGTTTTTTTTTTCCATCGGAAAAATTTAAAACATGTTCTATTTTTTAACACCGATGGAAAAGAGTCTGATGGGGCCCACACATGATCGGTTTTTCCAATGGATAAAGTCCATCAGACTTTTTTCATTGGAAAAAAAGATTGTGCGTACAGGGCATTATGGCACAGGCGGACGGGGCACAGAAGTCCAGAAGCTAAGATTTGACAATAATGCCTTGCAAAGTGCTCATGAAATGCAAGTGCTGTATTGAAGCAAAAGCCACACATGCTCCCCTTCCACAGGCATCTCAAAGAAAAACTACCCACCCCCTGCAGCTCATTCACAGTGACGTATGCAGTCCAATGAGAACTCCCACGTCAGGTGAGAACAGACATCTACTGACTTTCATTGATGATTATTCCAGGTACACATCCATTTATCTGATGAAACACAAGAATTAAACAACAGAGAAACTTCAAGAGTTTGTTGCCATGTCTAGCAACAAATTCCAATGGAAACCAGGAATAATACACACGGACAATGGGGGAGAATACATAAGCAAAGAAGTGGCCTCATATCTGAAGAGACAAGGAATAGTACAGCAGACAACCACACCATACACTCCTGAACAAAACTGTGTAGCGGAAAGGAAAAAATTGCACTCTCATAGAAATGGCCAGATGCATGTTGTCGGATGCCAACCTACCTCACAAGTACTGGGGAGAAGTAGTCATGACTTCAACATATCTACAGAACAGACTACCCTCAAGAGCCATTAAATGTACTCCATTTGAAATGTGGCATGGATCAAACCCTAGCATAGGGCACATTAGATAGTTTGGATGTAAAGCATATGCCTATATTCCAAGTGAAAAGCAATCCAAGCTGGAAAACAGCAAACTAAGGGTTACAGAATCCTACACCCAAAGACTGACAGAGTGACAATAAGCCACAGTGTTTATTTTGATAAGAACCCATCATCAGAAACACCATTACCTGAAAGCTGTGCAGTGAATATGCCAAGCAAACCAGAAGAAAAGGTCGACCAAAGCTAACCTGTGCAGGAGTCAGAACAAGAGGTGGAACTCACAATGCCTAAATCAAGTTCCCCACCAGATCTTGCTGAACTGCCTGACGTCAGAAGATCCACTCGGACTACCACCCCGCAAGCTGTCATACACTGTCAAACGCACAGCATACTTGAACCAACATCCTGGGAAGACAAAACTGCCAAAACGTGAAGCCAATAAATGGAGAAAGGTAGCAGAAGAAGAATTAAAGTCACTTCAAGAAAATAAAACCTAGACACTCAGAGAGCTCCCTCCTATCCGCAAAGGATGTAAGTGGACTTTCAAAGTAAAGTCAGACGCAGAAGGGACTATCCACAAAAATAAAGCCAGACTAGTTGCCAAGGGTTACTCTCAGAAATTCGGTGAAGGTTACGATAAAACATTCACTCTCGTCATAAAACACTCCACCATCAGAGCGCTTCTTAAGTGGTTGTAAACCCACTTTTATTTTTTTTATTTTTTGGCCCACCTGCAAGAGAAAGGCATAATGAGCTATTATGACTAGCATAATAGCTCATTATGTTCCACTTACCTTAGATCGGGGCCCCCGAAGCCGTCCTCGTCCCTCTGTCCAGCCGCAGACATCACTGCGGCGATAGCCGGAATGTTACTTCTGGGTATCGCCGCACCAGCCAATCACAGCGCCGCTCCGGCGCTGTGATTGGCCGGAGCGGCGGAGACGTCACTCTGCGCATGCGCGCGGGAGGCGTCCCACTCGGCTACGCCCAGCGATTGCTGGGAAGTAGCCGAGTATGTGAATGGGATTAACCCCATAAATGCGCCGTTGTCTACGGCGCGCATGCGCCGTAGACAGCGGCACTTGTCATTTTAGTAAATATCTCCTAAACCGTGTAGGTTTAGGAGATATTTCTTGCACCTACAGGTAAGCCTTAATCTAGGCTTACCTGTAGGTGCAAGTTGAAAAAGTGGGTTTACAACCACTTTAGCGTTGCAGCTGTAAAGGGCATGCAAGTCAAACACCTAGATGGTAAATACTGCTTTCCTATATGGAGAAATAAAGAAAGATCTCTACATAGAGAGGGATTCTCAAGAAGGAAAGTAGTCCCCTGTCTCTACTCCAAGAATCAAGAAGACAGATGGATATACATCCTTATGCCACGTACACACAGTCGGAATTTCCGACAGAAAAAGTCAGATGGGAGCTTTTGGTCAGATACAGGGGCGTACCTAGAGCATTTGGTACCCGGGGCGGATCCAATATCTGGCACCCCCCCCCCACGTTAAAATGTAAAAACACCCCTCTGTGTCCCCTGCATACCTCTGCATCCTTCAATATCTCTTTGTTACTACTGTGTAGCCCCTCTCCACAACTGCACCTCTGGACCCCTTTACATTACACAGCATCCTGCACCACTGCGTCACTTTACATTACACAGCCCCCTGCACCTCTGGACCCCTTTACATTACACAGCCCCCTGCACCTCTGGACCCCTTTACATTACACAGCCCCCTGCACCTCTGGACCCCATTACATTACACAGCACCCTGCACCTCTGCACCCCTTTACATTACACAGCCCCCTGCACCTCTGCACCCCTTTACATTACACAGCCCCCTGCACCTCTGCACCCCTTTACATTACACAGCATCCTGCACCTCTGGACCCCTTTACATTACACAGCCCCCTGCACCTCTGGACCCCTTTACATTACACAGCCCCCTGCACCTCTGGACCCCATTACATTACACAGCACCCTGCACCTCTGCACCCCTTTACATTACACAGCCCCCTGCACCTCTGCACCCCTTTACATTACACAGCCCCCTGCACCTCTGCACCCCTTTACATTACACAGCCCCCTGCACCTCTGGACCCCATTACATTACACAGCACCCTGCACCTCTGGACCCCATTACATTACACAGCACCCTGCACCTCTGCACCCCTTTACATTACACAGCCCCCTGCACCTCTGCACCCCTTTACATTACACAGCCCCCTGCACCTCTGGATGCCTTGACATTACACAGCCCCCTGCACTTCTGGACCCCTTGACAGTACACAGCACTCTGGACCCCTTTACATTACACAGCACGGCACCTCTGGACCCTTTTACATTACACAGCACCTCACAGCTCTGGACCCCCTGCATGTTACACAGACCTCCCTCAGTGCAAACCTCCCCCCCTCAGTGTAGACCCCCCCTTAGTGCAAACCCCCCCTCAATGCAGACCCCCCCCCCGTGCAAACCCCCCTCAGTGCAAACCTCCCCAGTGCAACCCCCCCTCAGTGCAAACTTCCCCCCTTAATGCAGACCCCCGTGCAAACCTCCCCCCTCAGTGCAGACCCCCCAGTGCAACCCCGCCTCCCCCCCAGTGCAAACCCCCCTTAATGCAGACACCCCCCCCTCAGTGCAAACCTTCCCCCATGCAAACCCCCCTCAATGCAAACCCCCCCTCAATTCAGACACCCCCCTCAGTGCAAACCTCCCCCTTAATGCAGACCCCCGTGCAAACCCCCCTCAGTGCAAACCTCCCCAGTGCAACCCCCCTCAATGCAGACACCCCCCTCAGTGCAAACCTCCCCCCCTTAATGCAGACCCTCGTGCAAGCCCCCCTCAGTGCAAACCTCCCCCCCTCAGTGCAGACCCCCCAGTGCAACCCCCCCCCCTCAGTGCAAACCCCCTTTAATGCAGACACCCCCCCTCAGTGCAAACCTCCCCCCCATGCAAACCCCCCCTCAATGCAGACCCCGTGCAAACCCCCCCCCCCCGGTCAATGAAAACCCCCCCTCCCATTCAGTACCTTAGATCAGCGTGAGGCAGCACATGCACAGAAGGTCCCCTCCCCCTCTGTACACATAAACAGGAAGGAGGGGGAGGCGACTTTACTCGGCTGTGCCTGTGTTCTGTGAGAAGTGCCGAACATCGGGATAGCTCAGCCGCGGCCGTGAGGAGGGGATGGATGGTGCAGCAATGTCACCCCCCCTCCCTTCGTATCGTGATATATCTGCTTATGCCTGCCTGGAGTCTCACTGCAGGCAGCTCTTACTTGACGGAGCGGCGCCGGCGCTATCACCGCTTAAGTCACGGGGGGCGCCGGCCTGACACCCCCCAGTGTGTGGTACCCCGGTGCGGCCCGCCCCCCCGCCCCCCACTTAGTACGCCTCTGGTCAGATATTCCGACCATGTGTAAGCCCCATCTGACTTTTTCTGTCGGAATTTCCGACAGACTTAGATAGAGAACAGGTTCTCTATTTTTCAGTCGGAAATTCTGACTGAGGTTTTCCCGTTGGAAAGCCAGACCGTGTGTACGTGGCATTATTTATGTTGATGACATTATAATTTGTTTTGAACAAGAAGGGGATAATAATCAGATAGTTCACAAGCTGAAAGAAAATGTTGAAATCAAAGAGCTTGCGAATATTAGTTATTATCTGGGAATACAAATAGAGAAGAAGATGGAAGTTATCTTCTCAACCAATCTCAAAAAATCTCAGAAACCTTGCAACAATTCCATATGCAAGATGCAAAGGAAGTGAAAACTCCTATGAAACATGGCTATCAGAAGAGCAATGAAGCAAAAAACTTGCTACCCAACAATGACAAGTATTTCAGAGCAATCGGTAAGCTGCTATATGTTGCAACTGTGACAAAAGCAGACAGTGGGCATACTATGCAGGAAAGTCTCAGCTCTCTCTCAGCGTGACTGGAACGCAGTAAAAAAGAGTGATGCAATACCTCAAAAGGAACAATTCAGATGAAGTTACGGTTACCGGCAACATCATATCCAAAACTGATTGGATATGTGGATGCTGATTGGGCTGGGGACTGCACAGACCGCAAATCTACAAGTGGATTAATCTTCCAGCATGGGGAAGGAACCATAAGTCGGTCTAGTCGAAAGCAAGTAACTGTTGCTCTATCTTCAACTGAAGCAGAGTACATTGCAGCAGCATACGCATGTCAAGAAACGATATGGATTTGTTAACTTTTTGTGGACATTGGGATAGACATGTCATAACCAATTCCTATTTTTGAAGACAACCAGGGATGTATAAAGCTTACGCAATCAGAAAAGGTCAATCCTAGGACCAAACACATCGATGTCAAGTATCACCTACTGAGGGACAATCAAGAGCAAGGAGTTATTCACATTTAATACTGCCCATCAGAGGAGATGACTGCTGATGCACTCACCAAGCCAGAGGCGGCTCTCTAATTAGGCAAGTTAGGCGGTCGCTTAAGGCCTCGCACTCACAGGGGCCTTGCGGCCGCCTAATTTGCCTGTGATCAATAATAATGTCGGCATCATCGGATCTCTCTATTACCCCTCTCTCTTTTTCACCTCCCTCTCTCTCCCCCCTCTTGTATTGGCTGAATATGTCTGATGGGTGAGGAGGGTGCACTAAGAAGTGGTGCTGATCACCTGTGTGCTAGATCCGTGCATTTTCTGCAGCCATTTTTCTTGTTTGAATTATTTTTCCCATTTTTGGCGTGAGTGGGGCCTCATATCTAAGTTTTGCCTAAGGCCTTACAAAGCCTAGAGCCACCTCTGCACCAAGCCTTTGTTGAAGGAACGTCATAATTATATCCAGAAGAAGCTGAATGTAATTTGACAAAGCATATGCTGTTGAGAAGGGGTGTTGGAAGAACAATAACGGATAGCTTTCTATACTATGAACTATATACTGTATGCATTATACCTATCTATCCAGCAGGTGGCACTATATTGTGCATCTATGGTGATGTAATCAGAGGAAGTATTATCTCTATCAGTGTATGTAGTTGTATCCTCCTTGTTCCTGTTCCATTATAAAGACATGCTGTAAGATATGTTCTGGCATTCTCCTTGAAAGTAAATCCGCATTGCTGCAAACAAGAAGCTTCCAGCGCATTATTTTAATACTCTGACAACAATAAATACTTTACCTGCAAACTTGATATGAAACTTGTTTTCAGGTTTGAGAATCTGGACAAACAGAGGACAGTTGGGAGCAAAGTCTTTTACTGCCCAGGCCCGGAGGATGGTCTGGTGATCCTAAGTTAAAATAAAGGACATTTCATTTTAAGTGTGATCTATCATTTTATTCTTACTTTCAATGCTCAGTTGTGTTAAATGGCAACTAGAGCAGACCCTCACAAAATCTTATATATTTGACGACAGAATTTATTATCCAAAAGAACAATTTCCCACTTAACTAGACCTTGGTTTCTTGAGATGGTTCTCTTGCATGCCTCTAATATTATAAAGAGGGGAAAACCTTAGCTGCAGGGCTGTAGTTTGGCATCAGACATTACCAAAATAGTACAGATAAGAGCGCAGTGCAATATACCATAAATATTGGCAAAACATTACAGAACAAAGCCAAGATCTTGGGGGGGGGGGGATCCCACAGAGTTCTCCATGAATTATAGATATCAACATATTAATACTGCCAAATAGAGATATCAGCCTTTTTAGGTAGAGTTTGGTGGGCTGGGGGCTAAAAAGATTGTTCGTTGGCACTCATCTGTTTGCAGAAGTGCCCTTGATAACATGCACATTTTATAGTTCAATTGGCTGGTGTATCCACAGCAAGTGCATCATACAGTTACTTATAGACACTTTTTATGTTTATTATCAATTTATAGGACAGACAATATCAAAATACAGAAACATCCATGTACCCCAAAATTAATAAAGTAAAATAAGTAATTTTTCTCCATCTGGAGCCTTGTTAGACATACCGCTGCGATACGGTCTGTTTCAAAGCGGTTGCTGAGAATAAAACAGGCTTCTGCGTCATCAATTCTACAGAAAAACAACAGAAGGAAAGGAGCAACAGGTAGACAAAAAAAAAAAAAAAAAAAAGAGAAGGAGACATAGATATGAGAAAGGAAAAAAGAAAAGAATGTGAAAAGTGTAAAAGATGAAGATGAAGAAAAGGGTAGAGAAGGTAACAGAAAAAAACGAGAAAAGGAGAGAGGATAGTAATGTATGTGAGATAATAGAGGAATAGAGAGAAGCCAGCAAAAAGTATGAGGTTAGTAGAGGTGAGATAAGAGTATAAGTAGGGAGAGAGGAGGATGGAGAAGGTAGAAAAAGTGAAAAAAGACAGGGGGTAAGAAAAGGAATAGGTAAGAGGAGTGTAAAAAAGAACGTAATTTAAGGAGGTAAGAAGAGTAAAGATGGAGAGAGGAGGGTGGAGGAAGAGAAGTGAAGTAAGAGAAGTGAGGAGGGTGGAGGAAGAAAGACAAGTGAGGAGGGTGGAGGAGGTAAGAGAAGTGAGGAGGGTGGAGGAAGAAAGACAAGTGAGGAGGGTTGAGAAGGTAAGAGAAGTGAGGAGGGTGGAGGAAGAAAGACAAGTGAGGAGGGTGGAGGAGGTAAGAGAAGTGAGGAGGGTGGAGGAAGAAAGGCAAGTGAGGAGGGTGGAGGAGGTAAGAGAAGTGAGGAGGGTTGAAGAAGTAAGAGAAGTAAAGAATGAGGTAGAGAGATGGGTGGTGAGGTAGGAGAAGTGAAGAAGGAGACAGAAGAGGGGAGGAAGTAAGAGAATCGAAGAAGGTGTAAGGAGAGTTGAAATGAAGAAGAAGAAAGGAGGATGGAGGTAGATAGGGAAAAAAAAGGAGAGAGGTAGGTGGAGGAGGTAAACGAAGAAGAAGAAAGGAGGATGGAGGTAGATAGGGGAAAAAAAGGAGAGAGGTGGGTGTAGGAGGTAAGAGAAGTGAAGAAGGAGGGAGAGGTAGGTGAAGGAGAGAGGGAACAGGAGAGAGAAGGGTGGAGGAAGGAAGATTAGTGGAGAAGGTATTAGAAGGGTGAAGGAAGTAAGAGAAGTTAACAAGAAAGGAGGGTGGAGGAAGTAAGAGAATTGAGGAGGGTGGAGGGAATAAGAGAATTAAGGAAGAAGAAGGGTGGAGCAATTAGGAGAAGTGAGGAAGGAGAGAGAAGGGTGGAGAGGGTAAGAGAAGTAAAGAAGGAGTAAGAAGGGTTGAGGATCCAAGAGAGGTGAAAAGGAGAGGAGGATAGAGGGGGTATACAAAATAAAAAAAGAGAGGAGGGTGGAGGAGGTAAGAGAATTGAGTTGGAAGAAAGAGAAATGCAGGACAAGAAATATAAAAAGGTATAGAGGAGGGTGGAGAGGTGGGAAGATGGAGAAGGTAAGAGGAATAAGAGTAAGGAGGGTGAAAACAGACATGTTAGAAAGTGAAGAAAAGTGAAATGAGATAAAAAGGGTGAAGGAAGTGAGGAAATTAAAGAGGCAGAAGAGAGATGGCAAAGGAAATGAGACAAGTGGAGATGAAGATAAGAGTAGAAAAGATGAAATAGGTGAAGATGAAAAGAGGTGGGTGGAAGAGTGGAGGAAATTGAGGAGGAAGAGTACAGAGTATATACAATTAGATGAGTTCAAATGAAGAGAAAAGGTTGGAAAAGGTGAGATAAGAAAGGACGAGAAAAGGAGTTAGAAGACAATAAAAAGAGACCGTTAGTAAGGCAGGTAGATAGAAGAAGCAGCTACCAGTAAATAAAACGCACAATTGTACAAATATG
Source organism: Rana muscosa (assembly GCA_029206835.1). Lineage (NCBI taxonomy): Eukaryota > Metazoa > Chordata > Amphibia > Anura > Ranidae > Rana > Rana muscosa. The sequence continues at coordinate 300,415,347 of CM055118.1, forward strand.
AGCTGCAATAAAAAAAAAAAAGCTGAAACCTTTTTGTGCTATTAAGAGACCTTTAGAAATTATCAGGTGGTGTTTGTTATGTGCTATACAGCTCTTACATCATTCTTATGAAGAATGAACATCAAAATAGCTGGCAACAAAAACTGCTTACAGATTCTGTCAAGCCCAACTCCAGGCAAAAATGAAATTTAAATAGTGCATTTTGCATTCATAGTTTTACTTCTCAGTCCAGATTCCAAACACTGCTTCCTAAGCCATCCTGCAGTGTAATGGAACAAAGCCACAATTTCCTCCATAAGCCAAGCTAATTTCTTGCTCTGAGGACCAGACATTTTTCCCTACTCCTTATCTTCTTGTGCACTGGTCCAGTTACCACCCCCATGTGTTCTCCTCTGGAGTCTATGAGGGAAGACCCTGTCACTGGAAATGTCATTTCCTCCAGTAAGAGGTGTCCCCATTCTGCATGCAGTCATGTGGACAACCAAAAAAATACCCCAGGAAGTTAACAAAGGGGAGAGAAGGATCATGTGACAGTGGTTTCTGGTAAGGAAAATGGGCTTTTAAATAGGTTGTTTTTTCATACCAGACTAGTTAGAGGAGGGTTGCTAATATCCTGGAGTTGGGCTTTAAGCTAAAACTTGTTTGGTTAAAACTCATATCATGATTCTTTTTCTGCTGTGTCTCATGGGATAGATTCCCTTTGTTTCCTGCATTGGAGACACCAAAGGAATTAAGAGGAAATCTCTCCAAACTGAGAGCAACAGCGGTCACTGGAACAATTGTCCCCACAGGATGATTTCCCTCCATCCCCAGTGTCAATAGTAAAATTTTGTATTTCCCATTCCCAGTGGTCACCAGGACAAAGAAAAGAGGTGAACCTACCCCAGTGGAGACACAGACAGCCTTAAAAACTTCAGAGAGAGTAAAACCCTTCTCCACTGTATCCAAAACCGAAGAAAAAAAAGGCTTGGCTTTCATAGACATCCATGTCCGTACTTGTCATATCAACTTACTTTGCCCTCATGAGGTCCTGATCCTTTAAGGCTGAGCCTTGCAGATAGATAACACGCTGCGACCACAAAGGAATTTGTAGAACTCTTCTTACAGGCAAATCCATTTCAGTGGGGCAGAGGAGGACAACATAATGATCCTGCACAAAAAACATAAGGCTGATTTATTTGATTTAGGGTCAGATGGGCCCAAAGGAACCCAAAAGCCCTTCACTTAATTGCCGTAAAAGCACAGTATATTGCCTTTGTAATGTGAACCCGCGAGGAAAGAAATAAAAAAGCTGTAAATGTTATTTAGCTAACAGTCAAACTGTCTAAGCACTGATAGTTTCAGATAAGAAGGCAAGCCTGTATACAGCTTTGTGCAGCCTTGGGCTCACTTGTTGGAGTTAAAGCAGAACTCCAAGAATGAAGAATTATATTTTTTCCATACCTACATTGACCTACATTGATCCAGCCTGGATGGCCGCACAGTAAGTATACATTTTGATATCCTGTATCCCTGGAATGGGATCCCTCCTCTTCCAACTCTGGAATGTGATCCCTCTTTTTCCAACCCAGGAATTTGATCCCTCTTCTTTCAACCCTGGAATGTGATCCCTCTTCTTTCAACCCTGGAATGTGATCCCTCTTCTTTCAACCCTGGAATGTGATCCCTCTTCATCCAACCCTGGAATCTGAGCGTGTTCCCAAACTACTGGACTGTGTTCCCTGTCCCTCTTACCTGCAGCCGGGGGTGTGCGTAGAATTCATTTAAGAAATCCATGAGCAGATCTATTTTTAGGGAGCTGACACACAGGACCACATGTTTCTCCGTCTGAGCTCGGTAACGGCTGTAATTCCCACCTGACTTCTGCCTTTCCATCCAGAGGAACACCAGCTGCTCAAACTAAACGACATTAAGGCCTTTTGTTTAGGACAAAACTCTCAAAGTGCTGATACATTTATTTCTTTGGTCATCTGCCTTTTTAAGGACTTGCCAGGAATAAGAATAGTTTCTTAAGACCTTACCAGTTTGTGTCAATGGAGAGATGAGAGGGCAAGTCTGCCCAACAAGAGAAGCCAATCCAATACCCATAGACACAAGTTTACTCCTCTAGCAATACAGAGCCCAGTACGCATGGACACAAGATCATTGCCCAATCTGGCCAAATGGGTGACAATCATGTCCACATGTACCTCAGTCTACTCCTCTCCTTTAGCAATACATCTAGCCCAATACCCATGGACACAAGATCATTGTCTAATCTGGCCAATTGGTGGACTATCATACTACGTACCTCAGTTTACTCCTCTAGCAATACTTCCAATCCAATACCCATAGACACAAGATCATTGTCCAATCTGGAGAAATTAGTGACTATCATGTCCACATGTATCTCAGTTTACTCCTCTAGCAATACCTCCAGCCCAGTACCCATGGACACAAGATCATTGCCCAATCTGGCCAAATGGATGACTATCAGGGATGAGCCGAACACCCCCCTGTTCAGTTCGCACCAGAACCTGCGAACAGACAAAATGTTCGTGTAAACTTTAGAACCCTATTAAATACAATGGACTCGAACGTTCGAAATCTAAAGTGTTAATTATAAAGGCTAATATGCAAGTTATTGTCCTAAAAAGTGTTTGGGGACCTGGGTCCTGCCCCATGGGACATGTATCAATGCAAAAAGAAGTTTTAAAAACGGCCGTTTTTTCGGGAGCAGTGATTTTAATAATGCCTAAAATGAAAAAATAAAAGTGAAATATTCCTTTAAATTTCGTACCTGGGGGGTGTGTATGATATGCATGTGAAGTGGCGCATGTTTCCCGTGCTTAGAACTGTCCCTGCAAAAAATGTCATTTTTGAAAGAAAAAAATGCATTTAAAACTGACTCGCGGCTATTAATGAATTGTCGGCTCCCGGCAATACATACAAAAGTCATTGATAAAAATAAAAAAAAAGCGTGGGGGTTCCCCAGAATTCAATTACCAGGCCCTTCAGGTCTGGAATGGATATTAAGGGGAACCCCGCCGCAAATTTAAAAAAAAATTGACGTGGGGTTCCCCCAAATATCCATTCCAGGCCCTTCAGATCTGCCATGGATTTTAAGGGGAACTCCACCCCAAATTTAAAAAAAAAATGGTGTGGAGTCCCCCTAAAAATCCATACCAGACCCCTTATCCTAGCACGCAACCTGGCCGGCCGCAGGGGAAAAGGGGGGGACGAGAGAGCGGCCCCCCTCCCTCCTGAACCGTACCAGGCCACATGCCCTCAACATGGGGAGGATGTCCCCATGTTGATGGGGACAAGGGCCTCATCCCCACAACCCTTGCCCGGTGGTTGTGGGGGTCTGCGGGCGGGGGGCTTATCGGAATCTGGAAGACCCCTTTAACAAAGGGGACCTCCAGATCCCGCCCCCCTATGTGAATTGGTAAGGGGTACATTGTACCCCTACCATTTCACGAAGAAAGCGTAAAAAAATGTTTAAAAAAACACACACACCTTGGAAAAGTCCTTTATTTAAAAAAAAAAAAAAAAACATTCCAGCGGTGAAATCCAGTGTCCCACGGCGATCCCGATGTCCAGCGCTGTCCTTCATTGGTTGTGCCTGAGCGGACCTGATGGGGAACTCCCTCTCAGTATTTTAAATGTATAGACCCGCCCCTTCTTAAGTTCCCCATCAGGTCCGCTCAGCGGACGAGATGCGGAACATGAGAAGGGGCGGGTCTATACATGTATTACCAAAGTGAGAGCAGTTCCCCATCAGGTCCGCCCCCTCGGTATGTCGGACCCGCCTACGTCATTGGCTTGAGCTGGGAACTTCCTTCACTATGTAAATTTAAATTACACAGTGAAGGAAGTTCCCCGCTCAAGCCAATGACGTAGGCGGGTCCGACATACCGAGGGGGCGGACCTGATGGGGAACTGCTCTCACTTTGGTAATACATGTATAGACCCGCCCCTTCTCATGTTCCGCATCTGGTCCGCTGAGCGGACCTGATGGGGAACTTTAGAAGGGGCGGGTCTATACATTTAAAATACTGAGAGGGAGTTCCCCATCAGGTCCGCTCAGGCACAACCAATGAAGGACAGCGCTGGACATCGGGATCGCCGCGGGACACTGGCTTTCACCGCTGGAATGTTTTTGTTTTGTTTTTAATAAAGGACTTTTTCAAGGTGTTTGTGTGTTTTTTTAAACATTTTTTTACGCTTTCTTCGTGAAATGGTAGGGGTACAATGTACCCCTTACCAATTCACATGGGGGGGCGGGATCTGGGGGTCCCCTTTGTTAAAGGGGTCTTCCAGATTTCGATAAGCCCCCCGCCCGCAGACCCCCACAACCACCGGGCAAGGGTTGTGGGGATGAGGCCCTTGTCCCCATCAACATGGGGACATCCTCCCCATGTTGAGGGCATGTGGCCTGGTACGGTTCAGGAGGGAGGGGGGGCCGCTCTCTCGTCCCCCCCTTTTCCCCTGCGGCCGGCCAGGTTGCGTGCTCGGATAAGGGGTCTGGTATGGATTTTTAGGGGGACTCCACGCCATTTTTTTTTAAATTTGGGGTGGAGTTCCCCTTAAAATCCATGCCAGATCTGAAGGGCCTGGAATGGATATTTGGGGGAACCCCACGTCAATTTTTTTTTAAATTTGCGGCGGGGTTCCCCTTAATATCCATTCCAGACCTGAAGGGCCTGGTAATTGAATTCTGGGGAACCCCCACGCTTTTTTTTTTTTTTTTATCAATGACTTTTGTATGTATTGCCGGGAGCCGACAATTCATTAATAGCCGCGAGTCAGTTTTAAATGCATTTTTTTCTTTCAAAAACGACATTTTTTGCAGGGACAGTTCTAAGCACGGGAAACATGCGCCACTTCACATGCATATCATACACACCCCCCAGGTACGAAATTTAAAGGAATATTTCACTTTTATTTTTTCATTTTAAGCATTATTAAAATCACTGCTCCCGAAAAAACGGCTGTTTTTAAAACTTCTTTTTGCATTGATACATGTTCCTGGGGCAGGCCCCGGGTCCCCAAACACTTTTTAGGACAATAACTTGCATATAAGCCTTTATAATTAGCACTTTAGATTTCTCCCATAGACTTTTCGAATTTGGCGCGAACACCCCAATTTGTTCGCTGTTCGGCGAACGGGCGAACAGGCAATGTTCGAGTCGAACATGAGTTCGACTCGAACTCGAAGCTCATCCCTAATGACTATCATGTCCACAGGTACCTCAGTTTACTCCTTTAGCAATACCTCTAAAAAGGGCCATAAGATGACTGTATGAATAATCAGTGGATAGGATGGAAACTGTTGTCATTTAATAAACACATCTTTCACCATAAGTAGTCACTGCACAGTGGCTTAAGTAATGTATCAAAAATCAACATCAGGCCAAACCCATAAAGTTCTTTATGTGAATGCCGCCATGTTATATTTTTCCCTAAAGTGAATGCACGCTTTTCTTTTTTTCTTTTTTGGGCAAAGCAACAGGTACACTTTAATATCCCACCCTCCCCCATCACCAACAGCAAACAGTCACCTCTCTTTCATGCCCCCATCACCAATAGTGGACAGAAAGTCCAGTGTAAGCTACCAGTGATGGGTGTAATGCCGCGTACACACGATCATTTTTCACGTCGTGAAAAATGACATTCTTTGTTTTCAACAAGAAAAACGACCGTGTGTGGTCTTTTTGTCATTTTTCACGACGTGAAAAACGGCATTAAAAACGACGAGAAAAATTAGAACATGTTCTAATTTTTCTCGTCGTTTTTCCTGACATTTCTTCCGCGGCAGTGTTTCCCATAGGGAAACACTGCCGCGGAGCCCATAGACGATCGTTTTTCTCGTCATTTTAAAAAATGACGAGAAAAATGACCGTGTGTGGGGAACAAGCTGTTCCCTCGTTTAAAATGTCATTATTCACGGCGGTTTTTAAACCGCCGTGAATAATGATCGTGTGTACGCGGCATAAGACCTTAAACTGGGCTATGGACTCCCCATGTGGCAGTGCTGATTAGTCCAGTGTTGTCACATGGTGTAAGTCATTTTCTCTTTTGCCTTCTGGTGCTAAATGGACTATATTAACCACTTAACATCCTTAGGGCGTTCTAAAATGTCCTGGACTTGAAGTGGTCAAAACAAGCTCATGGCTGCAGCTGCCTTGCTGCTTACTGAGCACAGAAGGTCGACGGTTTGGCACGGGTGTCATTCAGAGAATGACATTCAGGACCCTGAAGTAAGTGAAGATCACTGGAATAGCGGTGTCTACTTCCAGCTTCCTGGAGCATCAGCCAGGTATAGTATATACAGTGGGGAAAATAATTATTTGATCCCCTGCAGATTTTGTAGGTTTGCCCACTTACAAAGAAAAGAAGGGTCTATAATTTTTATCATAGGTGTATTTTAAATGATAGAGACAGAATATCAACCAAAAATCCAGAAAAACACATGATACAAATTTTATAAACTGAGTTGCAGTTCAGTGAGTAAAATAAGTATTTGATCCTCAAGCAAAACATGACTTAGTACTTGGCGGAGAAACCCTTGTTGGCAAGTACAGAGGTAAGACACTTCTTGTAGTTGGTTACCAGGTTTGCACACATCTTAGGAGGGATTTTGGTCCACACTTCTTTACAGATCTTCTCTAAATCCCTAAGGTTTCTGGCTGTCGCTTGGCAACTCAAAGTTTCAGCTCCCTCCATAAATTTTCTATGGGATTAGGGTCTGGAGACTGGCTAGGCCACTCCATGACCTTAATGTGCTTCTTCTTGAGCCACACCCTTGTTGTTGCCTTGGCAGTATGTTTTGGGTCATTGTCATGCTGGAAGACCCATCCACGACCCATCTTCAGTGTTCTGGTTGAGAGAAGAAGGTTCTCATCCAAGATTTTACAATACATGGCCCCATCCATTGGCCCCTCAATGCAGCAAAGTCCGTCTGTACCTTTAGCAGAGAAACAGCTCCAAAGCATAATGTTTGCACTGTAGGGATGGTGATCTTAGGGTCATAGTCAGCATTTTCCTTCCTCCAAAGATGGCGAGCCGAGTTGTTGCCAAATAGCTCAATTTTGGTCTCATCTGACCACAGCACTTTCTCCCAATCCTTATCTAAATTATTTAGATGTTCATTGGCAAACTTGGTGATGTATTGTGTTGCCAATAGTTTGTTTAGTGACTGTGGTCCCAACTGCCTTGAGATCATTCCCAAGCTCCTCCCGTGTAGTTCTGGGCTGATCCCTCACTTTTCTCATGTTCATCCATGAGGCAAAATCTTGTATGGAGCTCCAGACCGATAGCGATTGATGGTTATTTTGTATTTTTTTAATTTGCGAATAACCGCTCCTTCTTGTCTCCTTCTAACTAAGCTTCTTGCTGATGGTCTTGTAGCCCATTTCAGCCTTGTGTATGTTTACAATCTTGTCCTTGATGTCCTTTGACAGCTCTTTGGTCTTGCCCACGATGGTGGGTTTGAATAGAAGAAAGATTCTGTGGGCAGGTGTCTTTTATACACATAACGAGTTGTTGTTAGGAGCACTGAAATTGACAGGACTAATCTGTGTACCACATGAGCACATACTGTAGCCAGTCTGTGGAAGCCAGAGTTATTGTTGGTTGGTAGGGGGTCGAATTATTATTTTACTCACTGGACTGAAACTCAATTAATAACATTGGTATTATGTGTTTTTTCTGGATTTTTGGTTGATGTTCTGTCTCTATCATTTAAAATACACTTATGATAAAAATTATAGACCCTTCATTTCTTTGTAAATTGGCAAACTTACAAAATCTGCAGGGGATCAAATAATTGTTTTCCCCACTGTACATAGTTACATTAGTCCAAGCTGGATCAATATAACTGTGTATAAAATACCCATGATTGGAATTATTCTTTAACCACTTCAATACCAGGCACTTTCGCCCCTTCCCGCCCAGGACAATTTACAGCTTTTAGCGCTGTCACACTTTGAATGACAATTGCGCGGTCATGCAACAGTGTACCCAAACTAAATTTTTATAATTTTCTTCCCACAAATAGAGCTTTCTTTTGGTGGTATTTGATCACCTCTGGGGTTTTTATTTTTTGCTAAACAAACGAAAAAAGACCAACATTTTCGATATAAAAAAGTTTTTTCTTAGTTTCTGTCATACAATTTTGTTTTCCCCTTCACTGAGGGCACTGATGAGGCAGCACTGATGGGCACTAATGAGGCAGCACTGATAAAGTGGCACTGATGAGGAGGCACTGATATGTAGAATTGATGGGCACTGATAGGTGGCAATGATATGCAGCACTGATGGGCACCAATAGGCAGCACTGATAGGCGGCACTGCTGGGCACTGACAGGCGGCTGTAATGGGCACTGACAGGCGGCACTGATAGGTGATACTGATTGGCACTGACAGGTGGCACTGATGGGCAGCACCAATGATAATGTACTGATTAGTTACCGACAGGTGTTACTGCTGGGCACTAATTGGCACTGTAATGGGCACTGATTGGCACTGTGGTGGACACTGGCAGTATTTATTATTGGGGCACTGCTGGGCACTGATTGGTAGCTGATTGTCAGATCTGAGGGGGCTGTGCTGATAAACAATGAGCTGATTGTCAGCATAGACCCCCCCCTCTGACAGGGAGAGCCGCCGATCGGCTCTCCCTGTCAACGCAAACCGAGGAATGCCGTTTACCGGCACTTCCTGATTCACACGATGATCAGCTGTGATTGGTCACAACTGATCACGTGGTAAGAAGCCACTGACAGAGGCTCCTTATCACGATCGGAGATGTGGCATGTGTTCCAGACTGTAAGCTCTAACGAGCAGGGCCCCCTGATCCCTCTGTATTGAATTGTATTGTGATTGTACTGTCTTCCCTGATGTTGTAAAGCGCTGCGCAAACTGTTGGCGCTATATAAATCCTGTATAATAATAATAATAATGTCAGACTGAAACGCTGCACTTGCAATCGCCGGCATGTTATCGGGCGCGTGCCAGCATGTTATCCTGCTGGACGTCATATGACACCCAGTCAGGATAACAGAACCACTTCTCGGCCGTCATTCTGCATACGGCGGGTGGGAAGTGTTTAAAGTGTATTTCCACTTTTGCAGCTAAATTGGGATAACACCTACTCTATATTTGTTACACGTTCCCACTAACCTATTTAAAAAAAATTGATGATTACCTTTTTAAGTGCGTTTTATTTGCTAATAAATCCTTACATGCTCTCCCAGCTTTGTAATGTTTAGCAAGGGGATGTTGAATAACGTTTAACATAATCAACCCTGTCTACACTGAGTTCTTCATTAATAATTTTGTTTAGACATACTGTGTGAAAGAGAACACCGGAAAACTTATAATGGGGTTATCTCAAATTTAACTGCAAAAGAGGAAATCTGCTTTAAACGAAGCAAAAAAAAAAAAAAAATGATCTCCACATACAGAGTAAGCCCTGCTGTGGAGAAAAAGTAACTCAATCACAGCGACCCACTTAAAGGGTCTGAACTATAGTGAAGAGCTCTTGACAATAATTACGGGGCTCCCGTGATGGGACGGGATAACTACAAGAAAGGATTGATGTTACTCCCTGCCTTTCTTTCACAGCACCCACATCTGTCATCTTGTCTCATGACAACTGTCACCATCACTGATGAAGACGTCTCTGTGAAGCTCAGTGCAGCAATTCCCAAAGAGAAGAGAAAGGCAGTAGAGGGGGAAAGAAGAGGCATGGGAAAAAAGGAGACAGAGACTGAGATATTAGGGAATCAGCAGATATAAGCCAGCCTGGAACTCATTTAAGCACCCTGTTGCCACTTTCATGGCACCTTCTCTGATTGCAGGTCTTGCGCTTGCGCAGCTCCCAACACCTTGTATAAAATCAATCTAATTTTCACACAACGGTGGGAATGACACACTTTTACTGTGTTATTAGCTACATGTCAAGATTGCTTTAACACTTTAAGAAAGGGCAGTGACTGGGTAACTTTGGCATACATAACAATCAACATACTTCTTAGGGCATGTCTGACTCACTTTTCACTGGTCTAATCTTGAATAGCTGCTTAAGAAGCTATAAAGCAAATGGTTTATGGTAGTTCCCAATAATGTCCTGCTTTGAGAACCAATAGCTGTGGTTTTTATCATCTTTTACAAAAGACCTATTGTCTTCCTTTTTTCAGATGTAGGCCCCTTTCACACGGACATTCCGATCAGATCTGTTTTTCAGGTGGACCTGATTGGAACCTCCATTCTTCTCTATGGAGCGGCGGGTGTAAACTTACATGTGTCCGTTTACACCAGCCTACATCCAATCTAATCAGATGGGACAAAAAGAAATGGATGGGGATCGGAAAACAGATTTTTACAAACTGTCAGAAAGTTTACTGGCGGTTGGCAACCTTCATAGGGCTGCTTTCACACTGATGTGCTGCGGTTTAAACCCATAATTGCCATGCAATGCATACGATTGCAACGCGGTAGTATGGCAATTAGAGATTTAACCACTTGCCGACCAGCCGCCGTCATTATACTGCGGCAGGTCGGCTCGTTCCCGTGAATCGCAGTAGCGTCGACCCTTTAAACAGCTATAGCTGCACGGCAGGGGAGCTGATGCGTGCAGCCGCGATGTCCGCCAGCCACCCGTGATCGCTCCACAGAGAGGCAGAACGGGGATCTGTCAATGTAAACAAACAGATCCCCGTTCTGTTAAGGGGAGTAGAGAGTGATTAGGAACATCGATCTCTCTCCTCCTCCAGTCAGTACACTGCCCCTACAGTTACAAACACCTCTCAGGGCACACATTTATCCCCTTGATCGCCCCCTAGTGTTAACCCCTTCCCTGCCAGTGTCATTTATACAGTAATCAGTGCATTTTTATAGCACTGATCGCTGTATAAATGTCAATGGTCCCAAAAAAGTGTCAAAAGTGTCCGATCTGTCCGCCACAATGTCGTAGTCCTGCTAAAAATCACTGATTACCGCCATTACTACTTACATTTTTTTTATTAATTAATAATAAAAATGCCACAGATCTATTCCCTATTTTGTAGACGCTATAACTTTTGTGCAAACCAATCAATATACGCTTATTGTGATTTATTTTTTTATTTACCAAAAATATGTAGAAGAATACATATTGGTCTAAACTGATGAAGACTTTTTTTTTGGGATATTTATTATAGCAAAAAGTAAAAAATATAGTTTTTTTTCAAAATTGTCTGTTTTTTGTTTATAGCGCAAAAAATAAAAACCGCAGAGGTGATCAAATACCACCAAAAGAAAGCTCTATTTGTGGAAAGCATATTCACATTCTGAGCTTATTTATACCGTGATTCCCCAAAAGTAAGACCTACCCTGATTTTCCAAGAGGGCTGCAATATAAGCCCTACCCGAAAATGAGTAGTAAACTGCTAGAATACTCCCTATTACAGTATTATATGTAAAAGGTGTGTATTTCTGTAATATAATTAAGCAAAATACCTTTGTAGCGGGTGTTTGAATTTAAGGGAGGCATCTGGGTGGTAGTGTACCCCAGATGCACAAATTGCTAGGGGATCCGAGACCTTTTTTTCTGGTTCTTGGAGGACTCTGGTGGTGTGCGGTTCCGTGCGGTTCACAGGTGGCGCTGTTGCCCTGGGCCGGAGCTGAACTCACACCGCAAGACTGTACCTTTTTGTCCTCCCCTGGAGCTGGTACAGCGGGGCGGGGAACCCGCTGTGGCGCAAAGGGAGACGGGATAATAGGGGCGGACGCCCTTACCACGGGGTTCAGAGTTGAGAGTTCGGAGTGAGAGTCGGAGGACTCGGCCGCACCCAGGCACCTTCAGCTTGGGTGCTGGCATTCCAGTGCTCCAGGCCTAGGTGCCCTTGACCTGGCCGGAGCGGAGATGGAGTCCATTACAGGCACCTTTAGCCTGGGGTGAGGTACTATGGCAGACGCCTGGGGCTCAGTACCTTCGACTGAGTTCCGCGAGGGTGGAGGAATCCGAGGGGGCCCTAACTCCTTGGGTGCCCGTGTCTGAGTTTGTGAGGACTGGTGTGCGGAACTTCTCTGAAGAGTCCGGCGCAGCATCGCTGGTGACAGAGAGGCCTACAGTTTCTCCCTTGGACAGATTTCCTTCCCCTGACAGGGGCTGTGCTAGCGAAGGTAATTCACGTTCTACCTCACATAGTCAGTGGCAGTGACTATTTACCACTGGTGATACCACAGTGGTTAGCAACAGAAGGGAAAGGATTGTGCCTCGATCTATCCCCCATTATTACTCAGTAGAAGAAACTGTTTGTTGTTTGCCAAGAAGAATAAAACTGAGTTGGACCTATTCACTGTGTGGAACTCTGGTTACTAGGAGCAAAGGAGTCAGGGACGAAGTACTGGACTTGACTCTAGGACACCTACACAAAACCCAATCTTCTGGCCTTCACCTCTTAGCTATGGAGGACATGGGCCGTGGTGTATCTCATCTCTCTCTCCCAGGTACCCCTAGACAACAGCCATATAACCGATAAAACTAGAAAGAGGGGTGAGGCCGCTACACCTTCTTATAGCGCCATTCAGCTGACCTCCTGCTGCTCTCCTCCTCTTCTCTCAGCTGTCAGCAGGGGATTTCGGCCCCCTCTGCAAAGCTCGGAGCAGGTAAGAAAGCTCAGGCAGGCCATGGAAGCGCCGAGCCGCGCTCAGCTGATCCCTGCTGCTCTCCTCTTCTGCCAGCTGTCAGTGGGGGATCTCGGGCCCCCCTCCCTCTGCAGTGCTTGTTCCAGGGAAGACCGATCAGGGGGTCACGGAAGCGCCGAGCAGCGCTATAAGAAGGTATGTGACACAATTAGATTACAGAAACATACACCTTTTACATTATATTCTACTGTAATAGCGAGGATTCTAGCAGTTTAGAAGCCCTTTTACTCTGTTCACACTGGGGATTAAATGGCAGGCCCTACCCAAAAATAATCCCTAATGTGTTTTTGGTTGCCAAAATTAATATAAGACCCGGGCTTATTTTCAGGGAAACAGTATTATTTCCTTCTGTGCTGGACTACATAACCCCCTGCCTTCTCTGTTCCACTACAAACATAATTAATGACCTCTTTTCCAGAAAAACAATACTGCTACTTTGTCTCCCAGAAGCCTACCCACACACTGTGCATAGGGAATAGGCTTTTGGGAGTTGTAGTTCTGGGGTTGTGTCAATGTCACTAGGAACTAACCTAGGAAATTTGGAGCTCTCTGGATTTCTGGCATGATCAACAGGTCTTTTTCAGTATTTGCGGCATATTTAAAGTGTAGTAAAGTAAAAAGTAAACCCATCCATAAAACAGTTTTATGTGCCGGAAATGTAACACTCCCATTGGTTGTGCTCTCAACCAAACTGTCAAACCCTCCAATGGCTGGGCTCATAACTGATCACATGTGCAGCATTATGGCAGTTGTAGAATAAACAAAGTGAAAGATGGCAGCTTCCTGGGCTAAAAACAATAGGGGGGTTTACTTACACTTTAAAGGGATAAAAGATGAGGAAATGTGCATGGACAGTATTTTTTTTTTTTTTTTTAAGCCCAGGCAGCCGAATTTACCTGGATAGGTAGCACAATAAGGGCAACACAGATCATGATGACCACTAGAAGCTGTGATGGCCATATCTTTGGGGTTACATCACCAAAGCCCACGGTGGAGAAGGTGACAATGCAGAAGTATAAGGAGTCAAAGAGAGTGAGATTATTGCCCGCTCTCTCCAGGTGCTGAATGCCGCAGATACTAAGGAGAGAAGATGAGAGAGATTGTAAAAACATTGAAGAAACATAGAGATCTAACAGACAAGAAAACATGAGTAAGGTTAAAAGAAAGCATCTCAATCTTTTCAATCTGCAGCTTTCAATAAAAGAATCCCTGGTGATTCTGCTATAAATGTCTTTGTTCAGGCACTTGTGGGGAGGTGCAGTGTGGTGTGGCAGCAGTAAACACTGTGCAGTTGGAAAGAACAGGATTCATATTGATGTAAAAGTTAAGCAGTTACAACAAACCTGACGGGAAGACACCCAACCGGGACCACTGACAGAATGCAGTAGCAACGTGAAACAGAGCACGTCTCCTCATGCTGACAGTGTTTGACTTGAGGGGCGGAATGCGGCCTGACTGGTCCTCACCCAAATGGGGAGTAGTACAGGAAGAATGGCGTGTCCCTGTCCTTTCCCTACTTGTCTGGAGCCTCTCCCTGCCATTGATCACTGTCCATGTCAGAGAGGTGACCCGTCCCTACACTACCCACACCCAAAATGCGCGCCAAGCCTGGGAGCCAGGGCCTAAATATACAATTAGGACAACTCTATTAACACAAGCAGACTATTAATATATCTAATATCTCCAGCTGCAGCTGACACAAAAAAGATGCTTTCACTACACTTAATCCACATAAAACCAAAAACGAGTGCAGCGCTACTGTGAATTACCCATATTGCCTTATATAGTGCAACTCATGTAAATACTTCTGTAGCGGCCTCACCCCCTTCACATGTTTATCGATTGTCCGAAAGCTCTCGTCTAGGGGTACCTGGGTTTCAAGAGTGAGGTGCGCTACGGCCCATGTCCTCCCCATGGCTGTGGGTGAGGGGAAGGCCAGTATCAATATCTTCCTCGGGCCAAATGTGCATTGGGTTGCGGAACTTATCCCTGCTATGCTGGAATCTCCCTTTGCTCCCATCAACAGAGTCCATACACCGATCGCAGTCCAACTGTTAGTTTTATTTCGTAACTCCACAACAAACAATATATGGCAGGATACGATGGGATGAGCAGGCCGAGGCACTGTCCGGATTGTAGTCCCTACACCCCCTGTGCTATGACCAGGGGTTGCAGGAGTCTTGATTAGAACAACTTCGCTGCGCTGCGGCCCCTATCAGGGGAAGATGACCCTCCAAGGGAGTTACCGGAGGCCCGTCCGTCACCGGATTGACACTGCTCCGGAGTCTTCAGACGGGTGACCTCCCCAGCCTCCTCACCTCAGATGCGGGTCCCCTCGCAAGGGGCACCCTGGAATCCCTTCACCCTCGCGGGACCCGGTCGAAATCACCAGGTCCCAGGCCTTCTACAAAGTACCTCACCCCAGGCTGAAGGTGCCTGGGATGGACTCCAACTCCAGCTTCATTCCGGCCAGGCCTAGGGTGCCCAGGCCGGAACCTTGAACCGCCCGCACCCAGGCCGAGGGCGCCTGGGTACGTGAAGAGATGATCCCCCCAAAAGACCTCGTGGCGAGGGCGTCTCCCCCTTTTATCTCCTCCCGTCGACACCACGGCGGGTTCCCCGCCCCGGCCGTACCATCTCCAGGAAGGGACAAAGAAGGCTAGCACTCCGGTAGTGATTCTACCCTGAGCCAGTAGGTACACTGACACCTACTGGTCAAGGAGAATATTGCACCACCCAATCCTCCACGAATAACAAAAAGGGGTCTGAACCCTAACACAATTACACACTTGGGTCACACTACCCCCAAGTGTATCCCACTAAATTGAGGACCCCGCTACACACTCCCCCTTGTGATTTGACGCTGGTCCCCAGCGTCAGGTGCACACCCATGTCTCCCAAGGAGTGGTGACATGAAGTGGGCCCCAGAAGCTATCCCTCAAATTTTGGATACTGTGTGTGCCAAGACCTGCTCCAGGGAAAGGGAACTATAAAACATTAAAACTTTTGTATAAAACATCTGTCATGTACACATATACAATCCCTCCCGTCACTGTCTAAGAACCACCCCATACTCAGTAGTCTTGACCGACGAATCTCCTGCAGATGGGAAACAAAAAAAACACATCCTAACACTCTGTGTTAACTTGGCATGAGTGAGTCCGTCAGCCGAGAGACCCACTAACTTTGAATAAGTAAGTAATGTATGTGTAACATTTCAAACAACCGTTGCACAACACTGCCACCTGGTGACAGCGCTGCGGTAATGACACTTGGTGAGATCTTCATTCTTCCTGCTTTCCTACTCTGACTCTACCCCAAAAGTCTCTGCCTTTGGCACATGAAGAAAAGGGAGAAAAAAAACAACAGCTCCCAAGTCTCCAGTGAGTAAAAGAAAAGCCCAAATCAAAACAAAAGTAGGGCACAGTTCTAGGCGTCTGGGAATGTCTCTTCCAGAAAGTTTCAACAGCAACAAGATAGGAGCTCACTTCTCCTATAAGTAGAACCTTGGATCCGGCAGAAACAGGGGCTTCAGGTGCCCGTCAAACACTTCCACCGAATACTCGACATCCTCTCCTTCTTTCCTGCAGATGAGCACCTTTTCGGCATGAATATGGCGCCCAAGTCTCCAATCAGCTCTGCAGTCCTTGAACTTTTTAGACACAGGCGGCGAACATGACAGGTATCGCCTGGCATGGGGTACTTTAAGCTTTTCCCATACAAACTCGTCATACCACCTTGGTCGCAGGACCTCGACTTCATACAATAAGTCCCGAGGCAAGTAGGGGTACTCCCACCCATATTCACGGGCAACTCTCTGGGAGAAAAGCCTCTGCAACCTGGCTAGAGGCGGCATCACATCTCGCTCACCTTCTCCTGGCTGTACGATGGCCTCCGGGTGCCGAGGTACCTTCACCATCTCGGGTTGCTTTGTCTTTGGTGCCCGCAACGAAGCACGCTGCATCCCCACCATCAGAGCGGGTGATGTAGTTGAATGAGGAAAGTTGGTCGGAGGACTAGATTTCCTCGGGAACTCCGGGGCCTGTGCCCGGAGCGTACTGTCTTCTATGGACATAGGGGAATCCTGCGGTTTACTCGGCACAGGTAGTGGGCGTTTGTCCCAGCCCTTCCGGTGAAACAGTTTGTCTATTTCTCCGTCATCCCCACAGTCTGACAATGACTCTAGGTCGGAGGTGTTATACATCTCAGCAGGAAGGTAGTCTCTAGTAGACGGAAGGCTACCCTCCCTTGCGGGCTCCACCGACTGTGGACTCCCGACACCTCCAACCAACACCACAGTCCCAGCCCCTGGCTCACCTGGACCTTTTGAAGAATTGGGATGTCCGGGACTCTCTTCTCTACCGGCGCCATCTAGGCCAGGCAAGCGGCGGGGTGAAGCTCGACCACGACCATAGGATGCCTGTACCAGGCCGACTTTCCTCTTCGGAGGTGGGAGCAGGGAGTCTGTAGTGACCGAAGCAGCGTCCTCGGATTTTTCTCTCTCAGTCTCTGATTGGGCAGTCACTTCGCCCTGGTCAGCGCGCACGGGAACCTCCGCAAAGGCCTGGATCTCTGAAGACTCCGGAGTGGCGGTTCCTGTGATGCAGTTGAGGCGAAGGGCCCGGGGCCTTACTATGGATGATTCGACCTCAAAAAGAAATTCTTTGCACGCTTCACATCGCCCGAATGGCTTTAGTTGGACCACCAGTCCCGAGCATCCGGGACAGATCACACCGAGGGCCTCCGTGTCTCTGCATGAATACAGAGCCAACTGTCCTCGGGGCCTAAGTCTTATTCCCGTGTCTGTCAGGGGAGCAGCAAATGCAGTCATTTTCGTGGGGTAAGGTACCGGCATCCACGGGGAGCTTGAGGCCATCCCGACCACCTGCTGTTCCATCACGCGCTCACCTCGCGCCGGAGTCTCCACGTGTATCTCCACACGTGGCCAGACTCCTCCCACGACTTGCACGTTTTCGCGGGCTTCCTTCAGCCTCCGCCCACGAATCGTACAGTCACGGGGTGCCTCGTGGCGCAGTGCAGCAAAAGTCCCCACATGTAGTTCGTCACACGGCTGGACTCCTCCCTCTTCCCGCTCTTTCTGCATGGGCCTCTCCCGGTTTTTCAGAGAAATTTCCACGACTTCGAGCACAGGGACGCACTTTGGCCAATCACATGGCCGACCTGCTCGGACCTCCTCCGGGCAGCAAAGTTCAAACACAGCCGTTCCAAACCTCAGGGTCAATACACATTTCATCCCGGACTCACGAGCCCCCACATGTAGCGGCCTCACCCCCTTCACATGTTTATCGATTGTCCGAAAGCTCTCGTCTAGGGGTACCTGGGTTTCGAGAGTGAGGTGCGCTACGGCCCATGTCCTCCCCATGGCTGTGGGTGAGGTGAAGGCCAGTATCAATATCTTCCTCGGGCCAAATGTGCATTGGGTTGCGGAACTTATCCCTGCTATGCTGGAATCTCCCTTTGCTCCCATCAACAGAGTCCATACACCGATCGCAGTCCAACTGTTAGTTTTATTTCGTAACTCCACAACAAACAATATATGGCAGGATACGATGGGATGAGCAGGCCGAGGCACTATCCGGATTGTAGTCCCTACACCCCCTGTGCTATGACCAGGGGTTGCAGGAGTCTTGATTAGAACAACTTTGCTGTGCTGCGGCCCCTATCAGGGGAAGATGACCCTCCAAGGGAGTTACCGGAGGCCCGTCCGTCACCGGATTGACACTGCTCCGGAGTCTTCAGACGGGTGACCTCCCCAGCCTCCTCACCTCAGATGCGGGTCCCCTCGCAAGGGGCACCCTGGAATCCCTTCACCCTCGCGGGACCCGGTCGAAATCACCAGGTCCCAGGCCTTCTACAAAGTACCTCACCCCAGGCTGAAGGTGCCTGGGATGGACTCCAACTCCAGCTTCATTCCGGCCAGGCCTAGGGTGCCCAGGCCAGAACCTTGAACCGCCCGCACCCAGGCCGAGGGCGCCTGGGTACGTGAAGAGATGATCCCCCCAAAAGACCTCGTGGCGAGGGCGTCTCCCCCTTTTATCTCCTCCCGTCGACACCACGGCGGGTTCCCCGCCCCGGCCGTACCATCTCCAGGAAGGGACAAAGAAGGGTAGCACTCCGGTAGTGATTCTACCCTGAGCCAGTAGGTACACTGACACCTACTGGTCAAGGAGAATATTGCACCACCCAATCCTCCACGAATAACAAAAAGGGGTCTGAACCCTAACACAATTACACACTTGGGTCACACTACCCCCAAGTGTATCCCACTAAATTGAGGACCCCGCTACACTTCTTAAAAATAGATAAATTAAATCCAACATATATAAACTCTCTGAAGTGCAAAAATACATTCAATTAAAACTAATATGTACATAAAGTGCAATATGTCCGTAAACTAATTGAATATGATAAAGCGCAAAATGTCCATAAATCTGCTCCAAGGAGCCAAGTGTTGATCCATCGTGATGTAAATGAAACAAATCCATAATGTGTCTATCCTTCACCTGTGAGATCCAAACACTCACCTCACATTATGACCCCTGTTTCACTTAAGATCAAGTGTAGTATCTGTTCTTATCAGTGATCTTGTGGAGGTTCTGTGCTGTCATTGTGATGGGGGCTTAGAAGGTTAGTAGCAGCTGGAAAAAAAATGGGCACCCACAGGCAGTTGGGGCACGGGAGTCACCCCCCCCCCCCCCCGGAAAGCTGGAAGAGCCCATTACCTCCTGGTTTGAACATTCTACCTTGTCTGGCCATGGGCTGGGAAGGCAGAAGATCCACGGTATCTGTGCCCCCTGGGAGTGGTCACCCTAGGGGTGCTCTTAGTAACACTTGGGTGTGGGACCCCACGGTGTGAACAGAACACATGGTCACAGCACCAAATTTGTTTTCCCTCTGCACAGCTTCTTTTAGGGCTAGGCCTTTTGGCTAAGCCGGGGGGCAATTTTTGTCTACAAGGCCTCAGGGCCTAGCTAGTGTACAATTTGCATGGCTTTTTTTTATTTCATTTTTTATTTTCTCCCCCTGTTTGTCACTTTTCACTTTTGTGTGCGTTCTCACGGATGAAGGGTGTGAGTCCTCGGGCTTGCCCTGAAGTCTAGGGGAAGGATTTGTGGCCCTTGAGCTCCTTCCTTCCCTGCCTCTGGGGGTCTCTCTTCGGGAGAGCTCCCCTGACCTAGTATTTGATGGATGGCTTTGGCTGTCCTAGAAAAACAGGTTTTGCAAGGCCTTCTGGCTAGGCAGATCATGTAAACCTTTGTCCCGATGAACTAAAGCACACCCTTAAGTGCACTTTTTAGTGTGTGTTTCACGTGCACGTTCTTTGTTCACTTACAGGTTTTTTCGTTCAAGGTTTTGCACCACCACGGACTTAAAAAAAGTGGGTCATAATCAGCTGTTCCCCTCTGGGGATAATGTTAGGTCTATGCAGCGATCTGTCTCTCCGTATCTCCAATATTCACTTGTCAGCTCTTACAGTCACAGGAACAGATAGCATATGACAATTCCAAATGAAAAACAAAACAAAAGATCTAGTGCTCTCGGTATAAATTTTTATCCCAAAATAAGGAGTATAAGTGGTACACTCACATAATTAAGCACTTAAGCAGTGCTAGCTGGTACAGACGTATCAGTTAAAACCTTTGAGATGGCGGCAGGATGACAATCAAAAAATCTCTGCCCACCCATATGCGTTACGTCCCTGGGAGTGGGTTTCCTCAGTAGGGATGAAACCCCGGCTCATCTCCACTCTAAAAAATACACAACTACAGCTGATGACCAGGCAACCAATCCCCTCTATAGGGCATTTGCAGTACTACAGCGGACTAATTAGCTCACTAAAAAAAAAAAAACGAACTGCTAATAGGTGTCTCCCTGAGCATACTATCTAACAGTTTCTCCTGGGGGACATCCTGACCAAGGGTACCAGTCAAACGAAGTATATTAAAGAACTTACAAATTTTAATTCTATCCTCCACTTTAATGGTCAGAGAAAAGCCTTTAATCTACTATATCACCTCGCAGCAACCTTTACAAGAAATTCCATACTTTATTAACCAGCAAAACTTAAAGGAAAATAACAGCCAAAGCTAGTTTGTTTGGCACTCCTGTGACCTGTTTTCAGCAGAGAGTGGGCTGAAGTCCACTCTCTGCTGACGTCACAGATACGGTCCAGGCTTGGGCATCATCACAACCATAGAGTCAGGATCCACCCAGATCCCTGGACAGACACCTTGCTCTGCCTCTCAGCGAGCTGCTGAGAGCCTGAGCCAGCCGCTCCCTCCACAGCCCAGTGCTCCAGTGAGCAAGGAGAGGGCAGAGCAGAGAGCAGTGACTGACAGTCAGCAGCTCTCATCTGACGGAGCTGTGAGAACCGAGCGATCGGCGGTGTTCAATCGCTCGGTTCTCAGTGTTAGAGACGCCGAAGGACAGATGCAACATTGGAGTGATGCTGCATCCACCTAGATAAGTATGATTCTAAAAAACAAAACAAAAAAACATACATCTCTTTTAAAGATTTCCTGAAGAAATTTGTGCATATATATACATATATAGTTTATTAGAAGTTAAGCATACCCCAATTCCACTAAAATTATGTAGCGGGGGTCCCAAAGTTAGGGATTGCTATACTAAATTTAGGGGTGATTCGAGCGGTAGTTGGCTCGGATCTTTAAATTTACTGGACTCTGCCTTGCTGCTGTTTCACCTGGAGTGCAGTTCCCCTTAGAAGTATGAGTGGCGCTGTCACTTGTACCCGGGGTTGAACCACAGGTGATGGAGTGGCGATTGGGTGTCCTCTCTCGGCAGCCGTGCAGTGGGCGTGGTCTACCCACGGTGCATGCCGGGAGAGGGTACAAAAAGGGGCGAACGCCATTAGAGAGCAAGCAATTCCCGGGGCCCATGCCCGGAGGGAGAGCCTACGGTCCAAGTTAATGGCCCTCCAGGCTAGGGGCCACATGCGCTTCAGTCCCAGGCACCTTTAGTCCTGGGACTGCAACTTCAGCCCTGGACCCAGCACCTTTAGCTGGAGCCCACTTCGGGAGGAGGAATCCCAGGGTGCCGCCTTGCGAAGGGACCCGTTTCTGGAAGAGGAGGCTGGGGGAGGACCGTTCCGAAGGACTGGTGAGAGATCACAGTGAAGGAAGGGGCCCAGTAACTCTCCGGAGGGATGTCATCTAAACAACGGGACCATTAGGAGGTTCGGGACACTATAGATTCTGTGGCAGAGGATCTCCTGAACGCACCCATTAGGGAATCCGATAGACTGTTCGAGCTACATGCCGGCTGCTAGTGCCCTTGGGTGACTATCCGGGTGAGCTATACCCACACGGGATTGAGTGGCGAAGAAGCCAGGAGTGCCTGAATTGATCTGTATTCCTAACACCTTTCTCTCTTCTCAACTTTGTGGTTGTTCATGCATAAGGAAAATAAACTCTACGTTGGAGTGGCTATTGGTGTGGACCTTGGAGTTACTTGGGGTATAGAGACTTTGTCCTTACATTCTAGGGACAGAAACCAGCTTTGAGGAGAACCTTGCTGCAAGACCCATAAGTTAAAACAAGTGTGCTTAACCTCTGCAAACCAGGGGGTACGGGCATGGTGGGCATGGTGTGCCTTTCACTCCTGTGAGCGAGCCAAGGACAGTGGAGAGAAAGGGTGCCGTGTGCTACAATTATATATTTAAAAAACAAGGAAAATACAATATAGACAAAAAATATATATATAAATATAAATAAATATATATATATATATATATCTAAAAATGAAAATAAGAAAAAATAATATGTGTAGAATAAAAATAAAATATTATAATAAATATGCATAACCTATACTCAAAAAGTATAGGTTTCATTTAAACAAGGCACTAAATCTTTTGTTTATTTTTCATTTGGAATCACCATATGCTATCTGTTCCTGTGACTGTGAGAGCTGACAGGTGAAAATTGGAGATACAGAGAGGCAGATCGCTACATAGACCTAACATTATCCCCAGAGGGGAACAGCTAATTATGACCCGCTGGTGAAACATGGGTCTTAATGTGAGGTGAACGTTTAGACCTCACAGGTAGAGGATAGACACATGCACTTTATGGATATGTTTCATTTACATCACGGTGAGATTATATTTGTTTGGATTTTCAATTAGCTCATTAGAGCAGGTTTGTGGACAATTTACACTTTATTATATTAAATTAGTGTAGCAGGGTATCGTTTTCACCCGCAAGACTACAGTTCCCAGCACGCTTTGCGGCACCCAGGGTGCATTTCCCCTCGCAAGGACTGCTGGGGTGGACTTTAAAAGGGAGAGGAGGGGCCTCGCTCTTTCTCTTGGAACGCCGCCCTCCTTGCAAGAGGATCCCTGCACTCACCTGCTGCGCGTGTAAGGCCTGAAGCCTGGGCCTCGCACTTTGTTCCAGAGAGCCTTCCGTTCCGCCGAGGAGCCTGCGGTGCATCTGATCCACCTGAGGTGCCACCATCTTCTGGAGGACCGAAGACCCGGCACATCGTGGGAACTGTGAAGCCACTCACAGTAGCGGAGGAAGAGGACAGGAGTCGGTCCGGTCTGGGTGAGAGAGCGCCAGCTCAGAACCACATCTAAGTAACTTTGTTGCCTATTAACTTTGCCTAGGCCCATCATTGACCACAGTTATACTTTGGAGAGACTGTCTGCTGAACTGAGTTTATCAGTCTCTCCAGCTTTACCAAGTTAAAGAATCATCTGCTACCCTATTGGATTACAGTTTGTTTCTTTATGTGCACCACCGAGAGTTGCTAGCGAAGATTCTTCAACGAACTATACCCCAAAGATATAGTCAGGCCTGACTGGGTAGTATAGGACATTGCTGGGCGCCATTTTTTGCTCACGAGGGAGGATAGCTGCAGCGGGGTTATTATATTGTCATTGCATTAATGAATGTTATACTCTTTTAATGTGTGCATTTATATTGCAGGGATCTGCATGAGTTATTGTATGCAAATTACCTTTTATACTTTTACCAATAGTAAAAAGTTATAGTTAGGTAATTTGGTGGTCAGTGTCAATTACTGTGCTGGGATACGGAAAGGGGGTTGTACCATATAACAAAATAGAGATATTGCAGTTGTGCCACCCATCCCCCCCCCTTTTCCTAACTGTGTCACGAGAGGTTAGAGCCGATTGCCAGGGGTTGATAGCGGTGCATTACAAGGCCCAAAACAAACAAGCAGCCCTCTTAAACTGAGGGTATCACTATATTAGTTTATGGACACATTGCACTTTATGCATATATTAGTTTTAATTTAATGTATTTTTGCAGTATTTTTGCACTTCAGAGAGTGTGTACAGTATATGTTGGATTTAATCCACTTATTTTTATTTACATGAGTTGCAAGGGCAATATGGGGAGTCATTTTTGTTTTTTTGTTTTTATAGGGCCCAAATAGGCTCTGCTTGATCCAAGATGGCTGCTAGTCACCTGGGATGGCATCATCCAATCAGATAGCATCCACAGTCTCCCAGGAATCCATAGAGAAACCATGTGCCTCTTGACTTCCTCTCCCCCTGCAATGCTGTTGTGGTTGAGCGCTACCTGCAGTGGAGAAAGTAGACTGCACCTGCATACACACTTCCTTTCATGAGATGACAACTGTCTCCCAGTTGTGCTGCTGCATTGTCACCCTGCCACATGCATGTGTGTGGGGTTTGCTTGTGGTTATGGTGCAGAGGCATCAGACAAAAACTGTTTACTCTGCCAAATAGTGGAAAATGATAATTACAATAAATGTTCAAACGAGTTTCAAAGGCAATTCACTTAACGGTTCATTCACAAAATAACATATTTAGCATTCCAGAACACGACAATTATGCAGTGCCTACATGAGATGGTTGCTGGGGGCTTGTAACCTTAAGCGAGATTCATCATGGCCATGCAACAGAACCCATATGAGTGGATGGTATTTTAGCTTCTCTAACTTCACCAGTGCACGGGGATGTACCTGATTGGTGTTTGAACAGTGGAGCTGGGGTGCTTTTCACCCGGTCCAGAAACAATAACAGTATCCCCTATATGGCATGAGTCTTTCTACTGTACCAGGTCCAAATTTCCATCTTTGTAATCAATAGGCACCAAGGCTGGGTTCACACTGGTACGACACGACATTCATCTGACTTTCATCCTACTTTGCTCTGCGACATCAGTCCTACATTGATCCTACATTGGTCCGACATCCATCCGACTTTCATGAACAGGATACTACTTTGATCTGACTTTGTGATAGTCTGACTTGTCCTTTGACCAATCAAAACAATCCCAGGGTGAGATAAATTCCTTTTACTGCTGCTGTAATCATATGTCGGATGTCAAAAGTCGGATGGTTAGGACAAGGATCCTACTTTGATCCGACTTCAATGATATTCAATGGGCTGAAGTAGGATCAAAGTCGGACCAAAGTAGTACAGGGAGCATTTTCAAAGTCGGACCAGCATGTGTCGGACCAGTTAAGACGGCTCTCATAAGGAAACATTGATTTTCACACGTCATGCGACATGAGCTCCCAATGTCGGAGCGTTTGTCGGACCAGTGTGAACCCAGCCCAAAGGGCACCTTTGACACCTGTAACAACTCCCATTTTCTGGCATCATCATCAGCCTTTTCCTACTCTACTGGTCCTGACTTTTTATAAACTAGTCTAAGATTTGTAGAATTTTGTTGGAAAATTGTTGTTTTCAGAAAGTTTCTTGGATTATATAAGAGTTAAAGGGGATAATTTGACAATCGGTTTCAACCAGAAAGAGCAAAAATATTAAAGGACAAGTATGGAAAAATCTGTCAAATCGAATGGAAATGATCAAATTTTCTAATAGTTGAATTCACTCCCGAGAAAAATCGTAACTAGTCTTATGTGCATGCACTTGTTAAAGTTAATCTAGTTGTATATTCCTTCTACGAAAATCGAGACACTGACATGGTACTTGAATGAAAAATTATTAAAAACAAGTCAAGTCCATGAGGGCACCATGAAATGGTCGGACAAGCGATTTTTATACTTTCTCATCTGAACATTCCAATAAAATTTTACAGGTGTAAGGCCAGCATTAGACTAAAGTGACAATGTATAAATAAGTATATATGAGATGACTAATTCTACTGATGATGGGAAAAAATGGCCGAAAACTATACAGGAAAAAGCTTCCTGACGCTTCTGTCACCTACTATGCCTAATGATAACTCTGGTCCTGCAAACGGCACCAATTTAATCACTATGTTTTAAATGAACAGATGTTGGCTGCTTGCAAAGCAAAAAAAAAAAAAGAATTAACCACTTCCTGCCCAAGGACATCATATGAGGTTGAGGACTTTGAGTGGAGATATCTGAATGATATCTTATTTTTCTGCCAGCGATTCCCTGTCATGTAAAAACAATCATAGCGGCTGTTATGCCACTTGATTGTTTTTACAGGCAGTGGGAGGGGATGCCCCCCTTCAGCAGCCCTCTCCGGTGCTTCTACTAGGTTGCCAGTGCGATCGGCGAGCCGGAGAATAAATTGATGGTCCCCAGTCATCTCTATGACCTTCGGAGGCCGGGCGCAATGTTATGGCATCACGTCTGGCCTCGGCAGATGTAAACACTGCTGTTTCTTCGGCTGGGAAGTCAAGAGCGTTTTTTTTTTTTTTTTGCTTTTGTTTTTTTATCTCAGGCTTTCCAGCCTAGAGGCGAGATCTGGGGACCTATAGACCCCAGATGTCGCTGGAACGAGGACCTGTCATGCCCTATTCCTATTACAAGGGATGTTTACATTCATTGTAAAAGGAATAAAACTGATCAAAAAACTAAATATGTAAATGGCGTTCAAATCACACAAATGAGGTATTGTCACGAACGTTAGAGTGGGAGCAATAATTCTAGGCCAAGACCTCCTCTGTAGCTTTAAACAGGTAACCTGTAAAAATGTTTAAAGTGTCGCCTATGGAGATTTTAAAATACCGAAGTGTTGCGCCATTCCACGAGTGTGCCCAATTTATTCGTATCTATTTATCAGCGTAACATCATCTTTCACATTATACAAAAAAATCAGACTAAGTTTAGTGTTTTGCTTTTTTAAATTCGTAAAACAGGTTTTTTTTTCCAAAAAAAGTGTTTGAAAAATTGCTGCGCAAATACTGTATGACATAAAAAGTTGCAAGGACCATCATTTTATTCCCTAGGGCCTCTGCTAAAAAAATAGATATAATGTTTGGGGTTCTAAGTAATTTTTTGTAGGCGAGGAGTGCCAGAATTGGCTTGGGTGGCAAAGTGGTTAGAAACAGTTTTTAGATGGATTTCCACCAACAACCAATAGACAGTGCTGTGTCTTGGCCTAGGCCGACAAGGCCTAGGCCTAGGGCGGCACTTTGCGGGGGGCGGCAAAAAAGCCACCCCCCCGCACGAAAACCCCCCTCCGACCCGAGTCCCACTCATACACAGCTTCCCGTGGCCGCCTCCAGCTTAGATAGCTTCCCGAGGCCGCCTCCCACTCAGATACAGCCTCCCGAGTGCTATCATTGATGGGCAGTATGGGCGCGTACTTGGCCCGGAGGGGGGAGGAGCGACTGCCGCCCCCATAAAACCGATGATGACTGTCACTAGCTATACATAGTGTAACCGCGGCATCATTGCATCTGCTTTCCGGCTCGGGGCGGGGACGGGTTTCTCTGTAACCAGAGGAGGAGGAGGAGCGAGAGTGTCATGGAGATCCTGCCAGAAGCAGGCGTCCTGGTCTTCCTGATTCTCGGTTGCGCATGCTCCGCCCTGCAGGTGGTGCCAGAGGGGCTATTTAAACCTGTCAATCGCAGACAGTCCCTGCTGTCTGCTCTACAGCGTTGAGTACCTGAAAACCTGATCTGAAGACTTACCTGTGTTTGACCCGGCCTGCCTGTGACTTCTCCAGTTTTCTGCCTGCATCCGACCCCTGGCTTGTTGTGACCTCTCCTCTGTCTGATCCCTCTGTACCTTGCTGCCAGCCAGTTAACCGACCCGGCTTGTCTGACCAATCTCACTGTTCCTAGTTCCGGTCCAGTCTGCTAAGCTGATCCAGTTTGCTGAGTTCCTGTGTTCCTGGTTCCGGTCCAGTCTGCTAAGCTGATCCAGTTTACTGAGTTCCTGTGTTCCTGGTTCCGGTCCAGTCTGCTAAGATGATCCAGTTTGCTGAGTTCCTGTGTTCCTGGTTCCGGTCCAATCTGCTAAGCTGATCCAGTTTGCTGAGTTCCTGTGTTCCTGGTTCCGGTCCAGTCTGCTGAACGATTCCAGTTTGCTGAGTGTTCCTGATTCCAGTTCGACCTGCTGTGTTCCAGTGTGCCTACCAAGTCTGCATAACTACCTTCACCTTGGTTGATCCTGCCAGGCACTCGTACCCCTCCTACCTCCGCGCCTGCTGTTACCTTACCAGGGACCGCTGGTGGGAGCCGTAAGGGAGGCCTTCCTCTGCAAGTCTGGGCTCATCACCGCTAGGTACGTGACAGTAGCAGACAGCCATGTCTGAGCCCGAGTAGGGAGCCTCACCTATGGAGGAACTATGTCGGCACCTGGCAGGATTGGCTGAAGCGGTCAAGAACCTCCAGCAAGGCTACACCCATCTGGAAGAACAAGTGCAGGTCCTCTCTAACCCCTCTGGAGCCCAAGGGGGATCCCATACCTCTACCTCCACTGCTGGGGCAGGACCCTCACCCACAGTTGTCATGCTTCCTCCGGAGCCCAGGGTCCCTACACCCGAAAAATTCTCCGGGGATCGAAGCAAGTTTAGGGCTTTTCGTAATTCCTGCGAACTCTACTTCGCCCTGCAGCCTCGCACCTTCTCCTTGGAAGCCACCAAGGTGGGCTTTATGATGTCCCTGCTTTCTGGAGACCCTCAGAGCTGGGCCCACTGTCTCTTGGAACGGAAAGATATGGCGTTAAACAACCTTACTGCCTTCTTTGACGCCATGGCTCAGCTATATGAAGATTCCCAGCTCTCAGTAACCGCAGAGACCGCCTTGCGCACCCTTCAGCAGGGGCGCAGAGCAGCAGAGGACTACGTAGCAGAATTTAGACGGTGGAGCGCAGATACCAGTTGGAATGACGCCGCCCTCCGCCATCAGTTCCGCATAGGTCTGTCCGACCCTCTGAAGGACGAGCTTGCTAGGGTTGGCATACCACCAACCCTGAATTCACTAATTGACTTAACAATCCAGATCAACGACGTCTCAGGGAACGAAGGGCTGAGAGGTCCACGGGCTTCTCCCGCCCGACCTGGATGCTTCCCCGGGCTCCCAGCCATCTGCACCCAGCACCTGTTGCACCTCCAGCCGCTACATCTGACATACCCGAGCCCATGCAACTCGGAGTGCTTCGTCCTTCCCTCTCCCAACAGGAACGCCAACGTCGCCGAGTGAACAATTTGTGCCTGTACTGCGGGGAACCCAGACACTTCGTTATAAATTGTCCCCTGAAACTTCGAAAGTGTCTTTCAGTATCTTCTGACACTACCAACCCACAGGCCAAGTCCACATCTCACCTTGCTCTCTCTGTCTCGTTACAGCTCCCAGGAAGGACTCTGCAAGTGCCCGCCATTATTGATTCCGGGGCTTGCAGCTGCTTTATGGACTCAGCCTTTGCCATCAAGCACCAGATCCCTCTTGTCACCAAGACCCATGGACTATGTGTGCATTTGGCTCATGGGTCCATCATTAAGTCTGGACCAGTGGTCCAAGAGACCGCCCCTTTACCCGCTACCATCTCCACCATCTCCGGAACCCACCAAGAATACTTACGCCTGGACATTATCTCTTGCCCATTGTTCCCTGTGATCCTTGGTATACCTTGGCTACAGGTCCACAACCCTACCATCAACTGGGCCACGGGGTTGGTGACCTTTTCTTCTCCTTACTGCCAGCAATCCTGCGGGACACTCAAAACCCCTGGGCCGGCCACCCTCTTATGTATCAATACGGAGGCTGGAATATGGCAATCCATCCCTGAGGTCTACCATGACTTTCTTGATGTGTTTAGCAAACAAGGGGCAGAGACTCTACCACCTCATCGGGCCTATGATTGCCCCATTGACGTACTTCCCGGAGCGGCAATTCCGTTTGGCAGGATCTTCCTGTTAACAGAGGTAGAACAGGGGGCACTAAAAGACTATATCGATGAAAACCTACAGAAAGGGTTCATTCGTTCGTCTACATCTCCAGCCGGTGCAGGCATCTTTTTCGTAGAGAAGAAGGATCATACCCTTCGACCCTGTGTGGACTATCGTGAATTAAATAAAATCACAGTAAAAAAACGCTACCCTCTCCCCTCTTGGTACCGGAACTATTTCAGAGACTGGGAACAGCCATCATTTTTACCAAACTTGATCTCCGCGGAGCCTACAATTTGGTCCGCATCAAGGAGGGGGATGAGTGGAAGACCGCTTTCCGCACCCGATTCGGACATTTCGAGTACCGGGTAATGCCCTTCGGGTTGTGCAACGCCCCTGCCACTTTCCAGTATTTCATTAACGATGTACTCCGGGACTTCCTAGATCTCTTTGTCATTGTCTACCTGGATGATATACTAATTTTTTCTTCCTCCCTTGATTCCCACCGCAGGCACGTCAGAAGTGTGTTGGCCCGGCTTCGCCAGCACGGCCTGTATGCGAAGGCCGAGAAGTGTGAATTTGAGCTGAAAAGTATATCGTTCTTGGGACTAATTATCTCCAGCGAGGGCATCAAAATGGACCCTCAAAAGATTGCTGCAATCCTGGACTGGCCAGTCCCGGCGGACAAGAAGGGGATCCAACGTTTCGTTGGATTCGCCAACTTCTACCGCAAATTCATCAGAGGGTTCTCAGCCATCATCGCACCCATCACCCAGCTGACCAAACAAGGGATCCGTTTCCACTGGTCCCCTGAGGCCCAAAAGGCCTTTGAGGCCCTGAAGGGTCTCTTTACCTCTGCCTCTATCTTGAAGCACCCAGATTCCTCATTACCGTTCGTTCTGGAGGTAGACGCCCCGAAAATTGCGGTAGGAGCAATACTGTCTCAAAGACAGGGGACCAGAGCCTTGCTCCACCCAGTAGCTTTTTTCTCTCGCAAGTTATCTGCAGCAGAGAGGAACTACGACGTGGGGGATCGGGAAATGCTGGCGATCAAGTCCGCATTAGAGGAGTGGCGTTATCTGTTGGAGGGGGCTGCCCACCCGATTCTGATATTCACCGACCACAAGAACCTGGAGTACCTGAAGGCAGCGAAAAGGCTAAAACCACGACAAGCCAGGTGGGCGCTTTTCTTCTCCCGGTTTTCCTTCCATGTCACTTACCGTCCCGGTTCCAAGAACATTAAGCCCGATGCCCTCTCTCGGATGTTCCATAAGTCTAAGGAAACCTCTCCTCCAGACACCATTCTTGCTCCTGGAAACTTCCTTCTGCTTCAGGAAGACCTACTCTCCCGGATCAAGCAAGCCTCCACTGGGCAGAGACCCCCCTCCGAACCGGAATTGCAGGCCAAAAATGGGCTGTTTTGGTATCAGAACAGGATCTACGTACCTGAAGAGCTGAGAATAACCGTACTGGAACTCTGCCACGACCATGCCCTTGCCGGGCACTTTGGCGTTGCCAAGACCACCGACTTGGTACAGCGTACCTTTTGGTGGCCTCGGCTCCGCGAGAACTGTAGGAAGTTTGTGGAGTCTTGCATAGTTTGTACCCGAAACAAGGGTTACAAATCCAAGGCCTGGGGACTACTGAGACCCCTACCCGTCCCAGACAGACCCTGGAAAATGCTGTCCATCGACTTTATCGTCGAGTTGCCTCCGGCTGAGAGTCACACCACTATCTTCGTGATAGTAGACCGTCTATCCAAGATGGCACATTTCATTCCCATGAAGGGGACTCCCTCAGCTCCCGAAACTGCACAGGTGTTCATCAGAGAGGTCGTCAGACTCCACGGGGTACCAGCCAATATTGTGTCCGACCGAGGGGTACAATTTACCTCCCGGTTTTGGAGATCCCTCTGCAAGGCTCTGGAGATAGAATTGTCACTTTCCTCCGCTTACCATCCCCAGACCAACGGACAGACTGAGAGGACTAACCAGACCCTTGAGCAATACCTGCGCTGCTTCTCTTCATTCGCTCAGAATGACTGGGTTTCCCTGCTCCCATTGGCCGAGTTTGCCTATAACAACTCTACGCATTCCGCTACCAAGCAGTCCCCATTCTTCGCAAATTACGTTTTTCATCCTACATTCCTGCCCAATTCCCTTCCTGAATGTACGGTGCCCGCAGTCCAGGAAAAGTTGAACTTCTTTTCATCCAACAACCAACTTCTGCAGGAAACCATGACCAAGACTCAGGAACACAACAAGACAATTTTTGACAGGAAGAGACGGGGTGAATTAATGCTGGCACCCGGCGACCAAGTATGGTTATCCACTTTAAACTTGAGGATGGCATGCCCCTCTAAGAAACTGGGCCCCAAGTTCTTAGGGCCGTTTCCTGTCAAAAGGAAAATCAATGAAGTGGCTTATGAACTGGAGCTCCCTGACTCCCTCAAGATCCATCCGGTCTTCCATGTATCTCTGCTGAAGCCTTCGGTTCCCAACCCATTTCCAGGCCGAAGTCCGGCTCTCCCTGATCCTGTCATTGTAGACGGGGAGGAGGAATTCGAAGTGGAAGCCATTATGGATTTTAGAAGAAGGAATAACCAGAACCAATTCCTGATTAAGTGGAAGGGCTACGGACCCGAAGAAAACTCTTGGGAGCCTGAGGAGAACATCCATGCTAGAAGCCTGGTGCAGTCCTTCAAGAGATCTCACCCTGAGAAGTTTGCCCGGATGGGCATCTGGAGGCTGCCCCTTGGGGGGGGGCAATTTCATGGAGATACTGCCAGAAGCAGGCGTCCTGGTCTTCCTGATTCTCGGTTGCGCATGCTCCGCCCTGCAGGTGGCGCCAGAGGGGCTATTTAAACCTGTCAATCGCAGACAGTCCCTGCTGTCTGCTCTACAGCGTTGAGTACCTGAAAACCTGATCTGAAGACTTACCTGTGTTTGACCCGGCCTGCCTGTGACTTCTCCAGTTTTCTGCCTGCATCCGACCCCTGGCTTGTTGTGACCTCTCCTCTGTCTGATCCCTCTGTACCTTGCTGCCAGCCAGTTAACCAACCCGGCTTGTCTGACCAATCTCACTGTTCCTAGTTCCGGTCCAGTCTGCTAAGGTGATCCAGTTTGCTGAGTTCCTGTGTTCCTGGTTCCGGTCCAGTCTGCTAAGCTAATCCAGTTTGCTGAGTTCCTGTGTTCCTGGTTCCGGTTCAGTCTGCTAAGCTGATCCAGTTTGCTGAGTTCCTGTGTTTCTGGTTCCGGTCCAGTCTGCTGAACGATTCCAGTTTGCTGAGTGTTCCTGATTCCAGTTCGACCTGCTGTGTTCCAGTGTGCCTACCAAGTCTGCATAACTACCTTCACCTTGGTTGATCCTGCCAGGCACCCGTACCCTTCCTACCTCCACGCCTGCTGTTACCTTACCAGGGGCCGCTGGTGGGAGCCGTAAGGGAGGCCTTCCTCTGCAAGTCCGGGCTCATCACCGCTAGGTACGTGACAGAGAGAGAGAGGAGGAGGACGACGATGACGGCGGGAACCCTCACCTCAGAAAGCAGGTACAAATTGATGAGAGGCTCAGCACTGGAGTCCAGTGTATGGGAGGGGGTGGAAGGCTGTGCAGTCTCATTGTGCTGTGTTTGGAGGACTGGTGGCAGCCCGTTTTTGCTGGGACTTGTAGTGCACTCTGGGGGCTGAAATATGGCACCCCCGTTTTTGCTGGGACTTGTAGTGCACTGTGGGGGCTGAAATATGGCAGCCCCGTTTTTGCTGGGACTTGTAGTGCACAGTGGGGGCTGAAATATGGCAGCACCATTTTTGCTGGGACTTGTAGTGCACTGTGGGGGCTGAAATATGGCAGCACCATTTTTGCTGGGACTTGTAGTTCACTGTGGGGGCTGAGATATTGCAGCCTTCTATGCTGGGACTTGTAGTGCCTTAGACTGTGGGGGGACTGAGGAATCCTCATTCCGCCACTGAGGGCACTACAAGTCCCAGCAGAGTGGGCTGCCATTCTTCCATCCCCTGTAGTCTAGGGCACTACAAGTCCCAGCATAGGAGGCTGCCATATCTCAGCCCCCAGAGGGCACTACAAGTCCCAGCAGAGCAGGCTTCCATTCTTCCATCCCCTGTAGTCTAGGGCACAACAAGTCCCAGCATAGGAGGCTGCCATATCTCAGCCCCCCAAAGGGCACTACAAGTCCCAGCAGAGCAGGCTGCTCTTACAGAACAGGAGAAAGAGCTGGGGGGTTGGGGGGTTGTACTGGGAGGGGAGAGAAGGAGGCACAGGTTTGATATGAGGGGGGATTTGTTTTCTGAACGTGAGGATTTATGCTGGAAGGGGGAGATGGGGGAGGATTTGTGCTGGGAGGGGGAGATGGGGAAGGATTTGTGCCGAGAGATGGGATTTGTGCTGGGAGGGGGAGACGGGGGAGGATTTGTGATGGGAGGGGGGATTTATGCTGAGAGGGGGAGATGGGGAAGGATTTGTGCAGAGAGATGTAATTTGTGCTGGGAGGGGGAGATTGGGAAGGATTCGTGATAGGAGGGGGGATTTATGCTGGGAGGGGGAGATGGGGAGGGATTTGTGCAGAGAGATGTAATTTGTGCTGGGAGGGGGAGATGGGGGAGGATTTATACTTGGAGGGGAGATGGGGAAGGGTTTGTGATAAAAGAGGGGATTTGTGCTTGGAAAGGGGAGGTTAAGGCAAGGGTTTGTGCTGAGAAGGGGGATTTTCACTGGAAGGGGTTATATGAGGGGGAGGATTTGTGCTGAAAGGGGGTATTTTTGCTGCTAGGGGGAGATGGAGAAGGCGGGGGTCTGGAAGGGGTGTGGTTTACAGATGATAGGGCGGGTCTTAAATAGGAAGGGGTGTGGCTTTGACAGGAAGGGTGGGTCATATTTAAATTAGGGGGTGCATGAATTTAGTCAGGCCTAGGGCAGCACAAAACCTAAATACACCACTGCCAATAGATGGTGCTTAAAACTTTGACTAAGGGCTCACACATATTTTATTTTATTTGTTTCCAGCGTTATACAGAGTCAACATATTTCACAGTATCTTCCAGAGAGTATTTACATTCTTCGTATCAGTTTCTGCCCCAGTGGAGCTCATAATCTGACATCCCCAGCACAATAATACAGATGCATGTGAGTAGGTTGGCAGCTCAAGCACAGCAGTCTGTTTGCCTGTATCCTAAGGGTAGAGCAAGAGAAAATCCCCACCATTATTATATTACCGCCAACCAGCACAGTAATAAACAATCTGATGCACTGGCGAGTGCTTTTTACAGCTCCAGAAAAGCTCATGTCAATGGATCACAATGAAGAATTGAAGACTATAATAAATGTTATGTAATTCTCTCTATATCTCCTAACACATTTCTTAACTGCATATCATGGCTTGAAGTAAACCTGTCACAAATAACATATCATGAAAAATACATAATCAGAGATTGCCCGGAGTGAAAACCACCATGTCAAAATGATCAATAGCTCCAGAGATAAAAGACAGCTGAAGTTATAGTGTGAGGGGGTTAGCTCGGCAGCGGGTGTGTGTGACCCCCGGGATGGGCTCCCCACACAAAAACAGGCCCAGCAGACGGAGGTTGTGGTTTTCAAAATCAAAAAGGTGCCGTTTATTTTCTATTTACAGTGACAAAAACACAGCAAAGCAAAAGAAACAAACAAAATAAATCCTGGTCAACTTGACCTCTGACTAAACATACAGGTTTCCTAACTAACAACTGGGATCAGCCTAGTGCTGTCCTAGTCCCTGGTTTTAAATGTCCAAGCAAAATAGAGCCACACAGGCTTTCTCTCACCGCACAGGGGTTCACTCTCCCTAGACAGTCCACACAGGTCTGGTTCCAGGCATGAGCTAACATCTAATGAATCTGGGAGTTTTTATAGAGGCCTTAAACGAACTGACAGGCTTCAGCTGGCCTCATCAACTCCCTGCCTGCACGACGCCCAGCCCTCTCCCTAGAGGTATGAGTCATCAATGAGCCCACTAGTCTCAGCTGGGCTTATACAACTCTCCACCTAGCTGTATAAATCGGCGTAAAGCCTGAATCTGGGCGAAATATATCTACCCCCCTGGATGCAACCAGGTGACTTTACCTTCCTGCTGTCACATACCCCCCCCTCTTGTTTTAACCTCGGGGTTGGAACACCAGCAATCAGGCATTCATGTACTCGAGACAAAGCATCCACATTCCCCATTTGAACGCCAGGGCGATGCTTTACTGTGAAGTTGAATTCCTGGAGGGCCAGGAACCACCTATTCACTCTTCTATTTGTTTCCTTGTTTTGAGCCATCCACTTTAACGGAGCGTGATCCGTAACCATGTCAAAGTGCCTACCTAGCAGGTAGTACCGAAGGGAATCTAGAGCCCACTTCACCGCTAAACACTCCTTTTCAACGGTGGCGTAATTTACCTCATGGGACTTCAACTTCCTGCTGAGGTAAATGACTGGGTGCTCTTCCCCGTTCCAGACCTGGGACAATACTGCTCCTAACCCCACATCTGACGCATCACTTTGTACGACAAAGTCTTTAGAGAAGTCGGGTGAGTACAACACTGGCTGGCTACATAAGGCTTGTTTCAAGAATTGGAATGCTGCCTCAGCCTCGGGGGTCCATTTAATCATGACCGACCCTTTCCCCTTCGTCAGGTTGGTTAGGGGCACAGCCTTAGAAGCAAAGTGGGGAATGAATCGCCGATAATACCCAGCGATTCCCAGAAAGGCTCGTACCTGCTTCTTGCTGTTGGGACGTGGCCAACTCTGGATGGCCTCGACTTTGTTGAGTTGGGGTTTTATTACTCCCCTCCCAATGGTGTACCCAAGATATTTGGCCTCCTCCTGCCCAATGGTACACTTCTTGGGGTTAGCCGTAAACCCTGCTTCCCGAACAGAGTCCAGGACTGCTTGCACTTTTGGCAGATGTGAGGCCCAATCTGTGCTATGGACAATTACGTCATCCAGGTAAGCCGCAGCATACTTCCGATGGGGCCTCAGCATCTGGTCCATTTTCCGCTGGAATGTGGCCGGCGCATTCTGTAACCCGAACGGCATTCTTTTATATTGGAACGCCCCGTCTGGGGTTACAAATGCGGTTTTCTCTTTGGCTGACTTGGCCAGGGGGATTTGCCAATACCCTTTTGTGAGGTCAAGAGTCGTCATGTATCGGGCTGTTCCCAGCCGGTCGATCAACTCATCTATACGTGGCATGGGGTAGGTGTCAAATTTTGTAACTTTGTTCAACTGACGAAAATCGTTACAAAATCGCCAGCTCCCATCCGGTTTAGGCACCAACACAATGGGACTAGACCAATCACTTTGGGACTCCTCTATCACCCCTAAGTTCAGCATTTTCTGTACTTCCTCCCGTATTGCCTCCCGTCGGGCCTCTGGGATCCGATAGGGTTTTAACTTCACCCTTTCACCGGGCGGGGTAATAATGTCATGCTCTACCCCAGATGTTTGTCCCGGCAGCTCAGAGAATACCTCCTTGTTGCGAAGCACAAACTCCTTAACCTCCTGTTGTTGGGGTTGTGACAAGGTGGCTGCGATTCCAACCTCAGGAATCACGCAACCAGTTTGAGCTGGTGACCAAGTGTCTGCGACTAGGGACTCTCTATCCCTCCAGGCTTTCAACAGATTAACGTGATAGATCTGTTCGGGCTTTCGCCTTCCTGGTTGTCTGACCTTGTAATTCACTTCGCTCACTTTTTCCATTATCTCGTAGGGGCCTTGCCATTTGGCAAGGAATTTACTTTCAACCGTAGGGACAAGTACCAATATCCTATCCCCCGGGGAAAAGGTACGGGTCTTGGCTCCACGGTTGTACACTCTCTGCTGTGCCAACTGCGCTTGGGCCAAATGTTCCTTCACGATGGGCATTACCTGTGCAATTCGATCTTGCATCAGGGCGACATGCTCAATCACACTCCTGTGGGGAGAACTCTCACTTTCCCAAGTTTCCTTGGCAATATCCAACAGCCCTCTTGGGTGTCTCCCATACAGTAACTCAAAGGGGGAGAATCCCGTAGAGGATTGGGGCACCTCCCTAATAGCAAACATCAAATAAGGAAGTAGACAGTCCCAATCCTTTCCATCCCTATCCACCACTTTCTTCAACATTTGTTTTAGGGTTTTGTTGAATCTTTCAACCAGCCCATCGGTTTGGGGGTGATACACAGATGTACGTAATTGCGTCACTTTGAACAATTTACACAGCTCCTTCATAACCCGGGACATAAAGGGTGTACCTTGGTCCGTAAGCAGTTCTTTACAAATACCCACCCGGCTAAAAACAAGAGATAGCTCTTTGGCTATGGTTTTGGCCGAGGTATTTCTGAGAGGGATCGCTTCTGGATAACGGGTGGCATAGTCCATTATAACCAATATGTACTGGTGCCCCCTAGCGGACTTGATTATAGGACCTACCAAATCCATTGCGATTCTCTCAAACGGGACCTCAATGATGGGTAGAGGGACCAGCGGGCTACGGAAGTGTGGCATCGGGGCCGACCTCTGACACACAGGGCAGGAGGAACAATAATTTTCTATGTCCTTCATCACCCCAGGCCAATAGAATCTCTGTAATACCCTCTCTCGGGTTTTCTCTGTCCCCAGATGACCTCCAAGAATGTGCCCATGGGCCAACTCCAACACCAACTTCCTGTAAGGTTTGGGCACCACAAGCTGCTCAACGGTTTCTTCTGCCCTTTTTGCCACCCGATACAGTAGGTCCTTCTCTACGCTGAAGTATGGGTAAGTGCAGGTATTATCTGGGTTCACTAACTCGCCATCTATTTTCACTACGTTTTCCCGTGCCTTTATTAGGGCGGGGTCTTTCAACTGTTCTGTGGCAAAGTTTTCCCTGTGAACCTCAAGATCAGAAAACTCCACAGACGGTAGGTTTTCGTCTGAGGAGGTGGGCTCCTCTCCAGTTTCTTGAGTCTCCCCTGCCAATACTGACAAGGGAAATTCGGGAGAGTCCTCACCACTCTCAGAGGAGTTCTGGCTATCATATTCCTGGTACATAGGGGCACCAGTGGGGGGCTCAGGATCATCCCACAGTTCCCAGAACTTCGGAAAATCCCTTCCCACAATGGCGTCATGCGGTAACTGAGACACTAAGCCCACTGGATGAGAAAGGGTACCTTTGGGGGTCTCGAAACACACTGTAGTCACTGGATACTCTCGGGTGTCCCCATGTACACAAATAACAGCTACCTTGCTATTCCCAGAGACCTCTGTTTTAACTAATTCAGCCTTTATCAGGGTCACAAGGCTACCTGAATCCAGCAATACCACAACATTTCTACCATTAATACACATTTTGCATAAATGTTTCTCAGTTCCTCGAATGGCAGTGCATGCGACTGTCGCACACAGCGACTGACGTCTGCCCGTCAGAAAGTCACACTGCATGGGTTCCTCCAAAACCGGGCAATTTGCTGCAATATGTCCCGCTTGCCGGCAGCGGTAGCAAATGATCCTTCTTGCCGCCTCTTGAGCCGCTGATTTCCCAGGCTGTTCTCGCCAAACTTGGGGTAGAGCTCCCACCCTCTCACTCTCTCCACCCTTACCCCTTGGAATCATCTTATCCGCCCCTGGGGATGGTCTGGTCTTAGGGTGGAAAGTCCGAGTGTCTCTGGAAGAGGCCGTCAGGTTCTCTGTAGCCAAGTATTTCTCCACACGATCCACAAGACCATCGGCCGTCTCTGGGTCTCCATGGCTTACCCACTTTTGGATGGCAGTAGGAAGAGCTCTCAAAAACCGATCCATTACAACACGTTCCACAATCTTTGGTGCGGACAAAGTCTCTGGCTGTAGCCACTTTCTGCTCAGGTGAATGAGATCATACATTTGAGACCTGGGGGGTTTTCCAAGCTGGAAAGTCCAGTTATGCACACGCTGAGCCCGGACAGCCAGGGTGACACCCAGCCTTGCCAATATTTCAGCTTTTAGCATCACATAGTCTTTTGCTTGGTCAGGCTCTAGGTCATAGTAAGCTTTCTGCGATTCACCCGTTAACAGAGGAGCCACCAGTCCAGCCCACTGCTCCTCAGGCCACTTTTCTCTTTCAGCAGTCCTTTCAAACGTGGTCAAAAATACCTCTGGATCATCCTCTCCAGTCATTTTTGTCAATAAACGACTCACCCCAAAGGACGCGGTATTAGTGGGACGGCTTTCCTCACTGGTCTGCGGACGTTGCTGCATTACTGCTTCCATTTGTTGTAGTCTCTGCTCTTGCTTCTGTAATAGGTCTATGAAGCGGGCCTCAGATCGTTGCTGGGCTTGTTGCTGAGCTTCCAGACTCTGTTGGTGAGCTTGCTGCTGGGCTGCAAGGCTCTGTTGATGAGCTTGCTGCTGGGCTGCGAAGTTCTGTTGTTGAGCTGCAAGGCTCTTTTGCAAACCTGCATTTGTCTGCTGTTGATTGGCATTTGCTAGAGCCAGCTGTTTCAGTATCTCCTCCATGCTGGCTTAAAAAAAAACTGCCCGCATTCTCCACCAACTGTGAGGGGGTTAGCTCGGCAGCGGGTGTGTGTGACCCCCGGGATGGGCTCCCCACACAAAAACAGGCCCAGCAGACGGAGGTTGTGGTTTTCAAAATCAAAAAGGTGCCGTTTATTTTCTATTTACAGTGACAAAAACACAGCAAAGCAAAAGAAACAAACAAAATAAATCCTGGTCAACTTGACCTCTGACTAAACATACAGGTTTCCTAACTAACAACTGGGATCAGCCTAGTGCTGTCCTAGTCCCTGGTTTTAAATGTCCAAGCAAAATAGAGCCACACAGGCTTTCTCTCACCGCACAGGGGTTCACTCTCCCTAGACAGTCCACACAGGTCTGGTTCCAGGCATGAGCTAACATCTAATGAATCTGGGAGTTTTTATAGAGGCCTTAAACGAACTGACAGGCTTCAGCTGGCCTCATCAACTCCCTGCCTGCACGACGCCCAGCCCTCTCCCTAGAGGTATGAGTCATCAATGAGCCCACTAGTCTCAGCTGGGCTTATACAACTCTCCACCTAGCTGTATAAATCGGCGTAAAGCCTGAATCTGGGCGAAATATATCTACCCCCCTGGATGCAACCAGGTGACTTTACCTTCCTGCTGTCACAATAGGCAAATCTCAGCATTTTCCATAAAAGTCTTACATATTTCTTCAGTGTAGGGTTCCTTTGATATGACAGCAGCAAATTGTCACTTTTCGCACACCTGCTACAGTGCTGACACTATAGCAAACTACAAATTCATGTTAGCTCAAAGTGACCCTGTTGCTATAAGCATGGCTCCCAACAGTCCCTCATTTGGAGGAACAATCCTTCTTTTGAGGTCCCTCGTGCCTCCTTGGTTGTCTCTCTTTTTGATCTGATGTGTACATCTCTATCCACTTGCCGACCGTAATATACAGTATATATACAGTGTCGCTTGCAAGTGGTTTACCAGGCTTATGGCTGAAGTTGTCAGCCATAACCCCAGTACTTTTTTTTCAGGCGGCAATTGGCTTTCATGAAAGCGGTCCGAGTGGCTAATTAGCTTGCCAGTGTTTCCCGAGAAATGATCCAACTTTTGCACGGCTGGCCATAGAAGTTACCAGAGACCAGATTGTCTCTGATCACCTCTATGGTCTTGGAGGACCAGATCAACGTCATGACATCACTTCAGGTCTAGGGTGGAAGTAAACTTTTTATTTTTTTGTAAAGCAAAAGATCAAATTTTTTTATTTTGTTCTTTTGCTTTTGAAGGTATTTTGAAAACCGCTGCGCAAAAAAACGTGTAACATAAAATGTTGCAACAATCGCCATTTTATTCTCTATTCTTTAGGTTCTCTGCTAAAAAAAAAAACAATATATAATGTTTGGGGGTTCTAAGTAATTTTCTAGCAAAAAATACAGATATATGCCGCGTACAGACAATTGGACATTCCGACAACAAAACCGTAGATTTATTTCCGACGGATGTTGGCTCAAACTTGTCTTGCATACACACGGTCACACAAATATTGTTGGAAATTCCAAATGTCAAGAACGTGGTGATGTACAACACGTACGACGAGCCGAGAAAAATGACATTCAATAGCCAGTGCGGCTCTTCTGCTTGATTCCGAACCAGCTCTCAAATTTTTGTTGTCGGAAATTCCGACAGAAAATGTCCGATGGGGCCTACACACGGTCGGAATTTCCGACCAAAAGCTCACATCGAACTTTTGTTGTTGGAAATTCCGAGCGTGTGTACGCGGCATTAAACTTGTAAATAAAAAGTGCTAGAAAAGGCTTGGTTGGCAGTAGCTAGGGGGTTCTCCTCCAAGGTGTCTGTAGGTTTCTTTTACAGAAACATTGACAAAGAGGTATGGATTCAGCTGTGTAAAATTGCTTGATCACTTCTGTTACGGAGATATTCCTAACCTCGCTTAAATGCTTAAAATAAGTGATTAAAAACCTTTTGTCTATTGTGAGGGGGTTAGCTCGGCAGCGGGTGTGTGTGACCCCCGGGATGGGCTCCCCACACAAAACAGGCCCAGCAAACGGAGGTTGTGGTTTTCAAAATCAAAAAAAGGTGCGGTTTATTTTCTATTTACAGTGACAAAACACAGCAAAGCCAAAAGAAACATAAACAAATTAAATCCTGGTCAACTTCACCTCTGACTAAACATACAGGTTTCCTAACTAACAACTGGGATCAGCCTAGTGCTGTCCTAGTCCCTAAGTCCCTGGTTTTAAATGTCCAAGCAAATAGCCACACAGGCTTTGTCTCACCGGACAAGGGTTCACTCTCTCCAGGAAGTCCACACAGGTCTGGTTCCAGGCATGAGCTAACACCTAATGAATCTGGGAGTTCTTATAGAGGCCTAAATGAGCTGACAAGCTTCAGCTGGCCTCATCAACTCCCTGTCTGCACGACGCCCCACACTCTCCCTAGAGGTATGAGTCATCCATGAGCCTACTAGCCTCAGCTGGGCTTATACAACTCTCCACCCTAGTTGTATAAGTCAGCATAAAGCCTGAATTTGGGAGAAATATATCTACCCCCCTGGATGCAACCAGGTGACTTTACCTTCCTGCTGTCACATACCCCCCCCTCTTGTTTTAACCTCGGGGTTGGAACACCAGCAATCAGGCATTCATGTACTCGAGACAAAGCATCCACATTCCCCATTTGAACGCCAGGGCGATGCTTTACTGTGAAGTTGAATTCCTGGAGGGCCAGGAACCACCTATTCACTCTTCTATTTGTTTCCTTGTTTTGAGCCATCCACTTTAACGGAGCGTGATCCGTAACCATGTCAAAGTGCCTACCTAGCAGGTAGTACCGAAGGGAATCTAGAGCCCACTTCACCGCTAAACACTCCTTTTCAACGGTGGCGTAATTTACCTCATGGGACTTCAACTTCCTGCTGAGGTAAATGACTGGGTGCTCTTCCCCGTTCCAGACCTGGGACAATACTGCTCCTAACCCCACATCTGACGCATCACTTTGTACGACAAAGTCTTTAGAGAAGTCGGGTGAGTACAACACTGGCTGGCTACATAAGGCTTGTTTCAAGAATTGGAATGCTGCCTCAGCCTCGGGGGTCCATTTAATCATGACCGACCCTTTCCCCTTCGTTAGGTTGGTTAGGGGCACAGCCTTAGAGGCAAAGTGGGGAATGAATCGCCGATAATACCCAGCGATTCCCAGAAAGGCTCGTACCTGTTTCTTGCTGTTGGGACGTGGCCAACTCTGGATGGCCTCGACTTTGTTGAGTTGGGGTTTTATTACTCCCCTCCCAATGGTGTACCCAAGATATTTGGCCTCCTCCTGCCCAATGGTACACTTCTTGGGGTTAGCCGTAAACCCCGCTTCCCGAACAGAGTCCAGGACTGCTTGCACTTTTGGCAGATGTGAGGCCCAATCTGTGCTATGGACAATTACGTCATCCAGGTAAGCCGCAGCATACTTCCGATGGGGCCTCAGCATCTGGTCCATTTTCCGCTGGAACGTGGCCGGCGCATTCTGTAACCCGAACGGCATTCTTT
Organism: Rana muscosa; assembly: GCA_029206835.1. Taxonomy (NCBI): domain Eukaryota; kingdom Metazoa; phylum Chordata; class Amphibia; order Anura; family Ranidae; genus Rana; species Rana muscosa. The sequence continues at coordinate 300,459,143 of CM055118.1, forward strand.
TATATTGGAACGCCCCGTCTGGGGTTACAAATGCGGTTTTCTCTTTGGCCAATTTGGCCAGGGGGATTTGCCAATACCCTTTTGTGAGGTCAAGAGTCGTCATGTATCGGGCTGTTCCCAGCCGGTCGATCAACTCATCTATACGTGGCATGGGGTAGGTGTCAAATTTTGTAACTTTGTTCAACTGACGAAAATCGTTACAAAATCGCCAGCTCCCATCCGGTTTAGGCACCAACACAATGGGACTAGACCAATCACTTTGGGACTCCTCTATCACCCCTAAGTTCAGCATTTTCTGTACTTCCTCCCGTATTGCCTCCCGTCGGGCCTCTGGGATCCGATAGGGTTTTAACTTCACCCTTTCACCGGGCGGGGTAATGATGTCATGCTCTACCCCAGATGTTTGTCCCGGCAGCTCAGAGAATACCTCCTTGTTGCGAAGCACAAACTCCTTAACCCCCTGTTGTTGGGGTTGTGACAAGGTGGCTGCTATTCCAACCTCAGGAATCACGCAACCAGTTTGAGCTGGTGACCAAGTGTCTGCGACTAGGGACTCTCTATCCCTCCAGGCTTTCAACAGATTAACGTGATAGATCTGTTCGGGCTTTCGCCTTCCTGGTTGTCTGACCTTGTAATTCACTTCGCTCACTTTTTCCATTATCTCGTAGGGGCCTTGCCATTTGGCAAGGAATTTACTTTCAACCGTAGGGACAAGTACCAGTATCCTATCCCCCGGGGAAAAGGTACGGGTCTTGGCTCCACGGTTGTACACTCTCTGCTGTGCTAACTGCGCTTGGGCCAAATGTTCCTTCACGATGGGCATTACCTGTGCAATTCGGTCTTGCATCAGGGCGACATGCTCAATCACACTCCTGTGGGGAGAACTCTCACTTTCCCAAGTTTCCTTGGCAATATCCAACAGCCCTCTTGGGTGTCTCCCATACAGTAACTCAAAGGGGGAGAATCCCGTAGAGGATTGGGGCACCTCCCTAATAGCAAACATCAGATAAGGAAGTAGACAGTCCCAATCCTTTCCATCTCTATCCACCACTTTCTTCAACATTTGCTTTAGGGTTTTGTTGAATCTTTCAACCAGCCCATCGGTTTGGGGGTGATACACAGATGTACGTAATTGCGTCACTTTGAACAATTTACACAGCTCCTTCATAACCCGGGACATAAAGGGTGTACCTTGGTCCGTAAGCAGTTCTCTACAAATACCCACCTGGCTAAACACAAGAGATAGCTCTTTGGCTATGGTTTTGGCCGAGGTATTTCGGAGAGGGATCGCTTCTGGATAACGGGTGGCATAGTCCATTATAACTAATATGTACTGGTGCCCCCTAGCGGACTTGATTATAGGACCTACCAAATCCATGGCGATCCTCTCAAACGGGACCTCAATGATGGGTAGAGGGACCAGCGGGCTACGGAAATGTGGCATCGGGGCCGACCTCTGACACACAGGGCAGGAGGAACAATAATTTTCTATGTCCTTTATCACCCCCGGCCAATAGAATCTCTGTAATACCCTCTCTCGGGTTTTCTCTGTCCCCAGATGACCTCCAAGAATGTGCCCATGGGCCAACTCCAACACCAACTTCCTGTAAGGTTTGGGCACCACAAGCTGCTCAACGGTTTCTTCTGCCCTTTTTGCCACCCGATACAGTAGGTCCTTCTCTACGCTGAAGTATGGGTAAGTGCAGGTATTATCTGGGTTCACTAACTCGCCATCTATTTTCACTACGTTCTCCCGTGCATTTATTAGGGCGGGGTCTTTCAACTGTTCTGTGGCAAAGTTTTCCCTGTGAACCTCAAGATCAGAAAACTCCACAGACGGTAGGTTTTCGTCTGAGGAGGTGGGCTCCTCTCCAGTTTCTTGAGTCTCCCCTGCCAATACTGATAAGGGAAATTCCGGAGAGTCCTCACCACTCTCAGGGGAGTTCTGGCTATCCCATTCCTGGTACATAGGGGCACCAGTGGGGGGCTCAGGATCATCCCACAGTTCCCAGAACTTCGGAAAATCCCTTCCCACAATGGCGTCATGCGGTAACTGAGATACTAAGCCCACTGGATGAGAGAGGGTACCTTTGGGGGTCTCGAAACACACTGTAGTCACTGGATACTCTCGGGTGTCCCCATGCACACAAATAACAGCTACCTTGCTATTCCCAGAGACCTCTGTTTTAACTAACTCAGCCTTTATCAGGGTCACAAGGCTACCTGAATCCAGCAATACCACAACATTTCTACCATTAACACACATTTTGCATAAATGTTTCTCAGTTCCTCGAATGGCAGTGCATGCGACTGTCGCACACAGCGACTGACGTCTGCCCATCAGAAAGTCACACTGCATGGGTTCCTCCACAACCGGGCAATTGGCTGCAATATGTCCCGCTTGCCGGCAGCGGTAGCAAACGATCCTTCTTGCCGCCTCTTGAGCCGCTGATTTCCCAGGCTGTTCTCGCCAAACTTGGGGTAGAGCTCCCACCCTCTCACTCTCTCCACCCTCACCCCTTGGAATCCTCTTATCCGCCCCTGGGGATGGTCTGGTCTTAGGGTGGAAAGTCCGAGTGTCTCTGGAAGAGGCCGTCAGGTTCTCTGTAGCCAAGTATTTCTCCACACGATCCACAAGACCATCGGCCGTCTCTGGGTCTCCATGGCTTACCCACTTTTGGATGGCAGTAGGAAGAGCTCTCAAAAACCGATCCATTACAACACGTTCCACAATCTTTGGTGCGGACAAAGTCTCTGGCTGTAGCCACTTTCTGCTTAGGTGAATGAGATCATACATTTGAGACCTGGGGGGTTTTCCAAGCTGGAAAGTCCAGTTATGCACACGCTGAGCCCGGACAGCCTGGGTGACACCCAGCCTTGCCAATATTTCAGCTTTTAGCATCACATAGTCTTTTGCTTGGTCAGGCTCTAGGTCATAGTAAGCCTTCTGCGATTCACCAGTTAACAGAGGAGCCACCAGTCCAGCCCACTGCTCCTCAGGCCACTTTTCTCTTTCAGCAGTCCTTTCAAATGTGGTCAAAAATACCTCTGGATCATCCTCTCCAGTCATTTTTGTCAATAAACGACTCACCCCAAAGGACGCGGTATTAGTGGGACGGCTTTCCTCACTGGTCTGCGGACGTTGCTGCATTACTGCTTCCATTTGTTGTAGTCTCTGCTCTTGCTTCTGTAACAGGTCTATGAAGCGGGCCTCAGATTGCTGCTGGGCTTGTTGCTGAGCTGCAAGGCTCTGTTGATGAGCTTGCTGCTGGGCTGCGAAGTTCTGTTGTTGAGCTGCAAGGCTCTTTTGCAAACCTGCATTTGTCTGCTGTTGATTGGCATTTGCTAGAGCCAGCTGCTTCAGTATCTCCTCCATGCTGGCTTAAAACAAAACTGCCCGCATTCTCCACCAACTGTGAGGGGGTTAGCTCGGCAGCGGGTGTGTGTGACCCCCGGGATGGGCTCCCCACACAAAACAGGCCCAGCAAACGGAGGTTGTGGTTTTCAAAATCAAAAAAAGGTGCGGTTTATTTTCTATTTACAGTGACAAAACACAGCAAAGCCAAAAGAAACATAAACAAATTAAATCCTGGTCAACTTGACCTCTGACTAAACATACAGGTTTCCTAACTAACAACTGGGATCAGCCTAGTGCTGTCCTAGTCCCTAAGTCCCTGGTTTTAAATGTCCAAGCAAATAGCCACACAGGCTTTGTCTCACCGGACAAGGGTTCACTCTCTCCAGGAAGTCCACACAGGTCTGGTTCCAGGCATGAGCTAACACCTAATGAATCTGGGAGTTCTTATAGAGGCCTAAATGAGCTGACAAGCTTCAGCTGGCCTCATCAACTCCCTGTCTGCACGACGCCCCACACTCTCCCTAGAGGTATGAGTCATCCATGAGCCTACTAGCCTCAGCTGGGCTTATACAACTCTCCACCCTAGTTGTATAAGTCAGCATAAAGCCTGAATCTGGGAGAAATATATCTACCCCCCTGGATGCAACCAGGTGACTTTACCTTCCTGCTGTCACACTATATAAAATGAAATCAAACGATAGCGTCGGGAAAAGAGAAAACAATGACATTTATTTATACAGAACTGGTACCACCTAATAGCAAGGTGATACCAATGTTACACGATACATAATAGGAATATTGCTATGACAAACATGATACCAATGTTACATGATAATAGGAACAAGAGAGCAAACGTGAAGTAATATTAATCTTAAACATGGGAGAGAGAGAGAGAGAGAGAGAGGGAGAGAGGCCGAGCGAGAGGGAGAGAGAGAGAGAGAGAGAGGGAGAGAGAGGGAGAGAGACAGAGAGAGAGGCAGAGAGAGAGAGAGGCAGAGGGAGAGGGAGAGAGGGAGAGAGAGAGAGAGAGAGGGAGAGAGGCAGAGAGAGAGAGAGACAGAGAGAGAAAGAGAGAGAGAGAGAGGGAAAGAGCTTATTACGTCACCATGTCGTCTGCGTCAGATCTTCATTCTAAGAGGCTTATTATGGCTCTGGCTGACTAATTTATAATCCAAAATCCGGTGGTCTCATTGGTTCAAATCTGACCACCTGATTGGTTGAAATCTCAGGTCTCTTTACCTAGCCTGCCCCCTCTAAAGCTGAAATACTGGTTGCTTTATCAGCTTAGTCTAACCAGTTCCCACATTAGCATGCTAAGGGCCCCCTGCGGTGACCGGCCCCCCCAAGACAAAGGACACTTAAGTTTCACCTGAAACCTCCCAACCAACAGGAGATGATACGTCCTTTGTTTACAGTATGGGGGGAGCTCTCTCTCAAAGAAAATATCTTTCAGTAAACTCATAAACAGATTTTACCCGTCCCCTTACATATATATATATATATATATATATATATATATATATATATATACATACATACATACACATGCAGCGTCCTGTTCCCAATGATTGGACGCTATTAAACCAGCAGCTCCTACAAGGGTAGTGTTTCATAAATACATATATACATGTGTCCGTTGGGGGGCATGGTGGTTTATTTAGAGTACAGGATATGAAAAAGAATTAGAATCAAAATATCCACCACACTTCTGGATGTTTGGTTTGGCCAATTGGACTTAGAAATTCATGAGGCAAGAGGAAGTATGTAGACTAGCTAAACTTCAGGCAACCAGTTCCCACTGCAAAACCGCTGTAAATGTTGAAGGTGAGGTGTAGTCTTTAGGACCTATGTTGATGGCCTTTTGTTTGGTTCAAGATTTACATTCCTATATAAGTCTATAGGACTGAAAAATCTGCTTAAAGCAAGTCAAAATCAGGTCAAAGGTAGGTCAACTGATTTAATTATTAAATGTTAATTAAATGTGAATTTTTAAACTTTAATTATTTTTGAATGACCTTAAGAGTGTCTCAAACTGATTTCATACTGATGCCAATAGCACAAGCCCAAAGACTGCCGACAAAGACATTTAGGCAGATCTGCTAATTGGCCACATTTCCCAAAAAACATCACTGTCCTGCATTAAGTAATTAACGCCTTGGTCAAATAACACATCATCATGGAGGGCCTGGAACTTTGGTTCTTCAGGACATGTAAGCATTACTCAGGTTCTTATTTTCTTATACAGTAATAAGAACTCTTTTGGGGTAACAAATGGTACAACTGAAATTGGCAAGGAGGAAAACTGTGGGACCACAGAGAAGGGTAAGTATTACTCTGGGTTGGATTATCCCCTAGAACATCGCTTCTCAAACCTTGACCTTTAAAATTATGGTAAATCTCAGGGCACCCTAGTCAAAAATCGGGTTCCATTCACAACAGAGTTCCACCATCACATCAGAATCCCCCCTTTCAGACTCAGACTCCTCAGCTTCCCCTCCTTTCAAATCAGAATCCCCAGTCCTTCCCCCTTTCACATCAGAGTCCTCCATCTACCCTTAACATAAGAGTCCCCCCATCCTTTAAAATTGGAGTCCTCAGTCCCCTCCTCAATCCCCAGTCCCCTTTCACATCAGAGTCCTTGGCCTCAGTCCCCTTTCACATCAGAGTCCTCGTCCCCCTGCTCTTTCACAACAAAGTCCTACCTTCTGATCTTCACCACAGTCCATATGTGGCAGTGGCAGAGGCAGAACAGGTCAAAAAGGAGGAGGACTTCTGTCTGCTTCTGAATGCTGGGGCTGCCTTGAATGCCACCTGATCTGGATTAGTGTCATGAATTTTCATGGTGTTGGCAGACAGCTTGCCTGTGTCATAGAGACGCATGACGCTGTGTAAAATTGCCGGGCGCAGAGTGGCACCCCAACAGATCTAGACAGTACCCCAGGGTTCCACAGCACCCCCATTGAGAAATGCTGCCCCAGAAAAAGAGGGAAAAAAAAGAACTGTCCAGAGTTGCTGGGGGGAAAAAACACAAGCAAGGTCTATTTTTTTACTCTTGTCTTTTGCAGTTGCATTGGGAATATAAATTGACAGGTCCACTTTAAAGATAACAGTAGCTGACAAGATTAGCTGCTGGGAAAGTGAGGTGCCATTTACAAGTGTGCTACCAGGGGTCAGATCTATGCATTCACAGACGCAGATAACCGACAGTCACGTGATATCTCGCCATACATCACGTGATATCTCGCCATACTTACCAAGTAAACATTAGACAGATAAGGGTGCATATGAGGATGAAGACTTGATTAAACATGGCAGAGTGAGTCCTCTGGATGGCACGATGCAGGTCATTCTGGCAGAGAAAGGAGATATGTAAATGATGGGCAGTATGAATAAGGCAACACAATATATATAATCTTCTGCTTTCACTCTACATGTCAGCCCAGCATTTGAAAAGGGCAAGCAGCGGAGAACATAATCACTAAACTGCCTGAGGCGTCAACGCAATTGGCGCCCACCTCTTCCTTTATAGAAACTGTATGAGAAGTACACAATGCAACGTACTGTTTCTAATATTTGAAGTAGAACCTCAGGCAAATACTACCATCCTTCAGGCAATTATGTGTCCATTCAAACACCATTATGTTATATTTTTAACTACTATATACTAATATACAGTATAACCTTCTGACAACTCTACCTAGTTCCTTCTGCATCTCAATGAAATGGACTTGAACAAACCTAAAAAGTCCCTAATCATACATTTACTTAAAGTGGAACTATATCCTCCTATCCTTTACAGCAGGGGTAGGCAACCTTTCAGAGTTGAGAACTACCTGGACAACATGAAGGCAAGAAAAGATCCTCGGGGGAGAGGGCCAAAAAAAAAAACAAAAAAAAAAAAACGATCGAGCTCCCAAAAGATGGCATTAAGAACACATAGTGTGTCACAATAGTTAACTCTGCCCCTTGACATCACCCTCCCACTGTAGTGTCCTCTGCCCCCCATAGCAGTGTCCACTGCCCCCCTCCCCCTACAGTAGTGTTCTCTACCCCCTGAACATGACACCAACCCTCCACTGTAGTGTCCTCTGCCCCCCCCCCTCCATAGCACTATCCTCTGCCCCCACAAAGTGTCCTCTGCCCCCTGAAAGCAGTGACCCCCTCCCCCCCAAAGCAGTGTCCTCTGTCAATTTTTCATCACAATTACCCCCCCCCCCGACTGTAGTGTCCTCTGCCCCCCTCCTTCAACATTGTCTCCTCTGTCACCTTCAAATCCCCCCCTTTACATACACACAGTGCTGTGTAGATAAGATTTCCTACCTGCCAGAGTGTATACAGCAGAGCGGAGATCAGGAGACAGCATAGTGCTGGGTGGGGGGCGGGAACGGGAGCTGCCGGAGTTCAAAATAACAAGATGGCGATTGATTGCTAGGACCGCCTAGCAAGCAATCACTGAGACAGCTCCCGTCCCTGTCCTGCCTCCTGCTCTCCACTCTGCAGTTAAAATGAGAACATCAGAGGCTTGGGAGAGTCAGAGCCGTGGTCACGATCCACCTGTCTGCTGGTTGATCGCAATCAATGGCTTGCCAACCCCCACTTTACAGCTAAGGGAGCTACAGTACATCATTGACCTGCGTTTGCCATGGTACTGCACATGTGACCGGTTATGTCACCAGTCATTTGATGGCTTGATAGTTTGGTTAAGAGCAAAAGCAACTGACAGTTATCATTTATGGCATGTCTTGAATGTAACTGTTATGGGAAACAGTTAAATGAGGTTGTTTCAGATAGGCGTATGTAGGCATATTCAGGATAGATGTTGGTATGATCTGCTTGCGAAAGAAATAGGTAGAACTGTCAGTCTTTTAACTGTTTACAGTAGGTTTGGTTTTAGTTTCGAACTGTTCAGTGGCATTGTTTTAGGGTTACATTTGCTGATTCTTGCTGTATATTTTGGTCTTAGCTTGTAAGAACACTCATTCCTACATATCCGTTGTGTAAGTTATCTGGTCACCTACCACTCCTTTACTCCTACCGCTCCCTGAATTCCACTTTTTTACCAGATCCGGCATTATGGGCAACATAGGGAATCAAAACTTTAGAACATATTTGTCTGGACAGGGCTCTTATGCCTTTTGATGAACTTAAACAGAAATATGGATTACCGAATAAATACTTCTTTAGATACTTACAACTCTGTCGCATTTGGCCGGGGAACCTTGCGGCTGAAGGCGGGGCCACTCAGAGGGTGTATGCATGGAAAGTCAGACACAACATTGTGTCTCCCAGGTGTTTGATCAGCTGGGCCTTAAACCACCTTCTCCTTGACCCTTAGTGCTTATTGGCCATTCTCCCTAAACACTCCCACACCCTCAGGTATTTAATGTAGGCAGGTGCATGAGACTATCACTGCACAGCCAGGATGTCTCTGTATTACACGCACCTGCGATTACCACTCTGAGGAGGTGAGAATCTTTACTATACTAACTGCTCCTGCTTATGCTTGTTTAGTGTTGCCATGCTGCCCCTGGTCTATTTTTGACCACCCACCATTGCTTTTTATGTTTTCCAGCTCTTGTCTTAGTGTTCTCTTTCTCTGTTTGATAGGTCCATGTCCTCCCCTTGCTTATGGTTCTCGTGAGCTCTGACCTGCTGCCATCCGCTGGATTGAGATCCCGGTTGACTCCCTTGATTGGTCCGGGGAACAGCTAAGCTTCCTCTTTACAAACAGAGTGAAGCTTTTGGAATGGAGGAACTTTTTGAGTCCCTCATAAACCTCCGTTGAGTGAATGTATGCTGATCTTCTGACAGCCCTACCGTGTAATGCCATCCATTTGCAACAATGCTTTGCACCGCCTAGTCTCTAATAAACATGTGATTTGTATGCTCTGTGTCATATTTTTCTGATACTTTTAATTATATGGGTCCAACATTTATACTCTATTTGTTTGTTTATTTACATATATCCCCCTTTCTTTATAGAAATGTATGAGCAAGCTTTTCTCAACCCCTGAAGAAGGAAGTATACCCACATTAATAGGAATAAATGCCTGTTATATCTTTCTGTAGGGTGACTGTTGCTATCATAATCTGTACTTTGTATTAGTATGTATTGCAACAATTAAGCAGCTGCATTTTTGAATTATGTTCCATGATTGTTTTTAATGTTTATACTTTTTCTACCATTAAAATTGTTATATTTTTTTACAATTATTTACTCCTTATTTGTCTTCCTGCATTGGTTTCCTGCCCACATTATCCCCTTGGGGCAATTTTCCTGTTTTCATTTTCAATTGGGATGTGGTAGGAACCACCAGGATTAGCTCTCCATTAGATTTCTCCTTCTCATTGTTTCTGGTGAGCTTTTTAGTGCACCGCCGAGCAACTAAAATTCTCATAGGTCTACTACTTTTTTAGGCCAGAAAAGCAATACTTCTTAAATGGAAAATACAGGAAGGTCCCACCTTAAACCTTTGGAAAACTCTGATAAATTCAGCAATTCCCCTAAATAAAGCAACGTGCCTTTCCAGTGGGTGTATAACCAAATTTGATAAAGTTTGGAATATTTGGTTAGAATATGATTCCACTATCGTCACTCAGTAACTACCCCAAATTCTATAAGCGGGAACCGTCTACCGTTCGGTTAAGTCATATTGATCTTGCCTTACAGGTTTTTCAATGATCACTTGAGATGATTCAAGACTTGGTACACAAAATCTTCTCTCATGTTCTTTCACTACCAGTAACTGTCTGTGTGACATAATTATAGTAATATTAATACTCCATTCATCCAGTTGCTGGAACAGTTGAAGGTCACGTTAAACACTGGTATGTTCTTTTGTGTTTGACCTACCGTACTGTAGTTTTCATGTTTTTATTTTCTCTTTAGTGTTTTTATCTTTTGTCTTGTTCATACGAGCTGGGGAATGCCAAAAGGCTCTATTCTGTATACTTTTCTAATTTGAAAATATAATAAACTGAATTCACAAAAAAAAATAAAAAATTACCAATGCCAAATTTGATCTTTCTCTTGGCAAGTTCCATTGTAAAAGGTCAGACATAAAGACATGAAAAGAGAAAAGGGCATGGACAGCACAGAAAAAGTAAGAAAGTGTAATGGAAATAAACCAAGCCATTTAAAGCTCAACTCCAGCTTAAAAAATGTGCCCTGCACAGGTTAAAAAAACAGTTCTACCTACAATACTCGCCCTGTCCCTAAAGCTGTACCCTGTACACCCCAGGTGCCCAACCTGCGGCCCTTTGGCACTTTTTTGGCACTGTGCAGCCCTTTTGGCACTATGCAGCCCCTTTGGCACTATGCAGCCCTCAGGGCCCTACTAGTCAGTGTTCCATTTTGCTCTGGAATAGCAATGTTTTTTTAACAGTCCCATGTAATATATCTCCAGTTTGATGGTTTCCTAAAGCATGTACCCAGTCTCCAACAACTCCTGTATCATGTCTCTGAAAGTCTCCTGCAGCATGCCCATAGTCTCTGACCATTTCTTGTACCATGTACGCAGTTTCTGACTATCTCCTGTGCCATGTCCACAGTCTCTGAACATTTTTTGCAATATGTCCACAGTCTTTCACCATCTTTTGTACCATGTCCATAGTCTCTGACAATCTCTTGTATCATGCCCATATATCCTGTTGTGTGTCTGCTGTCTATTACAGTGAGTATTCACTGAATTTTATGTGCAAACCTTTGATGTCTGGGGTCGCATTTGAGGCCTCCCATATCAAGAAAGCTGACCACCAATGCTGTACACCCACTGCCCAATGAACCAGCACCAAACTTCTTCTGGGCTGAATGATGCCCAGTTTTAGTTAAACCTCTTCGTATGAACCCAGGTGTTATGGATATGCTCCCCTGCGACTGCTTCATCAAATCACCCTGAGTTTCAGGAAAAGAGAGTGAGAGGGCCAATTAAGAGGAAGAGTTTTAAACCCGAAGTTGGGATTTTTACTAGAAGAACAGAAGCCGGTTTGTAAGCTGAACTACTGTATGGCCAAAGCTGACGCACTGCAAAGTGGTGTCCAAAGCTGGCCATACATCGTTCGATTGTCATTAAAACATTCGTAGAAAAATTGTCATCATCAAAACATTCTTGACAAAGAAAATAAATTTGGGACTTTAAGTGAGGCCAAGACAAAAAACGTCAAGTGCCTCCATCCCTGGTAACTAGTAGCTTGGGGAAAAGATTTGGAACTTTCTATGAAGTATGCGGCCGAGTTGGCCATGTGAACGTGGAGTGGCTGGCAAATAAGAAACAACTAATAACATTGTGTAATACATAATGGCATAACAAACACATTATATAAGTTGTAATTTAAGTTTATTAAATAAACATCATGAAATAGCATAACAGCACATAGCATGGGTAGCAATAAGTGGTGTCCAAAGCTGGCCATACATCGTTCCTTTGTCATTAAAACATTCGTAGAAAAATTGTCATCAGAACATTCTTGCCTTAACTGAGTCAACTAATTTCATTCTAAATAAATAAAACCCAAGGAACCAAAGCAATTGGACTTTACATATGCCTCCAACAGTAAACCCAACTAAGTTAAAAGAAATATCATCTACTGTATATACTCGAGTATAAGCCGAGTTTTTCAGCACATTTTTTTTGTGCTGAAAATGCCCCCCTCGGCTTATACTCGAATCACCTATTTGCTCCTGATCTCCCGGAATTTGGCGACCCGGCACTGGCCAACCATAGGTCCCCTGGACGCCAAACTTAGCACACATGTAGCCCCACTCTTCCTCTACAAGTGTGCAAAGTTTTTTGTCCGGGGGACCTACGACCGGGGAGCACCGATTTTTCAAAGCCTGGCACCCCTTCCATAGACTCCCATGTTAAACGGTCATTTCTCCAGTGATTTGGGGACCCAGTACCGGCCGGTCGTAGGTCCCCAGGACCCAAAACTTGGCACACAAATAGTCCCATTTCTCCTCTATAAGTGTGCAAATTTTTTGGTCTGGGGGGAGCACCGTTTTTTTTAACCACTTGCCGCCCGCCCTATAGCGGATTGACGGCGGCAAAGTGGTTGTAAAATCCTGACTGGACGTCATATGACGTCCTCAGGATTTTAAGCCGCTGCGCGCCCCCGGGGGCGCGCATCGCGGCGATCGTTGCTGCGGGGTGTCAGTCTGACACCCCGCAACTCCGATCTAGGTAAAGAGTCTCCGTCGGAGACTCTTTACCACGTGATCAGCCGTGTCCAATCACGGCTGATCACAGTGTAAACAGGAAAAGCCGGTCATCGGCGTTTCCTCACTCGCGGCTGCTCCTCTGACAGGGGGGGTTTGTGCTGATAGATTATCAGCACAGCCCCCCCGAGGATGCCCACTGGATCACCAGGGATGTCACTAGACCACCAGGGAAGCCACTAGACCACCAGGGAAGCCACTAGACCACCAGGGAAGCCCACCATAAGGTATGCCACCCTAGACCACCAGGGATAATGGATGCCAATCAGTGCCACAATGGATGCCAATCAGTGCCCACAATGGGCACCACTGATTGGCAGGCATTATTGATTGGCATCCATTAGTACAGTACAGTGCCACCTATCAGTGCCCACCCATGCCACCTATCAGTGCCCATCCATACCCATCCGTGCCACCTATCAGTGCCCATCCATGCCGCCTATCCGTGCCCATCAGTGCCCACCCATTCCGCCTATCTGTGCCCACCCGTGCCGCCTATCTGTGCCCACCCGTGCCGCCTATCTGTGCCCACCCGTGCCGCCGATCGTTGCCCACCCGTGCCGCCGATCGTTGCCCACCCGTGCCACCTCATCAGTGCCCATCCGTGCCGCCTTATCCGTGCCCGTCAGTGCAGCCCCATCAGTGCCCATCAGTGAAGGAGAAAACTAACTTATTTACAAAGTTTTGTAACTGAAACAAAAAAAAACTTTTTTTTTTTCAAAATTTTCGGTCTTTTTTTTATTTTTTAGCAAAAAATAAAAATCCCGGAGGTGATCAAATACCGCCAAAAGAAAGCTCTATTTGTGGGGAAAAAATGATAAAAATTTCGTTTGGGTACAGTGTAGCATGACCGCGCAATTGTCATTCAAAGTGCAACAGTGCAGAAAGCTGAAAATTGGTCTGGGCAGGAAGGTGTATAAGTGCCCAGTATGGAAGTGGTTAAAATCCGGGCACTCTTTCCATAGGCTCCCATGTTAAACGTCAGGACACAGTGAGGCATGGGCACAGTGAGGCATGGACACAGTGAGGCATTGACACAGTGAGGCAAAGTGAGGCACAGTGAGGCATGCAGATGGACACCCTAGGCTTATACTCGAGTCAATACGTTTCCTATTTTTATGTGGTAAAATTAGGTGCCTTGACTTATATTCGGGTCGGCTTATACAGTAATTTTATTAATTCATATATTAATAACAATTGTGACACATACAAGTCACAACAGTTTTTAATATATGAATTAATAAAAGTTGTTTTTAGGTTGAGTTGGATTTACTATTGGAGGCATAGGTAAAGTCCCATTGCTTTGGCTCCTTGGTTTTGATTTACACAAATAGAGATGATGCCTCCTCTGGTAAAATTTCATATAATATGAAGGCCTGCACATGTGTGTTTATTATAAGTGGAAGATCAGGCAAAACCTAAACCTGCTCTCTGCCACATTCTAACCCTAATCTATCTAACCCTGTAAAGCAAAAATCACTATACTTACCTATTCTGCAGCTAATCCGGTCCGGCCCCAGCATCAGCTGTCAGCGGTGGCTTAGCTGTGAGGGGCGGGTGCAGGAGAGGAGGCTGACAACGGAAGCCCATAGTAAAGCCTCGTACACACTATCAGATTTTCGGACGACCATTCGTCCGTTTTTTGTTGCATGCTAGTCTCATGTCGAAAGTAAAGAGGTTACTCACCATATGAAAATTCTCGTACGACAGAATACAACTTCAGAAGTGACGTAATGTGTTGACTAGTTTTGTATGTATTCTCTCGTTTCTGAGCATGTGTAGTCTTGCTCTTACAATTTTTTTCATATGAAAACCGTACTAAATAACCGCTAGCCGACCAGCTGCCGCAGTTACACTGCGGCAGGTTGGTACAGCTGTGCAAATCGGCGTAGGTATACGTCACTCCTTTGAGACGATCTAGCGGGCGCGCGCCCGCCGCATGTCCCCAGAGCCGATGCATGTGCCGGGCGAGCGCAATGTTCGCCGGTCACCCGCGATCGCTAGTGACAGAGCAGGAACGTGAATCTGTGTGTGTAAACACACAGATCCATGTCCTGTCAGGGGAGTAAAGACAGACTGTGTGTTCCTAGTATATAGGAACACTGATAGGTCTCCTCCCCTAGTCAGTCCCATCCCCCCACAGTTAGAACACACCTAGGGAATGCAGTTAACCCCTTGATCGCCCCCTAGTGTTAACCCCTTCCCTTCCAGTGACATTTATACAGTAATCAGTGGCTATTTTTAGCTCTGATCGCTGGACAAATGGTCCCAAAAAAGTGTCAAAAGTGTCCGATCTGTCGGCCGGAATGTTGCAGTCCTGATAAAAATCGCCGCCATTACTAGTAAAAAAAAAAAAATGCCATAAATCTATCCCCTATTTTGTAGACGCTTTAACTTGAATTAAAAAAACAAAAACTCAGTAAAATTAGCACAATTTTTTTCTATATTGTGAAAGATGATGTTACGCCAAGTAAATTGATACCCAACATGTGATGCTTCAAAATTGCGTCCGCTCATGGAATAACGACAAACTTTGGCAGGTTTCTACAGGTTACCAATTTTGAGTTACAGAGGAGGTCTAGTGCTAGAATTATTGCTCTCGCTCTAATGCTCTTACGTATGCGTTCGCGTTTGTGCGTGAGCTTTAAATATTTACATTTTTTTTTCCTTATTTATTTTACTTCCTATTTTTTATTTTTACACTGTCCTTTAAAAAAAAATCACCTTGATGAATTGATATTACTTATTTGGTTATATATATTTTGAATCAATTTATTTATTATTTTGTAGAAATTATGATATATATTTTACTTGATATTTCTATATCACGATATGTATTCTTCTACATATTTTTGGTTAAAAAAAACACAATAAGCGTATATTGATTGGTTTGCGCAAAAGTTATAGCGCCTACAAAATAGGGGATATATTTATGGCATTTTTATTATTATTATTTTTTTTAATAGTAATAGCAGCGATCTGCTATTTTTATTGTGACTGTGACATTGCGGCGGACATATCGGACACTTTTGACACTATTTTGGGACCATTCACATTTATACAGCAATCAGTGCTATAAAAATGCACTGATAACTGTATAAATGTCACTGTCAGGGAAGGAGTTAACACTAGGGGGCGATCAAGGGGTTAAATGTGTTACCTAGGTAGTGATTCTAGCTGTAGGGGGCGGGGACTCACAAGGGGAGGAGACCGATCTGTGTTCTTCTGTACTGGGAACACATGCTCGATCTCCTCTCCCCTGACAGGACATGGATCTGTGTGTTTGTACACACAGATCCAAGTCCCTGCTCTGTTTCAGGTAATCGCGGGTGCCCGGCAGACATCGCGGCTGCCGGGCACGTGCATCGGCTCCCGAGTGATGCGGCGCGCGCCCCCTAGACGGCCGGGAAGCCGAGGACGTCATATGATGCCCGCCCAGGATTGGAGATCCCTCCTGCGGACGTCATTTGACTATGGGCGGGGAAAGAAGTGGTAAAGTATTTAAAGCCCTTATAATTTCATCCAGACCTGCTTTTGAATGGAATCCCAGATGTATTAATGTGTTACTAAACCCAGAACTCTGCATCCACTAAATCTGGTCTCCCACAGTAACAGAACATGGAGATGCAATTATCAGCAGTATATAGCAGTCTTGTGACTTCTATCAGTGTCCAGCCGAGCGCTGGTTAAAGCTTGTAGGAGGAGATTTCAGAAGAATAGGAAGTTTCCCCAAGGGGCTTTAGACAGCAAAATTCCAAAAGTAATTTACAATAATGCATATTAAAAATGTATTGTGTATACACATAAAGTACAGTCCCAACACGTATATACTCCGGTAAAAACATGTATAAATAACCACACAGAATTAAGACACAACATTGCCATACAGTTTTAACATTTCACATGCATCTGTATAAATCTTTGACGCGTTTCGATCCCAATGGATCTCTTCAGAGGATGGGTGGTTTGCTGTGGGAAATATATAAATTTCATTCTCCTCTGACTGTCCTGTGAGGCAGCATGACCCCTGACCCTCTGTCTGGACAGTGCTGATTGGCCCTGTGCTGATCACATGCACATGCAAACTCTCTAGCAATACACACCAAACTGAGCACGTGCAGAGCACCTCCAAGGGCTTTGTTCTATCAGCAAATGGATTGGGGACAGTAAAAGAGGGAGAGGATCAGAGGAGACAGGATCAAACAGCCTTTTTACACAATGTGAAGAATTAACTCCTTAGGTTCCACAGTGAGTATAACAAGCCTGCTTTACTGCATATACAGGCTGATTTTACTATTGTGGGTTTAGTAACACTTTAAACATGTTTCATTGCAATATGTAACTTTTTTACTGAATGAACTCAGTTAGAATTTAGTTTTTTAAGAAGACTTTCCATCCAGGTCTTTTGAATTCTCGCTTCACAATGGTCGTAATTGAATGCTGATTAGACCTCACTAACCATTATGAAATCAAACGTTCCCGAAATTAAAATTTTACAGTGAAATTCTCCTGGTATATGCCAAGCCTAAGTGTTTCCTGAGCACTTCAGGGCTCTGGCACAGCCAAAGTAATCTGATGCCATGTAAATAATGCACCATGGGGATCTGGCCCATATTGTACAATGACCGCCCAAAGGTCTGATTGTTCTCAATAGAAGCAATCACAAAACATCACTTAGGACCAGTATAATCCTATAGCTGCAGGTGAGCCAAGTCACACTGACACCTGTCAGAAGAGAACTGTGCACCAGAGTATCGCACAAGTGATCTCATCACGTATAAATAGATTCTGCACAGCTACGGCTCAATTAGAAGCGGGAATGCAGGGTGTTTCACATTCATTAGCACTACAGACCGCAGCCCGGTGAGAGAAACTTCTCCCTCAGGCTGCATTTACATTCATACATACTGTACAAGTAGGATGGAGGTGAAAAGGGAGATTTTCACAGCTGCGTTCCTGAGGCACTAGGCTGCAGCTGCTCATTATCCTCTGCATATGGAGCCGACAATAGAAGAAGTAGTTCTTTACTTTTTTTTTTTTTTTAAGATTAACATTTTTTTTTTCTTTTGAATATAGCTTTGGGAGTTTATGCCGCTTCCAAAGTTTAATGCTAAAACTCTAATGCCCTGTACACACGATCGGATTTCCGATGGAATAAAATCCAATGGGTTTTTCCATCGGAATTCCGATGAAGCTGACTTTCATCAGTCTTGCCTACACACCATCAGTCAAAAATCCGACCCTCCCAAACGCGGTGACGTAAAACACACCGAAGAGCCGAGAAAAATGAAGTTCAATGCTTCTGAGCATGCGTCGACTTGATTCTGAGCAAGCGTGGGTTTTTTCTCCAATGGAGTTCCACACAGACGATCGGAATTTGCTATCAGTTTTTTTGTCCATCTGTAAAATTTAAAACATGTTCTATTTTTTTTTTTATACTGATGGAAAAAAGACTGATGGGGCCCACACACGATTGGTTTGTCCGATGAAAAAAGTCCATTGGTCTTTTTTCATCAGAAAACCGATCGTGTGTACACGGCATAACTGACCTGGCTCTATTGCAAATCTCTATACATCATGTTTTTTTTTTTTTTTTGGTTTTGTAGGACAGTCCAATGGAAATGCAGAAAGGTTAAAACACAGACAGCTCGAGAATGCAGTCTACTCTCTCTTGATGACTTCATGAGTGCCCAGTTCCGCTGGGGTAATTACAGATGAAAGCGATTAGTTGTAAGCACATTGGATTGTGTCCAAATAAAACGGACAGTTTTATTGAAGTATACAATGATAGCAGCGGTTAAAGGCACTCAAGCACTTACGCATTTCAAACACTATCCATTAATAATAGCAAATGACGTGGATGATGGGAAAAAATATACAGGGGTTAGGGCCATCCCTTCAAATAAATCACAAGATACAATTTTTAAAGGGTAACAGGGTAAAAGTGGAGTGTATGCCACATAATAGATGGTAGTCAGCTAGCTAAGTAGAGTTTAATGTAAAAGTTTGGCCACTTATGAAAAATATGTGTAATGCAGCATTCAATTTCAAGTGCAAACAAAAAGCGTTGCGCTAACAAAAATTGTGTAAAGTCAGTATATAGTAATCATATATAAATTCAACAGTTCCATAAACAAAATAGTGAAAGATGTGTGGTTCCAACAGCTAAAAGAACGAAGATGGATGTTATCTCCTTCTCTTCACCAAACACAGAATACAAGAGAGTGGCAACTCTGCTCTGAACCAAAGTCCCCTGGTAAAAGTCCTATGGTGACGAAACGCATAGGGAGGGGTGGCTTGGTCATGTCATCGTGTTACTCGGAAGTGGAGGAAAATGCCATCTTGCTTGACCGGGAATTGTTTATGGAGACATGCGTGTGTTCTTTTACTTGTGTGAGTAGCACTCGCTTTTAAATAAAAATTTGTCCTAAGGTTTTACACTATTTAGTGCTTTTTATTCATATGTACAGTACAACGTTATTGGAAGCTGGTGATATCTTTCTGGATTCATACCCGAGACATCATCCCTGAGGTTGTGCTTTCCAGTTCAAGTACTGCTAGTGGGAGCAAGTCCCCAAAAGCCCTTTTGACCCGCTTTTATGTAAGGGTCCACAAGCTCTGATAAGAGGACATCTTATTAGGGTGTTGGTGATTGGCCTCTTTGGTGAAGGGAAGGAGATAACATTCACCTTCGATCTTCGAACCACATATCTTTCACTATTTTCTTTGTGGGATTGTTTTCTATGTTGTATTTATATATGATTACTATATACTGACTTTACACACTTCATGTTAGCGAAACACTTTTTGTTTACATACAGTATGTATATTGATGACAAATATCTTATTGTTGTGTTTGCAGCTTTTTCATTTAAAATTTACACAAGCGCAGTAATCTTTTGATTTTCATCTAATTCCAAGTGCATCTGCACTTACAGTTTTCTGCTAAACCCCCTACAAAGTCGAATTAGTCCTAAAAGAGAATGCCATTAAGTATAGCTTCCTGAGATGGGGTGGCAAGGATGCAGCACTGCTCTTTGGTTCAGAGCAGAGTTGCCACTCTCATGTAAGCTATGTTTGCTTGCACTACAGTAGGATGAAATATGTTGTAGGGGGCATGGTTATCAACATTGTTCACTGCTTTCTGGATTGGCAGCACTGCCTCTGTTGCTGAAACCCCCCCCCCCCCCACTAAGAGCTGCAGTGTCTGGAATTAACACGTGAGACACAAATGATGTAGGATTTGGCTCACAATTGTTGACATTATGAGGCCTGTGCAACAGTAACTGGATGAGATACTTATTTAGACTGTCAAACAGGAGCCTTTCATTTGTATGTTACCGATAAGTGTATCCCCAGGCAAAAGTGTTCTCTTTTGAGTTTGGGATTCTTGGAGTCCAAAATCTTTAGGCTTTGGCATCAGTCCTTCAAGGGAGTGTTTTGGTTAGGGTATCTTGCAATTATTGATTGGTTTGCTCTTCTTGCAGTTCAGAGCTCTCAGACATTTTTTCTAACATCGGTGTTCAAAATCAATGATTTTATGGCCCTCAGGTTTCCTCATGGTCCAACTGACCTAAACATATGTTTTGAGCAGTAGGCAATGACTGAGAATATTATGTATCTTCTCCTTAACATATGGCCAAGATTTGGACATTGAATTTCATACACTATTATTGTCAAAAGTATTGGGGCGCCTGCCTTTACACGCACATGAACTTTATTGACCTCCCAGTCTTAGTCCGTAGGGTTCAATATTGAGTTGGCCCACCCTTTGAAACTATAAAAGCTTCAACTCTTCTGGGAAGGCTGTCCACAAGCTTTAGGAGTGTGTCTATGGAAATGTTTGACCATTCTTCCAGAAGCGCATTTGTGAGGTCAGGCATTGGCTCGCAATCTCCGCTATAATTCATGCCAAAGGTTTTCTATCAGGTTGAGGTCAGGACTCTGTGCAGGTCAGTCAAGTTCCTCCACCCCAAACTCACTAATCCATGTCTTTACGGACCTTGTTTTGCGCACTGGTCCAAATCATTTGGTGGAGGGGGGATTATGGTGTGAGGCTGTTTTTTCGTTTTTTTTTTAGTTCCAGTGAAGGGAAATCTTAAGGCTTCAGCATACCAAGACATTTTGGACAATTTAATGCTCCCAACTTTGTGGGAACAGTTTGTGGATGACCCTTTCCTGTTCCAACATGACTGCGCACCAGTGCACAAAGCAAGGTCCATAAAGACATGGATGAGCGAGTTTGACCTCTTTTGCCTAGACCATGTTTTGTCATCCATTCTGCAGTATGTGCTTCTGCTGTGCTCTTCCTGTTCCTGGACTGCACCCTGATGACACTATTACTGCAATCCAGGAATCAGAAACAGGAGTGGGTGGCATATGGTTCTGATTACATAAAACTCTTCATAGGCTCTGTAACTACAAAAACTGAAGTTGCCTAGGCACTGCTACATTAGTGGAAGGTCTCTGCTGCATCACCCCCTAGAGAAATTGAGCATTTAAATCTTGCAGTGTGGGATAATTTTCAAACTAGCCCGGAGTTAATGAGGAAGTAAACCCTGATGGGTTTTACTTCGTTTGAAGGAATTTGGGGGCCCCAAGCAGATTGAGAATTTGGGGCCCCCAAGCGGGGGGGTGCTACTGATTTTTTGGGGAGAAGCGGGGGGTGCTACACAATTGTTTTACTTTTTTTTTTAATTCAGAAGGGGGGGTGCTAACGCGGGACATTGACGTCGATCGCGAGAGGGAGGGCCACCAATCGCGGGAGGGGGCGCCAATCGCGGGAGGGGGGGCGCACCGCCAATCGCGGGAGGGGGGCCGCCAATCGCAGGAGGGGGGCCGCCAATCGCGGGAGGAGGGGGCCGCCAATCGCGGGAGGAGGGGGCCGCCAATCGCGGGAGGAGGGGGCCGCCAAATCGCGGGTGGGGGGGGCCGCCAAATCGCGGGTGGGGGGGCCGCCAATCGCGGGTGGGGGGGCCACCAATCGCGGGAGGAGGGGGCCGCCAATCGCGGGAGGAGGGGGCTGCCAATCGCGGGAGGAGGGGGCCGCCAATCGCGGGAGGGGGGACGCCAATCGCGGGAGGGGGGGCCGCCAATCGCGGGAGGAGGGGGCCGCCAATCGCGGGAGGAGGGGGCCGCCAAATCGCGGGAGGAGGGGGCCGCCAAATCGCGGGAGGAGGGGGCCGCGAATCGCGGGTGGGTGGGCCACCAATCGCGGGAGGGGGGCCGCCAATTGCGGGAGGGGAGGCAGCTCTGCTGGGGCCCCAGGCCAGCTGGGGGCCCCAAGCAGTTGCTTGGTTTGCCTGTCCTGTTCCAACGGCCCTGTTACTTCCCCTTTGTTTCCCTGCAAAGGTAAAGCATAGTAGCCCATTATGTGTCACTTACCTGAAACCGAAGCCTGCGATGTCACCGATGTCCCCTCTTATACGAAGCGTCCATCTTCCTTCCGGGTATCTGTGATTGGCCGGAGCCGCGATGACGTCACTCCCGCGCATGCGCATGGGAGCCGCCAGTCACGACACGATCTCCTTTAGAAACGGCACGCTCACCGCTTCTAAAGGTTTCTAAAGTGCACCTGCGCCGTTGTCTATGGCGCATGCGCCGTAGACATCGGCATCGTCTCATTTTTAAATATCTCCTAAACCGTAGGGGTTTGGGAGAGATTTCGAGCACCTACAGGTAAGCCTTAATCTAGGCTTAGGCCCCATGCACAGGGGACGCTGTTAAACTCGCGTTCAGAGGCAGTTGGACACTTTTTTCAACTGCCCCTGAACCCAATTAATGTTATCCTATGTGACTGTCTCGTTTATAGCCGTTTATATGCAGTTGCATTTAACCTCGTTTTTCTGAAAGCAAAAAAATGGGTTCAGATACAAAAATGTCTACGTTTCAGGCTCCATGCACACTGGATGCTAAAAAAAGCTATAAAAAACACCAGTAGCTTTGCAGGGAGCCTTTTAATGTTTTTTAGCGTTTTTGCAATAGCATTTATTAGCGATTTTTTTTTCAATTGTTTAAAAAACGCAAAAAAAACGCTGGTGAGCTGTGTTTTTGAGCGTTTATTAGCGTTTTTCTGCGTTTTGTGTTTTGTGTTTTTTCCCACCGAAAAACGGCATTTGCGTTCAGAAAAAAGCCCATAATCTCCACTGCATGGACACATAGGCTAACATAGAGTGCAGTTTATGGGCTTTTAAAAAAAAATGCCCAAACGCCAATAAACTGCAGTTTATGAGCTTCAGTATGCATGGAGCCTTAAGCCCCATACACACGGTAGTACTTTTTGACAACAAACTTCAAAATGAGCAAGTTTTCAAAAAAATCCTACCGTGTGTACGCTCCATCGGACAAACTTTTTTGTTTTTCATCGGACAAATGTTTGCTCTGCAAACGGACAAACTTTTCGGCAACAAAAGTCCTACGGTGCAAAGTTCTATCGCATGTATAAACACGCATGCCCAGAACCAATGTTAAAATCAACCAGCAATAGCAGAAGTTGACCAAAGGGTGGCGGTAAAGAGCAGAAAAGAGCAGAAAAACCATGTGATGTTGGGAAAGTTTTGGGAAAGTTTGCAGAAAAGTCCTGCCGTGTGTATGCTATGGGTGTGCCCGGCCAACTCCCTTTGGACAAAAATCCACGGAAAAGTTTGTTTGGTCCGACCGTGTGTACGAGGCTTAAGACGCAAAGGCTCCACTTGCCACGTCACCTGCCACAAGTTGTGGATTGCCCACAATGCAATGCAAGCAATTACAGTTTTTTTTATATTTTTTAACGGTTTTTCATCATTTGCCCTCATTTTTGAGATTTCTAATATAAAAAAACAGGTCACCTTTAAAAATGCTTGTAAACTAAATCGTGGCAAAACGCCGGTACCGCGTTCAGCCGCAATTTAGTTTATAAGCGTTTTTAAAGGTGACCTATTTTTTTACATTAGAAATCTCAAAAATGAGGGCAAATGATGAAAAACCATAAAAAAATTAAAAAAAAACTGTAATTGCTTGCATTGCATTTTGGGCAATCCACAACTTGTGACAGGTGACGTGGCAAGTGGGCAATCCACAATTTTTGTGGTAAGTGAACAATCCACAACTTGTGGCAGGTGACGTGGCAGGTGACGTGGCAAGTGGACAATTCACAACTTGTGGCAAGTGGACAATCCACAACTTCTGACCAGGTGACGTGGCAGGTGACGTGGCAAGTGACGTGGCAAGTGGACAATCCACAACTTGTGGCAGGTGACGTGGCAGGTGAAGTGGCAAGTGGACAATCCACAACTTGTGGCAGGTGACGTGGCAAGTGGACAATCCACAACTTGTGGCAAGTGATGTGGCAAGTGACACAATAAATACTGCTGCTCTCTCAACTGCTGCTACTCACTCTGGTCTCACAAAATGGCTGAAATAGTTAAATAATACTGTTTTTTGAGCTTAGGGAGGGTCTTATGATGTTTCTTAACTAAACGCTTATAGAGGCAAACGCGCTTAAATCGCGGCAAAACGGGCGTTTCTAAACGCCAGGTTCAGCCTTTAAAAACATGCGTTCAGCAGAGTTTGCACCGGCGTCTCGTGTGCATGGGGCCCTACCTGTAGGTAAAAGTGGTTGTAATGGGTTTACAACCACTTTAAAATTTAAGTGTAGGTCAGCTTTATTATTTTAGATTTGCCCTAGCCTTTCTTCCAAAGAAGAAACATCTTTTAATTTTTACAATTGAGGTTAGGATCTGAGGGGTTCTTTGATGCCCAAGAAAATAACACTTTGCTGTCTCCACATTGTCTCTATCTACTCACTGAGGTTTAGTAGGGCTAGTTGGAATTATTTTAGTCTGTTTCAGTCTTTTTGAAGCTGTGCAGAAGTTAATGTTAGTGCTATCTTTTATTACACTAATTAAAAGGCTCCTCAAACCATCCTCACTTTGATACATCAGTGCAGAATCGTCCTCATATCAGAGGTTGTTGATTATATTCCTGGCTGTTCTAATTGTGGCTTTTGACTCATTTAGCCTTCCATTTAGAATAATATATTCAGTGTATAGGTTGCATAAATAGGGTGACAATATAATGCCTTATCACACTTCTTTCTCAGTCTCGAATGGTTGTCTATGCTTAAAACATTGCCTCTTGGTTCATTCCCCTAGAAGCAAATAAGATGACCCACTATCAGCATATCTTTAAAGTAGACCTTCACCCCAGGGCCGATCCGCCCTATAGGCTTGCTAGGCAAGCTGCATAGGGCCCCGAGTAATTACTAGGGGCCCCCGAATCTTCGCCGCCGCCGCAACCGCCGCCACTAGAGGTCCGCAGGCCGGGCGGAGACAATTTTCATTTTCTTGTAGACCAAGAGGAGGGTCAGGGTGGCTGCCAATAGGAATTGAGCTGCGGCACCGCCCACCTCCCGCCCCGCTAATGTCTGTCTGTGTGTGAGTGAAATGTGTGAAGGGGCGGGGGTGGGCGGCGGCGCCGCAGCTTAATTCCTATTGCCAGCCACCCGGCCGGCTCCTCCACTGTCCCCTCTGCGTAATGGCGGCGGAGAGAGTCTCTGCTGCTGGGGCATCACACCTGGTGTAAGGGGGGCCTCTGCTGGGAATGCCTGGTGTAAGGGGGGCCTCCGCTGGGAATGCCTGGTGTAAGGGGGGCCTACCCTGGTGTAAGGCAGGCCTCCACTGGGAATGCCTGGTGTAAGGGGGGCCTCCGCTGGGAATGCCTGGTGTAAGGGGGGGACTCCGCTGGGAATGCCTGGTGTAAGGGGGGATTCCGCTGGGAATGCCTGGTGTAAGGGGGGCCTCCGCTGGGGAGGCCTGGTGTAAGGGGGGCCTCCGCTGGGGAGGCCTGGTGTAAGGGGGGACTCCGCTGGGAATGCCTGGTGTAAGGGGGGCCTCCGCTGGGAATGCCTGGTGTAAGGGGGGCCTCCGCTGGGAATGCCTGGTGTAAGGGGGACTCCGCTGGGAATGCCTGGTGTAAGGAGGGACTCTACTGGGAATGCCTGGTGTAAGGAGGGACTCTACTGGGAATGCCTGGTGTAAGGAGGGACTCTACTGGGAATGCCTGGTGTAAGGAGGGACTCTACTGGGAATGCCTGATATAAGGAGGAACTCTACTGGGAATGCCTGGTGTAAGGGGGACTCCGCTGGGAATGCCTGGTGTAAGGAGGGACTCGGGGCTTCCACTGATTCTGCATTATGGTGAGTTGAATAATTTCATTCTATATTACAATGTAATAATAGAAATAATGCGCTTCAGTCATCCTGACACCATAACAACCATGGTGCCGGGATGATTGAAGCGCTAACACCAGGTGTTTGGAGTATCTTTATCTGCTGATTTGTTAAACTTTCTGGAATACACATATTTCTATTGTGGTGTAGGATCTGGGCCTGCTGTCCCTCCACCCCTCTTTCTTTCTATCTCTCCCTCTTTCTTTCTCTCTTTCTTCCTCCATCCCTCATTCATCTCTGACTCTAACCACACCCCTCCGAGCCACGCCCACGTAAGCCACGCCCACCATTCCGCGTAAACCACACCCATTTTTTGCCACCGTAAAGGGCCCCTTAGCAGAATTTTGCTTAGGGCCCCAGGGAGGTCAGGATCGGCACTGCTTCACCCTAAATAATAACTGTTTTCCTCTGCCTTCTCCCCCCTCCCTCTCTCACATTTGGATATTTATTTATTTTTTATTATTTTTTTTTTTTAGTCTAGTGCATTTTTTCATCTTTCTTGCCTAGGCAAGGATGAGATTCACCCCAGACAGAAACCCCCATGCATGTGCTGATGTGCCACAGGACTTTGCCCGGACTCAAACCATGCACCAGCATAACAAAGATGGTGGCATCAGAGGGGGACTAAAGTTTTTCTATAAAAACTCACATATATCTTTAAGGCTCATATATAATAAAAAAAAAGTTTAAAGCTTTCAAATGTTTAAATAAGTTCTAATAAATGTTACAGAGTTTCTATCATTGAGAACTTGGATGATAACAATGCTTACTGAACCAAGACTATGTACTAAAGCTGTGTACACACAATCGGTTTTACCGATGAAAACAATCCGATGGACTGTTTTCATCGGACGAACCGATCGTGTATGGGCCCCATCGGTCTTTTTTCCATCGGTGTGAAAAAATAGAACATGTTTTAAATTTATCCAATGGGGAAAAAAACGATAGCAAAATCCGATCGTCTGTGTGGGACTCCATCGGAGAAAAAACCCACGCATGCTCAGAATCAAGTCGACTCATGCTCAGAAAGATTGAACTTCATTTTTCTCGGCTCGTCTGAGTGTTTTACATTACAGCGTTTGGGGCGGTCGGATTTTTGACTGATGGTGTGTAGGCAAGACTGATGGAAGTCAGCTTCATCGGATTTCCGATGGAAAAATCCATCGGATTAGAATCCATAGGAAATCCGATCGTGTGTACAGGGCTTTTGTGGTTTGATAACAAAATCCTGAAATGTAGTGGCCTTCAGTGGTTATAGATTTTCTTTTTTTCTGTTTGAAATTTATTGATTTCTTATCACATTCTGTTCCACTGAAAATGGTCACCAAGACCAGTCAATCTTCCCAGTGGAGACATCAATAAAAACCAGGCAGAGGTTCTATCACAACACAGTAACATTACGAACATCACCTTCTTTCCTACCTTTACATAGAGAATATGAAACTAAAGCTGGCCATACACATAAAAATTACACTTGTTCAGCCCACTGGGTTGAACACAAGAAATCAATAGATTCCCCCATCTACGATAAACAGTGTGGATGGACAAATCTTCTCTTGGCGGTTTTTGTATTCTGCGGCTATCAGAATACCTGAACAGTGATGGCAGCTGACGGGATGCAGTCACTGTTCAGCATACCTTTTTCTGCCAGATTCTTTTGATTTCTCTAACAAAGTTTGTCAAGCAGGGAGGTGTCGACAGGGCAACCTATGGTTCAAATTTTGGCAGATTCACCGAAATTGGCTGAAATTCAAGCCGTGTATGGCAAGCTTCAATCTCCTGGACAAAACTGTCCATAATATACCCAACAAAAACAGTTTGTTCTATTTCTGGCAATATGTGCAGTGTATCCTTCAATATATGTTGCACTCCTTAGAATTTATTTAAACAAAAATCAAAAAATCCCATAAAAGTCATAAATAAACAGGTTCTCAGATAAAAGTGTAAATGATTTCTTCCAGTAGTGACGAGAATGAAGGCCCTATCCTTCTTTGCAGTATACCCACCACTGGCATTAGATTTACCAATGTTAAAACTCCACTATGCTGATGTCTCCATGATCCCTGTACCAAGCATACATAAGGGCTCATGGTTAGGTAAGTATACATGGGGTGGGCTATCTGCAGATTCTGTTAGGCCCCTTTCACACGGGACAGATCCGTGAGGATCTGCCCCGTGAACCTCCGCTTGCTCTGCGGGGATCGCTCCGTTGATCCCCGCTGAGCCGGCGGATGACAGGGCGGTCCCCGCACACTGTGCAGGGACCGCCCTGTCAAATCTCCGCTCTCCCCTATGAGGGGATCGGATGAACATGGACTGTCTGTCCGTGTTCATCCGATCCACTCTGCAGACGGATTGAAAAATAGGATTTTCCTCAGTCTGCAGAAACGAGGGATTGCGGACACGGAGGAGATCGGGTGTCAGCGGATGTTTATCTGCTGACACCCGCAATCTCATAGGGACCAATGTATGTCCCTTTTTCATCCGTAAACGGATGGATGAAAAAGCGGACATACAGTCCGCTAGTGTGAAAGGGGCCTTACTTTGCCTGGAATGAGCAAAGTGACAGTGTCTCAATTTGATGCAACCCCTTCAGTCACTTAAAAAAACTCCAAGTGAAAGTTCCCTGGAATCCAATAGCTGTTGCACTCACCTCTTCAGTGGCCCCTGGCTCCTATCTTCGCTTAGTTCCAGCACAGCAGCCTCCTTTAGACTTTTCAGCATTCAACACTTTCTGGAGTGTCAGATACATATATCCCTCACTGCAAGCTGGGGTTTCATCCTCTGGTCCCTACATTACTGGTATTCTGTAGTAAGGTAAGGGTCAGAGGGTGGAACCATAACATCTGAGAGGGGACAAAGGAATCTGACACTCCCGGAAGTGTCGAATGCTGGTGGGCCTGATAGAGGCCGCAGCGCTGGAGTGGAACCACAGACCAATGAGTATATAAGGCCTCTTGCACATAGAACTAATGTACAGTATGAGCATCAGACATTCAGAAAAAAACTGTGATATAAAGCCTAAGGATGGGCTGTATATCACCTGAATGAGTGAATGAATGAGTGACTTGTATAGCGCTACACATGCGAACTGAATCGCTTCTAGGCGCTTTTTGCAGCCAGTGTCTGCTTGACTGGTGCGGTCATTTTACCCCGTAGGATCTCGACACGCTTGGGACACACAGTCGTACACACATATATACTGGGCCAATTTGGACAAGATCCAATTAACCTACCAGCATGTCTTTGGAGTTGGGGGAGGAAACCAGAGTAACAGGAGGAAACCCACGCAGATACAGGGAGAACATGCAAACTCCAGGCAGATGGTGTCGTGGTCGGTATTCGAACCAGTGACCCTTTTGCTGCTAGGTGAAAGTGCTAATTGCGAATACGCACACACAAGAAGGAAGCAGGGCATTTGCTAGTATCTGTGCATATTTGCGCGTATTTGTGAGTATACACACAAAAACACTGACTGGCAACTCAGATTTATACATTTTATTTTTTTACTGATCAATACACCATGCATTGGTACGCACCTGTGTGTACAGGCACACTAAAAAGCCTGTATGCCTGAAAACTGAAAGTTTTTGGGCAGTAGTGTGCAAGAGGCCTAATAGCTTTTCTGATGGAAGAAAGTTTCATCTGGAGTTTTTTTATCTGACTGAAGGGTTCACTTTAAACTAGCACTAAACTAAATTTAAAGATTAAAAATATATACATTATATTCAAGTTTGTACAGTGGAACCTTGGATTACGAGCTCTGTTCCAGTAAAATGCTTGTAATCCAAAGCACTCGCATATCAAAGCGAGTTTCCCCATAGAAGTCAATGGAAACGAAGATAATTCATTTCACATTGACTTCTATTGCATGCAGTACCACATGTGGCCAGAGGTAGGGGTGCCGGAGAGACTCGAAAATACTCGGAGACTGCTCAGATTCACTCGGAAAAGCTCGGAAACACTCGGAAAATTAGTGTTTGAGTGTATCCGAGTATTTCTGAACGGCTCCGTATGTCACCGGCGCCCCCGCATCTCTGGCCAAATGCGGTACTGCACACTGCAGAGGCTTGACTCTTGCAAAACGCTCGTTAACCGCGTTACTCGCAATCCGAGGTATTACTGTATTCTTAACTCAAAAAAGATCTATTATTGCTCTCAGCCTCCTCCAAATCTCCTAATTCCTTTTGTTTTCCTGCTGTGATGTGACTTCCTGTTATCCTGTTAGAGGGTGGCTTTGTTCCTCTTTATGGTCCCACTATATGAAGGAATGTAGCTACCCTCTCATGCTCGCTCCTGACATGGACAAGGGACTATGGACTATGGGATTTATTGTGTGCATAGAGCAATGCACATGACTGCAACTAAAGTTCACTGCTCATTCCAAACAAATGGAAGTGAGGAGGAAAAGGAGGGGCTCATGAGTTTACAGAGGATTTTACAAGGAGGCAGAAGAATATAGTAAGAAACAATTTCATTAAAAATATACAGTAGATTACATGGCCATTAAGTAATGGATGTGTATAGAATATTTTTGGAGAATAAGGACATTTTTTAGTGGCAACTGTTTCCCAGGAGCCAAGGCTGTACCTACAGGGGTCGCAATTGCGACCTGGCTTCATGCTGTAGGGGGCCCATACGGCCCTCCTGTTTGCCTATCCAGCTTCGTTCTGCTGCCCCCCGTGTGCTCTACAGCCCCCCTGTGCTCTTTCCTTGCAGTCTGCCGGGTTCCCCCCTCCCCTCTTCCACTGGCTGCTACGGGGAATCTATCAAAATGGAGAGCGGGGAAGGGGGTGGTAAATGTGTCATTTATTGAATGGAAGGTCAGTGATCCATACCGATCACTGACTCTGTCCATTCATAACTGAGGCATAGTAAACTGTGTTTACTATGTTTCAGTTTGTGAATGAACAGGAGGCTCTGTTCAGAGCTATTCTTGTCCATTCATTCTGTGCAGCTGAGGCTGCAGAGAAGGAGATTGAGGGTTGTGTCCTATATGTGGTGCACTCCTGAACTCTGCACACTGTACGTAGCGCACTCCTGAACTCTGCACTCTGTACGTAGCGCACTCCTGAACTCTGCACTCTGTACGTAGCGCACTCCTGAACTCTGCACTCTGTACGTAGCGCACTCCTGAACTCTGCACTCTGTACGTAGTGCACTCCTGAACGCTGCAAGTAGCGCACTCCTGAACTCTGCACTCTGTACGTAGCGCACTCCTGAATTCTGAACTCTGTACGTAGCGCACTCCTAAATTCTGGACTCTGTACGTAGCGCACTCCTAAATTCTGGACTCTGTACGTAGCACACTCCTGAATTCTGAACTCTGTACGTAGCGCACTCCTGAATTCTGGACTCTGTACGTAGCGCACTCCTGAATTCTGAACTCTGTATGTAGCGCACTCCTGAATTCTGAACTCTGTACGCAGCGCACTCCTGAATTCTGGACTCTGTACGTAGCGCACTCCTAAATTCTGAACTCTGTACGTAGCGCACTCCTGAATTCTGGACTCTGTAGTAGCGCACTCCTGAATTCTGGACTCTGTACGAAGCGCACTTCTGAATTCTGGACTCTGTACGTAGCGCACTCCTGAACTCTGCACTCTGTACATAGCACACTCCTGAACACTGCACTCTGTATGTAACAGATATCACATCAACTATTATATAAAACAATTATTTCAATACTCTGATCAAATCTGGCAATTGATTGTTTTTCCACTACCATTTTGATTACTTTTGACCAATTTTGCTAGCATTGAAGTGAAGATGAAAGCACTCAATGGGTTAAAAATATATTAGTTGTTTTTAAGTCGATGGTTTGGCCTTAAGAGTAATTACTTGATTTGGACGACACCTTTATATGTTCGTGTACTATTTTTATTATACATTTGAAATGGAATGTATTAAGGTTCATGTACATGGATTGTGTGTTGCTATGGTTTCCAATCCATTACAATGATCAAACTGAAAGCATAAATAATCAGTGTTTGTATGGTTAGCATAACAGACATGAAATAGTGATAGATGGAGACCAAGATGGATCAATAAATATGTCTGGAAGCTAACTAAAACACCAACACGGTTTTCCTATCAGTGTAGAAAATAGTAAAAGTGACTGGCAATGACTGTTCAAAAATATACAGTAAAAAACAGGTACACCTTACTTATCAGCCCTGCATGAGGTTATGCCTTTTGCTGCTAGAGGTACAGTATTTATTGGCGTATAACACTCAGTTTTTTACCCTGAAAATAGAGGGTAAACGGTGCC
Source organism: Rana muscosa (assembly GCA_029206835.1). Lineage (NCBI taxonomy): Eukaryota > Metazoa > Chordata > Amphibia > Anura > Ranidae > Rana > Rana muscosa. Next base: position 300,491,194 of record CM055118.1, read on the forward strand.
TGCGTGTTATACGCAGGGGGCTGTGGAAAGTTTTTTTCCTGAAACTTACCTCTTAATGTTAGAGTGCGTGTTTTACGCCTGTGCGTGTTATACGCCGATAAATACGGTATTTTGCACACATGTTTAAAAATATATTTTTAGGCCTGAAGATTACTTAAAACTCCCAAAACATTATATACTTTCTGAAACCAGAGACCCTGGAGAACAGTGGTAGTTCCATTTTTTTATGTCACTCAATATTATCACAATTGTTCAACAAGTGCCAGTTTCAGTATAAAATACACTTAAAGGGGTTGTAAAGGAAAACGTTTTTTCACCTTAATGCATCCTATGCATTAAGGTGAAAAAACATCCGACAATACCGCCTGTTGGGGGCAACCTGGTCCACACATCTGTTTTAACAACGAAATTACACTTGCAGTCCCCAAACAGGGTCTGCATAGTAGAATAGCGGGAAAGGGCTTATCTCCAGCCTACCTGCTGTGCGAGGAGCTTCAAAGAGGTTGATGACAATGGACTGCGCATGAATGTGCAATATTGCCCCCCGAGGCCAGATATGGCAGGACAATCAGTAACAAGACAAGAATCATGGAAGTGCAACGATTGGTCGAGAGACAGATGGACTGGCAATGGGAGGGAGTTCGAATGAGTAATGAGTGAGTTTTGTAAAAAGGATTCGTAACACAGAGCTCAGTCTATTTTTCCCATTTGACTGCAAGGACCTCTGTGTTATCTGGCTGGAACCTTGCTCTGATGGCCATTTTGGGCCTAAGACATGCGGCCTGCAGAAGCCTACAAAGGCCTACAGAGGCCTAGTTCTCTGTTACATCTGAGCCTAGCCAGGGAGGATTACCGAGGGGAGTGTTAAGTATCTTTCATTATTATTATTGTTGATATAGACTGTATCTGATATCTGTTGTTAGGATATGTTTCCTATTTTTAAAGGAATAAATATAACATGATTTACTGAGCAACCGTGTCGGTCTTTATAGGTAATATTATAGCATTAGGCCTAGCATTCTCTGATAGGCTAGACTAGCAAACAAGGGACTATACAATTAATACATAAATGCGATAGATATATATTATAGAGAACAAGAGTATAGTGTATATATATATATATATATATATATATATGATTGCATAGTTTACAACACCGCCCCCCCGAGCCCCCGTTTTACTTACCTTAGCCCTCGAAAGTCCTGCGCTCGGCCCCGACATCCTCCTCGCCGTTCAGCCTGGCCGTTGATTGGCTACAGTTGATGGATTGAAAGCAACGCAGCCATCGGCTGGCGCTGCTGTCAATCACATCCAATGATGCGGCGCGCCGGGGGGGCGGGGCCGAGTGATACAGTGAGCGACAATAGCCGCTGGCTGTATCACTGGGGCGTGCCCGCAATCACTTACCACCATGCTCACTCGCTCACATATAGGTGGTGAGTGATTGCGGGGAGGAGGCGAGACAGCCGCCGAGGGACCCCAAAAGACGTGGATCGGGGCCACTCTGTGCAAAACGAGCTGCACAGTTGAGGTAAGTATAACATGTTTCTTATTTATTTTTTATTTTTTAATTTCTTTACAAACCCTTTAAGTTAATTTGAGGTCAGACAAACACAATGTATTACCCACTTTTTTAGTAGAATATAAATGGTGAGGTTGGGATGACTAAATAGATACCCAGTATATCAAGCTTTATAATTGCGTGCACCCATCTAACTATGGCAAACCCTGTTACCATTATTTTTTTCATTGGACGCTTAAACCCTACAGGCAGTTAGAGTCAACCATGAATAATGGGCTCACAGTGATATGTAACATGTGTAAACAACCCTTAAAGTCGAAGTAAACCCATCCATAAAACAGTTTCATTTATGGCACGTGCCGTAAATGTAACACTCCCATTAGTTGTGCTCTAAACCAAACTGTCAAACCATCCAATGGCTGGTGTCATAACTGATCACATGTGCAGCATCATGGCAGTTGTAGATTAAACAGAGGCAAAGATGGCAGCTTCCTTGGCTGAAAACAATAGGGGATTTACTTACACATTAAACATTTAAAGCTTAAAGTGATTGTAAAGGCAGAACATTTTTTTCCCTAATTTATTCCCTGCATTAGGGTAAAAATGTCCCAGTGGTAGTATTGCCCCCTCATCCCCCTTATACTTACCTGAGTCTTTTCTCAATCCAGCGCTACGCCCGTCTGCAGCGGCGTTGGTCTCTCTCTCCCTCCCCATAGGACAGAGAGGCAGCAGTAGGAGCCATTTGCTTCTGCTGTTGTCATTCAAATCCTGTGCAGAGGGAGCAAGCCCACAGGTATACCCCCATAGGAAGCAGCTTCCTCTGATGACGCACTAAGAGGAGGAGCCTAAAGCATCGGTGGGAACCCCAGAAGAGGAGGTTTGGGGTCACTCTGTGCAAAACCATTGCACAGAGAAGGTAAGTATGAGGGGGTGCTGATAAGTACTGAGCCTTACCCAGAATAAATTGAGCGAGGAAGCTGTAAATTGCAGGGTTTACTGCCCAATTTGTCTACATCCAATGGTGCAAAACTACCTATGATTTTAAATTATCTTTCTTTTTCAGGTCCAAAATGAACATGGCAGCACCTCCAGAAATTTTTATGTAGAAGAGCATAGGACCATAATCAAGTGCCTGTTTCTCCAAGGGAAAGGTGCAAAGCAGATCCATGATGAAATGTCACAAACTTTGGGTGACATTGGCCCTTCATATGCAACACTTAAACGTTGGGTTGCCAATTTTAAAACTGGCCATTTCGATGTTGAAAGTGAGAAACCCAGTGGAAGTCCTGTTTCTGTCTCTGTGCCTGCAAATGTGAAAGCCATCAATGACATGATCATGAAGGACCACCGAATATTCGTCAAAAGTATTGCTACATATTTGGGAATATCATGTGAGAGAGTTGGTGCCATTATCCACAACGACTTGGAAATGAGAAAGATTGCAGAAAAGTGGATCCCAAAACGTTTGCAGGCACAGAGACAGAAACAGGCCTTCTATTGGGTTTACTATTTTCAACACCGAAAAATTGATGACCCGATGTTGCATATGAAGGGCCACTGTAACCCAAAGTTTGTGACATTTCATCATAGATCTGCTTCGCACCTTTCCCTTGGAGAAACAGGAACTTGATTAGGGTCCTATGCTCTTCCACACTGAATTTATTTGGAGCTGCTGCCATGTTCACTTTGGACCTGAAAAAGAAAGATAAGTTAAAATCATAGGTAGTTGATTTTTGCACCATTGAATATAGACAAACTGAAAATTTGAAAATAATACCTGTCACCTGTATCTCATAGGCACCACATCCCTTCATTAAGAAGCTAAATAGAAATATGAAGGTATTGGGACTTTTAAGGTGCAACAACTACACAATATTCAGTATAAAAATATAATTTTATTACAAAAAATATATGAAATCATATGTACAAATATACATGAACCATCAAAATAAACATAATAGAGTTTCCAAAGTGCATACAGACAAAATTCTCTACATGTTTCGCCATTTATTAGGCTTCCTCAGGAGTTTGTCATGCAAATACTGGAAACAAAGAAAAGAAAAGAAATACATAATAATATTTACTCAAAATTCAAACTCAAAATTACAAAACATAATATTTTTTATTTTTTTAAAAAGGATGACTGAAAACCATATCCAGCCTAAGGGTTGCTCCAAAGTTCATCTCAGTATTGGATCTATTTATTCAAAGTATAAATGACCCTATTAATATCAGTTGTGAGTACATTACCTGTAAATTTTGATGGTACAATCTAAAAAGAAGAATGACCAGATAGCCAATGAGCTATCCCACACGGGGGCACCCGTAAGGAGGGGATCATATGGTGTATCATAGAGGGGGAGAAATACTGCCACAGATAACCACCCAGATATTACTAGCACAGGAACAGAGGGCCATCTGAGGGAAATTACAAAGAAAAATCTAGTGAAGTCAAATAACAATCTATATACAGTATAAGAGTAAAGGCATCTCCATCTAATTATACGGCACATACCCCATCAGTATTTACCTGTTTATGGCTTGTTGATAGTTAAAAACTGTGCTAGTAATATCCGGGTGGTTATCTGTGCCACTATTTCTCCCGCTCTATGATACACCGTATGATCCCCTCCTTACGGGCGCCCCCGTGTGGGATAGCTCATTGGCTATCTGGTCATTCTTCTTTTTAGATTGTACCATCAAAATTTACAGGTAATGTACTCACAACTGATATTAATATTAAGGACAAACTCCTGAGGAAGCCTAATAAATGGCGAAACATGTAGAGAATTTTGTCTGTATGCACTTTGGAAACTCTATTATGTTTATTTTGATGGTTCATGTATATTTGTACATATGATTTCATATATTTTTTGTAATAAAATTATATTTTTATACTGAATATTGTGTAGTTGTTGCACCTTAAAAGTCTCAATACCTTCATATTTCTATAGACAAACTGGTCAGTACACCCTGCAATTTACAGCTTCCTCGCTCAATTTTTACTGGGTAAGGTTCAATACTTATCAGCACCCACTCGTATCACATATTTTGAAAAAGAAAAAAAAAACTGAACCTTTATAAACGCTTTAAAGTATAACTAAAGGCAAAACTTTGTTTTAGTTTTGGCTAGAGTGAAGAGGGATTAGAACACCACACAGGTTTTATTGCTGTCTGTGCCCTTGGTTAGGAGATTTACCCTCTCTATTTATTCTGTTCACCATTATCATTGAAAAAAAAAGTAAAAGAAAATCCCAAATTTTGGGTTGTCCCCAGAAAAGAAATAGAGGGGAAATCTTCCAACAGGGACATAAGTTCTGGTGACCTAGGGGGCTCCAAGGCATTCCCTTAATTTGCAGGGATTTCCTCTCACTTCCTGTTTCATAGTTGCCAACATTGCAAGAAAATAATCCGGGACACTTTTTTGCATGTAGGCGGAGCCTTGCTATAATTAGGCGGTGGGGCATTCATTTGTAGGTGTGTCACACTGTAGTAGAAAATGTGTTGCGAGAAGCGCGCCGCAGCGGATAATGGGCGTGGTTTACGTGTGTAGTGGGAGTGGCTTAAATGGGCGTGGAGCAAAGGGGGTGTGGTTAGAGTCTGAGATGAACGAGGGATGAAGGGAGAAAGAAAGGGAGAAAGAAAGAGGGAGGGAAGGAGAGAGAAGGAAGGAAGGATGGAGGGACAGCAGGCCCAGATCCTACACCACAATAGAAATGTGTGTATTCCAGAGTTTAACAATCAGCAGATAAAGATACTACAAACACCCGGTGTTAGCGCTTCAATCATCCCGACACCATGGTTGTTATGGTGTCAGGATGATTGAAGCGCATTATTTCTATTATTACATTGTAATATAGAATGAAATTATTCAACTCACCATAATGCCGAATCAGTGTTAGCCTCGAGTGTGTCACCTGCCATGTCGCCTGCCACCAGATGACATCAGGCATTCCCAGCGGAGTCCGTCCTTACATCAGGCAATCCCAGTAGAGTCCCTCCTTACATCAGGCATTCCCAGCGGAGTCCTTCCTTACATCAGGCGTACCCAGCGGAATCCCTCCTTACATCAGACATACTCAGCGGAGTCCCCCCTTACATCAGGCGTACCCAGCGGAGTCCCCCCTTACATCAGGCATACCCAGCGGAGTCCCCCTTACATCAGGCGTACCCAGCGGAGCCCCCTTACATCAGACATACCCATGCGGAGTTCCCCCTTACATCAGACATACCCAGCGGAGTCCCCCCTTACATCAGACAAACCCAGCGGAGTCCCCCCTTACATCAGACATACCCGGCGGAGTCCTTCCTTACATCAGGCGTCCCCAGCGGAGTCCCCCCTTACATCACACATACCCAGCAGAGTCCCCCCTTACATCAGACATACCCGGCGGAGTCCTTCCTTACATTAGGCATCCCCAGCGGAGTCCCCCCTTACATCAAACATACCCAGCGGAGTCCCCCCTTACATCAGACATACCCAGCGGAGTCCCCCCTTACATCAGACATACCCAGCGGAGTCCCCCCTTACATCAGACATACCCAGCGGAGTCCCCCCTTACGTCAGACATACCCAGCGGAGTCCCCCCTTACATCAAACATACCCAGCGGAGTCCTTCCTTACATCAGGTGTACCCAGCGGAGTCCCCCCTTACATCAGACATACCCAGCGGAGTCCCCCCTTACATCAGACATACCCAGCGGAGTCCCCCCTTACATCAGACATACCCAGCGGAGTCCCCCCTTACATCAGACATACCCAGCGAAGTCCCCCCTTACATCAGACATACCCAGCGGAGTCCTTCCTTACATCAGGCGTCCCCAGTGGAGTCCCCCCTTACATCAGACGTACCCAGCGGAGTCCCCCCTTACATCAGACATACCCAGCGGAGTCCCCCCTTACATCAGACATACCCAGCGGAGTCCCCCCTTACATCTGACATACCCAGCGGAGTCCCCCCTTACATCAGGCATCCCCAGCGGAGTCCCCCCTTACATCAGGCGTCCCCAGCGCAGTCCCCCCTTACATCAGGCGTCCCCAGCGCAGTCCCCCCTTACATCAGACGTACCCAGCGGAGTCCCCCCTTACATCAGACGTACCCAGCGGAGTGCCCCCTTACATCAGACATACCCAGCGGAGTCCTTCCTTACATCAGGCGTCCCAAGCGGAGTCCTTCCTTACATCAGGCGTCCCCAGCGGAGTCTCTCCTTACATCAGACGTACCCAGCAGAGTCCCCCCTTACATCAGACGTACCCAGCGGAGTCCCCCCTTACATCAGACGTACCCAGCGGAGTCCCCCCTTACATCAGACGTACCCCCTTAACTGGAGCTGGCCGCGTGGCTGCAAAAAAAATTAAGCTGTGGCGCCGCCCAACCCCGCCCTTTCCATAACAGACGGACCTGCAGCGGGGTGGGCGGCGCCGCAGCAGCTTAATTAGGCAGCCAAAACACGGGGATCTAGTACAATAAAAAATAAAGCTGCTGCGGCGCCGCCCACCCCCGGCCCCGCCCCGCTGCAGGTCCGTCTTATGGAAAGGGGCGGGGGTGGGCGGCACCGCAGCAGCTTTATTTCCTATTGTACTAAAACCCCCGTGTTTTGGTCTTCTTAAAGATGGCGGACGGCTGAGACATTTTCTCCGCCGGCCGTGGACCTCTAGCGGTGGCGGAAAATCGCAAAAAACGTGAAAAACCGTATTGGCCGGGACATTTCCCAGGACAAAATATATCCGGGAAAAGGGTTTAAATCCCGGGAATGTCCCGGCCAATCCGGGACAGTTCGCAACTATGCTGTTTGGCTATGAGACAGGAAGTGGAAGGAAACGTTCGCAATGGGACAAAGATGGCGGAAAGATTTGCAGTTATTATAGGGATGTGGTGCTGATATTTCCAGCCAGGCTCGTGCTTTTATATATTTTGAGTTATAACCCTCCCTTGCTCTATCCAAAATTTAAAACAAAGTTTTGCCTTTAGTTCTACTTTAGCTCCAGGAAAAAATTGAAACAACCCTTGCAGGCTTCCTCCAAGCTGCATGACCAGCCTCCCAAAGATGCTTCTCTTCCCTCTGATGGTCACAGGTGCACAGGTCCTACAGGGTTGTCTGAAAATCGTTTTTGTATCACCACAGTGTGGCACTATTCATACCAAACGAATAAAGATGTGCATCGTCCTTAATAATTTGGAATACTATTTGGAAGATTTGATACTGGACTTTATAGGCACTGAGATACACATTGTTAAAAGTTAAACATCTTTATTACAAAAAAGTTTTTACATTAAAAAATGCACAAATTACTAAAGTAATTGCAATGTAAATAAAGCCTAGATGCTACAAGTCACACCACCAATTACACCACAAGGTTGTGTCCTGAACGGTCGTAGAAGCATCCTAAATAAGATGATTGACAATATTTTATCAAGCTTGGTGCAGATTGGTTGGGGCGTGCTGTCACTCAGCTCTACATGTTACGTGTGAAAGCGCTTTTTCAGGAGCTTAGGCATATGTAGCGCCCTGCTCCTGATGATCAGGCGCTATGTTAAATTTAGTGGGTGTCTGAGCTGATAGTTCGCTCAGACCTTGTGATGATTGGGGCTAAATCGGTCTCTGTTCCGGCTATGGCTGTGTTTGGAAGGACTTCCCACTGTTTGCCTGTAGGTGGCGTTACCACCCAGGCCAATGTTGGAACACAAGCAGGCCAAAGTGTATTAGGTATTTTTCCCCGAGAACAGCTCAGTGGGAGTGGTCTCCCTGGTGAGCATGCTGGGGAAGGGTACTTAAGGGGGAGACGCTATTTTTCTCGGGGGGCTCTTCTCGCCTCGTGGCCCTCCTGGCTCGAGGTATGTGGTGCTGAAATTTCAGCCGCGGAGCAATGTTGGCCTGAGGCTGCATCTCTACCAAGTAGACCCAGTAGTCCTGACTGGGGCCTACACTTTGAAGGTGATCCTGTGCTGTCTGTCCTGCGGGAGGAAGCCACTCAATGGAGGAAACCAGGGGAGGACCTGTCCTGGAGAGGACCAAGCGGAAGGCTGGTATCTTGAGGAAGGCCTGGTGACCCTATTGGAGGATGCACCGTAGCTAAAGTTACCTTACTTGTTACCTTACTTGTTTGAGCAAGTTCTCCATCTCCTCTGAATCCACCTGCTGGTTATCTATCTTATAATTACTTAATTATGATTTATTTTTTCCTCCCTTATTTATGCACTCATTTGAGTCGTTCTAAGGGGAACCTATTGTACTGTATGATATTGATAACCTCTGTTGGATCAGTCATAAATACTGATCAATTAACTTGATAATCTATGATTGTTTTATATATCAAACTTTTTTGTATACCAATAAATCTTTTGTTTTTTACTCTAATGTACCTTGTATGCCTTTAAAGTCCAATTATTAGTCTCTAGCCTTGAAATTCTGATAGGAAAAGGTTGGAGTAAAAGACAGGACAGCATAAGGTGTGGGAGAGGTCCAGGCACAAACACAATCACTTCACTGCTTGGCTTCTCAAGCAGACTCAGCCGTGACTTCTCACCGGTCCCTCGGAACAGTTCCTCCCCCGGCCTCCTCGTCTAAGATACGGGTCCCCTCGCAAGGCGGCACCCCGGGATTCCTCGATCCTTGATGGGCCCCAGCCGAAGGTGCTGGGCCCAAGGTCTTTGCTGCATTCCCAGGGCTAAAGGTGCCTGGGACTGATTCACCAACCTCCGCCCCTGGGCCAAAGGTGCCCAGGGCGGACAGGAACACACTCCCTGGGGTAGGACCCCCGACCACCGAAGAAGAACGAACGTCAAACAGGCAGCATCCGCCCCTATTATATCCTCTCCCAGCATGCACAGCAGGCCTGCCACACCCACTGTACGGCTGCTGAGAGGGGACACACAAGGCACTGCACTGTATCAGCGGTTCAACCCTGGCCTAATATGGCAGCGCCACTTGCAGGCCACAGGGAACTACACACCGATACTCTCCCTGCGAACAGAACGGTTGATAGAATCCTGACAATTGGGGTGTTTGAGCACAACTACCACTCAAACACTTCCCCTAAACCCCGCTACAATGTCATCAAACATTTTAAATGGTCTATACAACTATGAAAATACTTAGCCCCAGCAGATCAATGGTTAAGGAACATCACAGTATAACAAGCAGGGGGTAAAAGAACAGATTCACACAATATGAGTCCTATAAGGTGGCCAGCACTTCAATGGATCTGGAGTATAGTTATCCTTCACAACTGCAATAGCAAGGGCCTCTTTACCATGTGTAGTGATTCTTGGAGCGGAGGATGTCCTGAGCAGATGTGTACCCATGGTGACCTTATATAGCTACCTTGCTATTGCAGCTGTGAAGGATCACTATACTCCAGATCCATTGAAGTGCTGGCCACCTTATAGGACTCATATTGTGTGATGCTGTTCTTTTACCCCCCGCTTGTGATCACCAGATGAAAATAAAAAAACCTACAATCTTAAAGCGGAGTTCCACCCAAAATAGAAGCTCCACTTGTTTGCACCTTCCCCCCCCCCCCCTCTGCTGCCACATTTGGCACCTTTCAGGGGGAGCAGATACCTGTCAAAACCAGGTATCCACTCCCACTTCCGTGAAGGATCGCCGTATCGTTGTGCGGCGATCTACAAAACTTCCGGGCCCTCCTCCTTTCCCCCCCTGCTGCCTTTTGGGAGACATACAGGTCCCAGAAGACAGCGGGACTGTTCAGAAACTGCAGCGTAACTCGTGCATGCGCAGTAGGAAACAAGCTGTGAAGCAGCAAGGCTTCACTTCCTGTTTCCCTTTGTGAAGATGCCGGTGTCTGCACCCAGAGACGATGGACGGGTCGGCTTCGGGGTTCCAACATCGCGGGCTCCCTGGACAGGTAAGTGTCCTTAAAGTAAAAGTCAGCAGCTACAGTATTTGTAGCTGCTGACTTTTAATATTTTTCCACCCAGGCTGAAACTCTGCTTTAATACAGCCATCACATCTGAGGCCTCGTACACACGGCCGAGATTCTCGTCGAAAAAAACATGTCGTTTTTTTTGACGAGATTCTTGGACAAGAAACTTGTCCCGGCCGAGTGTACAGACGCTCGATTCAAAGAACCCGCGGTTCTTTGAATGGAGCGTACGCGGTGACGTCATCGACTACGACGAGCATGCGCTCGTCACATTCGATGCCGTCGCCGCCATCTTGGTATACCCTACGTATGCCTAGGAAGCTACCGCGCATGTGTCAAATTCATTTCGAACATGCGCGGGCTTCCGGGAGGACAGGTTAGTGTACACACACTCACTTTTCTCGTCGAGAAACATGCCGACGAGAATCTCGACGAGAAAATAGAGAGCAGGATCTCTATTTTCTCGTCGAGATACTTGTCGCTTTTCTTGACGAGAAACCATACACACGAACGAGTTTCTCGGCAAGACATCTCTGCCAGCAAGTTTCTTGCTGGTTCTTGCCGAGAAACTCGTTCGTGTGTACGAGGCTTAAGAATTAGTAAGCTACATAATAAAATAAATGTGGGTTTTTGGGTTACGTTGCTTCTACAGTTCCCAGTTGGCAGCAAGCAAAAGTCTTTTGGCACAGTAGAAACTTTAAGATGCTTTAGTTCGCTAAAATTGAATGAATCGCAATAGACTATTGAAAACGGTTTCCAAAATTGATTAAGTGTATTAGCTTAGCCAACTAAAGTGTAGAAATGTGACATGAAAAATATCCAGAATGTTACCCTTCGATTGACCTTGGTAGGATCTAGGATTTGTAAACTTAAATTAAGTTACAGCGTGCATTGCGTTCACATGAATGAGAACCCTTTTTTTTTGCTGAAAATAGTTTAAAAAAAAGAACAGAAAGTCAGGACTAGGATGATGAAGGATGGTCCAACCTAGTATCAGACATATTACCACAAATGAAAAAGATTCTTAAGAGTAACAGCACAGACAAATCTATTACCATCAGGGATAGTATGAAACAAATTAAAGTGATTAATCAAAGCAAATGAAAGTCCTCCGGCAAGAACAGACAGTTCTCAATTCTGAGACTCATCAGATAAAATAATGAGCAACTCCAGAAACAAGTAAAATGAAACATTAAATGTTAATGCCATCCCAGCAACAGTGCGCTATGTTCAAATTAAGAAGTATTCTACTTATTTATTCAACAAGTCTATGTGGATCCCATAATGCTGCTCCCACAATCATATTAGTCTGGATGGACTTCTTTTTTTCAAGCTACCTACAGTGGGGAGAACAAGTATTTGATACACTGACGATTTTGTAGGTTTTCCTACTTACAAAGCATGTAGAGGTCTGTAATTTTTATCATAGGTACTCTTCAACTGTTAGAGACGGAATCTAAATCAAAAATCCAGAAATTATTTTTTTTCAATTAATTTGCATTTTATTGCATGACATAAGTATTTGATCCCCTACCAACCAGTAAGAATTCCGCCTCTCACAGACCTGTTATTTTTTCTTTAAGAAGCCCTCCTGTTCTCTACTCATTACCTGTATTAACTGCACCCATTTGAACTTGTTACCTGTACAAAAGACACCTGTCCACACACTCAATCAAACAGACTCCAACCTCTCCACAATGGCCAAGACCAGAGAGCTGTGTAAGGACATCAGGGATAAAATTGTAGACCTGCACAAGGCTGGGATGGGCTACAGGACAATAGGCAAGCAGCTTGGTGTGAAGGCAAAAACTGTTGGCGCAATTATTAGAAAAATGGAAGAAGTTTAAGAGGACGGTCAATCTCCCTCGGTCTGGGGCTCCATGCAAGATCTCACTTCGTGGGGCATCAATGATCATGAGGAAGGTCAGGAATCAGCCCAGAACTACACGGCAGGACCTGGTCAATGACCTGAAGAGAGCAGGGACCACAGTCTCAGAGAAAACCATTAGTAACACACTATACCGTCATGGATTAAAATCCTGCAGCGCACACAAGGTTCCCCTGCTCAAGCCAGCATGTCCAGGCCCATCTTAAGTTTGCCAATGAGCATCTGGATGATCCAGAGGAGGAATGGGAGAAGGTCATGTGGTCTGATGAGACAAAAATAGAGCTTTTTGGTCTAAACTCCACTCGCTGTGTTCAGAGGAAGAAGGATGAGTACAACCCCAAGAACACCATCCCAACCATGAAGCATGGAGGTGGAAACATCATTCTTTGGGGATGCTTTTTTGCAAAGGGGACAGGACGACTGCACTGTATTGAGGGGAGGATGGATGAGGCCATCTATCGTGAGATCTTGGCCACCAACCTCCTTCCCTCAGTAAGAGCATTGAAGATGGGTCGTGGCTGGGTCATCCAGCATGACAAGGACCCGAAACACACAGCCATGGCAACTAAGGAGTGGCTTCGTAAGAAGCATCTCAAGGTCCTGGAGTGGCCTAGCCAGTCTCCAGACCTGAACCCAATAGAAAATCTTTGGAGGGAGCTGAAAGTCCGTATTGCCCAGCAACAGCCCCGAAACCTGAAGGATCTGGAGAAGCTCTGTATGGAGGAGTGGGCCAAAATCCCTGCGGCAGTGTGTGCAAACCTGGTCAAGAACTACAGGAAACGTATGATCTCTGTAATTGCAAACAAAGGTTTCTGTACCAAATATTAAGTTCTGCTTTTCTGATGTATCAAATATTTATGTCATGCAATAAAATGAAAATTAATTACTTAAAAATCATACAATGTGATTTTCTGGATTTTTGTTTTAGATTCCATCTTTTACAGTTGAAGAGTACCTATGATAAAAATTACAGACCTCTACATGCTTTGTAAGTAGGAAAACCTGCAAAATCGGCAGTGTATCAAATACTTGTTCCACCCACTGTATGTAACTCTTGGGCTGGATTTGAGTGTTATGTCACTTAGAGGCAGCAGCTAATGACAGCACAGGGAGGGCAGGGAGGCAGTAGAATAACTGGACATTATGGAGAAACTGGCATCAGAATAGGAAAGTATGTTTAAGAAAAGGGGATCTGGGAAAAGAGTAGACCAACGCAAAAAATCCACAATCAGAGATGCTAAAATTGAGGTGCACAAGGAAGCCAATGTCAGAGAGGCAGCATGGAAAACATGAGAGCAGGGTTCAGAGAGCAAGCATGATGGAGCACAGAGGAGTAAGGTCCAGATTTAAAAAAAACAGCATAGAGGAGAATGGGAGAGACAGGATCAGAGAGGCTACATAGAGGAAATCAAGAGAGACATGACAGGTTGACATCAAGGAGAAGAATAAGAGAAAGAGGACCAGAATGTGGAGAAGAAGATGAGATGGAGGATCAGAGAGAAAGCAGGGAGGAGAACAGGAGAAGCAGGATAGATTGACATCAATGAGGGGAACAAGAGAGACAAGACCAGAATATGGAGAAGAACAGGGAAGGGAGGATCGGAGAAGCAGCATGAAGGAGAAAAGGAGAGACAGGATCAGAGAGGTAGCATTGTGGACAACAAGAGAAACAGGATTAGAGAGGCAGCATGGAGGAAAACAAAAGACAGGACAGATTGGAAACACGGAGAAGAACGTGAGAGGCAGGACCTGAATATGGAGGAAAACAGGGGAAGGAGAATCATAGAGGCAGTATGGAGGAGGAAAGGTGGGACAGATTTGGAAATGCAGCATTGATGAGAAGTTCAGGAGAGACAGAATCAGAGATGCAGCATGCAGGAGAACAGGAGAGACAGGATCAGAGATGCAGCATGGAGCAGGACAGGAGAGACAGGATCAGAGATGCAGCATGGAGCAGGACAGGAGAGACAGGATCAGAGAGGCAGCATGGAGGAAAACAGGAGAAAAAGTACAGATTGCCAACATGGAGGAGAACAAGAGAGGGAAGACCAGAATATGGAGGAGAACAGGTAAGGGAGGATCGGAGAGGTAGTATGGAGAAGCACAGGAGAGCTAGGATCAGACAAGCAGGAGATAATAGAAAGGTAGAACCAGGATTAGAATAACAATGTGAAGAATAAGGAATATCCTGATAAACTTTAAAACTAAGAGCAAAGTAGTATTCCTTCCAGTCCTAATTCTAAGACACATTTGATGAAGCAGGGAGTGTAACTTACGATCATGTTCTCCAATGCATGTTTTGCCAGCCAGCAGTTGAGGAAGACTGGTATATAAAGACTTCTCAGTGGAGGCCAAAATACCTAAAACAGAGTACAGATAACAGTAAATGAAGGCAGCATTGTGATATGTTAATTAACATTGCTATCATGCCATGTTGGTCTAACCAGAATTAATTCTGGGTGAGACAAAAGTACAGCTTACCTAATCAGTGCCCTTGCCACAAAACAAACCCACAGTTCCATGACACCAGGCCCAAAATATCAGAAAATTTGTGGTTGGGTGAGACCTGGAGGAAGACTGGAAACAAAAAAAAGAGGGGGGGGTTGGAAGAAGATTCCAACAGAGGGTTAATTTGGTGAATCAACTACAACTTGGCTGGCTACTTTAGAAAGACTTTATTGGTTTGATAAATTAGGTAACAATTAATCCCAGAGATGCGTCACAACTAGTGGGAGGATGGATTCCTCCAACACATATACAAAAATCACACGGAAACTAACATAAAACATAACAGGCTAAAAAAAGACAGGTAAGATAGATCTACTACCCCTCTAAAGATTCCCCATTGGCCAATAATGACATATGCATATGTACCCTACATATGCATATGTTTCATGTTAGTTTCCTTGTGATTTTTGTATATGTGTTGGAGGAATCCATCCTCCCACTAGTTGTGACGCATCTCTGGGATTAATTGTTACCTAATTTATCAAACCAATAAAGTCTTTCTAAAGTAGCCAGCCAAGTTGTAGTTGATTCACCAAATTAACCCTCGGTTGGAATCTTCTTCCAACCCCCCCTCTTTTTTTGTTTCCAGTCTATTTGGTTAAGGAGGATCCCGGTTATCAATTACCGTATCAACTAGCCGGCCACACTACTCCAAACTCCACCCACATCCCCAAGTGAATCAGGCATTTTTATTTTTATTTTTTGCTGGAGGAAGACTGACCCAGCTGACAGTAAAGCCTCGTACACACGACCGGTTTTCTCAGCAAGAAACTACAAGAAAACCGCTGGCAGAGCTTTCTTGCCAAGAAAACCATGCGTGTGTACGAGGTTTTCAGGTTTCTCGTCAAGAAAACTGCCCAGAATCTCGACAAGAAAAATAGAGAACCTGCTCTCTATTTTCTCGTCGGGATTCTTGTTGGCCTGTTTCCCGACGAGAAACCCGAGAGTGTGTACGCTTACCTGTCGCCGTGGAAACCAGCACATGCTCGAAATGACTTTGACGCATGCGCAGTAGCTTCCTAGGCATAGGTAGGGTGTAGCAAGATGGCGGCGACGGCATTGAATGTGACGAGCGCATTCTCATCGTAGTCGATGACGTCACCGCGTTCATTCCATTCAAAAGAACGGCGGTTCTTTTGAATGGAGTGCGTGTACTCTCGGCCGGGACAAGATTCTTGTCAGGAATCCTGTCAGGAAAAACAACAGTTTTTTTCCTGACCAGATTCTCGGCCGTGTGTACTAAGCTTAAGGCCCGGAGCGAGAGAAAATAAAATGAAAGATAGTGCAGGGCCGACATGACAGTGTGAGGAGGGGAAGCAACTATGGGGTTAAGGATTGTAGGTGGAGAATGGGGGAGAGGTGGATTGGTTAGAGAAACAGGATGAGAAGGGGTTTGTAGTAGTTAGTTAAGGGATAGCTGGGGTCCCCTGGACAGCAGAGAAGGGACAGGTGACAAACAGGCAGTTTCCCACCCACCCTCCCTGTGTTTTGTTTGGTTGGTTTGCTTTATCTCTTTGCAGGTGCAATATGAGCAAAGGACTTCATGGCAGCTGATCACGTGGCGGTGGTTGGTCTTTTGACGGTGGAAGAAAATACGGTTGAGATGGAAGTGTGGGGGGCTCATCGGTAGTATGTGCCCCTATGGTGTATTCCAGTTACTAAGGTTAGCTGGAATACGGTAATGGTTGCACTGCGGGTGTTGGTTGTCTCCGAACTGGTGTGTCATGGCTGAAGGCCTGGTATGGTAAAAGGTCCCGCAGTGTTACAAGTTGAACAAGTTGGAATTCTGGGTTCCGTCATAAGACCAACAGGCTGATAAGTTATTTTTGTTAATAAAAAGGCTGCTATGGCCATTTGTACTCCAATCCATGTGTGGTCTCATTAATTTAGTTAATAGCAAGGGGGTGGTGGGTACTAATGGTTGGGCAGACACAAAACAAGGTGGGACATCTTATCTACACTGGTGAAGTAATTTAGTATTCTTGGCGGGGGGGGGGGGTAGTTGATTCGTTTAGGAGGGTTATATGTCAGTTTTTTGCCATCTGAGTTCTGAGTTCCATTTGAGAGATTTCCCTTCACTCCCTCACAGCCACAACTGGAAGTAAAAGGAAGTCCCTCAAAAGTGAAGGAATCTCTAGTCGTCCCCAGGGTTACCATAGCTAACCTCTCTGTTGAAAGATTTGCCCTCTAATCCTGTTCTGGTGACAATCTAAATTAGGAATTTCTTTCACTTTTCAAGCAATGAAAAGAGATTTATGAATGGAGAACAGACAGATGGATAAAAGGTCCACCTCTTCTATTCATATAATGTTTTTCATTGATGGATTTATTAGTACAGCTTCTATGAATGGATGAAGGGGCAGAAAGAATGGTCTTAGTCACCACTCTTGGTGATTGCGCATGACAGATCCCTCAGATCTACTAACTCCTGCTGCACTGGAAAATTACTGCTGTGGGAGTATAGGGGGGCAGAGGATTTTGGATTTCAACCAAAACAGCAGCCAGTGGCATAAGGAACACTTCACATTGCTCTAGACCAGGGATCTCCAAACTTTCTAAACAAAGGGTCAGTTTACTGTCTTTCAGACGTTAGGGGGGCCAGATAAGGTTGCCACATCATCCCTTTAATCCAGGACACATATTAATTACACAGGTTTTGAGGTTGATTTAATGCAGATAAGGCACCAAGTGAGTTTATTTACCACCTTAATCAACCACAGAACCTGTGTAATTAATGTGTGTCCTGGATTAAAGGGATGATGTGGCAACCCTAGGGCCAGACTGTGGCCAGTGGAAGTAGAAAATGTCCAGGCTTTGGGAGTAAACAATGCTTCAGACTTGGTGGTCAGGGAGGCCCGGAATGAAATACAGAAGGAAAGATAATGGAGGGCCGGGCATGACAAGGTGGAGAGTAGGCAAGAGAGGGTTAAATAAAGCTGGGAAGATGAGAGAGGGAGGAGACAGGAGTAACAAGTGCTGGAGGGGAGGAGCGCTTTAAATATGAAGGGGCGGGAACGCCCGGGAACATTTGGTGAGGGGACAGTTAGGGAGAGGAAGTTTTTCCCACTCACCCTCCCTAGTGTTTGGTGTATGTCTTGTTTGTTTTCTTGTTTTTCAGGTCAGAGGGATTCGGTTTTTCGTAACAGCTGTGGATTGGCGGTGTCTTTGGTCTTTGACGGTGGCAGAAAACAGATGTGATGGAAGTGGTGGGGGGCTCATCGGTGGTATGTGCCCCTCTGGTGTATTCCAGTGGAATGGTGTCTGCTGGAGTATGGGTATGGTTGCACTGCGGGAAGGGGTTGTCTCCGAGCTGTGATATAGCTGGAGGCCTGGAATGGTAAAATTTTGGTCCCGCAGTGTATTGGTGAAAAAGGGTTAAAAAATTTGGGGTGCCGTCAGAGACCAATAGACTGGGAGTTAAACTGTTTTGATAGATGTGTTAATAAAGTTATTTAAGTGAAAGTATAATTTTATATTGGAGTTTTTTATCTATTAATATTTTAATAAAAAGGCTGTTATGGCCAGTTATACTTCAACTCTGGTGTGGTCTAAATTATTATAGATTGGTTAAGATAAGGGGTAGGTAATGTAAGGGGGAAAATGGTATGGGTAAAGTGTTGGGAATATCTCGAGTACACTGGTCAAGTGGGAGTAGGCCTCATCCTATATGTGTTACACCAGACAAAATGCGTGTAGGTTGAGGCCAGTGGCATATGATGCTGTACACTCGCTGTTGATTTATGGGGTGGTATGTTTTGCCTGTGTTACTCTATGATTAGCGTGCCAGCTGCGATATGCGATTTTCGTGCCGCGATCGACAGTGCCATATCCAGCATGCTGGATTTTGTTTAGAAAAACAAAACGAATGATGGCACAATGGTATTGTGCCATTTTTGTTTCTCAATCGACAGAACGCTCGGCTTTTTCGACGCGTCTATGACCGCTCTTTACATGTGATCAGTTTTCACATGTATTTGATGAATACCTGGATTAAGTGAATGCGTTAATAGCGTTTTCTTTAAAAAGAGCTGATAAGGAATCCTTCCTCCCACACACAGATACAAACACCTACACAGCCTTTTGCTTTGGTTGCACAGTGGTGCACGGTATTGCCGCTGATTAGAATTAGAGCCTAAGAGGCAGAAGAAGATGACAAGGGACAGACGTGTCTGTGCAATTGTAGCAGAATGGGCCAGCTCCTAATAAGCCGGCATCGTGTTCCAATCTCTCCCCTAAGCCTTAATAACAGCTCTCGTCTTATTACACGGTAGCCGGAGGTTGGAGTGATTGGAGAAGAGGAGAATTGGAGCCGCCGAGCGGCACTCCAAGAGGGGCAAGGTCATGTACTCATCAAGCTGCCTGAAAAGTGATGTCTGTAGGCAGTGATTGGCAGCTGTGCCCGATCTTCCAGCTTTCCCAACACCCACCGTGGGCAGAAAGAGTGTGGGAGAAATTATATTATCCGACAGGTACTAGTTAAAACAAACAGGAATGGGAGAGATGAAGCCAAGATCTAAAGCACAGAGTTGAAGGGAATTGGGGATAAGGACACTCAGGCAAGGCGCTGAAGAAAGAGAAATACAACAATAGGAGGTGGATTTAGACTAACAATGCATTCACACCAAAAATGGCCTGTGAAAAAAGCATTAAAGCTGAACTCCAGGCACAAAAAACTTTCTCAATAGCCACAGAGGATATAAATCTAATTAGTGTGTATCAAACACCTTTGCAAACCCAGATATTACCCTAAAAAAGTAGCCATGACATCATCACTGTACAGTATATATAGCCTGTGCAGAAAGCAGAGCTGTGGGATGGGCCAACAGTTCCCATCCACTACAGGCTGCCTGCAGAAAACTACAGGAGGGGGCAGAGACACGACCAGTCCCCCTGCACAAGGAGAGAGAGTGGCAGTGAGCGGTCTTTATTACAGGAAGCTCCTACACAGAGGGAAAGTCTCACACTGGATTACTGCACAGATCTTAAATAAATACGCAAAGTACACCAAGTACAGTACAGTGGTAAGAATACATTTGTCATGTGTATTCTTACCACTTGCCACCCACTTACAGTAGATTTACTGCGAGCAGGTGGCACAGCGTCGTACCAGTACATTGCGGTGTACCTCCTGGCTTGGCGGCACGCATGTGTGCGTCGCCTGCTGACCTTTGCTGTGATTAGACACAGCATGAGTTTGTCAGCAGAGTACAGCCATCGATTATTGCTGTACACCTTCTGCTCGGCTGTGGCCAATCACAGCACAGAGTTCTGTGTTGACAAACACACAGAACTCTGTACACCAATATTGATCTGGCTGCTTCTACTCCCTAAAATAAGCTCTGAGTTCAGGGAGAAAAGGCAAACAGATCTGTTAGTAAAAGCAGCACACATTACACTTGTTAGGTACATAGTTAAAGTGATACTAAAGTCTCATTTTTTTTCTTTAAAAAATAATAAACATGTGATACTTACCTGCTCTGTGAAATGGTTTTGTACAAGGCAGCCCAGATCCTCTTCTTTTCGGGTCCCTCACCGGCTCTCCTGGCCCCTCCCTCCTGTCGAGTGCCCCCACAGCAAGCAGCTTGCTATGGGGGCACCTGAGCCGAGTCACAGCTCCGTGTGTCCATTCAGACACAGAGCTGCAGTTTGGCCCCACCCCCTCTCTCTCCTGATTGGCTGACTGATTTTGATTGACAACAGCGGGAGCCAATGGCACCACTGCTGTGTCTCAGCCAATTAGGAGGGAGGGTCCTGAATGGTAAGGTAAGGTATTAGGGGGGCTGAGGGGGCTGCTACACACAGCAGGTTTTTTTATCTTAATGCGAAGAATGCATTAAGATAAAAAAACCTTCTGCCTTTACAACCACTTTAACTCCTTGATTGTCCCATGATGTTAACCCGTTCCCAGCCAGTGTCATTAGTATGGTGTACAGTATTATCACTGACTGATCACTGTATTAGGCCACTTTCACACTGAGGCGCTTAAAAAACTGCCAGTAATACACTGAGCGCTTTTCAGGTGCTTTTGAAGCGCTTTCAATTCATTTCAATGGAGAGGGGCGTTTTTTCAGCGCACTGCCCCAGTGTGAAAGCATTCATTGATTTTAATGGAAATAAGTTTTCAGGCGCTTTTTTTAGCGTCAAAGCGCCTGAAAAGCGCCTCAGTGTGAAAGTGGTCTTAGTGTCACTAGCGATGTCAGTGTCAGTTAGTCCGTGATCCTCGCAGCCAAGTGTTTGTTAGCGCCAGATTTCCCGCCACACTATCACAGTCACACTATAACTTTCACACAAACCAATTAATATACACTTTTTTTTTTTTTTTAACCAAAGACATGTAGCAGAATACATTTTGCCCTAAAATTATGAAGAAATTAGATTTTATTGAACATGTTTTATAACAGAAAGTAGAAAATATTGTTTGTTTTTTTGTTCTTTCAAACTATTCGGTGTGTTTTTGTTTATATAAAAAAAAAATTAAAAGCCCAGTTGGGATCAAATACCACCAAAAAGAAAGCTCTATTTGTGTGCTATAAATGTAATTTGTGTACAGTGTTGCAATTGTCAGTTAAAGTAGCGTGGTGCTGATAGCTAAAAATGCTCTGGTCATGAAGGGGCTAAAACCTTCCGGTGATCAAGTGGTTAAATAATATTTGCTTATCCCCAAGCTCACCTTTAAGCCTTTAACATGTTAAATCGCATGCCAAATCAACGGCTTTTGCCAGCAATGGCACTGTCTGAATCGGTGCGACGCCGACTTTGCGGCGCCGCACCGATTTCCAAAAGTAGTTTCTGTACTAATTTGGGCGATTTCTGGGTGGAATTTGTATAGACATCTGTGCAGGAACCCGCACAGATGTCTCTGAAATCGCCCCGGGGTCGGACTGACATGCAGGTATGAAATTGTGCGAGTTCTGCTGAACTCGTACGATTTCAATCCCGCTGTCAGTGTGAACCTGGACCCCATGAATAACAATGTAATAATTTTGCAGAAGTGGTGGCTGTTAATCCTGCCAGAAATGAAGTGTCCTTATCACTTTTAGTGAACTGAACTAAATACTAATAATACCTCCATAACAATGTAATGGAGAAAGAGGAATGTACAATGTATATGTTTCAAGTCCGGCCTGGGAGCCAACCATGGTCCCCTTGAAAGATACCATGGAGGAGTGAGCTTAGCTACCCTAAAAGAGCCAGAATACCAAGTGCAAAAAAAGGGAAAAAAATCCTGAAAACCAATGCAGCCACCTCATCTAAGGACTGGTAAGCTGCAATATACTGTATAACATTTTAGTTTTTGGATTTAGATACACTTTAATGATGATGGATCTTAATTGTCCACAGATGTCAGATTCCAGATGTCAGAGTCCCCTGATGTAGCCCTTCTTTACCCATCCATGTCTTTATGGATCTTGCTTTGTGCACTGGTGCGCAGTCATGTTTGAACAGGAAGGTGACATCTCCAAACTGTTCCCACAAAGTTGGGAGCATGAAATTGTCCAAAATGTCTTGGTATGCTGACGCCTTAAGAGTTCCCTTCACTGGAACTAAGGGGCCAAGCCCAAACCCCTGAAAAACAACCCCACACCATAATCCCCCCTCTACCAAATGATTTGGACCAGTTCACAAAGCAAGGTCCATAAAGCAATGGATGAGCGAGTTTGGGGTGAAGGAACTTGACTGGCCTGCACAGAGTCCTGACCTAAACCCAATAGAACACCTTTGGGATGAATTAGAGCGGAGACTGCGAGCCAGACCTTCTCGTCCAACATCAGTGCCTGACCTCACAAATGCACGTCTGGAAGTATAGTCAAACATTCCCGCATGCCGTGGGAACAACACAGTACAACTGAAGCAACGGCACATAGTGCCATTGCTTCAGTTGGCTTAAGTGCGCATGTGCCGCATGACGTCGGCACATGCAAATACAGGGATATCTCCTAAACCGTGCAGGTTTAGGAGATATCCAGTGCAGCTACAGGTAAGCCTAATTATAGGCTTGCCTGTAGTTTAAAGTGGTTGTAAAGGGTTTACAACCACTTTAACCACTTAAGCCCCGGACCATTTTGGCTGGTTAAAGACCAGGCCCCTTTTTTGCGATTCGTCACTGCGTCGCTTTAACTGACAATTGCGCGGTCGTGCGACGTAGCTCCCAAACAAAACTGACGTCCTTTTTTTCCCACAAATAGAGCTTTCTTTTGGTGGTATTTGATCACCTCTGCGGTTTTTATATTTTGCGCTATAAACAAAAATATTTCTGCCTCTAAACACCCATCAATGTTAGCCTATGAGTCCATGCGCACATAGGTGTTTACAAGAGTGTAAACGCATCTAAACACGCATTAACGCTAGGCGTGTTTAGTGCTTGAGCGTTTATTCATTTCTATGGCCATAATAAAAGATTATTCTGGCCAATGAAATGGATTAATGCCCAAGCACTTGAAATTGTTTACAAAATTTCTTGTGAAAAAAATAAATAAATTGTTTACAAAAACATGGCTTGACTGCTGAGGCGCATTGGGCACAGGTACAATAAACTGTAACATAGATGTATAGAAAACCTACCCCCTTGCCCCCTCACCCCATTAAATAAACACACTTACAACAATTAGGTTGGAAAGGGCCACAGCTTTATTAAAACCAACACATAACATGTGAACACTTTTCAACCAGTGCCAGTCACAGTTGTACTGTGAGCACACAATTCCAAAAAGAGGGGGGGGGGGCTGTCCTTACCATAAGTGCTGGTCAGGCCGCCTATTCCTATTTCCATCAAGAGCATAGCCCATTACAGCCATTTTATGCTGGCAAGGTCAAGAAACCGCAGCAAGCTGTGACATACCATAGAAAAAAGGGGCAGGAGGGTGGGCAGCTCTTCCACCACGTTCCTTGAAAAGACCCAGAATTCCCTGGGGCAATACTTTTACAGAGCTCAGGCCCATCCCATCCCCCATAAACAACCAATCCTTGGTGACCACTCAGCCACCTTGCCCTGCCCCTGGCCATGCCCCCATCAGTCAAGGCTCTCTTTCCCTAAGGGGCTCAAGAGGCCTTCATTAGGCGCGGTTTTGATGCTTCTCTTGCCAGGAGAAAGGTGTTCAGGAGAGCTGGGCAAACGCCCAGTGGTCATGAGGCCTAAAGGTTCTGACACTGGGAAGATGGACTCAGCCTTGGGGTGAAATGCCTCTGGAGGTGCCACCATGCCTCCTGGGTATCAGGGGTTGCTACACATATAACTGAGCTCTGGATTGTAATTTTTTTTTTTTTAGAACAAAAGTCGAATTTCATGTTAAATGAGATGCAAGGTGAAAAGAATACAAAAATACCAAATAAACTACCACCAAATCTCTTTATAAAGACCCGTACTGGCCATAATAATAATGTGTCGGTGCAGCTATGGAGGTTTGTTATGTAACCTGCCCGCTGCAAATGTATGCCCCCTGTGCCACTCGTGGAATTGAACTGAGGATTAAAAGAACTAAAAATAATAAGCGTTCATTCGCTCCTGCACCCACACTCCTACAGACGGACCTCCTGTTGTGCATGAAAGCTTTCCAGGCAAGGTAAGCACAGATCCTGACTGCAGATTAATAGGACTTAAGTCGTGGAGTGTTTGCCATGAGTGGTCATGGGTCAGCTGCTCTGTATATAAGCCGGTACTGCAGGATTGGAGGAGAATAGATCAGAAAGAGAAGAATGAAAAGGGTAATGAACAAAAGGTTGGGGGGGATGGGAAGTTGTACTTACAGTAACAAAGAATGGTAGTGTGTTGAACATTTCCAGAATGAAAGGGAATCTCAAGATCTGCTCCCAAATGTTTCCCTAAAACACAAAAGAAAAAACAAATAAGGAATGTGATTTATGGATTTTGAGCGACATAATCATAAAACAGCGCCACATGAACCAAGTAACGTAGTTATGGGTGGTTTACAATGGATTCAATGAGCAAATACTCTGCATTAAAGTTAATGCGTGTTAATTCATACCAACCCTTAGGAGGACCCTGCAATCACTATATCTGGTCTCCCACAGTACACAGAACATAGAAATGCAGCTATTTTAGTAAATATAAACTGATAAATATATTTTCTCATCAGCCGTATATAGCAGTCTTGTGACTTCTATCAGTTCCTGGTTAAGCTTGCAGGAGGAGTTTTCATACTGCACTGAGCTGTCCTATCAGGATGCAGGACCCTTGACCCTCTGTCTGGACAGTGCCGATTGGCTCTGTGCTGAACTCTTCCAAGGTAAAAAAAAACTCTCTGGTAATACACACCAAACTGAGCATGTGCAGCCTGACTCCAGTAACTCTGTATTATCCAGACATGTACTGTGGAGTCAGTGAAAGAAAAGAAGGATCAAGCAGCCTTTTTACACAATGCAGAGGATTAACCCCTTAGGTTCCACAGTGAGTATAACAAGCATGCTTTACTGCATATACAGTCTGATCAATATTCCTATCGCACACGTTCCTGGCAAATATGGTTCATGAAATGGTGGGTGCCGAAACGATTACCAGTTGGGTTCGGGAAACATCAAACAAGCGTACATACTCGCCAGCACACCATGGATCAACAACTTCCGTCCAAAAGTTTTAATGAAAAAAGATCACATCACAAGGGATAGTGCAACATTTTGGAGCCACACAGGGCCCCTTCGTCAGGCATGTGATAGGGGGCAACAGTGTCAAAGCAGAATATATATACAATAGCCACCAATCAAAACATGTAAAAGATGAAAAAATTAAAAAAAAAAAACATTTTTTCATCTTTTACATGTGTAGCACTACCCCCCGTAGGAGCTGCTGGTTTAAGTTTGGGCCTGTACTCTGCCTATCAACCCCTATAATTTGGCTCAGTTCCCCCTTGGCACAACTGGACAACAATGTGATTGTGGGCCCCTAAAAGGCTATAGGAGGGCCACAATGATACCACACAATAATAAATGTAGTTAAATATTGTTACCTTGGTGTGGTTTACCTGCCACACAGCTGCAAAAGACAGAGTCCCACACAAGATGTAGTTCAACCAAAAGGTAATACGTTTACTTGGTAGCGGTGGCGGTGCATCCATAGTGGGCGCAGGAGCGCCGCCCCCTCTCTCTCCTGCGCCCGTCACTCACAACAACAATACATAGGTTCATGCATTGCATGAACCTATGTATTGTCGCCGCTGCTGCCGCCCACTATTCAGATGGCCGGCCCCCTGGTGAGCGCCGGCCATCTGATATAACAGCGGCTGGTTGGTTTTTGGAAGTGCCTATCAGAGACAGCGGCTCTGATAGGCTTCCCGATTACAGCCTGAGGGCTGTAATCGGCTTCCAAATAGTTAACCAGGGGACGCTCGGGGGGTGCGTTCCTTGGTTAACACTGACAGGCGTCTCAGCCAATCAGGTTCACTGGGTCTGGTTACCGGTAACCTGATTGGCTGAAGCGATATCGAGGGCAGGAGAAGACATCGAGGATGGAAGAAGGACGGCGCTGACCCGAGGAAGGTAAGTGCAGGGCTGGGGGGAAACTGGCTGTAATTGGGGACAAACTGGCAGTATTTGGGGACAAACTGGCAGTATTTGGCGAAAAACTGGCTGCATTTGGGGACAAACTGGCTGCATTTGGGGGGAAACTGGCTGTATTTGGGGGAAAACTGGCTGTATTTGGGGGAAACTGGCTGCATTTGGGGACAAACTGGCTGCATTTGGGGACAAACTGGCTGCATTTGGGGACAATCTGGCTGCATTTGGGGACAAACTGGCTGTATTTGTGGGGAGACTGGCTGTATTTGGGGGAAACTGGCTGCATTTGGGGACAAACTGGCTGTATTTGAGGACAAACTGGCTGTATTTGAGGACAAACTGGCTGCATTTTAGGACAAACTGGCTGCATTTGGGGACAAACTGGCTGCATTTGGGGGGAAACTGGCTGCATTTGGGGGGAAACTGGCTGCATTTGGGGGGAAACTGACTGTATTTTGGGGGAAACTGGCTGCATTTGGGGGGAAACTGGCTGCATTTGAGGGGAAACTGGCTGCATTTGAGGGGGCAAACTGGTGGCGTTTGGGCACAGTGGCTGCATTTAATGGGCACAGTGGCCGGCAATTGATGATTTTTTTTTTTCAGTTTGTTTGCGCCCCCCCAAAAATTTTGAGCACCAGCCGCCACTGCATGGTAGAAAAAATAGAATAGAGATTACACAAGTAACACTTGACTCAAACAGGTCCCTGTGAGAATCAACTGGCATACATATGCAGAACAATTTCAGGGGTTTCCCTATAATGAAGGAACCCGATTTACACAACTTAGGGTCAGACCTGAGGAAGTATACGGTGGAGGAATCTCCCAACGCAAGGATGACAGCGATGGGGTACTTCTCCACCAAGTCCCACCCAGCTCACTGAAATGGCACAATGATAATAAAATGAATGCAAACAGTTATCTCTCACATGTGAGTTCCATAAACTATTTGGCTCCCCCTAGTGGGCAGCTCAACTGGTGCGTGTCCCATTGTATCACCCTAAGCAATAAACTGAACAGATGAGTGTTCCTAGCAACTTCCAGTAATCTTCGGCTAGCTTTGTTGGTGCACTTGAGTATTTGTAATCCAACAAACAAGGTAAAGAAAGAATGAACATTTGAAGTATGCAGTACAAAAGCAAGAGAAACGCTGATCCTCCCAAAGCGCTATATCACTCCCGGGTGTAACGTGTCTCCACTTACGGCACTGTAGTTGCCCACGAGTACAAGTGAAACTATGGAAGTCACCTTCCTGCAAGCCAGTTAGTTATGTTGGTGGGCAGGTGCCCTCTTACCAAATGAGGCCTTGCCTCGCCGGTATGCTCCGTCTGGACCCTCTTGGTTCTCAGCCTCACGAGGTGCCGATGGAGGGGTGACTTACAGATGCTGTGGTGTGTAGAGTGGTCCCTCTCCCTGGTCCGATTAGCAGAGCTGTGACAGGAATCCCTCCGTCAGGCGATCCGGTCTCCGTACTTTAGTCCCAGGCTTCTCCGACCTAAGCACGCTCGCTCTAGGCCTCAACACAGGCCTCCTGCCGGCTTGAAGATGGCGTTCCAAGAGACAGAAAAAAAGCCCCGCCTTGCCTTAAATAAGTTCTCCCAGCAGGCCGTGCGTGGCGCCATGCACTTTTGGTAGGAAAGTGGTCTTTTGGGTAATGCAGTCTCAGTTCTATCCACGCCAATAGAGTCTTTGTCTCTGATGCCACAATACCTACAATGCTTTATCCAATAACTGAACCAAATAACGTTAGTAGCCTAGTATAAGACGTACACCGGAGGGAGCTAGATTCCTGATCGGCACAAACTGTAGTCCGTAAGCTACGTGCAAAAGTGACACCTTGCTACACATGTTTTCATTGGTGGCTATTGTATTTATATTCTGCTTTGACACTGTTGCACCGTATCACATGCCTGATGAAGGGGCCCTGCGTGGCTCCGAATCGTTGCACTATCCCTTGTGATGTGATCTTTTTTCATTAAAACTTTTGAACGGAAGATGTCGATCCATGGTGTGCTGGCGAGTATGTACGCTTACTGCATATACAGACTGATTTTACTGTTGTGGGTTTAGTAACACTTTAAACATGGTGGCTGAATTTGTTTTATTTTTTAGGCTTTTTTTTTTATTTTGACCTGCTGATCTGGTCAGTAAAACACTTTTGTCTTAGGATGTCTCCACTTCACTGGAGGAGCAATGGTAATTAATATTTTACTATGCTTTCCACAATATGCCACTGATCAGTCGTGCCAGGAAAAGAAAACAGTTGGAATAAGGTATATATAACAAAGATTTTAATTTTTTTAATAAAAAGGGATGAGGGACAGTTTTGAATTTTGTGGCCAACTTGGAGCTGGGCTTAAAAGACTAGTACAGTGATGGCGAACCTTGGCACCCCAGATGTTTTGGAACTACATTTACCATGATGCTCAACTACACTGCAGCGTGCATGAGTATCATGGAAAATGTAGTTCCAAAACATCTGGGGTGCCAAGGTTCTTCATCACTGGACTAGTATCACAAAAAATATTGTGTTTTGATCTCTGAATATGTTAATACATGCAATACAATAATAGTAATCGGTATCTGTGTTCTGCCCCACTTTCATTTCATTTTTGCTGGTATTCTAATGCGTTAGATTATTATTGTTCATTGATATGCTGATATCTAGTGGCAGTTTCTGGTCACTATATCTTGTTTACAATGTGATTTGAGTATCTTACATGTTCCCTCAGTCAGCATTCGTTTTTCAAAGAGAAAGGGTGTAGGAAAGTCACTGTCTTCTTACGTTTCAAAAGACTGGAAAAACATCCTCTGTATTGTAATTAGCTGAAGTAAAGTTGTGCTGGATTCAACTTCTGTGTCTTATTGAAGTGATACTAAAGTCTTGGTTTTTTTTTTCTTTAAAAATAACAAACATGTTATACTTACCTTCTCTGTGAAATGGTCTTGCACAGAGCAGCCCGGATCAGTATCCGTGTAGGGATACCTAGTAGTATAAAATAAAAAGTCTCCATACAGTTTGCTGGAGTGAAAATTCTCAATTCCAAAAAGGAACATCCGAGGGACATAGAGGTGGTAATCAAAGCAAAGGCTGATTCTCAACAGACCAAAGTACTCCAGACATCATCCACTGAGTGTATCCCATCCCATACACTCGGGGGATGATGTCTGGGGTACTTTGATCTGTTGGGAATCAGTATTTGCCTTGTCCCCACACAGATACTGATCACATGTGCTCCTGATGAAGATGTTTGAAGCAGTAGAAACGTGTTGAAATAACATGTGGATGTTGAATTGAAATAAGATCTGTGAACTCTACTTGCAGAATATTGGATATGGTGCTATTTATAATTTAATGTGTGTGCAATAAACTTTATGGTCTTAACTATTTATTTTGTGGTAGTATTGACTATATACCCAGAAAAAAATATGATTTTATTTTTTATTTCTTTCATGTCCTAAATTTTATATACTGTATTTACAGGTGTATTTCAAAAATGTAGAATATCATCAAAAAGTTTATTTATTTCAGTAATTCAATTCAAAAAGTGAAACTCATATATTATATAGATTCATTATAAACAGAGTGATATATTTTAAGCATTTCTTTCTTTTAACTTTGATGATTATGTTTTACAGCTAGTAAAAATAAAATAAAAAATAAAATGTAGTATCTCAGAAAATTTTAATATTGTGAAAAAGTGCAATATTGTAGACTCATGGTGTCACACTCTAATCAGCTAATCAACTCAAAACACCTGTAAAGGTTTCCTGAGCCTTTAAATGGTCTCTGAGTCTGGTTTATAAGGTTACACAATCATGGGGAAGACTGCTGACTTGACAGTTGTCCAGAAGACAGTCACTGACACTCTCCACAGGGAGAGTAAGTCACACAAGGTCATTGCTAAAGAAGCTGGCTGTTCACAGAGTGCTGTATCCAAGCATATTGATGGAGAGTTGAGTGGAAGGAAAAAGTGTGGTAGAAAAAGGTGCACAAGCATCAGGGATAATCGCAGCCTTGAGAGGATTGTGAAGCAAAGACCATTCAAGAATTTGTGGGAGCTTCACAAGGAGTGGACTACGGCTGGTGTCAGTGCTTCAAGAGCCAACACACACAGACGTATCCGGGACATGGGATACAACTGTTGCATTCCTTGTGTCAAGCCACTCCTATACCAGAGACAACGTCAGAAGCGTCTTACCTGGGCTAAGAAGAAAAAAGACTGGACTGTTGCTCAGTGGTCCAAAGTCCTCTTTTCGGTTGAAAGTTAATTTTGTATTTAAGTTGGA
Source organism: Rana muscosa (assembly GCA_029206835.1). Taxonomy (NCBI): domain Eukaryota; kingdom Metazoa; phylum Chordata; class Amphibia; order Anura; family Ranidae; genus Rana; species Rana muscosa. The sequence continues at coordinate 300,521,794 of CM055118.1, forward strand.
ATTCCAGGTCTCAGAGTCTGGAGGAAGAGTGGAGAGGCACAGAATCCAAGTTACATTAGGTCCAGTGTGAAGTTTCCATACTCAGTGATGATTTGGGGAGACATGTCTTTTGCTAGTGTTGGTCCACTATGTTTTATCAAGTTTAAAGTCAGCGCAGCCGTCTACCAGGAAATTCTAGAGCACTTCATGCTTCCCTCTGCTGACCAGCTTTATGGAGATGCTGATTTCATTTTCCAGCTAGTCTTGGCACTAGGGATGAGCTTCGCGTTCGCGTCGAACACACGTTAGACTCGAACATCGGGCATTCGATCGTTCGACGAAGAACGAACTTTACGGTACGTTCGCGTTAAATTCGTGTTGCGCGACACGGCCCATAATTCACTGCGGCATCGCAGTGCATTGCTGGCTGATGATTGGCCAAGCATGCACTATGACCCGCATGCTTGGACAATCACAGCGCGGAAAAAACGGAGAGCCGTAATTGGCCAAAGCCAGGGTGTCTTTGGCCAATTATGGCTCAGGGGGTTTAGTACACACCCCACACTATATAAGGCCGCCTGGAAGTCGGCCTTGTGTAGTGTGTTGGCGTTTGTGAAAGAGGCAGTTTCAGAGAGATAGACAGTGTCATTTATATTGAGTTAGATAGAGCAGGCAGGCGAGTCAGTTAGCTGCTGTTACAGTGTGTAGAGGATATATATGCATCCTAGGTGTTGTATATATATTTATACACTGTATTCAGTTTGGCTAGATCCGTTCCTGTTAGTCTCTATACTGTGACAGGCAGGCAGGTGATTGTGCTAGCTGCAGACAGTCAGGCCCCTTTCACACTGGGGCTGTTTGCAGGCGCTATTGTGCTAAAAATAGCACCTGCAAACCGAGCCTAAACAGCGGCTGCTGTCTCTCCAATGTGAAAGCCCGAGGGCTTTCACACTGGAGCGCTGCGCTAACAGGACGTGAAAAAAAGTCCTGCTAGCCGCATCTTTGGAGCGGTGAGAGGAGCGGTGTGTTTACCGCTCCTACACCACTCCTTCCCATTGAAAGCAATGGGAAACCGCGGTAATACCGCCGGCAATGCGCCTCTACAGAGGCGCATTGCTGGCGGTACTAACCCTTTTTCGGCCGCTAGCGGCCGAATACCTCCACAATTCCGATGGTATAGTGCCGCTAAAAATAGCGGCGCTATACCGCCACGGCACCCACCGCCCCAGTGTGAAACCAGCCACAGTGTTTCACTGAGGCTGGTTTAACACTGGGGCGGTGGGTGCGGTGGCGGTATAGCGCCGCTATTTTTAGCGGCGCTATACCGTCGGAATTGCGGAGGTATTCGGCCGCTAGCGGTGCGGTTTTAACCCCCACTAGCGGGCGAAAAAGGGTTACTACCGCCAGCAATGCGCCTCTGTAGAGGCGTATTGCCGGCGGTATTACCGCGGTTTCCCATTGCTTTCAATGGGAAGGATCGGTAAACACACCGCTCCTCTCACCACTCCAAAGATGCGGCTAGCGGGACTTTTTTTCATGTGCTGTTAGCGCACCGCTCCAGTGTGAAAGCCCTCGGGCTTTCACATTGGAGAGACAGCAGCCGCTTTTTAGGCTCGGTTTGCAGGCGCCATTTTTAGCACAATAGCGCCTGCAAACCGCCCCAGTGTGAAAGGGGCCTTAGTGTACTACTGTGTCCTTTGCATAGCGATCACCTAAAGCTCACCTGGATACAGTTATTCTCTATACTGTGACAGGCAGGCCGGTGATTGTGCTAGCTGCAGACAGTCAGTGTTTCACTTAGTGTACTACTGTGTGCTTTGCATAGCATTCACCTAAAGCCTAAATTTTTGATGCAATACTTTGCAGCAGGGCTCATTGCTGCGCTCTAAGTATACTATCTGTGAGGGGTTGCAGTGTTGTGGCACCAGCACCAGTGCCTAAGGCCCAATTTTTCAGCCCCTGTTCAACAGGGGCATGCAATTACAATTCTTGATCTAATATTTCACAGCAGGGCCCATTTCTGCACCCACCAAGAGTAACTGTGAGGGCTTACAGTGTTGTGGCACCAGCACCACCACCAAAGGCCCAATTTTTCTACCACTGTTCAACAGTGGCATGTAAATACAATTCCTGATATAATAGTTAACAGCAGGGCGTTCCAGCACCGACCAAGAGTAACTGTGAGGGCTCACAGTGTTGTGCCAACACCAACACCTAAGGGGCAAATTTCTGCAGACTATATATGGCAGGCCCCTACTTTCAAACATCCAACTTACAAACGACTCCTACTGGCAAATGGAAGGAGACAACAGGAAGTGAGAGGAAATCTACCCCTAGGAAGGGAAATTCTCTCCTGTAAGAGTTAATATGTGAAAAAGGTGTCTCCTCTCCACTGATGCTTTATCACCAATCCTTGTTTCAATAAAAAAAACAAATTTTCCAAAAACATTTGTCATTGGGACGGAAAGTGAGGTGAAATGTTCTGAACAGGGGCACAGACAGCAAAACAAATGTTACAGGGGTGATAACCCTTCCTTATGTTTTCCAAAAAGCTTAAAAATAGATTTTTTGGCTGGAGCTACACTTAAAAAATGTACCTGTTCCAAATTACAAACAGATTGTACTTAAGAACAAACCTACAGTCCGTGTCTTTTTTGCACCGCCTGTATACTGCTGTTCCGAGTATATAGGGCCTTTTTTTATTTTATGTGCGGGGTTCCCGTTAATATCCATACAAGACCCAAAGGGGCTGGTAATGGGCTGGGGTAGGGGTGGGTGATGGGGTAGCCATGCCATTTTTCTCAATGATTTTCATCCTTATTGCCGGGACCACACATTACATTAAAGCCGCAAGCAGTTTTAAATGGCTTTTTTTCCTTTAGAAATGTCATTTTGTGCAGGGACAGTTTTAAACAAGGGAAACACGTGCCACTTCACCGGCAGCATACTTTAGACGATATTTAAAGGAATATTTCACTTTTTTTTTCACTTTATGCATCATTAAAATCACTACTCCCGAAAAAACGACAGTTTTAAATGATTATTTTTACATTGATACAAGTCCCCTCTGGCAGGACCCGGGTCCCCAAACCCCTTTTAGGACAATAACATGCATATTAGGCGTTATAATTAGCACTTTAGATTTTAGATTTTGAACGTTCGCGTCCATTGTATTTAATAGGGTTCTAAAGTTCGTGCGAACGGTCGGTCCGTTCGAAGGTTCTGGTGCGAACCGAATGGGGGAGTGTTCGGCTCATCCCTACTTGGCACCTGCCCACACTGCCAAAAGTACCAATACCTTGTTTAATGATCAGAGTATCACTGTGCTTGATTGGCCAGCAAACTGGCCTGACCTAAATTCCATAGAGATTCTCTGGGGTTTTGTCAGGATGAAGATGAGAGACACCAGACTCAACAATGCAGATGAGCTGAAGGCCGCTATCAAAGCAACCTGGGCTTCCATAACACCTCAGCAGTGCCACAGACTGATCGCCTCTATGCCACGCAGCATTGATGCAAGTAATTTATGCAAAAGGAGCCCCGACCAAGTTTTGAGTGCATTCTATACTGTACTTGGACATACTTTTCAGTAAGCCAACATTTCTGTATTAAAAATCCTTTTTTTATTTTTTTATTGGTCTTATGTAATATTCTAGTTTTCTGAATTTTGGGTTCTCACAAGCTGTAAGCCATAATCATTAAAATTAAAAGAACGAAATGATTGAAATATATCACTCCATGCGTAATGAATCTATATAATATATTAGTTTCACTTTTTGAATTGAATTACTGAAATAAATTAACTTTTTAATGATATTCAAATTTTTTGAGATGCACTGGTATATGCAGCTGTGGCCAAAAGTTTTGAGAATGACACAAGTATTAATTTTCACAAAGTCTGCTGCCTCCGTTTTTATTATGGCAATTTCCATATACTCCAGAATGTTATGAAGAGTGATCAGATGAATTTCAAGTCCATCTTTGCCATGAAAATGAACTTACCGTAATCCCATAAAAAAACATTTCCACCGCATTTGTGAAGAAGGCTTCAAGGTGCAGAAGAAAGTCCAGCAGGCACCAGAATCGTCTCCTACAGATGATTCAGCTGCGGGATCGGGGCACCACCAGTGCAGAGCTTGCTCAGGAATGGCAGCAGGCAGATGTGAGGGCATCTGCATGCACAGTGAGGAGAAGACTTTTGGAGAATGGCCTGGTGTCAAGAAGGGCAGCAAAGAAGCCACTTCTCTCCAGGAAAAATATCAGGGACAAACTGATATTCTGAAAAAGGCACAAGGGATTGGACTGCTGGGGACTCGGTAAAGTCTTTTTCTCTGATGAATCCCCTATTCCATTGTTTGGGGCATCTGGAAAAAACCTTGTCCGGAGAAGAAAAGGTGAGCGCTACCATCAGCCCTGTGTCATGCCAAAGGTAAAGCATCCTGAGACCATTCATGTGTGGGGTTGCTTTTCAGCCAAGGAAGGTGGGCTCACTCACAATTTTGCCTAAGAACACAGCCATGAATAAAGAATGGTACAAAAACATCCTCCGACAGCAACTTCTCCCAACCATCCAAAAATAGTTTGGTGACGAGCAATGCCTTTTCCAGCATGATGGAGGCACCTTGCCATAAAGCAAAAGTGATAGCTAAGTGGCTTGGGGCACAAAACTACGAAATTGTAGTTCCATGGCCTGGAAACTCCCCAGACTTTAATCCCATTGAGAACTTGTGGTCAATCCTCAAAGAGGCAGGTAAACAAAAAAAAAAAACGCACAAATTCTGACAAGCTCTAGGCATTTAGTATGCAAGAATGGGCTGCCATCAGTCAGGATGTGGCCCAGAAGTTGATTGACAGCATGCCGGGGCGAATTGCAGAGGTCTTGAAAAAGAAGGGTCAACTCTGCAAATATTGACTCTTTGCATAAACTTAATGTAATTGTCAATAAAAGCCTTTGACACTTATGAAATGCTTGTAATTATACTTCAGTATACCATAGGAACATCTGACAAAAAAATCTAAAAACACTGAAGCACCCTGAAAGCAAGGTTGGCACCTCACAGCCTACCCGAACTTACCTCTTGACTCCACCACACGGGTTTGCTACACCAAGGTCTGCCCAGCACCCCCCACCCCCCCCTTCCACCCTTCCCTCTCCTGCAACTGGCCTGCATCCCTCACTTGTCCTTTCCCCTTTTCCCCCTTCTCTCTTATCCTCTCTTTCTTTCTACTCTATCCTACGTCTGTTTCTCTCTATTTTATGCCCGGATATATTTTCACTTGGTTCTAATGTTTGGTTTTGTGTACATTCCGATTTCAGAGTATGACTTGAGTGTTGACTATCTGCTTTTTCATCAGAGATGTCTAATGCCACATGTTACCTGTATGATCTCTGTTCTGTACTTTCGGTACTGACCTCCTGTTTTTCGCTCATGTCATGTTATTTTGCTTTCTCAAAATATTAATAAAAATATATTTGACTCTAAAAACACTGAAGCGGCAGACTTTGTAAAAATTTATATTTGAGTCATTCTCAAAACTGTTGGTAACGGCTGTATATATATGTAGCGACCTCACCCCTCTCACCCCTTCTCATTCTCGGCTTGTCTGTCTTTGTCTAGGGGTGTTAGTACCGGGGGGAGGGATGAGATACACCACGGCCCATGTCCCCCATAGTGAAGAGGTGAAGGCCAGAAAGATCAGGCTTTGTGTAGGTGTCCAAGAGTCAAATCCTTTCCTCCGTCCTTGACTCTCCCTTTGCTCCTAGTAACCAGAGTTCCACACACTGAATAGATCCAACACAGTTTTATCCTTCTCAGCGAATAAACATACAGCACAGTCAAGTTGGGACCTTTGCAACAGTTCAGTATTAATGGGAGTAGGTCGAGGCACAATCCTTTAAAGTATCGCTAATCACTGTGGTGTCACCAGTGGCGAATAGTCACTGCCACTGACTATATGAGGTAGAACATGAATTACCTTCGCTAGCACGGCCCCTGTCAGGGGAAGGACATCCTTCCAAGGGAGTCACCGGAGGCCTCTCTGTCACCAGCGATGCTGCGCCGGACTCTCCAGAGAAGTTCCGCTCACCAGTCCTCACGAACTCAGACACGGGCACCCAAAGAGTTAGGGCCCCCTCGGATTCCTTCACCCTCGCGGAACTCAGTTGAAGGTACTGAGCCCCAGCATCCGCCATAGTACCTCACCCCAGGCTAAAGGTGCCTGAGATGGACTCCATCTCTCGCTCCGGCCAGGTCAAGGGTACCTGGGCCCGGAACTCCAGGACGCCAGCACCCAAGCTGAAGGTGCCTGGGTGCGGCCGCGTCCTCCGACTCTGAACCCCGTGGTAAGGGCGTCCGCCCATTTTATCCCCTCTCCCTTTGCTTCACAGCGGATTCTCCGCCCCGTGTACCAGCGCCAGGGGAGGACAAAAGGCACAGTCTTGCGGTGTAAGTTCGACCCCGGCCCCGGGCAACAACGCCACCTGTAGGCTACAGGGAACCTCACACCACCAGAGTCCTCCAAGAACCACAAAAGGGTCTTGGATTCCCTAGCAATCAGTGCATCTGGGTTACACTACCACCCAGATGCTTCCCCTAAATTCAAATACCCGCTACATATATATATATATACATACATACATATATATACATATACATACACACAGAAAATGGAGAACGTTTAGACAGCCGCACTCCAAAAAATTGTTCCTTTTATTGTAAAATCAAATCACAAAAATACATGCCACAGCAAAAAACAGATGCAAGCTGACGCATTTCACACTATGATTAAGCACTGAGCTACAGTGTGCATTACCATATGCATTGCCAGCACCCGTGGCCTTGGATCCAGTGAAAAGGTTCATCAATCACACCTGAGCGATAACGCCCTTTCTCTATATACATACACACAGTATATTACAGGATGGTCAGAATACATAATTTCTACAATTGTTCTGGGCTAAATTTGGCATAATTTGGTTCTCTGGGGTAATAGGCCCAATCTGTGGCACATGTGACCATCCTCAAGGACAGACATAGGTGGTCTGAGTGGGTATCAGTTTCTGACATCATTTAGGGAAGATGAGGAACGATCATATAACGGTTGTGTGTGCAAACCAATGCATCTTTCAAACAACAAAGCTTTCCACCACAGTGATCCATACACCAGCCACTTAATGTATGGTGTTCATCAAGTGACATACAGTACACGTGGCTGGAACAATGAAGCAGCAATTGATTTTAAGTTTACAGGCCCTGCCAGTGTTGTTTACTTCCCCCAGACAGGGAGTTAATTAAAATAGACTGGATCATTACAGCTCAGAGGGGAATTGACCTAAGAAGGAATTACCTGCTAATTACTGCCAAAATCAATTTACGGCAAATATTTCCATCTGTAAGTAAAACTTTAGTCTACCTTATCTAATGAGAGGTGTAACTAAACTACATTTCCACATAGAACACAATAGAATACCCTAAGCACAGTAATACTCTTCCAGCAAATGAGGGTGCAATCTGATTTATTTAAATTGTGGGGGGAAACTGAAGTACCCAAACCAAACCCATATACATAGGGGTTGTGTAGAACATGAGGTTTTAACAGATCTGGGATGACAATTCAAATGCAGCAGTGTCCCAGTTCTGCCTATTATCCTGGTTCTCAGACCCCTTTCAACCCATCTGCACAAATAACTTGTGCTTCAAGCATAGCTCCCAACTGTCCCTAATTTTGAGGGACTGTCCCTGATTTTGGAGCAATGTCCCTCTGTCCCTCTTTCCTCCTCATTTGTCCCTCATTTTGGTCTGATCTATAGAGTTGTATATAAACTGCACTTTTTATCTTTCAGTTTATCTTCCAGTTTTAAACCTTTCATCCAAATTATAAATTGCTGCATTTGTAAATTTTAAAAGACGATATAAAGCAGTGGTTCTCAACTCCAGTCCTCAGGGCCCACCAACAGGCCAGGTTTGCAAGATAACTGAAATGCATCACAGGTGATATAATTTGCTGCTCAGGGATTGCAGTATTCTAGTCTGCATCTCACCAAGGTAATACTTAAAATCTGGCCTGTTAGTGGGTCCTGAGGACAGGAGTTGAGAACCACTGATATAAAGGAATAGTAGTGGTAAAAAAAAGTCCCTTGTGGATTTAATTAACCTTTTTTTTGGTTAATTCTCCTTTAAGGGGGTGTGGCAGGGGGGCGTGTCCTATGCCTACATATATTTGCTTGTAGGTGTCCCTCATTCCTATCTCAAAATGTTGGGAGGTATGCTTCAAGCGCTCTGCATGTGTAAAACTTGCCAGTGAAAACGTGCAGCAAGTTACAAATTTGTGTCAGGTTACCCTTGCTATCAGGGAAATGAGACTCACCTTGTATCCCAGATAGGTCAGCAGCATGGTTTCTAAAAAGCTGATTAATGCAACAAGCACCTACGAGGAAAGGAAACATTGAATGAGGTTTCACAAAGAAAAAAGCAGTGATATACAATTAGAGCATTATATAGTGTACAGTAATAACACAAAATGTGTTAACTATGTTCTCTAAGTTGAACTCCAAGCAAATATAAAAAAAAAAACTTTGAAGCCTCGTACACACGACCAGGGAATCCCGGCCGTGTGTATGCTCCCTAGCAGTTTTCCCAACAGGAAAACTGCCTGGGAAAAATAGAGAACCTGCTCTCTATTTTCCCGTCAGGATTCCCGGCAGAGTTTTCCTTCCGAGAAAACCGGTTGTCTGTATGCTTACCTGAAGGGTAACAAAACCGCGCATGCTCGATAACACTTCAACGCATGCGCGGTAGCATACAAAGTTAGTGTGGGGTGTAGCAAGATGGCGGCGACGGAATCTAATGTGACGAGACGCGGCTCGTCGTAGTCGATGACGTCACCGCTTTCTTGCCATTCAAAAGAACGACGGGTTTTTGGATTGGTGTGTATGCAAGGAAAGCTTGGCAGAAATCCCGTCAAGCTGGGCAGGAATCCCATCGGGAAAACCAAAGTTTTTTTTGCGAGGGGAAAAATGGACGTGTGTTCAGAACTTAAGGGTTAGTTTACACCTGCTTTTCTCTGAAGAGTGATCCGCTTTCAGATCGCTATTTAGAGAGCATCTGACAGGCAGTGAGGAGACATTGTAGTGCCTCCTCACTGCCTGTTTCAACCCCTTAAACCCTGCACTAGCGTGCCACAGCTGGGTGGTTGCGTGGTGCCCCCATTCACTTAAATAGGTCGCACTCAGCAGGCGGTATCGCCCGCTGAACATGACAGTGGGGATAATTTTATATATGTATCCCCACTCCGCTGCCTTTGCAGCATTAAAGGGAGAGCTGTGTTTTTACGTCCCCCGCTCCTCCCCCCCCCCCCCCCCCCCAAAACACAAGTGTAAATGAGGCCTTACAGTGTTGTGTATTCTAAGAAAAAGAATTACATGTATTTTTAGCTTCAGCTGGAATAAGTACATTAATCTCCATTGATATCTATGTAGCACACAGATCCTTTCCTTCCCCCGCGGGAGATAAGACACACCATGCCACAAGCCCGTGTCCTCGGTATTAGAGGTTGAGCGGTGTTCACAATTTTGGGTCCTGCAGCGAGTTACCTCTTTCCACTGGTTCTCATCCCCAGAGTGTAGGGACAAGTCTCTATTTCTCCCCCAAGAAGGCCAATGTCCACACCACTTCAACTCCAACGAAGAGTTTATTTTATATTTTGCTTAGTAGAAGTTGACGAGAGAAAGGATAGCAAGATTGGGAATTAGGTCCAGGCACAAAACTGATAGAATTATCACCATTCGATCCCGAGTGGGTTTAGCTCACCCGGATAGTCCCCTCTCACGGTCCTAGCAGCCGGAGTGATGCTCGAACATTCACTTACGTTTCCTTGGGATACGATCAGGAACAGTTCCAAGTCCCGAACTTCCCGGCACTTGTAACACTAGAACCAAGGTGCAACTGAAGCACGTTACAAGGCCTGTGGTGGATCTTAGAATCCCTCTAGTAGGCAACCAGGCCTCATCCGAGGCGACGACTCCTTTCACCGAAATCCCTGGTTCCCTCTCGTCTAGAACGGGTCACCCTCTCCCGGGCACCCTGGGACTCTTCTTTCGGGGGTAGGCCCTAGCCAAAGGTGCTGGGCCTACTGGTAGAATTGCAGCCCAGGCTAAAGGTGCCTGAGACTGACACGCTGATGCACACTCCTCTGGCCAGGAGGGCCATAAGGAGCGCACTGCTCCGACAGACAGAGCAGAGCGAACGAACCGACCCCGAAAGATGGCGTCTGCCCCTTATGTATCCACTCCCAGAATGCACAGCAGGTTGACCACGCCCACTGCACTGCTGCCGAGAGAGGACACCCTAAGGCGTAGCAATGCTACCCATGGTTAAACCCTGACCTGATATGGCAGCGCCACCTACAGGCCACAGGGAACTATACACCAGGCAGTATCACATAGGCAGAAGCAAATACCTAACAATCAAAGCGGTCTGAGCCTGACTACCAGCTCAGACCAACTCCTAAATTTAGGCGCATAGCACCCCTGAAAAGTAAAGGGGCGCTACATCTATATATAGTGTACTTGGTATTGAGTTGTTCACTTTATAGTCATCACAGAGGACAAGGGGACACTCTTTACGCCTAGTGGAAAAGAGATTTCATCTCCAAATACGGAAAGGTTTCTTCACAGTAAGAGCTGTGAAAATGTGGAATAGACTCCCTGCAGAGGTGGTTCTGGCCAACTCAGTAGATTGCTTTAAGAAAGGTCTGGATTCTTTCCTAAATGTACATAATATAACTAGGTACTGACATTTATAGGTAAAGTTGATCCAGGGAAAATCCGATTGCCTCTCAGGGGATCAGGAAGGAATTTTTTCCCCTGCTGTAGAAAATTGGATCATGCTCTGCTGGGTTTTTCGCCTTCCTCTTGATCAACTGTGGGTATTGGATTGGGTATATGGGATTGTATGATATTTTTTATGAATTTATTTATTTTTATGTTCGAATGGACTTTTGTCTTTTTTCAACCTGATTAACTATGTAACTATGTGACTAACTATATACCATCCCTTGCACAGCAGCACTCAAATTGTGGGAAGGAGGGGCGGCACCAGATGCCGTTTTGGCTCTGCTGCAGTTCATATACTGACAGGACAACAGCTGACCAATCAGAGCTGATGATTTATCAATGTGTTGCTGCAACTTCACTGTCCAATCAGTAGGCAGGAAGATAGGTGACATCACTGTATTATTTCACTCTAAAAGAAAAAACAGTGTCACCTTCCTGACAAGTGTGTGTGTGAATCACAAGTGACTGGACAGGTTTAAAACACTTTAAAGTGGTTGTAAACCCACTTTTTCAACTTGCACCTACAGGTAAGCCTAGATTAAGGCTTACCTGTAGGTGCAAGAAATATCTCCTAAACCTACACGGTTTAGGAGATATTTAGTAAAATGACAGGCGCCGCTGTCTACGGCGCATGCGCGCCGTAGACAACGGCGCATTCATGGGGTTAATCCCATTCACAAATTCGGCTAGGTCGCAGCATTCGACGACTTAGCCGAATTTGACGGCTCACGCGCGCATGCGCGGAGTCATGTCTTCGCCGCTCCGGCCAATCACAGCGCCGGAGCGGCACTGTGATTGGCTGGAGCGGCGATGCCCGGAAGTAACCTTCCGGCTATCGCCGCAGCGATGGCTGTGGCTGAAGAGGGAGACGAGGACGGCTTCGGGGGCCCCTATCTAAGGTAAGTGATGCATAATGAGCTAGTATGCTAGTCATATTAGCTCATTATGCCTTTCTCTTACAGGTAGTTTAAAAAAAAAAAATTATAAGGGTTTACAACCACTTTAAAAGGTTTAACAAACTGCCCAACTGGCAGTTAAAGTGGAACTAAACTCTCTTAAAATTTTCAGCCAAGAAAGCTGCCATCTTGGCCTCTGATCTTCATCTCTCATGATGCTGCACATGTGATCAGTTATGACACCAGCAATGGTTTGACAGTTTGGTTGAGAGCACAACCAATGTGACATTTAGCATTCCAGACACGTGCTGGGAATGTAACTTTTTTTTTAAAACTGTTAAATCGATGGGTTTAGTTCCACTTCACATAAATGTATTTTAGCTGGGTATTTAGCTATTTGTCTAAAGTTCAGGTTTAAACTCTACCCATTTGCAGATGACACTGCATAGTACAGGTGAGATGAGGGCAGTGTGAATCTGTGTACAACACCAATATGAAATGATAACTGAACTTACCTGGAGAGCCCACAAAGGAACAGGCCGGTTCACCCAAATGATGGGGGTCCTAGAAAAACATAAAAATATATACTGTTATGTGTGTAATGTAAAATTTAGCCCTGTAGGGAAGAGAGATGCAATTGTTACTAATCCAGTGGTTTGTGGAACATTGGGGGATTATTTATTTAAAAAAATGTTGTACCAATGCCTATGCATTCGCACAACTGTCCAAAATGAGCCAAACATTATGTCTACTATGTATAATTCCTACTATCTTCAGCTCCATCTAGTGGCCATAATGCAGTATTTCCTTGACTGAGGTATTTCAGGAAAATACAGCATTATGGCTACTAGATGGAGCTAATGTTCAAAGTAAATAAACACATTAGGCATATATGGGGATTATTTGTGATGTCTGGGTGAATGCTCAGACATTTGCACATCATATGTTTTTAATAAATAGACTCCTTGTAGGTAACATCAATAAAAATAGAAAATGTGGGGCTGCCAAAGCAGTGGTGGGAGTCGTTACTGTATCTATAGAGACCTATACCGTGGGGTCACCAACCCTCAAGAATGTGTGCCTCTATCCCTTTTCCCACGGCAGCTAACAGACCAGGGAGTTGACTTTGTGATGGTGGCATTGTAGGTAAGTTGTATCCCTGTTCGATATTTGAAGCTGGGGCTCCTGTGAGGGCTATAGATTCTCACTTTATTCTTATTATTCTTTATTCTACTTTTTCAGACTGGTTACCTCGAAAATTGATATGATGGATGTATATGCATGCCTTTCTTTAATCACACCTACCCATATAATTTCTTGTTACATTGCATATATTTGATCTTCTAAGAACATGGAAGTAGGATCAGAATCAGTTAATCTCTGTTGTCTTTGGTGATACTATTTCTGCGGTCTGTTATAACAGTGGTTTATTTATAGTACGTATTCATGTGTGATTTGTCCTCTAATGCTTGCTAGTGATATTACTTTTGGAGATTTAATATACATTTTGTGTTCTAAATACACTCCGAGGTCTGGATGATCGCTTGCGTTTTTTTGTTTCTTTAGCCATATAGGACCATGTGATCCACTTCGCCTGCTGGTCCCCTCTCATACCTCCCAGCAGCACATATCTGTTGTTTTTGTAAGTGGGTGTGCATTTTGCTCCTCCCATTCTATTCTCCTTTCCCCTCTTCCTTTGTGGGGATAGTTTTTATCTGCACGTGGCAAATTTTATACCTGTGCATGTATATTTATTATATATTGTTGTCTAATTTTAGATGTAAGATGTTTCATATTGGATATCTGTCATATATGAGCATAATGTCTTGAAGAGGCCGTATGAACCACAAAACGCGTAAATTATTTTGTATATTTAACAGTAAATCTTATATTTTGATACATTGAATGATTGATTGTATGTATTGATGTTTTTAAAATAATTTGGTATAATAAAAAATTTCATATGTTACTTTTATATGATTTATTGGAGTGTTTTAATAATCAATGTAAATACTGGCAAGTCACCCTTGAACACCTATTTTTCAAATTGTTGGGTGTTTAGACCCCTTATAGTCTGCAAATCACCAGATTAAAAAAAACTTAAAGCGGAGGTTCACCCTAAAATTACACTTTTTATTCCTGTAATCCTAGTGCTATGTACAATACTGTGTCACTAACCTTTTTAAGTTTTGGATGCTGTAAAAGAAGTACATCTTCGGAATTCTGTTGTACTTCCTGCTTTTCCTCCCGCGGGAGTGGGCGGGTCCTTTGGTTTGCCCGGCGGCCCTAAGTGTCCTGGGATGTCGGCGTAATGTCATCACAACGGGGCGTGTACTTAATGTTGACGCCCGTTGTGATGGCAACCAGGAAGTGTTGACGGCGCTGCTCGCCGTCAACACTGCACTTGAGCGAGATACAGCGGTGAATGCCGGGAGACGCGCATTCACCGCTACCCGGAAATCTATGCTTGTGGGCTTCAAGATGCCCACAAGCAAAATGGAAAATCAAGGAAACATTTTATAAGTGTTTATTTCTTCAAAAAACGGACGGGGGATGTTATGTAGCGCTGGAGATGTGAGTACATTACAGTCATCATTAGTCACATTGAATGCACAAAAAGAAAAAACATGTATGGACCGTGGAACCTCCGCTTTAAATCGATGGGTTTACTTCCGCTTTAACAGTTTCAAAAAGCAGTTACTGTCACATTGGTTGTGCTCTCAACCAAACTGTCAAACCATCCAATGACTGGTGTCATAACTGATCACATGTGCAGCATCATGGCAGTTGAAGATTAACCGGAGGCCAAGATGGCAGCTTCCTTGCCTGAAAATGCTAGGAGGGTTTACTTCCACTTTAACTAGAACCTGAGCAGAGGATAAGTGACCTTTCCAGTCATGCTCCCATAATTTGTAGCAAGCTTAATATTGAAAGAGTAAGCTGCACAACAGGGAGGCTAAACTGGGCTACTTAATTCAGCATATTTCTCATAAGACAGCTATGAAAGGACCAGTGTGAATGGGTTTTTACTTGTTCTAGAAATGCTTTGCTGTCCATACAAGTCAACAGAAATAGAGCAGCTAAGAAGGATGTCAACTGCAAGTCAGAAGATCAACTACAGGTCAGAAGGTCAACTGCAGGTCAGAAGGATGCCAACTGTAGGTCAAAAGAAGATCAAGTGCCGGTCAATCGGTCAACTGTAGGTCAAAAGAAGATCAGCTGCAGGTCAAGATGTCAACTACAGTTCAGAAGAAGGACAACTGTAGGTCAAAAGGAGATCAATTGCAGGTCAAGTGGTCAACTATAGGTCAAAAGAAGATCAGCTGCAGGTCAGGAGGTCAACTGCAGGTCATAAGATCAATTACAGGTCAGAAGATCAACTACAGGTCAAAAGGAGGCCAACTGTAGGTCAAAAGAAGATCAACTGTAGCTCAGTAGGTCAGCTGCAGGTCAGAAGATCAACTACAGGTCAAAAGGAGGCCAACTGTAGGTCAAAATAAGATCAACTGAAGGTCAGGAGGTCAACTGCAGGTCAGAATTGTCATGGATATGCATTAATGTCTGTCTGCCATCTTACCTTCCTCCTCATGTGTTCATCTAGAGACCAGACCTCCTTCACCTGGCTTCCTTTATAATCTCCTCCCAGCCTGACTCCACCCCAGGCCCTATCACTGAACACTATATTAACCTGTGCACTGCAAGCCTGCTTTGCTGATCAACGTGTTTGTTAGGCATTGTGTGTTTGGGTTCCTGCCTGCCGTGTGCTACGTCTGTCTCTCTGTTACGTTATTGGCTTGTCCCCGACCATCCCTGTCTGCTCGTGACCCTTGACCTTCGGCTAGTTCTTCGTTATCCTTGTCTGCTTGTGGCCCCTGACCTTCGGCTTGTTATTCGGTTCTCTCTATCGTGTGCTGCTGCTTCCCCTTATCCTACGGGGCGTGAGCTAGGAAACTCCAGGGGCCGCGACCTGGTCCCAGCCTGCAGCGTAACATCCTCACCACTAGAGGCCCTGGAGAAGACCAGCTGGGTCTTAGACTCCGCGCCCTGGGGAATCTTGGCTCTCGCTTCCGTTGGGATCCCGGTTGTGCTCCTCTGGTCCCGCTTTCCACAACCACCCAGTTTCCTATCCACAGAAGCCAGCCATAGGGTTCACTACCTCGCGGTGCACTCCTGTCCCCCTACGGTGTGCATCTGTCACCTGGCCACAGGTGACCCTGACAGTTTGATCAGCCATGAACCCGGCTGACATCCCGCTTCCCGCGGATGATCCATTGCAGGACATAGTTCGCAGACTTGAGACCCAGGAATCAAATCAGACCCAGGTGATGCGATTCCTCCAGGATCTGGCTTCTCGATTCGAGCAGCTTCAGGTCTCCTTGGGAACCCCGAATCCGCAACCCCAAGTACAACCAGCGGCTGTACCTATCGCACCAGTCGCAGCCTCACACTCACTAAGATTGCCAGCTCCGTTCCGTTTCTCTGGGGACTCCAAGGCCTGCAGGGGGTTTCTCAGCCAATGCACTATTCATTTTGAGCTTCAGCCTCAAAGCTTCCTATCTGACCGGGCTAAGGTAGCCTATATCATTTCCCTCCTCTCCGGTGAAGCTTTGGCCTGGGCTGCCCCCCTGTGGGAGAGGAACGATCCGGTGGTTTCCAGTCTGTCCGAATTCTTGAAGCTCTTTCGTAATATCTTCGAAGAGCCGGCTCGGGCTTCTTCAGCGGCTAGTGCTGTCTTACGTCTTCGCCAAGAATCTAGTTCAGTGGGGCAATATGCTCTTCAGTTCCGTATCCACACAGCTGAATTGAGCTGGAATAATGAGGCCCTGGTCGCTACCTTTTTACATGGCCTCTCTGACCGAGTGAAAGACGAATTAGCGGGAAGAGCCATTCCCGTCGGTCTGGACGATGTAATTTCATTATGCAACCAGATCGACATTCGTTTTCAAGAGAGGTCCTTAGAAAAAAGACGCCAGCACTCTCTGGGTCCTAGCCAGTCTGAGCTCCCCTCCCTTCATTCCGTGGAGCATCCTCTACCTGCTGAAGAACCTATGCAGCTGGGCCGGACCAGACTAACCCCCGAAGAACGTGCTAGGCGCAGAACTCTGGGCTTGTGCCTCTATTGTGGGGGCAAGGGTCATTTTCGTGACTCCTGCTCGCTTCGTCCGGGAAACGCTCGGGTCTAATACATTTGGAAGGTGGAGTATTGGACCCAGAAACATCACCTTCTCGCCTGCTCTTGCCGGTGTCCCTTCATGTAGGCACTTCTCCTCAGTCAACCCTTGCATACCTGGATTCCGGGGCTGCCGGCAATTTCATGGATTGGAGAACTGCTTCTTCTATGAAGCTTACCCTTTCACCTCTCACTACCCCATTGGTAGTCTCGGCAATTGATGGCACTGTTCTCCCAGGGGGCCCTATTCGCTTCCAGACGCTACCCATTAGGATGTCGGTAGGGATTCTCCACCAGGAGTGGATATCCTTTCTTATTCTACCCAAGGCCTCTACCCCAGTTGTATTGGGCCTCCCTTGGCTACAGCTCCACTCTCCACATGTGGACTGGGTCTCTGGGCAGATCCTGGCCTGGGGTTCCTCATGTTTCTCGTCGTGTCTTCTCAAGGTGACCCCCAAGGAGAGTCTTCCGGTTGCTGCCACTTCTGTTTCTTCTGATCTTCCCGCCGCATACAGCGATTACCGGGATGTGTTCTGTAAAAAATCAGCTGAGGTGCTTCCTCCCCACAGGTCTTTTGACTGTGCTATTGATCTTGTCCCCGGAGCAACTCTACCCAGGGGTCGTACCTACCCTCTGTCCATCCCAGAGACCCAGGCCATGTCGGAGTATGTAGCAGAGAATCTGGAGAGAGGGTTCATCCGGAAATCCTCATCGCCTGCAGGGGCAGGGTTCTTTTTTGTTGCCAAAAAGGATGGTACCTTAAGACCCTGCATCGATTATCGGGGTTTAAATGCGGTTACTATTAAAAATCGATACCCCTTACCCTTAATATCTGAGCTATTCGATAGGTTGAAGGGTGCCTCCATTTTCACCAAGTTGGATCTCAGAGGCGCGTACAATCTCATTCGAATACGGGAGGGTGACGAATGGAAGACTGCATTTAACACTAGAGACGGGCATTACAAATATCTGGTGATGCCTTTTGGTCTGTGTAATGCTCCAGCCGTGTTTCAAAACTTTGTCAATGAAATCTTCAGAGATCTGCTGTACCAGTTTGTTGTCATCTATCTGGATGACATTCTGATCTTTTCTGAAAATCTGCTCGTCCACAGAAACCATGTCCGCACTGTACTTCAACGTCTTAGAGAGAACAATCTCTATGCCAAGCTGGAGAAATGTTCCTTTGAATGTTCTGAGGTCCTGTTTTTGGGGTGCTTTGTCTCATGTTCGGGGCTTCGTATGGACCCTGGGAAGGTCTTGGCTATCACCAACTGGCCTCTTCCTGCTAGCCTCAAGGCCACACAGCGCTTTCTTGGCTTCACTAATTATTATAGGCAGTTCATAAGGAATTACTCTTCCATTGCCGCGCCTATTATCGCTTTGACCAAGAAGGGTGTGAATGCCAGAGACTGGCCTCCCGAAGCTGTCTCTGCATTTCACAACCTGAAACAGGCCTTTGTTTCTGGCCCCCTCTTGAGGAGACCAAATCCTGGGAATGCATTTTTTATTGAAGTGGACGCTTCCTCAATGGGGGTGGGAGCTGTGCTTCTTCAAATCTTTGAGAAGAGACGCCAACCATGTGCGTTCTTCTCCAAAAAAATTTCTCAGGCAGAGAGGAATTATGCCATCGGTGATCGGGAACTTCTCGCAATTAAATTGGCGTTAGAGGAGTGGCGTCATCTCTTGGAGGGTTCCCCTCACTCCATAACGATCTTTACCGATCACAAGAATTTACAGTATCTACAGAATGCTAAACGTCTGAATCCTAGACAGGCCAGGTGGAGTCTCTTCTTTGCCCGTTTTAATTTCACGATTACCTACAAACCTGGTTCCTGCAACGGTCGGGCTGATGCGCTCTCTAGGTCATTTGACACTTTGGACGAGGAGTCCGCCCCTGAACCTGAGCCGATCATTCCCACCTCATGCATTGTTGCCCACTCTACCACCCTGAAGTCTAAAATTCCGCCTGGTAAGACCTTTGTCCCCACTGAGCTAAGAGCTAAGATCCTTCGTTGGGGACATGATTCCAAGGTGGCAGGGCATTCTGGATTCCTCCGATCCTTCCTACTCATCAGTCGTCACTACTGGTGGCCTAATCTCCGCTCAGACGTCAAAGACTACGTTAAAGCTTGTCATGTCTGTGCTCAGTCCAAATCCTCCACACAAGCTCCTGCTGGTCTCCTCATGCCCTTGCCTATTCCTAAGGAACCCTGGGCCCATATTGCCATGGATTTTATCACCGATCTCCCACTGTCTGAGAATAATACAGTCATTTGGGTGGTAATCGATCGATTCTCCAAGATGGCTCATTTTGTTCCTCTTCCTGGTCTTCCTTCTGCCCCTGCCTTGGTTCCCATTTTCATTCGAGAAATTCTCCGCCTACATGGGGTCCCTTCTCATATTGTTTCCGACAGGGGAGTCCAATTCACGTCTCGTTTTTGGAGAGCCTTTTGCAAATCCCTCAATATTGTCTTGGATTTTTCTTCTTCTTACCATCCCCAATCCAATGGACAGACTGAGAGGGTTAATCAGGAGTTAGAGGTCTTTCTTCGCACCTTTGTGTCTTCTCACCATGACGATTGGTCCTCTCTACTCCCGTGGGCAGAATTCTCCCATAACAATCATGTGAATACCAGTTCGCAGAAGACACCCTTTTTCACAGTTTATGGAAAACACCCTCAACTTCCTCTTCCTATGATCTGTTCTCCAGACATTCCAGCTTTGGCTTCGGTTCAGGAGTCTCTCAATTCCGTTTGGGGTCACGTTCATGATTCCCTCCGGGCAGCTGCTGAAAAATTCAAAGGCTTTGCCGACCGCCGCAGGCGTAAACCGCCTTCTCTTCAGCCAGGGGACAAAGTCTGGCTCTCTACCAGGAACATCAAGCTCCGAGTTCCTTCTCTGAAGTTTGCTCCACGATTCATCGGTCCATACACGGTAACTGCTAAACTGAATCCGGTTTGTTTCAAACTCCAGATTCCTAAGAGCCTTAAAATCACTAACTCCTTTCATGTTGCTCTTCTAAAGCCTTTAGTCCTCAATAAATTCTCTCGTCCTCTTCCTACCGTGGCGCCTGTCTCTGAGGATAATCAGGAGTACGAGATCAGTCAAATTCTGGACTCCCGACTCTGTAAAGGCGTTCTTCAGTACCTCGTTCATTGGAAAGGGTTTGGTCCTGAGGAGAGGTCTTGGATCACTGCATCTGAGGTCTTTGCACCTCGTCTGTTAAAGGAGTTTCATCTGAAGTTTCCCTCTAAACCTGGGCCCAGGCGGGGAAGGGGGAGGCCTCGTAAGAGGGAGGGTACTGTCATGGATATGCATTAATGTCTGTCTGCCATCTTACCTTCCTCCTCATGTGTTCATCTAGAGACCAGACCTCCTTCACCTGGCTTCCTTTATAATCTCCTCCCAGCCTGACTCCACCCCAGGCCCTATCACTGAACACTATATTAACCTGTGCACTGCAAGCCTGCTTTGCTGATCAACGTGTTTGTTAGGCATTGTGTGTTTGGGTTCCTGCCTGCCGTGTGCTACGTCTGTCTCTCTGTTACGTTATTGGCTTGTCCCCGACCATCCCTGTCTGCTCGTGACCCTTGACCTTCGGCTAGTTCTTCGTTATCCTTGTCTGCTTGTGGCCCCTGACCTTCGGCTTGTTATTCGGTTCTCTCTATCGTGTGCTGCTGCTTCCCCTTATCCTACGGGGCGTGAGCTAGGAAACTCCAGGGGCCGCGACCTGGTCCCAGCCTGCAGCGTAACATCCTCACCACTAGAGGCCCTGGAGAAGACCAGCTGGGTCTTAGACTCCGCGCCCTGGGGAATCTTGGCTCTCGCTTCCGTTGGGATCCCGGTTGTGCTCCTCTGGTCCCGCTTTCCACAACCACCCAGTTTCCTATCCACAGAAGCCAGCCATAGGGTTCACTACCTCGCGGTGCACTCCTGTCCCCCTACGGTGTGCATCTGTCACCTGGCCACAGGTGACCCTGACAAGAATAAGATCAACTGCAGTAAGAAGGGGGTCAACTTTAATTCAGACGCATCTTTGAGAACTCTGTCTGAAACTATACTCAGAAGCAAGCTAAATGTATCTGAAAGCATGTTGCTGATTTCCTCTGCTCTACCTATCTAAAAAGATAGGAATTAGAAAACTAACATTTAGCCCAGTTCAGCCTCCTACTTTATGACCCAGCAGCTTATTTTAACAAGGTAAGAGGATAATTGGAAGATGCTGGAAAGTGTCAATGATAAATTGCCTAACTTTTGTTGGAGTCAAAGTAAATGAGAAATTGCCTGCATCGGGGGTTTGGCGATCCCAGGTGAGTTTGGCTAGAAATGAATAAACTTGCTAATAAACCTGTATATAGCCTGTACTTTAACATTATAAATAAAGACTACAAAAGAAAAGACATAGATTCCCCAAAATAAATGCAACTAATCGTTCTATAATGCTGGTCTTCGCTACCTTTAGATCAAGGATCTTCAAACCTTTCAGTATGAGGCCACATCCTATATTTTAGAAATATTCATGAGCCAAAAAATTAAAAAATATATGTTTTTTTTTTATAGATGAACAATCACATTTCAATCATTGAATAAGTTTTACTTGGAATATTTTTGAATCCACATGATATGATTTAGAGCAATCAAGAAAAAACCTCTGTAAAACAAAACATGGAAACTTCAAATAAACCTGAGCTCATCACAGGTCCCTACACCCCCTCACATTAGGGTCCCCATGTATGCCCCTCCTTACATCATGGTTCCCATCAGAGTCCCTCCTTACATCAGATTCCAACCTTACATCAAGATCCCCATCAGAGTCCCCTTACATCAAAGTTCCCATCCCATCCAAGTTCCCCTTACATCTAAGTCCCCCTTATATTAGTACCCCCCTTACATCAGAGTCCCCATCAAAGTCCCCCTTACATCTGCAGGCCAGATTTGGCCCACGGGCCATATTTTGGATACCCCTGCTCTAGATAAATGCCAAGTGACCACTAATTGTGATTAGCTGAGAACCTCTTTTAGCTGTGCTGTGGCATTGTGGTTCTTACCAGTCAAATTTGTGCTGTGAAGAATAGTTCTGTTTTGGACATTCCCAGCTGTAGATAAAAAATAAAGGCTCATGAGCTTTTAAAAAAATGCACATTGTAAACAGGAAAGTGTCAAGTGAACACTAGATAAATGGAATACAAAAAGTCTAGGTGAACAAGATATGTATATACACTATATTGGGGTGTATGATAGGAGATGCATGCCTGCTAAAAGCGTCAGACTATGATTAGGGATGATGGCCACCTTACAATGATCTTTGTTTGTGTCTACTGGCACTCAGTGGCCCAAGGTTTTGTGGACCAGATAATTATACCAAAGTAGCATTTTCCAAGTGCCAACACAAAAGGCTGAGATCGAGGCCTGAGATCAAAGTAGAGATTCTGCATATAGTAGCAAATGGCTAGAGAAGAAATAGGTCAGGGTAGGGCATGGGTAAATCTAAAAGGCCAGTTAAACCAGGACATCAGAACCAAATGTCGAGGTGGAGAATCACAGATGAAAAGGAATAGGGCCAGGGCAGAAAACTGAAAAAATGTAATAGGAATTAGCAGAAGAAAAAAAAAAAAAGGAGAAACAACACTTGCTCACCCATAGCAACTAAACTAATTAAAGGAAGCCTGTCATAAAAATAAAAATGGAGGTTCCCATTGCTGATCACCCCCTTTGGAAATGCTAGTTGCTTAGCTGTCATGTTTTTGCTTTGGCTTCAATGAGCCAATGACCTGAAACAAGTATAAAAACTCCCATTTGCTGCATGCTTGTCCCGAGTTTGATCCCAGGAATAATCAAGGAAAGATACCGCCATGCAATTAAGCTATTTAGACCTTTTACAGTGGCAGCTCCTTTGTTCCCTCATTAGAGATGTACTTTGATTGGCATGCGTGGATGTGAATGGATGCATGCTGAACATCTAACCTTGGTTAATTTACCAGCCTATAGTGACTAATCTGCCTCTACATTTAATGCAGCAGCAAATAATGTGAAAGTCACATCAAGCATGGCTGTAAGGTAAATTTGGCAGTAATGGCTCAAAATATGCACTCAATTAAAATACAATTTTCTTTCTCTTTAAAGAACAGTTAGTGCTAATCATTTTACAGTCATCAAACACGGAACCTGACTGAAGAAGAGGACCCAGGAGACCATGTCGGCTCCCTACAGGCTGCGTGAGACAGAACATTCGCTAAGTATCCACTACATAATGGTATCAATTCTTCCGAAATTTGTACAATGAAAATAACAGACTGGATATAAATAGTTTTTTGGGGCGGTTTCTTCTACAAAATAGCTTTTATGTGATCATGTCAATGTCTTTTCATACATAATTTTGTTTAATAATAAATGTTACTTCCATCATTATTGTGCACTTTTGGTTTGTGGTCTTGTCACTTAACAGGAAACTAGATCAGCTATCCAGAACTCATTAGCAATATGAGCTGTAATTATACCACCGATACTGAAATATCATCCAAATAGTAACTACCAATGACTGGAGGGAGGGGCTGAGACAACACTTACGGGAAGCTGCTGAATGGGAAAATGGGGATTACCACTCTCCAAGCCTCCGATTCTGTGAATGCTGCCGCCCTATTGTGAACACACAGGTGCAGGCTCTGCACAATTAGCAAGAGAGAAAAATTTCCTGGACTGCCGCACTCGTGAAAGACGTTCTTTAATGAAGAATAAAATCCACAGCACAGCATACAAAACTTAAAATGAAAACAGGGACAAGGCTAACGCGTTTCACATTACAGGATGCTTACTCATAGCTAAATGAACAAAAGATTCAATCGTGTATAAAAGGGAAGTGGAAGGGACCACCTACCAATGAGAAATTATGCAAAATCAGGTGGGTGGTCCCTTCCACTTCCCTTTTATACACGATTGAATCTTTTGTTCATTTAGCTATGAGTAAGCATCCTGTGATGTGAAACGCGTTAGCCTTGTCCCTGTTTTCATTTTAAGTTTTGTATGCTGTGCTGTGGATTTTATTCTTCATTAAAGAACGTCTTTTACAGAGTGTGGCAGTCCAGGAAATTTCTCTCTTGGGAAGCTGCTGAATGATGACAATCTTTTGTACAAGCCCCGCCCCTTGTGTCATGTGATTATTTTAGAATATACGAATGCTGGAATGTGCTATTGGAAGCAGCATGAAGTCTGCGTAATATGAAGAGCTACTATTTAACCTTGAAGAACACCAAGCAAGAGAAAGAAGACATGGGTTCATATACAACTTGTCAGGGACGTGCTGGGCTTGAACCTGGGACCTCTTCTGTGTCTGGCATTGACTCTTCCAACGGAGCTATCTGAGATGCTGGACAGTTCCCTGCCTGATCTGCTGGACAACCTATCTGATCCATTAGACTACTCTGCTTGGTGTCTTGATTACTGTTGAACTCTGACCCCTTGCTCCTCCCATGTACTTCCTATAAAAGACATTCCAGAGATGTTGCCCCTTGTGGTTTGATCTGCTTCTGTTCCCTGAGTTCCTGATTCTGTGCTTGTATCCTGTTCCTGTGTTTGACCCGGCTTCCTGACCACGCTTCTGTCTCCAGTCCTGACCTCGGCTCGTTTGACCCTGCTCAGTTATCTGCCAGTCTGCCTGTTGCCAAGATTCGGCCTGGACTTTGACTACTCTCTGCCTGCCACTTATGATGTTTACCTTGATGTGTATGACCCGGCTTGTCTGACTCTGCAAACCTGCACCAGCTTACCTGCATCCTCTGCTCTGCGAGCTGCACACGCTGACCTGCATCCTTTGCAATGCAAACCTGCACCTGCTGACCTGCATCCTCTGCTCTGCAAACCGGCACCTGCTGACCTGCATGCTCTGCAAGCTGTACCTGCTGACCTGCATCCGCTGCTTCCGGAACCAGCCGCTCCAGTCTCCACTCGGCTCCACCACTCCAAGCAGTGAGGATCAGACAGGCACCCTTACCTCACCGTGCTCTTACCACCACTGTCCCCACTCCAGTGGTCTCCGAGCCGGGGTTGTACGGGAGGTCCCTCTCCGCACGTCAGGCTCACACCTAAGGTACGTTACACAACTTCTCTCAGTATCCTGAACAACCACCTTTTCTCTACAGTTCTCTTAGTGGATTCTTAACAAATGCCCACAGGTGGCCAGATTAAGAAAAAATAAAGAAAAACTTTTCACAGTTTGTGTAGTGCCCTCCTCTAGTTAGGCTGCTAGGGTAAATTTTATTTTTTTGCTTCACTGCATTTAGTGGAGAACTAGTCTATTCTTTTTGTCTGGTCAGGGTTTCCTAGCTGAGTGTTAATTTTCTGCTCTTTGCTCCTGAGGGAAGCTTCCAAAATATAGTGCAGGGGAAGTCAAATGTCCAATATAAATATTTATCATGCTTTAGCCAATCCCTGGAAGGGGGCATCCAGAAGGTGGCTGGGGAGGTGATGCATATTTAAGAGGCCTGCTCAGAGTGTTCTTTCCTCTCTGGGGAGGGTTCCAGTTTTCATGGGGCTGCTGAGACAAACAAATTGCAGACTGGACCTTAGCAGGTGCTGGGCTGAGGGACTGAAAAAGGATCATGTTTGCTGGAGGACAATGCCATAATGTCCAGGTATGGGGAAGGATCTTTTGTCTCTCTGATAGGAACCTACCAGTGCATCCTTGATTTAGACAGCTCCTGGGACATTAATGCCGCGTACACACGGTCAGAATTTCCGACAGAAAAAGTCCAATGGGAGCTTTTCGTCGGATATTCCGACTGTGTGTACCCATCTGACTTTTTCTGCTGGAAATTCCGACCTGAGGTTTTCCCATTGGAAAGTCCGACCAAGGGTACGCGGCATTAGAGTAAAGACCTCTCCTGTTCAAGTTACTTAGCAATATATTCTAAAAAGTCGACCCTCTAGACCAGGGGTAGGCAACCTTTTGAGCACAGTGTGCCGAAAAATGTGTTCAAAGAAATTCAGCGTGCCGATTTTATAACAAGAAAATGTCAACTTCACACTCTCAATCACGAAAATGATTTTTTATAAAAGTAAATGCTGTGAACTACTTTAGTAGTGAGAAATTAACATGCTGCACTCTCACGCCTCAGATCAACCCCAATTCATGCACCTTCACACCTCAGATCACTGTCCCTTCTGCACATCTGCCCCACCACTGTAACGCCCTGCTCATCTGCCCCACCACTGTAACCCCCTGCACATCTGCCCCACCACTGTAACCCCCTGCACATCTGCCCCACCACTGTAACCCCCTGCACATCTGCCCCACCACTGTAACCCCCCTGCACATCTGCCCCACCACTGTAACCCCCTGTACATCTGCCCCACCACTGTAACCCCCTGTACATCTGCCCCACCACTGTAACCCCCTCTACATCTGCCCCACCACTATAATCCCCTGTACATCTGCCCCACCACTATAATCCCCTGTACATCTGCCCCACCACTGTAACCACCTGCTCATCTGTCCCACCACTGTACCACCCTTCTATTTTGCCCCACCACTGTAACCTCCTGTTTCATCTGCCCCAACACTGTAACCCCCAGTACATCTGCCCCACCAATGTACCCCCTTTCTCATCTGCCCCACCACTGTACCACCCTGCTCTTCTGTCCCACCACTGTAACCCCCTGCACATCTGCCCCACCACTATAATCCCCTGTACATCTGCCCCACCACTTTAACCACCTGCTCATCTGTCCCACCACTGTAACCTCCTGTTTCATCTGCCCCAACACTGTAACCCCCAGTACATCTGCCCCACCAATGTACCCCCTTTCTCATCTGCCCCACCACTGTACCACCCAGCCCTTCTGTCCCACCACTGTAACCCCCTGCTCATCTGCTCCACCGCTGTACCTCCCTGCACATCCCTGCGATTTTTCTTTTACCAAAAATATGTACAAGAATACATATTGGCCTAAACTGATGAAGAAATTTGTTTTTGTTTTTAATTTTTGGGGATATTTATTATAGCAAAAAGAAAGAAATAGTTTTTTTTTTTTTTTCAAAATTGTCACTTTTTTTGTTTTATGGTGATCAAATGCCACCAAAAGAAAGCTCTATTTTTGGAAAAAAAAGGATGTCAATTTTATTTGGGTACAGCGTCGCACGACCGCGCAATTGTCAGTTAAAGCGACACAGTGCCGTATTGCAAAAAATGGCCTGGTCATTAAGGGGGAAAATCTTCCAGTCCTTAAGTGGTTAAACTGTGAAGCCCTGTACACACGATCGGTTTTACCGATGAAACCCGTCCGATGGATTTTTGTCATCGGACAAACCGATCGTGTATGGGACCCATCGGTCTTTTTTCCATCGGTTTTAAACAATAGAACATGCTTTAAATTTTTCCGATGGATCAAAAACCGATAGCAAATTCCGATCGTCTATGGGCAAGTCCATCGGATAAAAAACCCATGCATGCTCAGAATCAAGTCGACGCATGCTCAGAAGCATTAAACTTCATTTTTCTCGGCTCATCTGAGTGTTTTACGTCACCACGTTTGGAACGGTCGTTTTTTTAACTGATGGTGTGTAGGCAAGACTGAGGGAAGTCAGCTTCATCGGATTTCCGATGGACAAATCCATCGGACGAAAATCCATAGGTTATCCGATCGTGTGTACAGGGCTTAACAGTTCACCTGGTATCTTAGGAGACATTTTTAGAACTCAGCCTAGACGAAAAACAAACATTGGAAAAAAAAAGGAAAAACTGAGGTTTTTTTAAGGTGCCAAAAAGAACCTCAGGAAATGGACTCACAAAATTTTTGTTAAAAATAAAACCATTTTATTGAATACAAGCATTAAAATCACACCATTAAAAACCCATCATATGGTATGGAACATTGACATCCCCTAGACACATGAGGTTACTTTCCACTGTTAACAGACCAGACCTCCTATCATTGGTGTACCAATATCACTATATTTATAATAAAACATAAATATGGCAATCGCAGAAGTATTCTATGTGAAAAGGAGGTATTGCAGCTATGTACTGTACAGGGGAATCACCAAAGGTCTGACGCATTTTGCAGTCTGTTGCGTACTCAGGAGACCCAATGATACTGGGGAATAAATGTGTATTTTAAAACCATACGTGCAAAGTTAAGACTTGCTTCCTTCATATACAAATCATGTAGTTGTGTACTTGCAGATACAGTACAATGTGTCTAGAAGAACTAAGGCTACACCTTAACCAGAGACAGCCAATGCATTTGCATGAGATGGCGTGATGGAACAAACAAAGTGGATGGTAAGCCTACCCCAGGATACCCCCCCAGACTAGTAAGAGAAAACAATAATTGAAAATCCAAATTCTGGGAGAAATGGTGCCCAGGGAATTGGACCCCCCCTTCCACGCCCGCCAGCACCGACTTCTGGAAGGAGGTGGGCATGTGCAGCCCTGATCATTGCCCCACATGCCCAGAGGTGGCAGAGAGGCGCCGGAGGGTGTAGGTGTGGAGCCTATTCCCTGGGCACTATTTCTCTAAGAATTTGTGTATAGAGATATAGATAGATAGATAGATAGATAGCTAGAGATAGATATATATGTGTATGTATATGTAGCGGCCTCACCCCGACCTCTTTATCTAGGGGTATGTTGAGCGACAGAGTGAGGTGCGCTACGGCCCATGTCCTCCCCGTGCATGTGGGTGAGGTGAAGGCCAGTATCAATCTTTTCCTCGGGCCAAATGTGTGCTGGTTACGAGGGTCAGTCCTTCCGTGCCAGAATCTCCCTTTGTTCCCATCAACAGAGTCCATACACCCATCAAAGTCCAAACTCAGGTTTATTGCGTATCTCCACATACAGTCAATGCAACGGCATGATACGATGGGGGAAGCAGGGCGAGGCACTGTACAGATTCCTAGTCCCTACACTCCCTGTGCTATGACCAGGGGTTGCAGGAATCTTGATGAAAGCTCCTCCGCTGCGCTGTAGCCCATATCAGGGGAAGATGTCCTCCAAGGGAGTTACTGAAGGCCCATCCGTCACCGGGTTGACGCTACACCGGGTCTTCGGACGGGTGACCCCCCCCCCAGCCTCCTCACCTCAGATGCGGGTCCCCTCGCAAGGGGCGCCCTGGAGCAACTTCACCCTCGCGGGACCCAGTCGGAGTCACCGGGTCCCAGGCTTCCTCAATAGTACCTCACCCCAGGCTGAAGGTGCCCGGGATGGACTCCATCTTCGTTCTGGCCAGGCCTTGGGCGCCTAGGCCGGAACCTTGAACCGCCCGCACCCAGGCCTAAGGTGCCTGGGTGCGTGAAGAGATGATCCTCCCCAAAAAGACCTCGTGGCGAGGGCGTCTCCCCCTTTTATCTCCTCCCATCGACACCACGGCGGGTTCCCCGCCCCAGCCGTACCATCTCCAGGAAGGGACAAAGAAGGGTAGCACTGTGGTAGTGATTCTACCTCGAACCAGTAGGTACACTGACACCCACTGGTCAAAGAGAATATTACACCACCCAATCCTCCACGAACAAGAAAAAAGGGGTCTAATCCCTGACATAATTACACACCTGGGTCTCTCTACCCCCAGGTGTATCCCACTAACTTTTAAGACCCCGCTACACACTCCCCCTGGTGATTTGACGCTGGTCCCCAGCGTCAGGTGCACACCCATGTCTCCCAAGGAGTGGTGACATGAAGTGGGCCCCAGAGGCTATCCCTCAAATTTTGGATACTGTATGTGCCAAGACCTGCTCAACAGAAAAAGGAACTATAAAACATTAAAACTTTTGTATAAAACATCTGTCATGTACACATATACAATCCCTCCCGTCACTGTCTAAGAACCACCCCATACTCAGTAGTCTTGACCGACGAATCTCCTGCAGAAGGGAAACAAACAAAAAACACATCCTAACACTCTGTGTTAACTTGGCATGAGTGGGTCCGTCAGCCGAGAGACCCACTCACTCCAATAAGTAAGTAATGCATGTGTAACATTTTCAAACATTTGTTGCACAACACTGCCACCTGGTGACAGCGCTGCGGTAATGACACTTGGTGAGATCTTCATTCTTCCTGCTTTCCTACTCTAACTCTACCCCAAAAGTCTCTGCCTTTGGCACATGAAGAAAAGGGAGAAAAAAACAACAGCTCCCAAATCTCCAGTGAGTAAAAGAAAAGCCCAAATCAAAACAAAAGTAGGGCACAGTTCTAGGCGTCTGGGAATGTCTCTTCCAGAAAGTTTCAACAGCAACAAGATAGGAGCTCACTTCTCCTATAAATAGAACCTTGGATCCGGCAGAAACAGGGGCTTCAGGTGCCCGTCAAACACTTCCACCGAATACTCGACATCCTCTCCTTCTTTCCGGCAGATGAGCACCTTATCGGCATGAATATGCCGCCCAAGTCTCCAATCAGCTCTGCAGTCCTTGAACTTTTTAGACACAGGCGGCGAACATGACAGGTATCGCCTGGCATGGGGTACTTTAAGTTTTTCCCATACAAACTCGTCATACCACCTTGGTCGCAGGACCTCGACTTCATACAATAGGTCCCGAGGCAAGTAGGGGTACTCCCACCCATATTCACGGGCGACTCTCTGGGAGAAAAGTCTCTGCAACCTGGCTAGAGGTGGCATCACATCTCACTCACCTTCTCCTGGCTGTACGATGGCCTCCGGGTGCCGAGGTACCTTCACCATCTCGGGTTTCTTTGTCTTTGGTGCCCGCAACGAAGCACGCTGCATCCCCAACATCAGAGCGGGTGATGTAGTTGAATGCGGGAAGTTGGTCGGAGGACTAGATTTCCTCGAACTCCGGGGCCTTCACCCGGAGCGTACTGTCTTCTATGGACATGGGGGAATCCTGCGGTTTACTCAGCACAGGTAGTGGGCGTCTGTCCCAGCCCTTCCGGTGAAACAGTTCGTCTATCTCTCCGTCATCCCCACAGTCTGACAATGACTCTAAGTCGGAGGTGTCATACATCTCAGCGGGAAGGTAGTCTCTAGTAGACGGAAGGCTACCCTCCCTTGCGGGCTCCACCAACTGTGGACCCCCGACGCCTCCAACCAACACCACAGTCCCAGCCCCTGGCTCACCTGGACCTTCTGAAGAACTGGGATGTCCGGGACTCTCTTCTCTACCGGCGTCATCCAGGCCAGGCAAGCGGCGGGGTGAAGCTCGACCACGACCATAGGATGCCTGTACCAGGCCGACTTTCCTCTTCGGAGGTGGGAGCAGGGAGTCTGTAGTGACCGAAGCAGTGTCCTCGGATTTTTCTCTCTCAGTCTCTGGTTGGGCAGTCACTTCGCCCTGGTCAGCGCGCACGGGAAACTCCGCAAAGGCTTTGATCTCTCCCTCCGGAGTGGCGGTTCCTGTGATGCAGTTGAGGCGTAGGGCCCGGGGCCTTTCCGTGTGTGGTTCAACCTCAAAAAGAAACTCCTTGCATGCTTCGCATCGCCCGAATGGCTTTAGTTGGACCACCAGTCCCGAGCATCCGGGACAGATCACACCGAGGGCCTCCGTGTCTCTGCATGAATACAGAGCCAACTGTCCTCGGGGCCTGAGCCTTATCCCCGTGTCTGTAATGGGTGCAGCAAATGCAGTCATCTTGAAAGGATAAGGTACCGGCATCCACGGGGAGCCTGAGTTCGCTCCGACCACTTGCTGCTCCATCACGCGCTGACCTCGCGCCGGAGTCTCCACGTGTATCTCCACACGTGGCCAGACTCCTCCCACGACTTGCACGTTTTCGCGGGCTTCCTTCAGTCTCCTCCCACGAATTGCGTAGTCATGGGGTGCCTCGTGGCGCAGTGCAGCAAAAGTCCCCACATGTAGTTCATCACACGGCTGGACTCCTCCCTCTTCCCGCTCTTTCTGCATGGGCCTCTCCCGGTTTTTCAGGGAAATTTCCACGACTTCGAGCACAGGGATGCACTTTGGCCAATCACATGGCCGACCTGCTCGGACCTCCTCCGGGCAGCAAAGTTCAAACACAGCCGTTCCAAACCTCAGGGTGAACACACATTTCATCCCGGACGGACGAGCCCCCACGTGTAGCGGCCTCACCCCGACCTCTTTAACTAGGGGTATGTCGAGCGACAGAGTGAGGTGCGCTACGGCCTATGTCCTCCCCGTGCATGTGGGTGAGGTGAAGGCCAGTATCAATCTTTTCCTCGGGCCAAATGTGTGCTGGTTACGAGGGTCAGTCCTTCCGTGCCAGAATCTCCCTTTGTTCCCATCAACAGAGTCCATACACCCATCAAAGTCCAAACTCAGTTTATTGCGTATCTCCACATACAGTCAATGCAACGGCATGATACGATGGGGGAAGCAGGTCGAGGCACTGTACAGATTCCTAGTCCCTACACTCCCTGTGCTATGACCAGGGGTTGCAGGAATCTTGATGAAAGCTCCTCCGCTGCGCTGTAGCCCATATCAGGGGAAGATGTCCTCCAAGGGAGTTACTGAAGGCCCATCCGTCACCGGGTTGACGCTACACCGGGTCTTCGGACGGGTGACCCCCCCCAGCCTCCTCACCTCAGATGCGGGTCCCCTCGCAAGGGGCGCCCTGGAGCAACTTCACCCTCGCGGGACCCAGTCGGAGTCACCGGGTCCCAGGCCTCCTCAATAGTACCTCACCCCAGGCTGAAGGTGCCCGGGATGGACTCCATCTTCGTTCCGGCCAGGCCTTGGGCGCCTAGGCCGGAACCTTGAACCGCCCGCACCCAGGCCTAAGGTGCCTGGGTGCGTGAAGAGATGATCCTCCCCAAAAAGACCTTGTGGCGAGGGCGTCTCCCCCTTTTATCTCCTCCCATCGACACCACGGCGGGTTCCCCGCCCCAGCCGTACCATCTCCAGGAAGGGACAAAGAAGGGTAGCACTGTGGTAGTGATTCTACCTCGAACCAGTAGGTACACTGACACCCACTGGTCAAAGAGAATATTACACCACCCAATCCTCCACGAACAAGAAAAAAGGGGTCTAATCCCTGACATAATTACACACCTGGGTCTCTCTACCCCCAGGTGTATCCCACTAACTTTTAAGACCCCGCTACATATATATATATATTGTGACAGCAGGAAGGTAAAGTCACCTGGTTGCATCCAGGGGGGTAGGTATATTTCTCCCAGATTCAGGCTTTATGCCGACTTATACAACTAGGGAGAGAGTTGATGAAGCCCAGCTGAGGCTAGTGGGCTCATGGATGATTCATACCTCTAGGGAGAGTGCTGGGCGTCGTGCAGGCAGGGAGTTAATGAGACCAGCTGAAGCTTGTCAGCTCGTTTAAGGCCTCTATAAAAACTCCCAGCTTCATTAGGTGTTTGCTCATGCCTGGAACCAGACCTGTGTGGACTGTCTAGGGAGAGTGAACCCCTGTGCGGTGAGACAAAGCCTGTGTGGCTATTTGTTTGGACATTTACTAAACCAGGGACTTAGGGACTAGGACAGCACCAGGCTGATCCCAGTTGTTAGTTAGGGAAACCTGCATGTTTAGTCAGAGGTCAAGCTGACCAGGATTTATTTTGTTCATGTTTCTTTTTGCTTTGCTGTGTTTTTGTCACTGTAAATAGAGAAATAAACCGCACCTTTTGATCTTGAAAACCACAACCTCCGTCTGCTGGGCCTGTTTTTGTGTGGGGAGCCCATCCAGGGGGTCACACACACCCGCTACCGAGTTAACCCCCTCACTATATATATATATATATATATATATATATATATATATATTCTGGACCTTTTGGTCCTTTTTGAGTTTGCAAGATATCGTTGTGTGTTTTATGTGTGGGCTGCTGGCTTTACTTTTGGAGGTAGGTCTGCTGAGAGACAGAATTTGCAAAGGGTTGGACCCATTTGTGGGTATCACATAAAAATATGGTCTGGCCAATTTGTTTTTTTGATGTTTCATTGTTAATGCGTGGTTTTCTACAGTGCACCTCCTTCTTTTCTTTCCTCCTTCCGTTTGGCAGCTGTGGTCATCACTTAAAGCATTTATACCCTGGGCAGCTAGATTGGCGATCTGTAACAGGTACTTTTACAGCGGGGCTATGGGTGCCTTCCTCACTACCTTATACATTTTTGTATTGCATATATTTGGCAACTTTCTTTGTTAACCTTGGGTTATCCTGGGGTGGGCTCTCTTACCATCCACTTTGTTGGTTCCATCACTGCAGCCTCATGAAATGCATGGGCCAACTCTGGTTAAAGGTGCAGCATGAGTTATAGACACATTGTACTGTACAGTGGAACTGGATTACGAGCATAATCCGTTCCAGGAGAATGCTTGTAATCCAAAGCACTCGCATATCAAAGCGAGTTTCCCCATAGAAGTCAATGGAAACAAAGATAATTTGTTCCGCATTGACTTCTATGGCATGCAATACCGCATGTGGCCAGAGGTGGGGGAGCGCCGGAGAGCCTCGGAAATACTCAGAAACGGCTCGGCTGATCTCAGAAACCCTCGGAAAGGTTCGGGAACTGAGTTTTTATCGAGTGATTCCGAGTATTACCGAATGGCTCGGAACAGCTCTGAACCGTTCCGAGTGTCACCGGCGCCCCCGCACCTCTGGCCAAATGTGGTACTGCACACTCCATTAGCTTAAATTCTGCCCGTTTTGCGAGACAACACTTGCTAACCGAGTCAGAATTAAAAAAAAAAAAATTGCTCGTTATTCAAAACGCTTGTTAATCGCGTTACGCGTAAACCAAGGTTCCACTGTATCTGTAAATACTCAACTACATGATTTGTACATAAAGGAAGCAAGTCTTAACTTTGTACATATGCGAAACACATTGGGACCTTTGGTGATTACAGTACACAGTTTGCCATATTTATGTTTTATCATAGGCGTGCGCACAGGGTCTGCCAGGTGTGCCCAGGCACACCCTAATCCCCCTATACAGCACAGATTCCCTCTACTACTGTCACAATGGTACTGAAGTGAGCCCACAGGCGAGCAGGTGACACGGGATCCCCCAGGGTGTGGAATCTAAGGGCCAGCCGGTATTCCGCCAGGGACCCCCTCACGAGGCAATAACAAAAGAACAAATCTTCTGGACAGCAGCACTCCAATAAAAGCCTTTATTTTGTAAAATCTTCCAAAAATCCAAATAACTTACGGGAAGTCAGAAAACGCTGATGGAACTGACGCGTTTCACACTGTCTTAGTGTTTAATCATAGTGTTGCTGTCCAGAAGATTTGTTCTTTTGTTATTGCCTGAGATTGCATTGCCTGCACCCTTGGCTGTTGGGAGGAAGTAATCACCTGGAGGACGTCCACACCTGAGCGGTTTCTGTTTTCTGCCCCTCACCCCCTCACAAGGGTTTGGGCTTAGCTGCGTGCTGACCCCAGGTCACGACCCCCAGGTTCACCCTGCTCGCGAGGAGAGTACCAAAAGACACAGAGGGATGGATGGATGGATAAAGCAAAGGAGAGCCGGATATCGAGCCAAGGTCGGGGCGGGCAGCAGACAACGTAAACAGGAGGACTAGCCGATTCGGTACACAAGAAGTCTGGTTAAGTAGGTTACAGGCTCTGCAGCTGATCTGTGACAACTGCCCTGGCTCCCGTCAGTGCTGCGGGGGAGAGAGGGGATTTCCTCCTCTCCCACGGGCTGCAAATTTGGGCACACACAGGGGGGATGTTTTAGGATGACTGGGGGAAGGGGACAGTACTGGGTGTGGGCGTGGGTTTGAGCTTTGGGGTGCACACCCTAATGCAATAGGCTGCGCACACCTATGTGTTTTATTATAAATAAAGTGATATTGGTACCCCAATTATAAGTGGTCTGCTCTGTTAACAGGGGATAGTAACTTTATGTGTCTAGGGGGTGCTAATGTTCCATACCATTTGATGCGTTTTAATGGTGTTATTTTAATGTTTGTGTAGCGGGTATTTGAATTATGTGAGGACTCTGGTGGTGTGAGGTTCCTTGGGGCCCCTGGGTGGCACTGTTGCCTTGGGCCCAAGCTGAACACACACACCGCGAACTGTGCCTTTTTGTCCTCCCCTGGAGCTGGTACAGCGGGGCGGGGAACCCGCTGGGATGCAAAGGGAGAGGTCATAAAAGGGGCGGAGGCCCTGATTTTGGGAAGAGAGTCAGAGGAAGTGGCCGCACCCAGGCACCTTCAGCTTGAGTGCTGGCATTCCAGGGTTCGAGGCCTAGGCGCCCTTGGCCTAGCTGGAGTGGAGATGGAGTCCATCTCAGGCACCTTTAGCCTGGGGGGTGGTACTATGGCGGATGCCTGGGGCTCAGTACCTTCGACTGAGTTCCGCGAGGGTGGAGGAATCCGAAGGTGGCCCTAATGCCTTGGGTGCCCGTGTCTGAGTTTGTGAGGACTGGTGCGCAGTAACTTCTCCGAAGAGTCCGGCGCAGCATCGCTGGTGACGGAGAGTCCTCCACTTCTCCCTTGGACGGATTTCTTCCTCTGACAGGGGCAAAGTGAGCGAAGGTAAATTCACGTTCTATATTACCTAGTCAGTGGCAGTGACTATTCACCACTGGTGACAGCACAGTGGGCAGCAGCAAGGAGGGAAAGAATTGTGCCTCGATCTGTTTCCCCCCATTATTCAAAAGGAGAAAGACTGTTTTATTGCTTGGCAAGAAGAATAAAACTGAGTTGTACCTACTCACTGTGTGGAACTTGGGTTACTAAGCAAAGGAGTCAGGGACGAAGGACTAGACTTGGCTCTAGGACACCTACACAAAAGCCCAATCTCTGGCCTTCACTTCCTAGTTACGGGAGGACAAGGGCCGTGGTGTGTATCATCTCTCTCCCCCAGGTACCCCTAGACAACAGCCATATAACCGATGAAGCAAGGGAGAGGGGTGAGGCCGCTACATTTGTATTAAATAAAATGGTTTCATTTTTAACAAATGTTGAGTCCATTTTCTGAAGTTCTTTTTGGCGCCTTAAAAATGCTCTTTTTTTTTTTTGTCTATGTATTATTCAGATGTGGTGCCACTTGATATCATGCTACATCTCTGTGTTCACAGAAATACAAAAATTGTTTGCCAAAAGAGTTAGTTTTGCTAATTGCCTCACAAATTAGTAAGGGTATGCCAGCTTGCACTATAAAAATATTGGTGCTGTAGAGGAGAATAGAAGAAATAAACCATCCAGCTTTTTGCCTGAGTTTTTTTCATAAATGTATTCATCGGTGCATGGAGAGAAACAGAGCAGGCCTGTATCATTAAAGTAGCTGGAGGATGAATCAGTCTTGCTTCATACACCAGACAATAGGAGTCTCCCTGTCATGTACTTGGGACAATGAAAGTGAGAATCTGGTTGTTATGGACAATGAGAACTTTTCACTCTTTAAATATCTTTATGCACAAGGCTCCAACAGATCTTCTTTTAGACACTTCCAACATCTAACAAGTGGTCAAAAATGGATGCCTACTCTGAAGATGAAAGCTCATGTTAAACCAAAGCCTGATGTATATACATTAGGCTTATGTATTCTTATACTCCTATTAATGCATTGCCAACCAGTCCTATTGCTGCTGGCCAGCCGGGGACAATACCAGCCAAGGTACAAAAGTAATTGGAGAGAGAGTCAGAAACACATACCAGTTCCCCTTGCCATCTCGTGGATCATCTAGTAATACTCGTATGATGTAGAGCAGGCAACTCAACAGCTTCAAAGAGAAATTGAACAGTCGGACCCTTAAACCTGCAAAAAAATAAATTAATGAACTTTATGTATGAAAAGACTTTTAATTGAGGAACAGACTGCATGTCACATAGCTCTTACTGTATGTTTCACCTTGCGGTGCAGATCCCATGCCACATAGAGTCTCCTGTCTATGTCACCCTGTGGTAGGATGTACAGACTCCATATCACATAGATCCTCCTGGGTGGTGTCACCCTGCCTGTGGTAGGAGATACAGACTTCATATCACATAGATCCTCCTGGGTGGTGTCACCCTGTGGTAGGAGGTACAGACTCCATGTCACATAGATCCTCCTGGGTGGTGTCACCCTGTGGTGGGAGGCACAGACTCCATGCCCCATAGATCCCCTGGTCTGTGTTACCTTCTAGTGGCAGGGAAGAAATCCATGTCGCGTTGCTCCTCCTGTCTGTGTCATCTGGCTGTACAGTTAAACCTTGGTTTACGAGTAATGTGGTTTACGAGCGTTTTGAAAGACGAGCAATTTTTTATTTATTTTTTGCCTTGATCTGCGAGCGCTGTCTTGATATATGAGCGTTTTTTATATATATATATATATATATATATATATATATATATATATATATATATATATAAAAAGAAAAGAATTACACTCACTGTGTGAAGGAGTCTGTTGCTCATCCATGTAAAGCTGCTGTGTATATGTACAGTGAAGCCACTGGTGTACAGTATACACTACAGCTTTGTATGTGGCCAGAGATTTGCGGGCAATGGTGGCTCCCAGCGCTTCCTGGAGACAGTCGGAGACACTCATAGACACTCCCAACAGGGGCAGGCGTACCCGGAAGTGATGTCAACAGTTCCCGTGTTCTCTAGGAAGTGCTGTGAGCTGAACCTGTGGCCACATACAGCGTTGTTCTGTACACCAGCGGCTTTACTGAACATAAAGTACTGTATACAGAGTGGCTTTAAATAGATAAACACCAACCTCTGGCTACATATAGAGCTGTATGTTGTACACCAGTTGCTTTACTGTACATACAGTATACACAGCGGCTTTACTCTACATACAGTAAACACAGCGGCTTTAAATAGGTGAGCACTAGACTCTTTAACATTGTGAGTGTGCACATTCTTTTTCTTTACCTTAAAACTTTTGCAACACCGAGGTACAGTACAGTATTTTGAAGTGCAGTTTATTTGTTTTATGTTTACAGTACACTTTATACTGTATTTTGTTTTGCCGTAATAATTTTTATATGAATAAATGGTTGTGGAACGAATCATCTGAGTTTCCATTATTTTCTATGGGTAAATTCGCTTTGATATAAGAGTGCTTTGGATTACAAGCATGCTTCTGGAGCGAATTATGCTCGCAAACCAAGGTTTCACTGTACTGGCTTTTTACCCCAAACATTTGAACAATCAATTATCAGATGTTCAATGAAGAACAAAGAATATTTCCAACTGTGTAGAAAAAACCTCTATGTAGTCCAGCTGTTCCAAGAACTTTCTTTCCGTTGTTCATGTTTAGCCAGCCAAAGCCACATTATGACTCATAGATTTCTTATGGCTGTAGTTATAGCTTGGGATTTGAATTGATTGCAGTGCCCTGGGGTGGCAATCAAACACCCCGAGTATAATTGTGCCACATCCTAATGAATTGAAAGAATTAAATAATAGGAAAAATGGACTTTAACGGCACGTATAGAAAAATATAACAACATTTTAATAGTTTACATAAATACATATGTATATAATACACGTTGAATAAAACACAGAAAATTATTTGAGAGGACCCATTGGTTAGCCCAAGGGGAGAACCAAGTATATACTTCCTGTGTGGCTATACAGTTTATATCAGAAAAAAAGCCCACACTGAGATATGGTATTTGTTCTTGGGTGTTTCCAAAGGTCCTTAGAGAATTAAAACGCCTCTACATGTTTCACGACTATAGATGTCGCTTCTTCAGGAGCTTCTGTATTTCTAGAAGAACAGATTTCAATTAGAATACGGTATATATAGTAGGATGTTGAGGTACAGATATGCATGCCTATACATATAACATATGGTGCTAAAGAGGGTTTCAACACTCACCTACACCAGAATAATGTAGCAGCTGAACAACCACCTCTCCAATAAGGGGGAGAAGAGACCACAGGCCCAAGTGCCGAACCACAGCAATTGTCAAATTTATCTAAGGTTACATCAGTATTAAAAGGCTAGTTATGGTAACATCGTAGTAGTTATGTAAGTATGGGAGCTCCTTTTTAGCATATGCCCACCACTATTTCCCTTTTATGGTTATTAAAGCATTTATTGTTTTATTTATTCTATATCCATAGCTATCTGGTGCACCCCCATATCCCAATTGAATAGTGTTGGCCCGGTGCTGTGGTTTGGCACTGGGGCCCGTGGGCTCTTCTCCCGCTTATTGGAGAGGTGGTTGTTCAGCTGCTGTATTATTCTGGTGTAGGCAAGTGTTGAAACCCTCTTTAACACCATTATTGATGTATATGCATGCATATCTGTACCTCAACATCCTACTACATATACCGTATTATAATTGAAGTCTAGAAATACAGAAGCTCCTGAAGAAGCGACATCTATGGTCGCGAAACATGTAGAGCCGTTATAATTCTCTAAGGACCTTTGGAAACGCCCAAGAGCAAATACCATATCTCAGTGTGGGCTTTTTTTCTGATATAAACTGGTATAGCCACACAGGAAGTATATACACGGTACTCCCCTTGGGCTAACCAATGGGTCCTCTCAAA
This sequence comes from Rana muscosa, assembly GCA_029206835.1. Classification (NCBI taxonomy): domain Eukaryota; kingdom Metazoa; phylum Chordata; class Amphibia; order Anura; family Ranidae; genus Rana; species Rana muscosa. Next base: position 300,562,063 of record CM055118.1, read on the forward strand.
TAATGTTCTGTGTTTTATTCAATGTATATTATATACATATGTATTTATGTGAACTATTAAAATTTTGTTATATTTTTCTATATGTGCTGATAAAGTAAATTTTTCCTATTATTGAATTTTTTCATAGTTATAGCTTGATATTGTATTTTACGAAGTTGCGCAAATCCCAGGAGACAAAAAAATAATATATCTAAAATAATGACTGAAGCCTGACTTATTATTTTATTTTCAACCAGGATGAGGACCTAAATTGGACTGCTTAGTTCCTGAATTATTCATTTATTTCTACATTCTTTGGTAGTTTGAAATAAAATACTTACTTGATCTCTGATTTTTTATAAAAAATAGTTTCAGCCGCTCTTTGAAGGAGTTTTCATTCACATAAAATTCTACCAGGATGCTAGAAAAGATGAAAAAATAAGCATCTATTAAGATTTTAGATTTGTGGATGTACACAACTACAGAAAAAATGTCAATACACCAGACCTTTCAAATGAAAAATGTACTAAAAGAATGTTTACTTTTCTTATAGCATATTTTTCTTGCCTACAGTGTTTTTTTCCCTACCTAAAGCATGCTTTTTTCTCTCCTATAGCATATTTTCTCTTGTCTATAGCATGTTTTTTTTTTTATTGCCTGTGTAGGGATATGTTGCCCTTTACTGTTAGCTGCAAATATCAGAGTGTTAAAGAGGAAATAAACCCTCCAACTTTTTTTAATTAAAAATACCCCTGCAAGAGAAAAGCATAATGAGCTAGTATGCATAGAATACTAGCTCATTATGTGGCACTTACCTGAAATCGAAGTCCTTGTTCTCTGCCACCGCCATGTCCGCTCGGAGCTTCTTCCTGTGATCGCCGCTCCGGCGCTGTGATTGGCCGGAGTGGCGATGATGTCACACGCATGCGTGCTCGGGCCGGCAAGATCCCATTCAGAAAACCAGCAATGATGCCGGCCCGCTAGTGCGCATGCGTGTGACGTCATCGGTGCTGTGTTTTTCAGCAAATATCTCCTTAACCGTGTAGGTTAAGGAGACATTTCATGCACCTACAGGTAATCCTTAATCTAGGCTTACCTGTAGGTGCAAGTTGTCAAAGTGGGTTTACAACCACTTTAAGTATAATTATGTATTAACACTTCCTATCTTGGGGAGGGGCTTTAAAAACCCCAGAAGGAAGAAGTGAAGGGAGAGACAGGTAACTGAGCCACAGTACCTTATACACACAGTTGCTGCTACTGCGGTTGTATTTTCACCCAGACCAGAAGCACAGACTATTATACTATACAAACATTCCTAGGTTCCAATAGTTTAACTGCAGATGCCTATAGCTTATTGAGTGTATTTCTGAATCCTAGTGACAGGTGAGTCTGTGTCCTATTGTTAGTATCTCACATGCAAAGTGCCAGATAGCTAGGTCTGTGTTACTGCATGCATGTGGTGGTCACCTTCCAGTAGATTAGTAGGTGATGCTGTTTATTGCAAAATAGTGTATATGCAACTCCTGGTATTCTAGTCAACCCTGTCCTTTCTGGTCTGCGATTCAATAGCTAGTTTTAGCTTACGGCTCATTAACCATTATAGGCTAGAGCCAAGTTAGGCATCTGATGGCCACTTTTTGCAGTTAGAGGTTCAGTTGCATGTCAGATTAGAAAGTACAATGGAGGGACTAAAGCGCAGAGTAGATAGGTTGAATCTGAGTTCCAGTGCCAGAAGCTGTATTCCAGGCTAGTTGGATAACAGTTGGAGGATCTCCCCGTGACCTCTGATCTTATCTTCAGGTTTCCAACACAAAGACAGACACCTCATCATCTTCAGGGGCCCCTGCAACTGGACTTTGCTATAGTATTCGTCTGGAGGAATCTCTATTAACAGCTTGCCGACCAGCCACCGTCATTATACTGCGGCAGGTTGGCACGATCCCGCGAACCGTCGTAGCTGTACGTCGGTCCCTTAAAGCGTGATAGCAGGCACACGCCCGCTGCACAGCGGGGGTGCCGATGCTCGTGGCCAGTGTTGTTCATCTTACGTTAAAAAAGTAATTAGTTAGAGTTACAAATTACTTCTTCCAAAAAGTAATGGAGTTACTCACTCAGTTACTACATTGAAAAAGTAATTAGTTACTCAGCAAAGTAACTATATTGGTTATATTATATATAAACGGGGCGGGGCGGTAGAAGGATGATATATATGTAATTTTTTCAGTGTATAAAATAATAGGCCCATTGCCTCACTGTGCCCAATGCCTCACTGTGCCCAATGCCTCACTGTGCCCAATGCCTCACTGTGCCCTTGCAATTACTGTGCACTTGTGCAGTGTTGTCAGTTGCCACTGTGCCCCTAGCCCCTTACCTGATCGGCGGGCGGTGGCGTCCCGGCGGCCATTACAGTTTTCAAAAGCCGCGCCTCCCGAGTCCTCCGTCTGTGATAGGCGGAACACTCAATTTCCCAGCATTCAGTGTTCCGCCTATCACGGACGTCCGCTCATCCTCATAACACAGACGAGGATGAGAGGATGTCCGTGATAGGCGGAACACTGCCTGCTGTGAAATTGAGTGTTCCGCCTATCACAGGCGACGAGGACTCGGAAGGCGCGGCTTTTGAAAACTGCAATGGCCGTCTGTCTACATGACACGCTGTTCAGGTAGGCAGACGGCGGCTTGCAGTTAGTTACACATTACATCTACTCGCTGCGGCGAGTAGATGTAATTGGGGTAACGCCGCCCAAGTAATGGGAACGGCGGTGCCACGAGGGTAAGAGTAATCAGTTAGATTACTCGTTACCCCAAAAAGTGGCTACGTTACCTAACGCCGTTTATTTAAACGGCCTTAGTTACAACACTGCTCGTGGCCGGCGGCCGTGATGACCGTCGGCCATGCGCAATCTGCGCAATCGCGGGCAAGAGAGGCAGAACAGGGTCGTGTGTGTGTAAAGTCACACGCATCTCAGTTCTGTGAGGAGAGGAGAGAGAGATTGTGAGTTTCTACGAGCTGGGAACCACGATCTCTCATCTCCTATAGTCAGTCCCATCCCCCACAATTAGAACACACACATAGGGAACATAGTTAATCCCTTGATCACCCCCTAGTGTTAACCCCTTCCCTGCCAGTGACATTTACTCAGTAATCAGTGCACTTTTATAGCACTGATCGCTGTATAAATGCTAATAGTCCCAAAAATGTGTCAAAAGTGTCTGATATGTCCGCCATAATGTCACAGTCCTGATAAAAATCGCAGATCGCCGCCATTACTAGTGAAAAAAATAATAATAATAATAAAAATGCCATAAATTGACAAATTTGGCTTTAAGGTGCACTCTGCTTGCATTTTACATCCGTTTTGAGATACTGCATTGCAGTAATGTGCGTATTAAGCCCCCCTCCCGCCCCTTTACAGGTATAAAAGTCTCCACTCTTCTGAAAAGGTTTTCTACGATATTTTGGATTGCGTCTTTTGCGAATTTTGCCCATTCACCCAAAAGAGCATTTGTGAGGCCAGGTACTGATGATGGCTGACAGCACCTAGGTCACAAACTCTGTTCTGCTTTATCTCATAGATAATTAGGGTTTAGGTCGGGTCTCCACTCAAGTTCCTCCACATCAAGCTTTGAAAACATGTCTTTTTGGAACTTTGGCCTATAATTGGAAGGGTTGTCCACATAGTCTTTATGAAAATTTGGCCAGTAATAGGAAGGTTTATCCACATAGTCTTTTTGGAACTTTGGCCAATAATTGGAAGGGGTGTCCACATACTCTTATTAATTTTAGGGGATGGGCTCAGGGCTACCACATCCAATAAATAATGACATTATTACAGACAATAAAGCAATAGTGGACTTTTAAGTCATACATGAAATCATCGACTTTTATTATTACCATCAAAACAAGTTAAAATCTTGTTGCTCACAAATACAATCTAGTATATCAAGATGCCTCAATTAGTGTTCATTTTGACGTCAAGTTTCAATTTAGTCATAGTCTTTTGACTAAAATGCCATTTTAGTTTTAGTCCTATTTTAGTCATCTGAATTGTTTTAGTGTTAGTTGTATTTTAGTCGTCTAAAATTGTGTTAATTTAGGTTTAGAATTTTTTTTCTTCGATTAAAGTAACACCGGCCTCAATACTTATAATCATCCTCATTCAACACCCATTAGCTGTCTATATATATTAGTATATACTGCCATACAGTTAGATAATGAGGCATTGGAGCAGAGTTCTCTCCCAACACATTTCTCAAAGCTAACCTCTGCCTTTTCAGGATCACGTTTGAAGCTGTTTCTATAATAAACATGAAAAGAATATACCGACCATTGATCTTTTCGTGTTTATTGCAGAAACAGCTTCAAATCTTTATTGGTGTTGCCAACTGACTGTATGGAAAGATACATTAAAATATACATATGTATGTATAATGTGTGTTAGTGTATAAACAGTGTTTGTACGTATGTGTGTGTGTGTGTATATAATATATATATATATATATATATATATACTGTACACACACATATATGAGGTGTGTCCAGAAAGTAATGAGAATGATATTTTAAAAATTATTTTATTGAAAAAATGTTACAATTGAACATTGTTTATTTCAAAGTATGCACCTTGTGAATGTACACAACACTCCCAGTGATTTTCCCATTCTTCAAAGCATCCCTGAAAGTCTTCAAGTGGGATGGCGTTCAGAGCCTGCATATTGGCTCTTTGGACGTTATCCACACTACCAAAATGTTGTTCAACTCCTGAGTCACGATTTTATGAACAATTGACTTGGCAATTCCCGTTTCCTCTGCAATCACTCTGATAATGAGCCGTCGGTCACGGTTGAGAACAGACCTCACTGCATCCGCATTCTTATTTCCATTTTTGAGCGACAGCTCACTTTTAGAATGATTGCAGAGGAAACAGGAATTACCAAGTCAATTGTTCCTGAAATGGTGACTCGGGATTTGAACATGAGAAAGGACACCATTTAGTAAATGACACCAGGTAGTATGGATAATGTCCAAAGAACCACAACGCACGGTCTGAACGCCATCCCACTTCAAGACTTCCAGGAATGCTATGAAGAATGGAAAAATCACAGGGAGTCTTATGAAACACGCACAAGGTGCATACTTTGAAGGAGAAAACGTTCAAATGTAAAATTTTTCAATAAAATAATTTTTAAAATATCCTTCTCATTACTTTCTGAACGCACCTCGTATAGCGTGTTGGCCAGGGATGATTACAAACATTGATAATATAATAATTATATAATAATAAAATAATAATGTCCACATACTTTTAGCTACAGTGGGGATCGAAAGTTTGGGCACCCCAGGTAAAAATGTGTATTAATATGCATAACGAAGCCAAGGAAAGATGGAAAAATCTCCAAATGGCATCAAATTACAGATTAGACATTCTTATAATATGCCAAAAAAAAGTTAGATTTTATTTCCATCATTTACACTTTCAAAATTACAGAAAACAAAAAAATGGCGTCTGCAAAAGTTTGGGCACCCTGCAGAATTTATAGCATGCACTGCCCCCTTTGCAAAGCTGAGACCTGCCAGTGTCATGGATTGTTCTCAATCATCGTCTAGGAAGACCGGGTGATGTCAATCTCAAAGGTTTTAAATGGCCAGACTCATCTGACCTTGCCCCAACAATCAGCACCATGGGTTCTTCTAAGCAGTTGTCTAGAAAACTGAAACTGAAAATAGTTGACGCTCACAAAGCTGGAGAAGGCTATAAGAAGATAGCAAAGCGTTTTCAGATGTCCATATCCTCTGTTCGGAATGTAATTAAGAAATGGCAGTCATCAGGAACAGTGGAAGTTAAAGCAAGATCTGGAAGACCAAGAAAAATATCAGACAGAACAGCTCGCAGGATTGTGAGAAAAGCAATTCAAAACCCACGTTTGACTGCACGATCCCTCCAGAAAGATCTGGCAGACACTGGAGTTGTGGTACACTATTCCACTATAAAGAGATACTTGTACAAATATGGTCTTCATGGAAGAGTCATCAGAAGAAAACCTCTTCTACGTCCTCACCACAAAAATCAGCGTTTGAACTTTGCAAATGAACATATAGACAAGCCTGAGGCATTTTGGAAACGAGTTCTGTGGACCGATGAGGTTAAAACAGAACTTTTTGGCCGGAATGAGCAAAGGTACGTTTGGAGAAGAAAGGGCACAGAATTTAATGAAAAGAACCTCTGTCCAACTCTTAAGCATGGGGGTGGATCAATCATGCTTTGGGGTTGTATTGCAGCCAGTGGCACAGGGAACATTTCAGGAGTAGAAGGAAAAATGGATTCAATAAAATTTCAGTGAATTTTGGATGGTGACTTTATGCCATCTGTGAAAAAGCTTAAGTTAAAGAGAGGATGGCTTCTACAAATGGATAATGATCCTAAACACACCTCAAAATCCACGGGGGATTACATCAAGAGCCGTAAACTGAAGGTTTTGCCATGGCCTTCACAATCTCCTGGCCTCAACATTATTGAAAACCTATGGATAGACCTTAAAAGAGCAGTGCGTGACAGACAGCCCAGAAATCTCAAAGAACTGGAAGACTTTTGTAAGGAAGAATGGGCAAAGATACCTGAAACAAGAATTGAAAGACTCTTGGCTGGCTATAAAAAGCGTTTACAAGCTGTGATACTTGCCAAAGGGGGCAGTACAAGATTTTAACTCTGCAGGGTGCCCAAACTTTTGCAAACGCCATTTTTTTGTTTTCTGTAATCTTGAAAGTGTAAATGATGGAAATAAAATCTAACTTTTTTTTTACATATTATAAGAATGTCTAATCTGTAATTTGATGCCATTTGGAGATTTTTCCATCTTTCCTTGGCTTCGTTATGCACATTAATACACATTTTTACCTGGGGTGCCCAAACTTTCGATCCCCACTGTATATATAGTGTGTGTGTGTGTCAGTGGTGTAATAATAGCCATAGCAGTCCATGCAACTGTTGTAGAGCCTGGGATAAAAGGGGGACCCCATTAGTGGGGCAGTTAAGGAAAATTGACTCAGGATTACAAATCCCACTTTGTGCAGTAGGAAGCATTTGCTTAGCCGTCTTTCTAGATTTATTGCCCTCTTAACTTTTGCTACAGACTGAACTGAACCCTGTATGTCAAATGCAGTCACAAATCCCAGAGTTTCCCCTCAGCTAAAATTGTATAGGACAGCTGAAATCATTATGGTTATTAATATTATCGCTACTACAACTATAACATTTATCCACGGCACTGCTTCCTTGTAGTGTACTGACTATGCTGACAGCTCTCCTGCTGCCCGTCCTTAATTTAGGCATACCTTATGTTAAGACCAATGACATGTATTGTCCCAGCTGACACTGCAAGCTGGTAAAGAGAAGACTTTAGCCTGGGGGCCCATCCACCAGCGATACCTATAATTCACATAGGAGAGATGTGGCACAGGTCTCTGCACTTTCTTTAGTCTTTCAAATCTATACACCCTGGAATAAAACAACTGTTTTGAGAGTCCCTGCCCTTTTTTAAGTCCACAAGCGTACTGAATGACAATATACAAATATTTAGATTTTTATTGTCTTTTTTGAATAGGCACAAAAAATTAAAATAAATAACAGATCATCATGTGAGGGTCCCTAAAGGGAGAGGAGATAGTAAAAAAGCATGACAGTTGACAAAATCAGCATAAAATTTAAGAAACAGAATGTCCATTATAATGTCCTGCTTCCCTTGCTGGACTGGGAGGACTAGCATGAAACATATCAAATCCAACATATAAAACATTTCTTATTCATGTCATGCAAAAAAACAAAGTTTTTCTCGTGATTCCTCTCAAGCCTGCCTTGCATACACACGTCCATGAAAGAAAACGCTTGAGCAAAGCATGGTGACGTATAACACGTACAACTGCACTATAAAGGGGAAGTTCCATTCAAATGGCGCCACCCTTTGGGCTGCATTTGCTGATCCTCATGTTAGTAAAGTTTAGTGAGAGACGATTCGCGCTTTTCAGCCTCGTGCTCTTCAGTCCGTTACAGCGTGACGAATGTGTTATCTCCATTCTGAACGCTAGCTTTACCAGAATGAGCGCTCCCGTCTCATACTTGATTCTGAGCATTCACGTTTTTTTTCCCCTCGTAAAAGCGTACACACGACCATTTTTCACGACGTGAAAAAGAACGACGTGAAAAACGCTGAGAAAAAATAGAGCAGGTTCTAATTTTTTTCGGGCAGTTTTCTTGGCGCGAAACATGCTATGGAGCCTACACACGACCGTTTTTCACGACCAATCTAAAAAATTGAATTTTTCTCGTCATGAAAAACGGTCGTGTGTACTCGGCATAAGAGTAAGCACTGTGCAGATAAGAAAAAAGAGGGTTGGTAGGAGGAGGTAAAAAAGGACAAAAAGGTAATGTGTGAAACCTAGGGAAAAAAGGGTGTTTGACAGAGATCAGTACCATTACCAAGATTATATATGCAATTTGGATGCAGAGTTTGAGGATTCTAAACGGAGCCAAGAATGACCTTGTAGGCAGGAAGGAGTTCATCCTATTTAAATCCCCTGCAGCTAGGCTCTATACATGCACCAGAGCATTCATAATGGAGGCCCAAGCAGCAAAAGGTGGAAAATTTCCAGTATCCAAGTTTTGTGGTACACGCTGCCACTAGACCAACCTTTCTCAATTAGATAATCCTAGGGTTCCACCAGTGGATGCTAGGGGTTCCTTGAGCAATGAGCAATTTCTGCCTCTTAGATAAGAACCACTGAAAATAATTACATTTTCAGCTTTCTGTAAGGGGAGATTTTTTCCAATGACCACAAATGTAAGGTGTATTCTTCCCAGTGACCACCACAACAGTGTACAGTGAACTGTAGATATAGTAATTATTAACAAGGGTTCTTGATACCAGAAAATTATTCCAAGGGTACCTCTGTGTTAAAAAGGTTGCGAAAACCTGCACTAGGCAGTAGGAACCTGGAAACATGTAATCCTCATAGTAACTAAGTAACTGGTGATTCATAAAGAAAAACTATAAAAGTATACATTTCCAAACGCTGGATGTTCTAAAGCAGCCATTTTTAACCAGAATTCCCCCCAGAGATTGCTGGGGGTTCCTTGAGCTGTGGCTGATTGACCTACCCTCTGACGGAGCCTGTATATTTCTGGGTCCAATGCCATTTGGCAAAACCAGCGGCATTACACCAGTGATCTTTTTAGCTGTCGGTGAGGGTGGCATTGTGACCACCAATATAAGGGGCATTATTCCCACTGATCACCACAGATGTAAGTAGCAAATGTGAGTAGCATTCATCCCAGTGACCACCCATTTAAGGGGCATTTATTCCACTGACCACCAGTGTAAGGAGCATTCTTCTCAATGACCACCAATGTAAGGAGCATTCTTTCCACTGACCACAAATGTAATGAGCATGCTTCCCACTGACCACCAATGTAAAGGGGCATTCTTCCCACTGACCGCCAATGTAAAGGGGCATTCTTCCCACTGACCGCCAATGTAAAGGGGCATTCTTCCCACTGACCGCCAATGTAAAGGGGCATTCTTCCCACTGACCGCCAATGTAAAGGGGCATTCTTCCCACTGACCACCAATGTAAAGGGGCATTCTTCCCAATGACCGCCAATGTAAAGGGACATTCTTCCCACTGACCACCAATGTGAAGGGGCATTCTTCCCATTGCCCACCAATATAAAGAGCATTCTTTCCTCTGGCCACCAATGTGAGGGGCATTCTTCCCAGTGACCACCAGTGTAAGGAGCACTCTTCCCACTGACCACCAATTTAACCAGCATTCTTCCCAGTGATCATCAATGTAGGGGGCATTCTCCCCCCTGACCACCTACCATGTATGGAGAATTCTTCCTACTGGCCACCAGTGTAAAGCCTAGTATACACAATGTTTTTTTGTTCAACCCAGCGCGCTGAAAAAAAAAAAGCTGACAGATCATTGTACTACCACAAGCGGCACAGCAATCTCCCCTGCTGTGCTATTGTATTCTGATAGGGGAACCGCCCCTCCGACCAGAACACGTAGGTCAGTGCTCCCAGTCATTGATTGTCAGATGCCGATAGGATGCTGGTTTTCCAACATGCCTGTTTGGACAGGGAACTGTACACACGGGTCAAATATCGTCCGGTTTCTACTATACCGGTAAATTTTGGCCGATATTTGGCCTGTCTCTACCTGGCATGAAGGGGATTTTTCCCACTGGCCACCTGTATAAGGAGAATTCTTTCTACTGGCCACCAATGTAAAGAGATTTCTTCCCATTGACCACCAATGTATGGGGCATTCTTTCCACTGACCACCGATGTAACCGATAACTTCATTTTAGTAGGGGTTCCCTGAGACCTGAAAACATATTTGAATGGTCCCTAGAATAAAAAGGTTGAGAAAGGCTGATCCAAAGAAATACAAATTGCAAGTTACAAGTTTCTCACTAATGTCTCCCATATTGTTGGCAGTTGTTGCAGATCTTAAAAAGATAAGCAAGATATCATCATAGTCATCCTAAAATTACTCTATAAAAATAAAGATCATTATCTTTATTAAGTCCCAGCGGGTGTAAAGCTAAAAGTCTGTAAATCCATCTTACTTTTCTATAACTCTAAGATTCAATCACCTCCTCTCCTCAACCTAGGCTCTCATCTATAATCATTGTCTTTATGACCCATCTCTGCTAAATGTCTGGAAATTGCTAAGTTTCATCTTTATACCCACTGGGACTAAATCAAAATTATAATCTTTATTTTTATAGACTAATTTTAGGATGATTATTACATTATCTTGTTTATCTTTTTCACATGTGCCAGCAATATAAGACATTAGTAAGAAACTTGTAAGACTTTATGTTTCTTAGATCATCTGGCATTTGGAGATTTTTATTATTACAGCTATTTCTATAGCTCCAGCAATTAACACAGCACTTTACATATTGTAGATTTAAATCTAGCTTGCAGTCTAAGGTTTCTATCCCATGCATGCATACAAATACAAGCACAGGCAGAACAAGCAAAACTCCATACTGAGAGTGTTCTAACAAGGGTGCGAACCCTGGACCCCAGTGCTGTAAGCAGAAGTGCTAATCCCTAATGCCGGCCATAGATGGTTGAAATCTCGGCCGGGACCGGCCGAGATCCGAACAATGTATGGGCAGGCTGAATGTACCCAAGGTGATTAATTGATCAACTTGGGTACAACCAGCCTGTGGGATTTTTCATGTGGATATTGCTAGCAGCTATTTTAGCCGCTAGCAATAATTACTGTGTTCTCCCAGCAGGGATGGCTTAAAGCGGTAGTAAACCCTCCCACATAAAAACGATTTTCACGATATTAATAAATAAATAGTAATTACGATTCAAATGGTCACTTTGAATATATATAAAATTTTGTTCTTACTGCAAATATTCTTTATCTTGTAAAAGTTTCTCTGCATATTAGCTGGCGCCATCTCCACTGTGGTCTTCCGCGTCTGTAAAGATATGTATTTCCGCCCACAGTACATACAGTACATAGTCGTCTCGGTAATCCCGCGCATGCGCACTAATAGCAAAATATCCAAGCCTCTTCTTCGTTTTTGGTTACTACGGAAACGAAGCATAGCGAATCACAGCTTGCTCCAGAAACGAGGCAATACAGGAGAAACCCTCCACCCTGTGACGTAGTGAGCCCAGGATCCTCTGGGGGAAGAATTCAGAGCAAGCATCGCGGGATGTCGGGGCTGACGTCTACAAAAGGAAATGACGCAGCCCCGACATAGACACAGAATTTTTCCGGCGGAGGCTCTGCTTGCCGGAATGAACGGGGATCCGGCGCATGCGCGGTACACGTCCCCACTCGTGAATGCAGCTGTAACTTCACAAGTAAACAGGTAAGAAAAAAAAGGCTAATAGCAATCGGTCTAAAATAATGATGTGCACAATTACATTGAAAGTGAAAATTTGGACTATACAACCGCTTTAAAGCGGAGGTCCACACAAAAATGGAACCTCCGCTTTTCGGAACCCTCCCCCCTCCAGTGTCACATTTGGCACCTTTCAGGGGGGGTGCAGATACCTGTATAATACAGGTATTTGCACCCACTTCCAGGGATAGACTCCCGCGGGAGTTACGTCGCTCCCCCCCCCCTGCTGTCTTCTGGGAGACATACAGGTCCCAGAAGACAGGAGGGACCATTTCGATTGCGCAGCGCGACTCACGCATGCGCAGTAGGGAACCGGGAACTGAAGCCGCAAGGCTTCATTTTCTGATTCCCTTAGGCACGGGTGCCGACATCGCGGGCGCGCTGGACAGGTAAGTGTCAAAATTTTAAAAGTCAGCAGCTGCAGTATTTGTAGCTGTTGACTTTTAACTAAAAAAAAAAATTGGCGGACCTCCGCTTTAAGCGCTTGTGTATTCAGTTTACTGGTAGTTAAATTGTTGTATATTGTAATTCAGTATACGTGTAAACTTGAAAAATGGTGTTTGTTCTACCATTCTAGTATATATGGATTTAAAAGAAATCACAAGGCGACCTATGGCTGAACTCTTCAATTTTAATTTGTATATCTATATATATATATATATATATATATCATATATATATATGTGTGTGTATATGTAGCGCCTTCCCCTCTTCTCTCTCCGTGCGACTCGCACTGTCTCTTGTCTAGGGGTATCTGATGGGGGAGAGAGAGAGAGCGGGTGGGCTACGCCTAGCTTCCACCACGTGGGAATACCTGTGGTATCAGCAATGTCTTGTTTACCTTCGGGTCTGTGCTGTGCACCCGGATCCTCCCTCCAAGAGTCACCATGAACTTCGTCCGCCAGGAAGTGAGCCTCACACCATTAAAGTCCAACACTCCTTTATTAGAACACACCATACAGGGACTTCCTTGACAGATAGAACAGAAAAGGAGGTGTGAGTGTGAATAGGCCCAGACACAAATTCGGTCCTCCACTCTCCTCCTGTAGAGTGGGCTATGGTCTCCGCACAAGGTGAAGGGGATCCTTCTGGACGGTCTCCGACAAGAGACTCACCCGTCACCGGCAGTCTGCTGCACCGGGTCTTCGAGTGAGGAGCTCTCCCCGGTCCATTGCGTCTTACTCAGATTCAGGCCTCCATCCCCGAAGTGCCTTAGGACCCTTCCCTCGTGGAACTCAGTGTTGGGCACTGAGCTCCGGACCTTCTTGTAAGTACCTCACCCCAGGACTGAAGGTGCCTGAGGTGGAACACGATCTCCGTTGGTCCCCTAGGCCGAGGCCTCCTAGGGGACGAGCACGAACCCACGTCCGCAAGCTGAAGGTGCTTGGGACGAAGACCCCGTGACCAAGATGGCCGGCCCCCTTTATACCCTCCCCCAGCAAGCACAGCGGGTTCCCCGCCCCACCATACCGCTGCCGAGAGAGGACAAAAAGGGCCTCGGCACACAGTGATATTTGTCCCTCCGGTCACAGTGACAGCGCCACCTCGGACCACAGGGAACATAGCACTGATGTCACAGCCAGATTCAAAAAATGCACCCGGGAAAGTAAGTACCCGCTACACATATATATATATATATATATATATATATATATATATATATTTACATACTAAAATGGCTTGTGCACAGCTGCACAATCAGTGCGAGATGGTTACCAAGAAAACATGGACCTTGAGCTGGAAACTTCACCCTTCCCAAGTCTTTATGAAGTCTCCAAGCTCCAGTACCCACACCAGAATTTACTAATCCCTAAGGAAACTGAAATTACAATTTCCTCCCTAGAGGAAGGACAAGCGTCCTGGAACTCCTCCTGCCTGGATGAAAACCCTATATGCCACCAGTTTCTTTCTACATTGTACATGCACTCCAAAGAGAGCAAACAAATGCCCAAGAGTGCAACATTCTTAATGATATAAAATTGGTTCATAACAGAAAAAAGTCAACATGTCTTGGTACCAAACAAACTCCATCCTCACAAGGGCTTAACATTTTTGACTGGGCTTAAATAGATTCAGATAAGCAGATATCAAATAGATCTAGGTAGAAAGGATAAGGCCCAAAAATGGAACCAGTGTGTGGTCAAAGAGACGCCCATTGACTAAAAAGGTGTTTCCAAGTGGATTCTTTCGGGAAGGTCTGTATTTATTGATCATAAAAACACGTTATAACACCATCAATGTGTTTCATGGCTCTTTAGTTGCCACTTCCCCCGGGAACACTTTAATGGGTGGGATCTATGTGCATTCCTTCAGCCCAGATTATACAGTGAAAATAGCTAGGCTTGTGCAATACGTTTCGTAAGGAATCGAAATTTGTCCGAATTTAGCAACTTTCGGACATTCGGAAGCATTCGAATTTCCGAACAAAGCAATTACGAATAAAACCGAATCCGAAATAAATTATATTGCAAATCGCGAATGCCCGAATGTCTTCGACATAATTCGTAATGAAAAAAGTTACGAATGTACGAATGCATTCGAAGCACAATAACGCTCTGCTCTCTTCTTCTCCCTCACCGTGCTGAACTTCCTCTCAAAATGGTGTACAGGGGCAGAGGCTATAGCCGCATGTAAAAAACGAGATTTCGAATCGTTACAAATAACCGCTATGTATTTAGAAAAGTACAAATCCATTCGAAGCACATTAGGCATAATAGGCAGAGTCGTTGTGAGAGGGACACGGAAAATTACGAATCAACTAACAAAAAAAAGTTACGAAAGTAGGAGTTGTGTCCAGAATCAACAAAAAACAATATACTCTACCGAAAGTACGAATTATAAATCAACTAAAAATAAGGCTTACATTAATACGAATCATTCCAATTCAACGAAAAATGTCGCTTACGAAAATACGAATTAGTCCGAAAACGAAAAATCCCGTCTAGCAAAATTACGAACGATTACGAATCAACAGGACCGAAAAGAAACTAACCAAAACTAAATGAATTTTTCTGTTGTACACAAGTCTAAAAATAGCATACTCTGGGCTGAAGGAATGCAGACAGATCCCACTTATTTGGTGTACTGTACACCTTTTTATGATGAATTGGCCACTAAAGAGCCACAAAACACGTTAAAGGTGTTTTAACCTGTTTTTATGATCAATAAATACCAACCTTCCTAATGAATCCATTTGGAAGCACCTCTTTAGTGAATAGGCTCACCGGCTGACCACACACTAGTTCCATGTTTGCCCTTATTCGTTTATACTTTTGTTCACCGGACCTGATTGCAACCTGAAGCAGTGCAAGAATTTTGGCAAAACTCTGACAAAAATCAAGTGCAACCGCCCACACTCTGCATAAAAGTATACGCTTACTACAGCTTTTACCATACTTTTCACATACGTACAACTGAATACTACCCATAGAAGGATCCTTCTCATGGCTTTTAATCCTCATTTCTCTCCTTGTCTTTGCTCATCAGGAGTACCAGTGACTCACCAAATAGATCTGCACTGTGATTTAATGCTTAGAACAATTTTAGAAGGGCAGGTTAAGCCAGTGATATTGAGTACTGCAAAATACCTTGAGAAGGTGGTTATCATATTTCTCTCAGGAGGTAATTACATATAGCCCAACTCAGAGTATAGGTGGGGTGTAGCGCGGTGCAAGGACAATAATGCACACAGTCCCAGTGCAATGAAAGAACTTGTATTGAAATAGTGTCGAGACAGTTCACAAATAACACAATGGGAAGGCAACCCAGCCGGAAAAACTCACAGTACCAACAGCGTAGAGAGCAGGATTCAACTGAACTGAAAGCGCCTGTAGAGAGATGTAGAATGCAGCCTGGCCACCTTGCGCCCAAGCGCAAAAAGATGCAGAAAAGATGCAAGCCTTACACTTTCTCTGATCATCAGGAACCTTTTGCTGGTTCTGTCCCTTCCAGGCAGGGTACCTGTCCCTACTCTACCAACTCGCAAAATGCATGCCAAACCTGGGAGCCAGGGCCTTAAAAAGGCTCTGCCTGACCCAAGATGGCGGCTAGAGTCATGTGGGGTGGCAGCATCCAATTGGATTGCTTCCCCAGTGACACAGGAAACCATAGAAGAACCATGTTCCTCTTGACTTCCTCTCCAAATGCAGTGCTGCTGCGGAATAGCGCCACCTGCAGTGTAGAATGTAGACTGCACCTGCCTACAAGGGCTCCCCACCTCTCCAGGAGTATTTTGTGTTCTTTTTTTATGCTTACCTTTCCCAGATGTCTGTAGGCCAATTCGATGACACACTGGGTCATTTTACTCTTTTGATTTTCCTATGGTAGACAGTGCTCACTGATGCAGCGCTGAAGACACAGTACCAGTGCCTCTGTCTGCATCATTACACCGTGAGTGCAAGGCGCTGTTGTGATGCCCCCCCAAGGGGCGGGTTCATGAAGCCCTGTTATCACAGGATTTCGCCAGTCTTCCTGATTGAATTAAGCTAGCCTTCAACCCTGAAGAATGAGGACATCTGGTGGTGGAATTAGGCTTGGCTCACATATATGTGTTTTTAACTGCATCCGATTCGCACAACATGTGAATCAGACCGGCTTTCAACTGAGCCATTTCACACATGACCACAGTTCGTTTCTGAAAAGGGTCCTGTGCTATTTTGGGTCTGGTTTAGGTGTAAATTCAATTAAATATTTGCACCTGAACTAGTGAACAAAACCACTCCGGACTGTAAACCGCAGTGTGAACCGTATGTGTGAACCCAGCCTTACTGTGAAGGACAGTGCTGAAGAGGACTGCAAACCGTATGTGTGAACCCAGCCTTACTGTGAAGGACAGTGCTGAAGAGGACTGCAAACCGCATGTGTGGACCCAGCCTTACTGTGAAGGACAGTGCTGAAGAGGACTGCAAACCGCATGTGTGGACCCAGCCTTACTGTGAAGGACAGTGCTGAAGAGGACTGCAAACTGCATGTGTGGACCCAGCCTTACTGTGAAGGACAGTGCTGAAGAGGACTGCAAACTGCATGTGTGGACCCAGCCTTACTGTGAAGGACAGTGCTGAGGAGGATTGCAAACCGCATGTGTGGACCCAGCCTTACTGTGAAGGACAGTGCTGAAGAGGACTGCAAACTGCATGTGTGGACCCAGCCTTACTGTGAAGGACAGTGCTGAGGAGGATTGCAAACCGCATGTGTGGACCCAGCCTTACTGTGAAGGACAGTGCCAAAGAGGAATTGAGTACTACAGCCAGAGCTGTTTTGTTGGTTTTAACTCCTGCTGAGAAATAGAGATGTCCCGAACTATTCGCCGGCGAATAGTTCGCGGCGAACATAGCTTGTTCGCCGCGGCGGGCGAACATATGCGATGTTCGGTCCGCCCCCTATTCGTCATCATTGAGCAAACTTTGACCCTGTACCACAGTCAGCAGACACATTCCAGCCAATCAGCAGCATACCCTCCCTCACAGACCCACCCACCTCCTGGACAGCATCCATTTTAGATTCATTCGGAAGCTGTAGTCTTAGTGAGAGGAGGGACAGTGTAGCTGCTGCTGATTTAATAGGGAAATCTATAGCTAGGCCAGTGTATTCAGTGTCCACTCCAGTCCTGAAAGACTCATCTGATCTCTGCTGTAAGGACAGCGTCCTGACAGCACCCCAAAAAGCCCCTTTTAGGGCTAGTACATCAGTCTGCTTTTTTTTTTTTTTCTCTGTAATCTAATTGCAGTTGCCTGCCAGCGTGTGTGTATTCAGTGTCCACTCCAGTCCTGAAAGACTCATCTAATCTCTGCTGTAAGGACAGCGTCCCCAAAAAGCACTTTTTAGGGCTAGTACATCAGTCTGCTTTTTTTTTTCCTCTGTAATCTAATTGCTGTTGCCTGCCAGAGTGTGTGTATTCAGTGTCCACTCCAGTCCTGAAAGACTCATCTGATCTCTGCTGTAAGGACAGCGTCCTGAGAGCACCCCAAAAAGGCCTTTTTAGGGCTAGTACATCAGTCTGCTTTTTTTTTTTCCTCTGTAATCTAATTGCAGTTGCCTGCCAGTGTGTGTGTATTCAGTGTCCACTCCAGTCCTGAAAGACTCATCTGATCTCTGCTGTAAGGACAGCATCCTGACAGCACCCCAAAAAGCACTTTTTAGGGCTAGTACATCAGTCTGCTTTTTTTTTTCCCTCTGTAATCTAATTGCAGTTCCCTGCCAGCGTGTGTGTCAGGCCTACAGCGTCTACTCTGCCAACTTCTGCCAGTGCACAGTGCCACTCATATCTGGTGTCCCAGTAGCTTGCACGCATAGTACAACTAAACTAATCTAAAAAAACATGACAGGCAGAGGCAGGCCACTCCGCAGGGGCCGTCGTGGTCGTGGGGCTGTGATTCCCTTTGGCCCTAGAATAATTCCCAGTGTTCAGAGGCCACGTACCCTGAACTCGAAAACTTCTGAGGACATAGTTGACTGGCCAAAAAATGGTCCACACGCTGCTGTATTTTATCTCTGCATGCCGGGTGACTTGCGTGACTTATCCGCCACCAACTAGGATTCAAGCCTGTCAGGTCACCTGTGGCCAGATGACAGATGCACACCGTAGGAGGACAGGAGTGCACCACAAGATAGTGAAACCTATGGCTGACTGCTGTGGATAGGAAACTGGGTAGTTGTGGAAAGCGGGACCAGAGGAGCACAACCGGAATCCACAGGAAGCTAGAGCCGAGATTCCCCAGGGCGCGGAGTCTAAGACCCAGCAGGTCTTCACCAGAGCCTCTAGTGGTGAGGATGTTGCGCTGCAGCTAGGTTCAGGTCGCGGCCCCTAGAGTCTCCTAGCTCGCGCCCCATAGGGTAAGGGGGAAGGAGGGGAAGCAGCAGCACAGGATACAAGAATAGCAAAGGACAAGCCGAAGGTCAAGGGTCACAAGCAGACAAGCATAAACGAAGGACAAGCCAAAGGTCAAAGGGTCACAAGCAGACAGGGATAGTCAGGAACAAGCCAATATCGTAACAGAGACAGACGTACACGGCAGGCAGGAACCCAAACACACAATGCTTAACAAACACGTTGATCAGCAAAGCAGGCTTGCAGTGCACAGGTTAATATAGTGTTCTGTGATAGGGCCTGGGGTGGAGTCAGGCTGGGAGGAGATTATAAAGGAAGCCAGGTGAAGGGGGTCTGGCCTCTAAGATGAACACATGAGGAGGAAAGGTAAGATGGCAGACAGACAGTGCATATCCATGACAAAGCCGCAATGTTTTAGGGCACTTTCTGCCTGGAAAACATCAATTTTTCTGGCCGCTGCTAGAGCAGCGGCTGCAACAATACTTAATTTTTCAGGCATGTGTACATGCCTAATTTTCTGGCCTCTGGTGCTGCACTGTGGCTGCAAAAACAAAACAAAAAAAAAAGCACATACATGTGACAATTCCCCTTCGTGATCGTTACCTTGTTGTGGTGACTGGTGAAGGGGCTTGCGTATCACAATGAAGCGACCACCTCTATGAGTGTGTTGGCAATGGCAATGTTGGCACACCCCAGATGATAAGGTCGTTGCTTCATTGTGAACAGACCAAAAGCGATCGGCTGGATAATTTTGCATAGAAAAAACATTAATTTTCTTTGTGATCATCTAAGGTGATCATTAAAGCCTTGCGGTTGTGCAAATGGACTGTTTGCGGTTGTTTGCGGTGCGTTAAACGGGAAGTTTGGTCTGTCAGAGTTTGGTCTGTCACTGTGAAGCGGGCGTAACCCTTACACTACCTGATCAATACAACATCATACCTGATGTTTTAAAGCACGTTATTCCAAACAATTTAGGAATGTTAGGTGATTTATGCCCTTTATGGATTAAAACCCGACTCTGCGTCAACTACGTAATTTTCCATGGGAGTTTTGCCATGGATCCCCCTCTGGCATGCCACAGTCCAGGTGTTAGTCCCCTTGAAAAAACTTTTCCATCACTATTGTGGCCAGAAAGAGTCCCTGTGGGTTTTAAAATTCGCCTGCCTATTGAAGTCTATGGCGGTTTGCCCCGGTTCGCCCGTTCGGGAACATTTGCAGAAATTCGCGTTTGCCGTTCGCGAACAGAAAATTTTATGTTCGCGACATCACTACTGAGAAATTGATTTTTATTTTTATTTGCCCACAGCCATGCAGCTTCAGACTTCCATTCTCCAGCTCACTCATTGAAGCAATGATTGTCTAAGTAAGATCTTTCTTTAGTTATCTTGAAAAATGTTGAAGTGGAACATAAGTCAGAAAATTAGGTCTTGCCTGATCACTTCAGGCTGGCCCCTTTTGCATTAGTGTCTATACTGTTTAAAATCCAATAATACACTGTTTCACCCTGCTCTGCACATGCTCAGTTGCTCTCCATTTTTAGGCACTTTTAGGCACTGCTGAATTTGTAGAGGCTGATCTGCTGACGGCCTTAAAGCGAAATTAAACCCTCCTACCCATAGCTCCCAACTGTCCCTGATTTTGAGGGACTGTCCCTGATTTTGAGCAATGTCCCTCTGTCCCTCATTCCTCCAAATTTGTCCCTCATTTTGGTCTGATCTATAGAGTTGTATTTAAAATGCACTTTTTAGTTATCAAAAAATGTTTTCCAGTGCTAAACCTTTCATCCAAATTCTAAATTGCTGCATTTGTAAATTACAAAAGCCAATATGTAGTGGTAAAAAAAGCACTTGTGGGTTTAACCAATCTTGTTTTTTTGTACAATTCTCCTTTAACCACTTGTCCCCCGCCCACCGTCAATTGCCCGGGAAACGAGCAGGAAAGTGGATCTCTGTGTGTAAGGAGAGGAGACCGATGGTGTGACCCTTGTACATAGGGACAACCATCGGTCACCTCCCCCAGTCAGTCACCTCCCCCCACAGTTAGAACACATTGAGGGAACATATTTAACCCCTTCCCGCCCCCTAGTGGTTAATAGACATGTGCATTCGTTTTCGTCCGAATGCATTTTCGTCCGAATTTCAGCTATTTTCGTTATCGTTTTAACAAACGAAAACGAAAGCACAGAATCCGAAAACCGAAAGATCCGACATAAACAAATGCTTTATTTTCGTTTTCGTTGCTACAACAGTTCAATATAGATAGGAGATTCGACGTGACACTGACAATAACAATCTGTGTCTATCGAACCTGTGGTCGAATGTGCCTAACCTTAACTCTATTAGTCCAAGATTATTCTACATAGAGAGGAAAGATTTGACATAGAGAGAAAAGATTCGACATTATAGAGAGAAAAGATTTGACATAGGAGAGAAAAGATTTGACATAGGAGAGAAAAGATTTGACATAGGAGAGAAAAGATTTGACATAGGAGAGAAAAGATTTGACATAGGAGAGAAAAGATTTGACATAGGAGAGAAAAGATTCGACATAGGAGAGAAAAGATTCGACATAGGAGAGAAAAGATTCGACATAGGAGAGAAAAGATTCGACATAGGAGAGAAAAGATTCGACATAGGAGAGAAAAGATTTGACATAGGAGAGAAAAGATTTGACATAGGAGAGAAAAGATTTGACATAGGAGAGAAAAGATTCGACATAGGAGAGAAAAGATTCGACATAGGAGAGAAAAGATTTGACATAGGAGAGAAAAGATTTGACATAGGAGAGAAAAGATTTGACATAGGAGAGAAAAGATTTGACATAGGAGAGAAAAGATTCGACATAGGAGAGAAAAGATTTGTTATTATAGAGAGAAAAGATTCGACATAGAGAGAAAAGATCACTGCTGGAATTGGGTGGGGGAAGTAAAATAAAAATAAAGTTGATGATGAATGTTATTGGCTGATTGTAACCAAAGAGGAGCAGTAAAATAGCTAGAATGACGAAGATTCGACAAAGCATCGAAAGTTAGAAGATTCGACGGTGCAGCAAAACTGTACGACGCTGCAATCGTACATTTCCGGTCAAATGCATCCGCCCATAGGCTATAGAAGAATTCTAATGTTGGTTGACTAGTAATAGTAATGAATAAATATAAATATTACTAGTCATACAACATTAGAATTCTTCTATAGCTTGTGGGCGGAACATTCGACCGGAAATGTATGATTGCAGCGTCGTACAGTTTCACTGCTCCGTCGAATCTTCTTTGAACATTCGACAGACACCATAAGCCTTCAATGACAGATTCGACCTTAATTAATTCAGATTTTCGGACGAATGCAATTTCTAACGAAAAACGAAATAAATAAAAACGAATTTCGGGAGTAACTAAATAAATTTATTTTTCGGACGAAAATGAAATTCCGAAACGAAATATTTCAGTGTGCACATGTCTAGTGGTTAACCCCTTCCCTGCCAGTCACATTTATACAGTAATCAATGCATTTTTATAGCAGGGATCGCTGTATAAACGTGAATGGTCCCAAAAATGTGTCAAAAGTGTCCGATGTGTCCGCCGCAATATCGCAGTCACAATAAAAATCGCAGATCGCCGCCATTACTAATAAAAAATAAAAAATAAATAAAAATGCTATAAATCTATCCCCTATTTTGTAGACGCTATAACTTTTGCGCAAACCAATCAATATACGCTTATTGCGATTTTTTTTTTATTGATTTTTTTACCAAAAATATGTAGAAGAATACGTATCGGCCTAAACTGAGGAAAATTTTATTTGAAAAAAAAAAAATGGGTATTTATTATAGCAAAAAGTAAAAAATAGTGTTTTTTTTCCAAACTGGACGCTCTTCTTTTGTTTATAGCGTAAAAAATAAAAACCGCAGAGGTGATCAAATACCACCAAAAGAAAGCTCTATTTGTGGGAAAAAAGGATGCAAATTTCGTTTGGGAGCCACGTTGCACGACCGCGCAATTGTCATTCAAAGTGTGACAGCGCTGAAAGCTGAAAAATGGCTTGGGCAGGAAGGGGGTTTTCGTGCACAGTAGGGAGGTGGTTAAGGAGGCGTGGCAAGGGGCGTGTCCTATGCCTGCATGCTTTTGCTAATAGGTGTCCCTCATTCCCATCTCTAAAAGTTGGGAGGTGTGCCTATCTGTTACAGCCAAGGAAGCTGTTTCTGTTTGATCTTCAACTACCACATGTGATCAGCTATGACACCATCCATTTCAGGAATTTAACGGATTTTGAAACCGCTAAAGCCATGGGTTTAGTTCTGTTTAATGATTTACTGCTGTTCAGGGGCTCTGGGCTTCAGCAAAATGGCAGACTCTGGCAAGAAGAAACAGGAACAATGTTGGAGGCAATTTCTAATGTTGGTAGCATAATTATTAATGTGGAATGTAGACTGTATTGCCAAAAGTATTGGGAGGCCTGCCTTTACACGCAATGAACTTCAATGGCATCCCAGTCTTAGTCCGTAGGGTTAAATATTGAGTTGGCCCACCCTTTACAACTATAACAGCTTCAACTCTTTTGGGAAGGCTGTCCACAAGGTTTAGGAGTGTGTCTATGGGAATGTTTGACCATTCTTCCAGAAGAAGATTTGTGAGGTCAGGCACTAATGTGGACGAGAAGGCCTAGCTTGCAGTCTCCACTCTATTTCATCACAAAGGTGTTCTATCAGGTTGAGGTCAGGACTCCGTGCAGGCCAGTCAAGTTCCTACACTCCAAACTCACTCATCCATGTCTTTATGGACCTTGCTTTGTGCACTCATGTTAGAACAAGAAGGGGCCAGCGCCAAACAGTTTCCACAAAGTTGGGAGCATGAAATTATCCGAAATGTCTTGGTATGCTGACGCTTTAAGAGTTCCCTTCACTGGAACTAAGGGGCCAGCCAACCCCTGAAAAACAACCACACACCATAATCCCCCTCCACCAAATGATTTGGACCAGTGCACAAAGCAAGGTCCATAAAGACATGGATGAGCGAGTTTGGAGTGAAAGAACTTGACTGACCTGCACAGAGTCTTATGCCGCATACCCACGATTGAAAATTCCGACAAGAAAACCGTGGATTTTTTTCTGACGGAATGTTGGCTCAAACTTGTGTTGCATACACACGGTCACACAAATGTTGTCGGAAATACCGACCGTCAAGAACGCGATGAAGTACAAGACGTACGACGAGCCGAGATCAATGAAGTTTAATAGGCAGTTCTGCTTGATTCTGAGCATGCGTGTTTTATTGTGCGTCGGAATTGCATACAGACGATCGGAATTTCCGACAAGAACTTTTCTGGTCGGAAAATTTGAAAACCAGCTCTCAAATTTTTGTTGACGGAAATTCCCACAGAAAATGTCCGATGGACCCTACAGTACACAAGTTTGGAGTTTCCGACCAAAAGCTCACATCGAACTTTTCTTGTCGGAATTTCCGATCGTGTCTACGCGGCATTAGTATTTTGACTTTATTTTGTAAAGCCCTGTGCAAACTGTTGGAGCTTTATAAATCTTATATAATGATAACTGGGGCCACGTGTTTTCACAGGATATCCCCTGTGCAAGCCACCTGTGTAATTAGCCACGAACCAAGATGCTTCTGGTCTCACATGTGACCTTACAACACGAGAACACAATTCTCCTGGCTGCAGGCTGCTGGTCACAGCCGGAATCGGCCTGTACCGGTATCAATTACATAACGGAGCAGCTGCTGCTGTGGTATGGCGGTGTCACCACCGTTCTGGAGCACCAGCCTTTATCTCAGGAACACTGAACCTCTACACAGGCAGCCTTCTCAGATCATTTCACACAGCTGCACACACAGAGCTTGGTGTTAACCATTCCACTCCTGCGCTGGCTTGGAACACACAGCCATATTTTTTTTAGTCTAAGAACCATCTGCTGTGGTATCTGTTGTACAGCAAAAAGGAAAAAATAAGCAATCCGTTCGCCCAGACGATGTCAATATTGCTTTACTCATATTTACATACTTGCTGGTCTGTTTTCATTCAGAGCTTGCTTTTAGATTTTAGTGGCTGAGGCTGCATAGTTACTATCGTTTATAGGGACAGTACATTTAATACTGTTATTTCAAGACTAATATATTGGGGTACTCTTGGTCAAATCAAAAAGCACCACATCCCATTGTAATTTAATATGAGAAAAAGGGGGGGACAGCGGGTATACTCAGTACCCAGGGATTTTTTGAAAACACGGTGCTTGATAGAGATAAACACAATTGTCAAAATCAATAAAAGATTAAATTTTATTACATGAAGCATAAAAACAATACACAAAATTATTAACCATCCTTCAAGATATGTAGGTCAGTTTTCAAAAAGATGCAATTCACTGCTTGATTTCCACTCAACTAGTTTCGCTCCCAGCGGAGCTTCTTCAGGAGTGTAATAGAGTAATAGCAGGTTTAAACTTGACCCCTGATCAGATCTCAGTTTTAAAACTGGGACTTACTTTTTGCCCTACTCACCAAATTGATAAGTTCGAACTCATCAAAGATTTAAATCTATTTTCCAGGAAATTACTATTCCGAGTTCTTTATGACAAACCCGAAGATCAGTCTCAGACTACCACTCTGGCCAATCCTTTATGGCAGGAAATGAACATTGAGGACTTAAAGGCTCTTGAGGAACTCATGGAGCTATGGGAGGAGGGCAACGTTGACCTCACGGACCTTGATGAGGCACGGGCTCTAGAGGAACAGTGTATGTCAACGTTGCCCTCCCCTCCCCCCCAGGCCCCATCCTCCTCTAATCCTTCGGTAATAAAATCTGTTCAACGGGAATACAAACCCAAATCCAATTTATTCCCATTACTACAGGGAAATCCTAATATTTGGGCTTTCACAAAACAGGTGACGTTGGAGATAAACCAGTCAAACTGGAAATCACAGGCCGATTCCAATCTTAGTGATTCTCAACGTGAGGCATTGCGATCTCTACAGCTCAACAAAGAGATTATCATCAAGCCCTCCGACAAGGGGGGCAACTTGGTGGTTATGAACTGTTGTGACTATGAGCAAATGGTCATGAACCTACTGACCAACAAAAGTTGGTACCGGAAAGTATCCAGTGCTCATTTGCATCTGGTTACTGAACGGTACAGACATTTGATCGGCAGTGCATATCATGATGGTTTAATCACCAAAAAAACTTGGGAATTTCTCAGTGTCACCAATCCTAGAACCCCCACTCTCTATGCATTACCTAAAGTTCACAAGAACTTGTCCTATCCCCCGGACGTCCTATTGTCTCGGGCAATGGTTCCCTGACAGAGACGGCTAGTCAACTGATCGATGACTTTCTCAGACCTCATGTTGAAGGGCTGGTATCGTATCTACAGGATACAACTGACCTTTTAAGAACCTTAGATGGCATTTCTGTGCCTGAGGGATCTTGGTTGGTGGCACTCGATGTTGAGGCCCTCTACAACTCCATACCACACCAACTTGGTGTGGAGGTTGTGGAGGGCTTCATCACCGAGGATAGGGGCATCTCTCGGGCCTATATCTCGTTCATTTTGAACCTTCTCGAATTCATTTTATCTAACAATATTTTTTTGTTTGGAGACTCCCACTACCTCCAGATACAGGGGGTGGCAATGGGGACCAAGTGTGCCCCCTCCTACGCGAACCTGTATCTGTGGGGGTGGGAGAGAAACCTCTTTTTTAGAGAGGATTTACAGAGCCATTTGGATTTTATCCCAATATGGCGACAATTCATTGACGATATTTTCTTTATTTGGACCGGCCCCAGAGATGCCCTTACCACTTTCCTTGATTCCTTAAAGATCAATAACTTTAATCTCAAATTCACTTTTGAAATTAGCCAAAGGGAGTTGACCTTTCTGGATCTCAAAATCAACATCAAAACTGATGGTACCATCAGCACCTCCCTTTATCGTAAATCTTCGGCTGGAAACTCCCTGCTGCATGCAGGGAGTGCCCATCCCAAACCTCTGATCTCAAGTGTGCCCTATGGGCAATATTTGAGATTGCGGCGGAACTGTAGCAGTTCAAAGGACTTTGAACATGAGGCTAAACTATTGAGGGCCCGTTTTTTAGAACGAGGTTACAGCAACAAGTGCCTTAAAAAGGCTTATGCTAGAACCAAAAAACAAAATAGAAGTGCTCTTCTGCATGGTCCCAAGAAAATAAAATCTGACCCGGGTGTTGGTGTTGGTTTGAAAATGTAGTTATCAACCTAACAGGTGCGCCTCATCCTACAAAAATACTGGTACCTACTAACCAGCGATGATCAAATTTCTAAATTTATCAAACCGTATCCACAGATCACCTACAAGAGAGCGCGATCTCTACGAGACACTCTGGTCCATAGCCACTTTTCTTCATCGCCGTCTAATCCCATCCCGTTTAGGGGCACTAGGCCTTGTCATAAATGTAAATTCTGCAGATATTTACATTCCTCCTCCACGGTTACTCTTCCGGACGGACAAGTACACAGACCTATGTTTTCAGTCACGTGCCAATCCATTGGTATAGTATACTTAATGCAATGCCAATGTGATGCATTCTATGTCGGCAAGACCAAAAGGCCCTTCTTTCACCGTGTCAGAGACCATGTTTCTCTGATAAGGAAAAAGAAAATGGAAACCCCAATTAGCCGGCATGTAGGTCTGTTTCATCAATTTGATAGTGCAGTAATGCATTTTTCCGCCTTAGAACACATTCCCCCAGGGGAGAGAGGAGGGAATTTTGATAAAATTCTACTGCAGAAAGAGGCCAGATGGATCCATAGGTTATCAGCTCTTAGGCACCCTGGTTTAAACGATGCCTTTAGCTTTAAGCCGTTTTTATAGAGTTCTGCCGTGAATTACTATAGCATTGTTCGTCCAACATTTACTCCATTATCTAATATTCATCAATATATTTTTTTAATTTTTTGCTATATTGTTATAAATTCAAATTGAGTCCAGTTATCATTTTTTCATTTCATTTTATTTTATCTTCAATCTTTTTTTATTTCTTTATCTCACTTAGATTCATCCCTTGCAACACTTTGCATTCCTCATATATTAACACATGTTTCCTAAGTTGGAAAGTTTAACTTACAATGTATTTTTCATGATTCATGTAATCCGTCATACTGTATGTTCATGTTCCATCCTGAGCTTCACCAGTTCCGCCCATTTGCTTTACTTCAGACCCTTGCTACAAATTGGGTTTACTCTTTGTGAAAAATTGGCATTCTAGTTATTATCTAATTTCGATTATTTATCTACTTGGGTGACACAATGTGTCCCTGTATAATAATAAAAAAAATTTCAAACCAAATTTATTTTCTCTATATTGCATCTGGTATTTGCTGACTGGCTCAATTCATGATTCACCCCGGGCAACCATACGGACGCCCGGGGGCCCCCTGCTTTGATATACTCGTGATGCCAGTCGAGCTTTCAATGGGGTGCCCCAAATTGATGATCAATGTTGACAGTCATTCTGTGAGTTCCACCTGCGCTGCTTCAATATAGATTTTGATTATTAATGTCATTACACCATATATATTCTTGTTCCCACTCTCTCAATGACGCTGGGTTCATTTACTATTATCTATATATTCTGTTTTCCCTTATTCAAGATGGCGCGGCTGGCCTCAGCAGCGTCCAGCTGACTGACACACACCTCGCTTGGTGTGTGACACGCCACGTTGGCTGCTGTCTCAATGACGCTCACGCCAGTCCAACTCTTGGACGGCGGTGCGCGTCATCATTGATCCACCAATGTACGTCCGCATCGCGGCGATGACGTCAGACGCCGCCGCGATGGGGGTATTTTAAATGCGGCTCCGGTCCGCCGACAGTCTGCGAGGATCTTTCGCCGCCCTGGGGCTTGGAGATATACCTGCTCCAGCCGGACGGATTCTGACCCCTTTTCAACTTGCCCAGGTAGGCTGCTGTTATGGACAATCGCTTGTCCGCTGTGTTGATAACTTTCTCCTCGCAGTGGCCGAGGTTGCTCATCACCTTGTCTGCTATATTTTTTTTATTTACAGCTGGTGACCAGCTCATCCATCCCACCCAACCATCTTGAGTGCAATGTAACCAGTGAAGTTATTTTTTCACTATGTGTTTCCAATCATTCAGCCCGAGGGTTTGTCTTTCTTAGCACAAATAGACACTTTGTGCTCTATAAGGATTTTTACAACTCCCTATTGGCATACTGCTGACTTTGGATCTAGTGACCCATACTAACAACCTCTCAAGGTAAGAGGTTGTCTTTCCATCCATTTCAGGATGAATTATGTTGAATTTGCTAGATTTAACATCTATTCACTATATACCTTTTGTATGCTTTCTATTTCCAGTCTTCAATAGATTTTCTTTACCCTTGTGGTTGCTAACCCTATGGGTTGTTTCAGTGGATTGGGCAAACCGGTCAACTAATACCAGTGGAAATGCCATTTGTTCTTCCAGTTTGTAGCTACACATGTAAGTCGGTGAGTGTATACATATGTGTTTGTATGATGCTCAGCATGGGCCATCACCATTTCAGTGTGAACGGATCTATTGTGTTAATGATCTACCCTTATGAACTACTTAACCATTAGCGTGCTTTGGGCACGTCAATTTATCAATTTTTCTGAAATGTTCAACATTAAAGTCTTACATACTTTTAACCATTCTATGTTGCTAATTGTTGTACATCCTGTATTCACAGTTTAAACCTGCTATTACTCTATTACACTCCTGAAGAAGCTCCGCTGGGAGCGAAACTAGTTGAGTGGAAATCAAGCAGTGAATTGCATCTTTTTGAAAACTGACCTACATATCTTGAAGGATGGTTAATAATTTTGTGTATTGTTTTTATGCTTCATGTAATAAAATTTAATCTTTTATTGATTTTGACAATTGTGTTTATCTCTATCAAGCACCGTGTTTTCAAAAAATCCCTGGGTACTGAGTATACCCGCTGTCCCCCCCTTTTTCTCATACTGTTATTTCAAGGTTATTTTTATTTAATTTTTCCGAGCCAACGCTGCAGTGCGCATAAACGAAATACTAAAAGTGAATAAAAAATGTACATGACCACACAAAAAAGGGCACTTATAGTCCCCTCCCAAACAGGAAGGACTCTTCCCTGACCCTCCAGGGCACAAGCCTCCTGATTGAGATAAGGCACAATCGGGCCTACCAAGCCAAAAGGCCTGGCGGACCCCTCTCCTCATAATCAGCCAAAGCCAACCAACAAATACTAGGAGGGGGCCACTCCCTAAGAGACCTACCAAGGCAGGGGAAGAAGGAGCCTAATGGTTACACATCCTTCCTCCTAGACTTTAGGGTAGGCCTGAAGACCCAAGCACTACAAGACTGAGTGAAAAGGCAAAACACACACGCTATATTACCAAAAGTATTGAGACATCTGCCTTTACACACATGTAGCGGCCTCAACCCATCTCCTTTTGCTAGGGGTATGTCACATGACAGGGTGAGATGCGCTACGGCCCATGTCCTCCCCATAGCTGTGGGTGAGGTGAAGGCCAGCATCAGTACATTCCTCGGGCCAATGTGTGTTAGTTATGAAGCTCAGTCCTGCTATGCTGAAACCTCCCTTGCTCCCATTAACCAGAGTCCATACACCGATGCAGGGTCCAACACTTGTTTATTATACTTCCACAACAAACAGTTCTTTCACAGCCGATTAGTTGCGACCCATAACATAACGCAAACGGTGGGATGAGCAGGTCGAGGCACTATCCTGATTTCAATCTAAACCCCTGTGGTTTCACCAGGGGTTATAGCAACTTTGCTTAGCACAGAACATAGAACTTGTGAGTCTCTACCAGCAACTCCATAGAACATAGATGGGAGTACCTTCGCTGCGTTGCGGCCTCTATCAGGGGAAGATGTCCCTCTAAGGAAGTTACCGGAGGCCCATCCGTCACCGGGTTGATGCTGCTCCGGAATCTCCGGACGGGTGACCTCCCCGGCCTCCTCACCTCAGATGCGGGTCCCCTCGCAAGGCGGCACCCTCGGATCACTTCGCCCTCGCGGGACCCAGTCAAAGTTACTGGGCCCCAGGCCTACGATATAGTACCTCACCCCAGGCTGAAGGTGCCTGGGATGGACCCCAACTTCATTCCGGTCAGGACTAGGGCGCCTGGGCCGGAACCTTGAACCGCCCACACCCAGGCCTAAGGTGCCTGGGTGCGTGAAGAGAAATTCCGCGAAGACCTCGTGGTGAGGGCGTCTCCCCCTTTTTATCTCCTCCCTTCAACACCACGGCGGGTTCCCCGCCCCAGCCGTACCATCTCCGGAAAGGGACAAAAAGGGTAGCACTGCGGCAGTGATTCTACCTTGAGCCTGTAGGTACCCCGCCACCCACAGGCCAAGGAGAATAATACACCACCCAATCCTCCACGAATTACAAAAGGGGTCCAGAACCTTTCACAATTACACACCTGGGTCACACTACCCCCAGGTGTACCCCAACTAAATTTAAAGACCCCGCTACACACATATGAACTTTAATGGCATCCCAGTCTTATGCCGCATACATACGATCAGAAATTCCGACAAGAAAAGTTTGATGTGAGCTTATGGTCGGAAATTCCGACCGCGTGTAGGCTCCATCTGACTTTTTCTGTCGGAATTCCCGACAGAAAAAATTTGAGAGCTGGTTCTCAATTTTTTCGACATAAAAAGTTCTTGTCGGAACTAAGGATTCAAGCCCAATACCTGAAAAACAACCCCACACCATAATCCCCCCTCCACCAAAAGAGTTGGATCAGTGCACAAAGCAAGGCCCATAAAGACATGGATGAGTGACTTTGGGGAACTTGACTGTCCCAATAGAACAACTTTGTGATGAATCAGAGCAGAGACAGAGAGCCGGGGATTCTTGTCCACATAAATGCCTGACCTCACAAATGCACTTCTGGAAGAATGATCAAACATTCCCATAGACACTCCTAAACCTTGTGGCCAGAAGAGTTGAAGCTGTTATAGCTGCAAAGGGTGGGCCAACTCAATATTGAACACTACGGACTAATGCCGCGTACACACGATCGGAAAATCCGACAAGAAAACCGTGGATTTTTTCCGACGGAACGTTGGCTCAAACTTGGGTTGCATACACACGGTCACACAAAATTCCGACTGTCAAGAACGCAGTGACGTACAACACTACAACGAGCCAAGAAAAATTAAGTTCAATGATTCCGAGCATGCGTCAAATTGATTCAGAGCATGTGTGTTTTTTTGCGTGTCGGAATTGCATACAGACGATCGGAATTTCGGAAAAATAGAGAACCTGCTCTCAATCTTTTGTTGGCGGAAATTCCGACAGCAAATGTCCGATGGAGCCTACACACGGTCGGAATTTCCGACCAAAAGCTCACATCGGACATTTCTTGTCGGAATTTCCGATCGTGTGTACGCGGCATTAGACTTGCGGTTTGGCCCTCCCACCCCCCAACGTGCAATAGCCAGTGGACGTGGGTGTTTACATGCTGTGGCCACGGTGCTTTACTTTGGACCCGCAGCAAAGTTGACCCAACTTGTAGCAATCAGCGGGTGGCAAGCCCGCCAAATGCTACACTTTCAAGTCAATGGGGAAGCACCACAAATGCCCTGCAACCAAATGCAATGCAGGTGCGGTTGCAACACGTTTGTCTGGAAAAATGGGCTTAAAACCGGCCATGAGGAGGCGTTGCATCACTTCCTCACCACCTGTCAGTAGCCTCTGGAGCATGATCCGAACGCACATCAGAGGCAAGGGAGATTTAGGACGCAGGTCTAAATCTACCCTAAGATGCAATTAATGCTTTAATAGAATCTGAATGAAAGTGGATGAAACATTGATTTCTTAAAATTTAAGCAGATTATAAAGCTGCCCACACATTACAGTCTGATTTTACAATTTCCTTTAAGTTTACCAAAAATCTATATAGTGCAAGGGACTGTGAGATTTAATACAAAGTAAAAGGATTGTTTAAATAAGCCAGTAGAACTTGTCTGCTGAGGCGCAAGGGGCCCAGGTACAATTAACTGTAACATAGATGTATAGAAAACCTACCCCCTTGCCCCCTCACCCCATTAAATAAACACACTTACAACAATTAGGTTGGAAAGGGCAAGGCCACAGCTTTATTAAATCCAACACATAACATATGAACACTTTTCAACCAGTGCCAGTCACCGTTTTACTGTGAGCACACAATTCCAAAAGGGGGGGAGGCTGTCCTTGTCATAAGTGCTGGACAGGCCACCTACTTCCGATTTCCATCAAAGCATAGCCCATTACAGCCATTTTATGCTGGCAAGGTCAAGAAACAGCATCAAGCTGTGATATACCATAGAAAAGGGGCAGGAGGGTGGGCAGCTCTTCCAACCATGTTTCTTGAAAGACCCAGAATTCCCTTCATAATTTTAGGTAAATTAGATGGCATCAGATTAAGACACTTTACAATCTCCTGTACAGTAGGTGCCGCCGACATTGTATATCCATCGCGATCCCATCGCGCAGATTCTCGGCAACAGGGTGCCGACATCTCGGCGACAGGGTGCCGACATCTCGCGCTCGCTACAATAGCGAGAAGGCGACGCGACGCTGTATTAAACGGGGATCCGACGTGGATTCCCGCCAATACCAGGCACTGTTTGGTATGAATCCTGAGCGGGAACTCCACGCCAAATTTTAAATAAAAAAACGGCATGGGTTCCCCTCCAGGAGCATACCAGGCCCTTCGGTCTGGTATGGATTTTAAGGGCAACCCCCTAAGCCGAAAAAACGGCGTGGGGGTCCCCCTCAAAATCCAAACCAGACCCTTAACTGAGTACGCAACCTGGCAGGCTGCAGGAAAAGAGGGGGGACGAGAGAGCAGCTCCCCCCTCCCTCCTGAACCGTACCAGGCCGCATGCCCTCAACATGGGGGTTTGGTGCTTTGGGGCAGGGGGGCGACCTGCGCCTCCCCCCACCCCAAAGCGCCCTGCCCCCATGTTGATGGGGACAAGGGCCTCTTCCCGACAACCGTTGGTTGTCGGGGTCTGCGGGCGGGGGGGCTTATTGGAATCCAGGAGCCCCCTTTAATAAGGGGGCCCCCAGATCCCAGCCCCCCACCCTATGTGAATGAGTATGGGGTACATCGTACATCGTACCCCTACCCGTTCACCTGGTGGAAAAAAATGTCAATAAAAAAACACTACACAGGTTTTTAAAGTAATTTATTACACAGCTCCAGGGGTCTTCTCCCGACTCCGGGGGTCTTCTCCCGACTCCGGGGGTCTCTTTCGACTTCGGGGGTCTTCTTCCGACTTCAGGGGTCTCTTCTTCTGCTCTCCGGTTCTTTCTGCCTTCTGCCAGGTGCCTTCGCTATCTTCTTCCAGCTCTTTTGCTAGCGGGGGCCCGGTCTTCTTCGTCGCCTTCTTCCCTCTTCTCCTCCTCGATGTTCACTCGTCGCTTCCTCCCGCTGTAATGCTGGGTGTGCAGTCCGCAACAATTTATATAGGCCTCTCATGACATCACAGTCACATGCTCCGGGTGGCCACATGCTCCCATGCCGGAGCATGTGACTGTGACGTCATGAGAGGCCTATATAAATCGTTGCGGACCGCACACCCAGCATTACAGCGGGAGGAAGAGACGAGTGAACATCGAGGAGGAGAAGAGGGAAGAAGGCGACGAAGAAGACCGGGCCCCCACTAGCAAAAGAGCTGGAAGAAGATAGCGAAAGTGCCTGGCAGAAGGCAGAAAGAACTAGAGAGCAGAAGAAGAGACCCCCGGAGTCGGGAGAAGACCCCCGGAGTCGGGAGAAGACCCCCGGAGCTGTGTAATAAATTACTTTAAAAACCTGTGTAGTGTTTTTTTATTGACATTTTTTTTCCACCAGGTGAATGGGTAGGGGTACGATGTACCCCATACCCCTACCCATTCACATAGGGTGAAGGGCCGGGATCTGGGGGCCCCCTTATTAAAGGGGGCTCCTGGAGTCCTATAAGCTCCCTGCCCACAGACCCCGACAACCAACGGCCAGGGTTGTCGGGAAGAGGCCCTTGTCCCCATCAACATGGGGGCAGGGTGCTTTGGGGTGGGGGGGGCCGCAGGTCGCCCCCTGCCCCAAAGCACCAAACCCCCCATGTTGAGGGCATGCGGCCTGGTATGGTTCAGGAGGGAGGGGGGCCGCTCTCTCGTCCCCCCTCTTTTCCTGTGACCTGCCAGGTTGCGTGCTTGGATAAGGGTCTGGTTTGGATTTTGAGGGGGACCCCCACGCTGTTTTTTCGGCTTAGGGGGTTGCCCTTAAAATCCATACCAGACCGAAGGGCCTGGTATGCTCCTGGAGGAGAACCCATGCCGGTTTTTTATTAAAAATTTGGCGTGGAGTTCCCACTCAGGATTCATACCAAACACAGTGCCTGGTATTGGCGGGAATCCACGTCGGATCTCTGTCCACCGGTCTCAATGTCAGCAATGCGTGTTGCTCATTGCAAAAGGAAAAACAAAATTTTTCCTTTCCCGATGATGAGACAGCTCGGAACTTGCTCTCTCAATCTCTAGAAGAGGCGAGATTGACACAAAATCGGCGGCACCTACTGTATGTCAATATTCCGAAAATTTATGTAAACCCCATTATTAAAATCCTTTATCATGTTTAACACCAGTGGGTCTATTCATAAAAAATTTGCTGTGTGAATGTATCATCGTTCACGCAAATTTAGGAAATTGTATTTTATGATATTTAGGTTGTCTTTCGCAAGACAAATGTAACATTCCCTTCTAACCTAAGAACATTTGACCAGAATAGAAAATAGCCTAAAATAATAGCCCAACAACAATGGACCATAATAGAAAATAGCCTAAAACAATAGCCTAACAACATTGAGCCAAAAGAAAAAATAGCCTAAAACAATAGCCTAACAACATTGAGCCAGAAGAAAAAATTGTGTAAAACAACAGCAACAAAAACGATGGACCAGAATAGAAAATAGCCTAACAACAATCGACCAAAAAAGGAAATAGTCTGGGCGGAGCCATGTACACACGCAACCACGCATAAGCGAATTGCTGTCGGACATTTTAACTACTGGAGGAATTGTTGTTTCGAGCGCTTTATGCCTGAATATTTCTACTACTGTATATGTGAGTGTTACTTCTCTTAATAAAAACATTTTTCAACGTTAATACACTATGTGGAGTGTTCTTTTTTTATGACATATGGATTGCTAATACACCTGGATACTCGGGACATAGTGGGATAGTGACAGTGGATACCAAGCCCCTTTTGCATTCAGTTGCCTGGGGAGGAGGTGAATAGGAGCTTTCTGCAACCTGGATGGTACACCTATGTCCTCTGATTATGAGCATAAATGTACCCCTTTTTAAGGAGTCATATTTTTAACATACAAGTTCTGGTAAGCGCAATAGGAGCTTTCTCTGGTGACACTCGTTTTTTTTCTATGATCTTCACCTTTTGAACACGGCTTGTGGGACGGTCAGTTCTTACTTAACCATACGGACTCTGGAGATTTGGGACTTTTATTTACTTATAATTATTTTTCTTTTTGACACAGAAGTCACTATTATCACAAAGGTAATTAATCCTATTTTTCTTGTTTGTTTTCACTTATTGTATGTGATAAGTCTGAAACAATAGCCTTATGCGGCGTACACACAGTCGGAATTTCCGAGGAAAAAAGTCCGACGGAATTTTTTCATCAGACATTCCGACCGTGTGTATGCTCCGTTCGTCTGTATGGAACTCCGACAGAGAAAAAACAATGCATGCTCAGAATCAAGTCGACGCATGCTCGGAAGCATTGAACTTAATTTTTCTCGGCTCGCCGTAGTGTTGTAAGTCACCGCGTTCTTGACGGTCAGAATTTGGTGTGACATTGTGTAGTATGCAAGACAGCTTGAACGGAATTCCGTCACAAAAACCCGTCGGAGTGTATTCCGACGGAAAATCCAACCGCGTGTACGCGGCATAACAATATTGGATCAGAGAAGAGAAAATAGCCTAAAACATTAGCCTAACATCATTGGACGGGTAGAAGAAGAAATAGCCTATAATAATATCCTAACAATATTGAATCAGAAGAGAAAATAGCCTAAACAATAGCCTAATAACAATGGATGAAAATAGCCTAAAACAATAGCCTAACTAAGTTGAACCAGAAAAGAAAGTAGCCTAAAACAATAGCCTAACAATGTTGCTAGGCTATTGTTTAGTCTATTTTCTCTTTTGGTCCAATATTGTTAGGATATTATTATAGACTTTTTCCTTTTCTTGGCTCCTCCCCTTCTTCTGAGGGACTACCATAGTCAGCCGCTGGCTATGGGGAAAGGTACTGTAGTGCCCGTGCTCCCGAGCTGTGTGTCTACGGAGCCACGCAGCGGGACTTAGGCCCGCCCCCCACTTCCTCTGATTGACAGTCGAAACATATGTCCCCACTGGAATATTTCCCCTCTATTTCACTAACACATTCAAGTGCAGAGACACAGTGATGCCAACCGTCCGTAGATTTGCAGACAGTTTCTTAAAAATGGTCACTTTTCTCCTGTCTATAAATGTCCATGACA
Source organism: Rana muscosa (assembly GCA_029206835.1). NCBI lineage: Eukaryota > Metazoa > Chordata > Amphibia > Anura > Ranidae > Rana > Rana muscosa. The sequence goes on from CM055118.1 coordinate 300,599,375, forward strand.
GGAGAAGAGTGCCTGTTAAAAATATGGCTGTGCTCCATCAGCATGCGCAGTTCCGGAGCCAGTCGACTCAGACCGAGTGCTTTTGTTTGGGTGGTGGGGGATGGGTCTGGCGGTGGCAGTGTGCACCTGTACATCAGGCACTGAATAAAAGCCAACTCCTTCATGATGCCAAGGTAAGGAGCTCCCGCAATACTAAGTGTACTGTGGGCATAGGCGTGTGCAGGGGGTGTGCCAGGTGTGCCTGTGTACACCCTAATCACTTGGTGAGGTGCCGATTCCCCCTAGTGCCCAGGCTTCCCCCTTGTGTTGAGCCCTACTCACCGCAGTGCTGCTGGCTTTCCTCCTCTTATCTACTCTCCCCTGGCTGCTGGTTTCAGAATGAAACCAGCAGTGCAGCAGAGAAAGGCATTGGTGTTTGAGCTTTGGGGTGTACACCCTAATGCAATAGGCTGTGCACACCTATGACTGTGGGTACTGGGTGTAGCTATTATAGCTTGAAATAGTCAGCTATAATGTGCTTTCATTAATAAATTCTATTGAGACATGAAGCAAAAAGTATTATTACAGCAGTTGTCTGTGTTAGGACCATAGATGATCAAAGTTACACCTCTCAGTGCCCCTTTACCAGGGAGGTCATTCTGGTTTATGTGCTCTTAGGCCTAAGCAAAGTGCACCCATTGTTCCCAGATGAAAGAAAACAATTTGGGTATCACAATAAAATGAAAGCATGGCTTAATGAAACCCTAGCCCATAACAGTGACTATCAGATTCATCATCTGATATCTGGCATCCACTAGAAAAATGAGCCACTTGTAGCCTGGAGAAAGCAGTGCATTGGGAGCACATGGGTTTACAAGTTAATCCCAATGAGATGGAATACACGATGGTTGCCTATATATATGTAGCGCTACCCCCAGCTAAGAGAGCCGCTGGTTTTGTTTCGGGCCCTGTATACAACACCGCCAACACTGTCTACTCGACCCACTCTGGCACAGCTAGTCTAGGGGTGGTTACCTTCATATAACTCTCTATACCTGGTTATGCACAATCTCACAGTAATATAGGCAGTTAATATATGCAATAATGAGCACTGATACCAGAGTGTTAAACTGTAGATTGATTTACTTTGGTATAAAGGTAAATGATAAACACATCACATAACATACGTGCAGAGCCCTGCAGTTATAAACATACTAATCAGCGATAGTGCAGAGTGATCACACGCCACGTGCAGCTATCTTCACTATGCGCAATGTGGCGCACCAACAAATTCTAATCCCTGGTCAGGCCTGACTCAGATGAAACTCAGTCTCTGTAAGAATAATTCTTTGCATGCAGATGAACGGTGGTGCACATTCAGGAACAGTATTTGTAATCCAATAACGGTAAATAAAGAAAGAACACTTCACCGGAGACTACACAACTCGGTTCCGCCACTAGTCTCCGGCGGGCAGTAACTATAGCACGATGGGCCAAGGCAGTCACTAGGCCTAATTAAAGTACAGGTTAATCATGTGAGCAGGTGCTCGCTCACCCCTCCGGACGCGATCCCAGTCCGGGACTTCCACCACTGTGTCTCCACACACAGTGTCTGCAACGATCAGGTCTCTGGTCCAACTGATGTCAGCAACTTAAAAGAAATCAGGTGTCACCCAGGCTCAGCAGTGGGGTGGAAGGCTCTTTGGAAGGTATGCAAGGCCCAGGCCTCGGGCCTTGCGCTGCAACAGATCCGCACAGGGTGTCCTATTGATTGCAGCGTGGTGTCCAAAGAGGCCGAGTTTCGCCTCGCCCTTTTCTTTTATAGCCCCACCCATGAGTCTCTGCGGTGACCAAATGCACCCTGGGTGCCAAACGGGGTTCTGGGTAACGTAGTCCATAGGGCCTTAAAGGAGACCCGCTACATATATATGTAGTTTAGCCATGTTAAAGTCATATTTGTCTTTTGTACATCTTACATTTCATGTAGAATTATCTGTTTTTACATATGCTTGCTAAGTCAGCTTGTCAACAATTAGGCTAGAAGGCCATTCTGGCCA